>JASPKZ010001983.1:1240000-2440000 GCA_030220185.1 Diploptera punctata
TCACTTCATACAGACTGTTTTTAGCAAGGACGGATATGGTATAGTGGAGAGAACGTCTGTTTCTCATGCGTAAGGTTGCGTGTTCAATCCCGCTGTCGTGTTTTTTTTCCCCCTCTCGTCCTTATTTCAATTAATTTTGTATCTTTACTTTAATTAATTTTGCTTTGTTTTTATTTATTTACGCGGAATTGTTTTCCTCTTGTACGACACACAACGAAATAGAACGGATTTTAGTTCCTCAAAAAGTTGTGCACTTCTGAACCAAGTAGTTGAACTCTGATCATGCGCAATGGCTTCGTTCTGGGGCTTACAAATTATATGTGCGCCATCAATTCTTTCAAAGGCTGTACATTGTAATTATGTGTATACATATGCAGACTCTGCCTATTGTTATGTATGTTTAATATGTAGTTTTATTGAATTTTAATTTTAAATGAAATATCAAAAGATCATTTAGGATTAAATGGATAGTGGTAATGACATTACGACCCAGTATTTGCTTCTTTAATAATGTTTACTTTATTCATTCTAATTTTATAATTTGTATAAATATTTACTTATAATTCAATTTTTTTCAATATAGTTGAAAAGAACATATTAAGAAAAATATAAGAAAAACGTTTGAAATGGTATGGACACCTCACAAGAATGGAAGAAGAGAGAATACCAAAGAAGATCCTTAATTGGAAAGCTAATGGAAGAAGTGGAAGAGCAGGCCTAGAGAACGATGGATGGATGGAGTGAAGAGAAGTATGGAAGCTAGAGATTTGAGGGAAGAAGATGCTTTACACAGGAACCTCTGGCAACAAATCACTTTGGGTTGAAGGAGAAACATTGTATTGTGGAATATTTCTAAATAAAAACAAATTCTATATACTATTGACTTAGTAATTTTTTTTTCTGTATTTGATATTTTTGACTGGTTGAGTGAAAGGAAAAGTCTTATGGGCTTAACTCTAACAGTTTACAATTATTATTATTATTATTATTGTATAATATAATAATATATTTAAAGAGAGTTACAAGTTTTTAATAGGAAAAACGAGAAGAAAACAATAGAAAAAAGTCGTTAAAATGTATGGCTTTGAATCTTGTCTTAGGTCATAAATCCAATAACTGCATGCGATCCTTTTAATTGTTTCATAAAGAAAAGGATAAATATCATATCATGGTAACATCTCAATCAATGTAACTAGGAGTTACCAAGAAATATGTGATTGATAATACATTCTTAAATATTTATTAAAGGAGTTTGTGGAAATTTTATTATTCAGTCATATGTAACATAAATGTCGTCAGGTGTAATAACATTTATAGCGTTATTTTACTTCTTTATTTGTTCATAAACAGAAAAATAATATTGCGTTTGCACTCTACAAAATGACATGTTTATTATTCTTGGTAGGCCCTAATCATACCATCTTAAAGTAACGGCACTGTGTTAAATAAAAGTGATACTTTATTCTTTCCTATGTCAATATAAAATATCTAACTATACAGAGTGCTCTAAAATTCCCCTTACTTTTAGAGGGGACAGAGTTGATAATATTTAGAATTGGAAACCATGTCCGGAAACTTACTATTTCCGTGCTACAGCCGTTGAAAACAAGCATTGCCTGAACGTACATCACGTGTCTCAACAAGTAATAGCTTCGCGATTCGTCTAAATCGAAAATTTCCCTATTGAGTATTCCAAGACTTGGTGTTTTTTTTTCATAAAATGTCCAAAATTTTTCGAAATTTTGAAAACTACAAAAACTGATTGTGGAGGGTGTATCCGGGATTATTAATTCAAGTCATAATTCAGTTTCCATTTTGTTTCTTTGGTTATAAATGAGTTGAATTGTAAAACAAGTGATGTAATGTGTGACACCTCATAATAAATTACTTGTAAAAGTGGTCGCGTTAAAAACATGTTTTCAAACTGCTGTAGCACGGAAACGTAAGTTTCCGGACATGGTTTCCAATTCTAAATATTATCAACTCAGTCCCCTCTACAAGTCCTAGAAGTTTGTAAAATTTGCAATTATTGATAATTGCAAGTTAGATATATTCCAACTTAAATTCTACCCCCCTTAAAGATAAAACTGTCCCGCGCCGTAGCCGAGTGGTTAAGGCAGAAAGCCTTGGCGCAGAGCTACGGGACTTGCGCTGGTTCGAGTCCCCATGGGGGAATAAATTTTCTCATGGTATTTCGGCCAGTATGGGACCGGTGCCCACCCAGCATCGTGATGCATTTGGGTAGCTACAATAAGTAGCGGCTCCAGGTTGAGAAAACCAGCTATAACGGCTGGGGGACTCGACATGCTGACCAATTATGATGTAATTATGATGTTTCGGGATACGTTAAAATATCCAAGTCTTGAAGAATTAAAAGATGAAATTGTAAAAAAAAGTGATGTTTATTATTATTCAACTATATGTGCGTCTCTCCTGGACCGCACATAAAAATACAAAAGCCGTGTTCTCCCAAAGATCACAGACACATACACATATATGACATGATAAGAAAAATAAACGTCTAGATGGGATTTGAACCCGGACCTCTGAATTGGTACTTCAGCGTGCTATCCATTACACTACCAGGCAAATCTAATACAAACATTTATACCTCTTAAATATATATTCTCTATTATTACGAGATGTAGTGAGAACTCTTGTCTTCGCTGCCACCTGGTGGCTAGCTACTATAACAAGTAAGCAAATTAAAGATAATATTTTTACTTTATAGCAGTGACGCTCTATCGATGTTATAATTAAATTTTTGACATTGAGCAACGCAAGCTTAATATGACATGATAAGAAAAATAAATGCCTGGTCGGGATCTGAACCTGGACCTCTAAATTGGTACTTTAGCGTGCTATTCATTACACCACAAATCTAATACAAACATTTATTTCTCTTAAATGCATATATTCTCCATTATTAAGAGATGTAGCGAGAACTCGGTCTTCATTGTCACCTGATAGCTAGCTACAATAACAAGTAAGCAAATTAAATATATGCTAGCCTCCATATAAGCCCCGCCTTCACCAAACTTAGAGGAAGTTTTAATTATTTTCGATCTACATTTGAGTAATTGGACATTTTCTTAAAGCCTGAGAACTAACAGATTCTGGTATGTCAACCACCCTCGTTTCGTTCCCTTTCCACGACATGTGAGGGATGACAAGGTCTGTCCAGTTTAACTTTGACCCGTCTCCAATAAATAGGCGTAAACCTGTCACATAATTTCTGAGAGTTTAAACCGATATCCTACCCTTAAAAGTTTAACGTCTACTGTAACCAACATGTGTTCCTTGACATTTACAGTAATATCAAGTGCCAATGTTGTAGTTTCAAGAAATTAACGAAAATACCAGATGGTTCCCGGAAGTCTATTGATTATGAAGCTCGCCTTTGGAACCGATATTTGCGGGTTCGTAACCGGTCATGTCGACGGACAGTGTATAAATCTCATAAGCATGGAAAACTTAGAAAATGAAATAAAGTCGTGGTTGTTATGTCGGAGATTTGCAGAACCTAAAACCTGCAATAATATAATCTGCATCAGTTAGGAAAAACCGGGTAAGTCAACTTTTGGTCGAAAATGAGTTATTAACATCTCCCGATCGCTTTTGGTCCGATGCACGTTCGGTAAAAACGGGTACGTCGTCAAGCGAATACTGACGGTGTTATTAAGCATTGAATTTTCAATTTATGCACTCCTTAATGTAAGTCATTGAACTAGTTTTTGCTCTCCTATAAAAATTACTTTGAAGACTTACCTGGTTTTTCCTAACTGATGTAGATATAATTGTGTGAGCACTTTTACGTTTGGCTTTGAATCACGACGACGGTATCCTGGGATGTTAAAGAGTGTCGACAAATGAAAGACAACCCAACTATAAAGCTTCATACAACAGAGTTAGAAGTACAAAGTACGTAAGTAAAGTAGTCCCACTACAGGTCTCGGGAGGCCCTTGGGGTAGTAGGAGGTTAAGGCTCCCACTTTTTCTAGACAATCGGCACTTGATGTCAGCCGGGTTGTCAGCCCTGCGTGACGGCCGCCTTTACCCCCAGAACAAGCGTCTGATACTCATTTCCATTAGAGGCTGAGTCGACCCCAGGACCATAGTGCCGCCAGAAGGTTTTGGACAGTTTAAAAATCCTGACCCCACCGGGACTTGAACCCTCGATCTTCCGACTTGTAGCGCAGTGCCTTAACCACCACGCTACGGCGTGCCCCTACAAAGTACATTAGTGTATTATTATCTGTCACAGCGGAACATTAACTTGTTTTGGATGATTTGCAAACTATTTCTAGAGTCCTGATTTGTATGCAATATAAATTACTAAATATGCATGCAGATATTAATGAAAAATGTAGAAAACATGCATCCTAAATATGCAAAAATAGATTGTAATACAATCAAATAAATTATTTGCTTTGTGGGCAATCTTGGCTTATTCCTGGCCGTTACAGTAGATAAGGAAGGTTTTCACGAGGTTTTATTGTATGAAGCTCCTTCGTCTGTAAATGAAGAAGGTTTTATACAATTAAAATGTCTTTTCTACATCACATGATGTCATAGGTGCATGTTAAAAACATCACACTTCTTCTTCAGTGAATTCCTCATCTGTTACAGTTTTTTCAATATCACCAGAGAGCATTTTGCTAATTTGACAAATTATACAGTAGTCAGGATTTTTATTTAATACTTCATTAAGCTCGTCAAATGTGCTTTTAGCAATACCGTAATATTATTTCTCAAGGCTCTAGAGGGTATTCCCCTCTTACACAGATATAAATATACATGTTTCGCTTATATCCAATTGATTGCAGAGAATTTATTAATTTAAAACATATTAATAAATAATTAATTAATTAATTACTAGTAATTAGCCGAAGGGAAAATTATAATTTAATACTAATTTAAGAGTAAAATGTGCATTTATGCATTAAAAATCTAAAATAAGCATTTCCCCCCGGAATATGCATTTCTATGCATTATCAAATACCGCTCAAATTGTCTGTGAAGGGACCACTTAACATGTAAATAATTTCCGTATACTTCATAATGCGTAAAACAAAACATGCATTTTGTATACAAATGCGGGTTCTACTAATGTCTTATCATCCCGCGTACACTCGCTTCACGCCAGTCTGTGGCATCGAGGAGTGCAGTTATTACCCTAAGTAAGCGCATAATTTTCTACTTATTCCTGATTATACGTAATTAGTATCTACGTCCGTGCGACGCAACAACAGTGCTGCTATGGCTGGAGGTAAACGTTCCGCTGTGTCGTATAATAAACAGTATATGTAAACAGAAACAAACTCCATGGCGCGACAGGCCTAGAAGGCCCATGGCCTACTACCCGGCTTCTGGCTTCACATCCACATGTCATAATCACAGAAGTAGACAATTATCCTGCCAGTGTAGGGGTGACATGTGGTCAGCATCTCGGGCCCAAATCCTTTTTAGCTGGTTTTCTCAACTTCGAGCCGTTTCTTATTGTAGCTATTCAAATTCCTCATGATGGTTGGAAGGCACCGGTCTCATACTAAAAGAAATATGAGAAAATGTCTTCTCCATGGAGACTCGAACCAGCGTAAGTCTCCCAGTTCTACGCCATAGCATATTATTATTATTTAATATCCGAAATGTATAAACCCTATTTCACGTAAGGTACATTAGGATTATAGTTTGTGCCAAAGCGTCTCCACTGCCTGCTCGGAGCGGAGAGTGTGTATGTTCGACTCTCCTCAGTAATAGACATGTTTACGTGACGTGTGGTTGTATCGAAAGCCGAAACACAAATTGTGCAAAGATGAGTCCATTGCTACACAAAGCGGACTGTACTAGAAGTCAATCCCGAGTAATGCGTGTCAAAGTGCAGTTTGAAACATAGCGGTCTAAGTATGATACAACCTGGCCTGTAACCAATACTTTTTTTCAGCCCTAGTCATTATATCATTTTATCTAAAATTAAAGTTGTTTATAAATGTATTTACAAAAACATTAAAAAGTCTGCGTTTTTTCTGTCAAAATCATTTCTGTAATAAGTGGTTCACTTAAATAGGCCGTGTTATTTAGATGACATGTGAATTCTAATTTTTCATTCCAGAACAAAGGACAATCAAATATAATATTTTCAACGTTTTGGTAGCTAATACCACAAGTACAACTTGAATTTTTTCTGCTGTTGAATCTCTGGAGATGTTGGCCAAATTTTCCGTGCCCAGTGAGGAATTGTATTAGTATAAAATTTGGAACATCGTGTTTGCATTTTATTCTGTCATAAATGCCTTAACCACTCTGCTACGACGCTGAACGTGTATGTAAACAATATTAATAAATAATTATCCTTTTGCCAGAATTTTAATTATTTGGGATGTCATTTAGGTAATGACAGAAATTTAGATAAACACACTAAAATACAACGATTCAATTATCTATGCACAATTAAACGTACTTTATTGAATAAAAACTAGAAAAGAAACTATTTTAAAATTTTACAAAGTATTGGCAGTTCCATCTCTTATCTATGGATGTGAAACCTGAACATTAACAAAGGTAGATAGTAAATAAATAGAGGCTGCTGAAATGAAGATGTTGAGAGCAATAGCAGGATACCAAAGGACAGATAAAAAGAAAAACGAAGATATAAGAACAGAACCTAATATATTTCATCTCTGTGAAAGAATAAAATACTATCAAAATGCTTAGCTTCAGCACGTATTACGAATGAATGAACAGCGCATACCAAGAAGAATCCATCCATCCATCCATAGTAAGTCTGCCCGAAGGCAGGTCCTTCACTGCAATCATAGCATTTTCATGCTATGCTTGCAGCTTTACTAAGGAATTGTGTAGGTGTGGTAGCTTCCCGTTGCTTTCCACACCGGTGAAGGATGATGATGATGAGATGATAATGATATGGATGATGATGATGGCCATATGATCTCGGGGACCGTTTGGCCTTAAAGTTTTCCTGACATTTGTCTTATAGGTGAGGAAAAACCCCGATAAAAACTGCCCCGACCGGGGATCGAACCGGGGCCCGCTGCGTGACAAGGCAGCACGCTACCTCGAGACTACAGCGGTGGACCCAAGAAGAATATATAATTATTAATCAAAAGGGAGAAGATTGTTGGAAAGACCATTGAAGAGATGGAAGGACCAATTCAACCTATAATGAGATCGAAACAGGCCATTGGGCTTAATCCTTGTTGTTGATGATGATTATTCTTTTGCCTCGAAAATGGAATTGAAGCGTTTTGACCAGCTGTGTATTGAAACATAATCTCCTTATTAAATAGTAGCTAATTACAATTAGGTTATATAACCTAGAGTATATCTAAAATTGTACATGACACAGTTCGAACAGATGAACAGAGGGCAATGATGTTCACATGTTGGCGTGTTAGACACACAGACTTATATCTGAGCAGTTATTTCTCTCGAGGGGAAAATAAAAAATTCCCTCGCTAATTCCTTGCTTAATAACAAGTGTCAAGCTAGTTACTGTGATAAAAAACAAGTGTCAGATTTATAAATACGAGACGCCAACACAAGTTTTGCGAATTGTCATTATCTACATCCACACAACGCCGTGATGACGCATGTTAATGACATCTACAGTGTCTACTAAAACTGACAAATCGTTGTTTGTGTTTTTACTGACAGGTACATTTGTTCACAAGAAAACTAAATATGCCTTAATCTTCCATCCTCAAATAAAGTTGTATACACATGCATGTTTTGCAAAACCCGCATATACAAAATGATAGTTCGACCAGTTATCTTATATGGAGCAGAAACTAGAGCTGATACAACAAAAACTAAACAAATAATAAGCACATGCGAAATGAAGATCTTAAGAACTATTCAGGGGAAAACATTATTTGATAAAATACACAACACAGAAATTAGGGATAACTGCCATATTCAAGACATAACCAAATTTATTATAGATAGACGAAAATATTGGAAGGGTCATATAAAAAGAATGGAAGAAAACCAGCTTGCAAAAAGAGCTAAAGAAGATAGACCAATGGACGGGAGAAGAACAAGAGGAAGACCTGCCAAGAGATGGATAGATAGTGAATGTACATCCAGTACGTCTTCCTCCGAGGAGTGATTTTGGAAATAAACAGGATGAAAATCCTACAAATTAAGTTTAAGAAGAAGAAGAAGACACATGCATGTGTTTATTTTTCTTGTAAGCCCATGTTTCCCTTACAAGATTTGGGCGCTCTCCCCATAGAGGGAAGAATTTGAACCATATTAATTTAGTTAATAGATGTCATTTGAGTGGTCCGTGGTCAGCGTTTCGCCTCATACTGACATCTAGGAAACCAAGGTAGTACTAGGACGGGAAAATTCGGTAAATTTTGCTTAGAGGCCTTTTCATTCAGGCTTAAAGGATCTTTTACGAGCCTGAAAATCTTCAGATTCGGGACCCACGGCTTAAAGTCCCTCCCGGAGGAGGGACTTGCTCCTTGGATTTTTCCATCCTAAAAAAATCCATCGACCCCGGCTGGGTTCGAATCCGCGACCCTCGAGACTAGACCCAAGGAGCATAACCACTAGTCCACCGCGGCCGACACACATGCATGTATGTTAACAAAATGTATAATATATTCATTGAGGAATATAATTTAATGAACATTGAATATTTTACATTCCATCCATCCATAGTAATTCTGCCCGAGGACAGGTCTTTCATTGCAATCATAGCATTTTCATTCTAAGCTTTGCAGCTTTTCTAGAGAATTATAGGTGTAGTAGCTGCCCGTTATTTTCCACACCGGTGAAGGATGATGATGATGATGGCCGTATGATTTTCGGGAACCGTTGGGCCCTAAGCTTCTTGACATTTGTCTTACAGGTGAGGAAACTCCCGAAAAAGAAACTAAGCAGGAGCATGTCCCGACCGGAAATCGAACCTGGGCCTGCTGCGTGACAAGGCAGCACGCTACCTCGAGATCACAGCGGTGGACTTATTTTAAATTAGCAAAGCAAATACTAGGTCGTTATGCTCTCGGAGTAGCGTCGCTGCCTCGTACGCAACGGGTCTGGGTTCGATCTCCGGTGGAAAAGTATCCTGTATTATATATATATATATATATATATATATATATAATCTTGGCTATTCTTTACAACCTGTGACGTGACTTTTAAAATGCCTTCATAAACTTCCATCCCATTTTATTATTCTTCTTCTTCACGGTTTAGGCTTATTTTCTAGCCTGTTCCGGCTCCAAATTACTGCTCTTTCCATCTTTTCCTTGGTCTTCCTAAACTTCTTCTTCCTCGTGGTGAATAGTTGTATGCTGATTTTGTTATTCTATACTCGGTCATCCTTGTCAAGTGTTATTTCCAGTTTGTTCTGTATTTCTCTATTTTTGTGTTTAATTCCTCTACTTTTAGTTATTGTCTTATTTCTGTGTTATGTTTTTTGTCTGTTCTTTGATATCCCGCTATTGATCTGAGGAATTTCATTTCAGCAGCTTGTATTCCGGCAGATTGTTGTGTTGTCACTGTCCATGTTTCGGATCCATAAGTAATAATAGGCACTGCCATTGTCTTGTATAATTTCATTATAGAGTCTTTCCTGGCTTTATTTTTCAAAGTTCTTTTTAGTGTTCCTGTTATATAATTAAACTTATTTATTTTGTTATTTATATCTGTTTCTGCTGTGTATGATATTTCGCAACCTAGGAAGTTATATCTCACTACTTGTTCTATTGGTTTATTTTCTAATATTATCTTTGTCCGAACTGGATGGGCACCCTTGAAGGCCATTGTTTTTTATTTTTGTGAGGATATTTCCATGTTGTATCTTTTCGATATTTCATTTAGTTTATAGTTCGTCCTCTGTTTCCCATTTTATTCTTAAGGTTTTATTTTTAAAATTATCACCCACCATTTACAATGACCTTTACATTTTTTCTAACGATTATTTTAATGTATTTTTCTATCACATTTAAGCGCATTCGTAGCATGAAGACGGGAAGACGTGGCAGTCGTATTGATTTTAACGAATACTCGTATTCTATGCAACAATGAAGACTGTTCCAGTGCAGCCAACATAGAGTATGTACTAATTAACTGTGTACATATACTTCAGAATTTCTGAAATTACTATTTATTTTTGGGTGTTGCATTCTTTCACAGGTTAGAGTGCTTAAATTAAGTTACGTTAGCTTTTAGGTTCGTTAAATATCGTGTATATGTTGGCTGCAACCAATTTATTTCCATATTAGAAAAAATTCCGCATTATAGAAAAAAACGAAAAATGTGTTAATAATCTTAATATATAGGGTGTCATATGTCTTTTTACGTACCTTGGATTAATTGTAGTTACGCTGCCGTTGAAAAATGAAGTATAGTATGTACGGGCGACTTAGACGGTAACACGCAAAAAAAAAAAAAAAAAAAAAAAAAAAAAAAAAAAGAGTCCCGTTTTGCCAGCGTTAAAAATGTCTCTTAGGCGCATATCCTGAAATTAAAGTATGCAGTTTCGGTTTCCGCTCACTCACTACACTTTCTTCCACATCCTTTGATTCCCCCCAAATTTCATTCAACACTACATTGTATCATCTTTTAAAACTGTCCAGCCAACCTGAAGATGCCATGAAATCGTTATTGCCTAGGAATTTAACAACAGCTAGAGCTTGACTTTGGAGTATCGGTCCGGAAATTAGGAGATTTATCTTCAATCACTTTACTTTTTCATTTAATGGCAATTACGTTTTAGACCATCTTTATTCCGTAAATTCAGAACGCTACCTGTGAAAGATCGGTATCAGAACGTAAACTAATTTAATGCTTATTTGTAAGATAGGTATCTCTGTATTTTGCATAACGGGTGTGCACTGGGGCCGAAATAAAATTTCAGTTACAGGTAGCATCTCTACTTCACACGACGGCAGAAATAATTCAATGAAGTGGAAACTAATTTATCTCTGTCTTTTCGCTTTATAACTTTTTGTTCATGAAGAAATATCCTTCCGTTTCCGCGTTGGTTAGATTCCGTTTTATGCAAAACAAATACACGTAAAATTACTATTATTTCGCCGGGACCAATAAATTTGTTCATAATGGACACATTTCTGCATTATTCACGTTCCGGATTAAACAAGTTTTACTATATTAACTTAAGTAGATGACGTAACACACACAAACAACTCAGTTTTCTTGTAACTGTTACTGTATCTCTATCTCATTGAAGATCTCAGGTCGTGTGTTTTGTTTAGTAAAACGTCATTGCTTGACCTGTGCTAACAGAACTTGCTTCCAAGTGAATGAAACAAGACCATCGTTACGTAACGTAAGGGCGTGGGCGTATAGAACAAGGAAACAGATCATTATAAGATCTTTAATTGAATAATGGCTATCCTTGCAGTTTTAACACGAATTCAGTGGGTTTTAAACACTTGTTTATCTTCAAATATACTAGACATCTGACGTCATTGCCAATAAGCTTAAACAATCCATGTGGGAAGTACTTTTTATCATTTTAGATTTTTAAAGAGAATGTAATTTGAATGTTAAATTACTTAATGATGATTATCGTAATATAGGCCTACCTGTAAAATTGAGTACGTTACTTGAAAATATTACCTATGTACATGTAACACAAATTCAACATTAACGGATCATAGATGAGAAAGGTAATGCATGTGTGAGAATGGAAAGTAACTTGTAAAAACAATTATTTATAAAACTTGCATACCTAGTTCCTATATTAATATAATTGTATGTCTAATACACAGTTATTTGATTTTCAAAAATACTGAATTAATAAATAATAACATGTTTCAGTACGGTATATGTAAAATAAAAATATAAGAAATATTTAGAAACATTAAATCATAACAATAGGGTTAGTCCTATATAACATTAGTTTATTAATACTATAATTTATATTATCTCATTTCTAACATTTTACTCTCTCTCTCTCTCTCTCTCTCTCTCTCTCTATATATATATATATATATATATATATATATATATATATACAAGCCGGAAGGACGAGGGTTCAAGTCCAGGTGGGGTCAGAATTTTTAAAACTGACCCAAAACCTTCTGGCGGCACTATGGCCCTGGGGTCGACTCAGCCTCTAAAGGGAATGAGTACCAGACGTTTGTTCTGGGGGTAAAGGCGGTCGTCACGCAGGGCTGACAACCCGGCTGATTGTCTGGAAAAAGTGGGAGCCTTAACCTCCCACTACCCCAAGGGCCTCCTGAAGCCTGTAGTGGGACTACTTTACTTTATTTTAGGGATAGTACGAGGTTAAGGTTACTACTTTTTTGACAATCTGCACAATATTTCCTGCGTAACGGCCGTCTTACCTCAAAACATACATAACACTTGGATGTGAGGTCAACAGCCGGCTATGGTTGAACGTTTATCTAGGTATCTTGCGTCATGGATGTCTTTTTAATAAATAGGCCTATAGGAACTTGGTTTATTGTTGTTAAATATATATATATATATATATATATATATATATGCTTGGACCGGACTTGAACCCGGACCTCTGGATTGATACCCTAGTGCGTTACCAATTACGTTACCGAGCAAGTCTAGTACGAACATTCATTTTTCTTATGTAGGGCCTATACTCTCTTATTATTACGAGATGTAGCGCGAACTCGGTCTCCACTGCCATCTAGTAGCTCCTATCACAAGTAAGCAAATTAAAGACAATTTTTTTCTTTTAGCAGTGACGCTTTATCGATGTTATATAATTATATTAATCTTGTATTGCTCAATGTCAAAAAAATTATAACATATATATATATATATATATATATATATATATATGTGTGTGTGTGTGTGTGTGTGTGTGTGTGTGTGTGTGTGTGTGTGTGTGTGTGTGTGTGTGGAAAGCAACGGGAAGCTACCACACCTACAATTCCCTAGTAAAGCTGCAAAGCACAGCATGAAAATGCTATGATTGCAGTGAAAGACCTGCCCTCGGGCAGAATTACTGTGGATATATATATATTGTATACGCTTATCATACATTATACGAGAAGCGTAACAGCTACAATTTAAATATTATCTTATGCTTACATGTTATAGTGGCCACTAGATGACAGTAAGACCAACGTCCCACTGCTCTCATAGTAGAGAATCATATAAATAAATAAATATCATCATCATCATCACTCCAGGGATTAGGCAATTGCCCGTTCCGACTTCATAATGCATCAGCCCAACGTCTTCTAGGTCTTCCAACATCACGCCTTCCTCTTGCTTGATAATTTCTTGCTAACAATGGATATCTCTCCTTACTCATTCCATGTGATCAATCCATTTCTGCCTGTAATTCGTGACTTTATCCAATAAAGGCTGTACTTTCAATTCTTCTCTTATATCCTCATTTCTTATTCTATCAAGTATTGTACATCCTTTTACTTGTCTTAGGAACCTCATCTCCGCCGTCTGTATTATATCCTTCTGTCTTTTCACTGGAGCCCAAGTTTCACAACCATACAATATCGTGGGAACCGCCATAACATTATATATTTTTATCTTGGTTTCTTTCCTAATTTTATTTTATAAATAAATAAATAAATATATATATATATATCAATCCATAGTAATTCTGCCCGAGGGCAGGCCTTTCACTGCAATCATAGCATTTTCACGCTATGCTTTGCAACCTTACTAGGGAATTATATGTGTGGTAGCTTCCCGTTGCTTTCCACACCGGTGTTGGATGATGATGATAATGATGGCCGGATGATTTTCGGGGACCGTTGGGGCCTAAGCTTCCTGTCATTTGCCTTACAGGTGAGAAAAAACACCGAAAAAACCTCACTCAGGAGCCTGCCCCGACGGGAATCGAACCCGGGCCCGCTGCGTGACAAGGCAGCGCGCTATCTCGAGACCACAGCGGTATATATATATGAAGAAAAAAATACATGTTTGTGCTAGAATGGCCCAGCGGTGAAGTTGGAATCGTGCTTACATATAGAGTTGGAGGTCTCCGGTTCAAATCCCGGCTCAGGCACTTATTTTTCTTTTCGTGTCATATACATAACGAAAGGAACTTATAGAGTTAGAGATCCCGGATTCAATCCCGGTTCAGATATTAATTGTTCTTTTAATCTTATGTTATATATATATATATATATATATATATATATATATATATATATATATATAATCAATCTAAAAATAATAAACCTTCTTACATATTATGAGATAAAGTCACCTCAATTTACTAATCTATAATTTCGTATTTCATGTTTTTGTGCAATTGATCTGTTTATTAGTTTATTATTGTATTTTATTATGTACATCATATTCCATTCACTTATAGCTCTTACATTCCAAGACGGCCTCAGGCCTCCCTTGGGGTTTCTTAATCAATCTAATTTAGTTACGCTTTTTTTATTACAGATGTCGTGAGCGATACGTGGTCGCCATGCGGCCTCAACAGGTGTCTAATAGGCAACTGAAGTATTACTCTAATGGTAGAACTTCGGTTAAATTTTGCTCAGATACTTATTTTATTAGGATTGATCATATTTTAAGAGCCTGAAACTCTCTAGATTCGGACCTTACAGCTTAAAGTCCCCGCCCCCTGAAAGACTTCTCCCTTGAATTTTTGCATTCTAAAATTCCACAAATTGCGGCCGTATTTTTTACCCGCAACTCTCGGGACTAGAAGCAAGAACATAACCACTAAACCACCACGGCCGACACGGAATGCAAATATCAATAAAATCTGTAGCAATCTATAAACTTTAATATATATTGACCGATTAAGAATTCTTTAGCTCAAATATTAAATTATATATTATTTTCATTCGATATTGATGTCACTGCTGATCTCTAATTTCTCTGCCTTTAGTATCACCAATAATGGCATATTTATTAATTTTGATCTCCAAATATTCAAAATCAAGAATCTTTCCTTGACAAATATTTATATCTCCAACATTCTGTATGTTTCAATTCCCGTCCTTGCACATATATCTTTATGTCATACAATATCTCTTGCTGTTTTTCATAACAAAGGAGGTATTAATTCTAAAATTATTCTTGGCAAATTTCATCCTCCAGTCATTTCATGTGTTCATAAACAAACATGGAATTTAGCGATTATACGATCGCTCTTTCCACGGCGTATGCACCCAATAATAATAATAATACTAATAATAATAATAATAATAATAATAATAATAATAATAATAATAATAATCTAACGATGATAACGATGATAATGATTATAAAATAATGATAATAATAATAATTACAATAATTATAATAATAATAGTAGTAATAATAATACTAATAATGATTATAATAATGCTAATGATGATAATAATAATGATAATGGTAATAATAATAATAATAATAATAATAATAATAATAATAATAATAGCTTTATTTTACCCGGCACAGAAAAGGCCTTGATTTTTAATAAAGTCTTATCCAGACTTGTAGAAAAGTACTTTAATGCAGAAATCTTATGCAAAGAAACTGATTTTTCTCCATTTAATTTAGATACATTTTTCATATAAGCCTAAAATAGTTCCATAATATTAATAATAATAATAATAATAATAATAATAATAATAATGTTGTTCTTATGTCAGTAATGAAGGCGAGAGTAGAGACTAGACTTTTCTCTGGGAACTTCACCCAATTCAATTAGAGCTCACATTGAAACCGTAGCTTTGAAACTTGTCGGCTTGCTCATCAGTAAAACCCATTTTCCTACAAGTTCAACTGAAGCCCTTTCATCTCGACGAGCGTCATTTCCTGCAAATTCTCGTACACACTTCTAATTGTTCTGGTATGATTAACGCTTGTTCCTTCTTACACAAAGAATCCAATGTCAAAATAACTTGCTTTACAACATAAATTAAACACAAATATCCTGTTTCATATTAATCTAATGCTTTTGTAAATCTCTCTCTCTCTCTCTCTCTCTCTCTCTCTCTCTCTCTCTATATATATATATATATATATATATAATCTCCAAAGTAATTCTGCCCGAAGGCAGGTCTTTCTCTGCAATCATAACATTTTCATGCTATGCTTTTCAGCTTTACTAGGGAATTATAGGTGTGGTAGCTTCCCGTTGCTTTCCACACCGGCGAAGGATGGTGATGATAATGATAAGGATGATGATGATGATGGCCGGATGATTTTCGGGGATCGTTGGGCCCTAAGCTTCCTGACATTTCTCTTACAGGTGAGGAAAACTCCGAAAACAAACCTCACCCAGGAAGCATGTCCCAACCGGGGATCGAACCCGGGCCCGGTGCGTGACAAGGCAGTGCGTTACCTCGAGACCACAGCCGTGGACACTCTCTCTCTCTCCTCTCTCTCTCTCTCTCTCTCTCTCTCTATATATATATATATATATATATATATATATATACACACACACACATGAAAAAAAAAAGGTAAGCCTATGTCAAAAATTTGGGGAAACATTTCTTGCATGTAGGACATAAAAAAAGTCTTATGTTGAGATAGGTACCGAAATGCTTTATTTCCTTTTTAGAGCACTTTTTCTACAGCTGAACCTCATACAAGAACACTCAGTAACAAAACCGTGGGGAAACAGGAAATCAGAGAAAATGTTCAAAATTTCCTCCAATTGCTACAGTGCATCCGCCAACCCGCCGTAGATTGTCTTCTTAATGCGCTGATGCAGAGCTGCAGAATTTCATATTGTCTGGCAGCTTCCAGAATACGAGCACTAGGAGTATGTACATCTTGAACCGCAGTTGCATTAACATTAGATTTCAAATGTCCCCACAAATAAAAATCTAGTGAGTTTAAGTCAGGAGAGCGAGAAGGCTAAGGAAGAGGTGGACCAAGTAAACATGGGTCCGTAAACAAACTGTGTGCGAGATTTATTATTGCGAATATGTGGTTTTGAGCTGCCACTGACGTCCAGCGTTGTAAAAAAATATATTTCAACTCACTGCAGAGACGACTCCAATATCACAACTAGATGTAAGGACTACTCTTTGAACATCTCCTTTAACAGGTAAGAGTGTACAGTATTAATGTATAACATGTGAAATAATAATTGTATTCATTGGTAGGTTAAGCTATGAGTGAATTTTGAGACAACGTAGAATTGCATTTAACGCAAATTCTGCTTCAAAACTGGCTGGCATAGTTAAAAAGTTGGGCTATAATAAGAAGGAATCCAACCAAACATAATTACAATTATCATAAAAAAGGTAAAGGTATCCCACTACAGGCCCCAGGAGGCCCCTGTGGTAGTGGGAGGTTAGGGCTCCCACTTTACTGGACAATCGACACTTGATGTCAGCCGGGTTGTTAGCCCTGCGTGACGGCCGTCTTTACCCCCAGAATAAGCGTCCGGTACTCATTTCCGTTAGAGGCCGACTCGACTCCAGGGCCATAGTGCCGCCAGAAGGTTTGGGTCAGTTTAAAAATCCTGACCCCACTGGGACTCGAATCCTCGACCTTCCGGCTTGTAGCGCAGTGCCTTAACCACTACGCTACAGCGTGTCCCTTACAATTATCATACTAAAACATAAATTGCTTGGAAGGACAACTCGTAATAAACCACTTGTCAGTAAGATCAGTAGGAACAAAAAAAATAAGTCTTAATTGAAGAACATAGTTATAGGAATTTCGACTTCTGGAAAACGGTGATCTTTACCGATGAGAGCAAATATAACATTTTTCGTCAGATGGGAGAGTTTAATGTGTAAAGAATACCTTATAACTAACTAACTAACTCACTGGCAGTATAGAATCTGTAGGTTCATAGCCGCGCGACACAAGCTTTCCGTACATCCCTATCGTGGGAAGTTTTCCAATCATTCCCTGTATAATATACCTCCCTCAAATCATAGTTAATGTTATTCTCCCACCTCATTCTTGCTCTACCAACTGGGTGTTTTCCCTCTGGTTTTCCTACAAGAAGCTACCATGCACGTCTTTCATTTCCCATTCGTGCCACGTGTCCTGTGCATCGCTGTCTACGAGACTTAACTGTTCTTATTATATCTGGCTTCCTAAAGACCATGTAGTTCACTGATATATAGTCTTCTCCATTCACCCGCGTGATAGTTATTTTGCGTGTCTTTATTTTGCATAAAACGGAATCTGTCCAACGCGGAAACGGAAAGATATTTGTACACAATTCATGACAAAATTATAAAGCGGAATGACAGAGAAATAAATTAGTTTCCACTTCATTGAATTCCTGTTAGGCCAAAAAAAGGCATGATTCCTGCCGCCGGGTAAATTAGAGATTCTATCTGTACCTGAATTTTTATTTCGGCCTCACTGCACACGCGTTATGCGTAATACAGATATTATATCTCTCTTGCAAATAAACATTGCACTGTAAAGTCTTAAATTAGTTTATGTTCTGTGATCGATCTTTCACAGGTAGCGTTCCAAACTTAGCAACAAAGATGACTAATCGTATGTATCATTGTCATTAAACGAAAAAGTGAAAATGATTGAAGATAAATCTCCAAATTTCCGGACCGATGCTCCAAAGTCAAGCTCTAACTGTTGCTAAATCCCTAGGAAATAACGATTTCAAGACATCTTCAGGTTGGCTGAACAGTTTTAAAGACGACACAATGTAGTGTGGAATGAAATTTGCGGGGAATCAAAGGATGTGGATCAAAGTGTAGTTAGTGAGTGGGAAGCGTAACTGCATACTTTAATTTCAGGATATGCACCTACGAGACGCTGAAAAAAGGGAACTATTTTTCGCGCGTTACCCGTTGAAGTCGTTCATACATACTATACTTCACTTTTCAAAGGCAGCGGAACTACAATTAATCCGATTCCGATTTCCGATTGAGGGTCTTTCCACTTTTCAGCGGTTGCCCTTTTACCAGCCGGCTGCTGGTCCTTCACATCCACATGTGTCAATCACAGAGGTAGATGATCAACAGCCAGTGTAGGGGTGACATGTGGTTAGTATGTCGAGTCCCCCAGCCGTTATAGCTGGTTCCTCAACCTGGAGCCGCTACTTATTGTAGCTACCCAATTGCCTCTCGATGCTGGGTGAGCACCGGTCCCATACTGGCCGAAATACCATGAGAAAATTTCTTTCCCCATGGAGACTCGAACCAGCGCAAGTCCCGTAGCTCTGCGCCAAGGCTTCCTACCTTAACCGCTCGGCTACGGCGCGGGACCCAATTAATCCAAGGTTCGTAAAAAAGACATATCCCGTACTCTAAAATCTAAGATTATAGGTTTTAGCTTTTTTATAATGCGGAATTTTGTCTAATGTGGAAAAAAATTGGTCCGATGCGATTCCGCGCTTTGAGCAAGTTTCACTGTGTATAAATATATGGATATCACACTGAGGTACAGACTCAGAGATCCGGGTTCGAATCCCGTCCAGGCATTTATTTTTCTTATCATACCATTTTAAGCTTGCATTGCTCAATGTTAAATATTTAATTATAACATCGATAAAGCGTCACTGCTATAAAGTAAAAATGTTCTCTTTAATTTGCTTACTTGTTATAGTGAGCTACTAGATGGCAGTGAAGACCGAGTTCTCGCGACATCTAGTAATAATGGAGAATATAATACATATATAAGAAAAATAAATGTTTGAATTGGATTCGCCTGGTGGTGTAATGGATATCACACTAAGGTACAGACTCAGAGATCCGGTTCGAATCCCGTCCAGGCATTTATTTTTCTTATCATACCATATATATATATATATATATATATATATATATAATATATATGAACTTATGAAGAACTTATGCTGTCAAATCAATTGTAGAGAATTTGTAAAGACAGTACAGGTATATATGAATGTACATAGTATGTGTGTAAGTATGCATCTACAAATATATCCTTAAATATCTTTGTCTAATTACTTACTTACTTACTCACTGGCACTATCGAACCCGTAGGTTCATGGCCGCGAAAACATTGGTTCTCCATATATCCCTATCCTGAGCTAATGCTTTCCAATCATTCCCTGTATAATCTACTTCCCTCAAATCATAGTTAATGTTGTTCTCCCACCTCATTCTTGGTCTACCAACTGGGCGTTTTCCTTCTGGCTTTCCTAGAAGAAGTTTCCATGCACGTCTTTCATTCCCCATACGCGCAACATGTCCTGCCCATCGCAGTCTATGAGACTTAACTGTTCTTATTATATATGGCTTCCTATAAAGACCATGTAGTTCATTGTTATGTAGTCTTCTCCATTCACCTGTCTGTTCATCTCTCTTTGGTCCAAAAATTTTCCTAAGAACTTTATTCTCAAATACTCGTAATCTCCTTTCCTCCCTCAAAGTAAGAGTCCATGTTTCGCACCCATATAATATAACTGGTAGAATAATAGTTATAGGCCTATATATTTTCAGTTTAATGTTTTTTGAAAGGAGTTGGGACATCAAAAGTCTCTGCAATGCATAATAGCATGCATTTCCAGAATTGAGCCTATGTTTAATTTCTTTGTGCATCTCATTCCTATTTGTGATTATTGTTCCTAGGTATTTGAATTCAGCCACTTCCTCAAAATTTCCCTTATTTGTCATTAGCTGTCCATTTCCATTATATAATGAATTTCTACGTGTGACCAAATATTTAGTTTTATTGATATTTACTTCCAGTCCTAATAATTACCTCAGATAAAATATAAATATTCTCGCCAAGTTAGTTGCTGCTACAAGTTTTCACTTTTAGAGTGTTTTAAGCACATTTTCATATTGCGGTCCTTTTGGGTACTTGCTACTTGCTTCTAACACTAGGCACAGAACTATATGTTACGTATTTTTCCTTGTTTAATTATCTCTAATTAGCTCTATACTATCACCATTTTACATAGCCTATTCATTTCCTAACTATGCGACAGTGAAATAACCTACATATATCAAGTTATGCTAACGTATGGCAGGTTAATTAGTGCAATTTCTCAATTAATTCTGGTCATCTTACAGCAGACTTGGCTTATAATAGCATTCATTTGGCGAGTGGCTTAGGCGGACACTCTGGTTTTGCCACAGAATTTAATATTCACAGCCAAGGAAGAGTAATGTTCTAACATTTTCATCTCAACTGTTTTCTAAGCTGCTAAAGAATCAAATTTACAACTTCCCTGTTTAATGTATTAATAATAAATGACAAGGAGACTGAATGAATCCTGTTTATAAAATTTAACTCATACCAAAGTTATCCCATTTAAAAAAAAGTACATGGGGCAGGTAGTAGTGACGCCAAGAAATCGTATTACGTATAGAACGCACAAGTTCGATCGCAGTCAGAGGTGGGGGGGGGGTTATTCATTTATTTTCCAACTATACTGGTCAAGAACCAGAATTTTATTCACCTCTAAAATTCTCGTTTTGTAATTTATACATTTTTCAGAGTCAAATTTAAGAAAACTAAATACAGCCTTCTTATTAAATCTTTAGAGAATAAGGAAGGCTTACAACTCATTGGTATTAATAAGCTGTTAGTTTATGCTGATGATGTAGTACTATTGGCCGATAGCGAGGAGATACTAAAGGACAACACGCACACACTGTTGAGTAACACTAAGAAATTAGGACTGGAAGTAAATATCAATAAAACTAAATATATGGTCACACGTAGAAATACATTATACAATGGAAATGGACAGCTAATGACAAGTGAGGGAAATTTTGAGGAAGTGGCTGAATTAAAATATCTAGGAACAATAATCACAAATAGGAATGAGATGCACAAAGAAATTAAACATAGGCCCAATTCTGGAAATGCGTGCTATTATGCATTGCAGAGACACTTGATGTCCCAACTCCTTTCAAAAAACGTTAAACTGAAAATATATATAACTATTATTCTACCAGTTATATTATATGAGTGAGAAACGTGGACTCTTACTTTAAGGGAGGAAATGAGATTACAAGTATTTGAGAATAAAGTACTTAGGAAAATTTTTGGACCAAAGAGAGATGAACAAACAGATGAATGACGAAGACTACATAACAATGAACTACATGGTCTTTATAGGAAGCCAGATATAATAAGAACAGTTAAGTCTCGTAGACTGCGATGGGCAGGACATGTTGCATGTATGGGGAATGAAAGACTTGCATGGAAGCTTCTTCTAGGAAAGTCAGAGAGAAAACGCCCAGTTGGTAGACCAAGAATGAGGTGGGAGAATAACATAAACTATGATTTGAGGGAAGTAGATTATACAGGGAATGATTGGAAAGCATTAGCTCAGGATAGGGATGTCCGCGCGGCCATGAACCTACGGGTTCCATAGTGCCAGTGAGTAAGTAAGTAAGTCTTCTTATGTCTTGACTTTACTTTAAAATATCTTAACATGATAATATTAACACACTTATTCTTAATATAACACTTTAAATAGTAAATTATTCATTAAAACTTGCAACATAACAAATGAAAAAAAAACTTATATAGATCTTCTTCTTTAATGTCATGGAATTAGGCCATATGCATGTTTCCAACATCAATAGACCGTATCCCTCCATATAGTTATGAGGCGCCCAATATTTCTTTCTTCCTTTGGGTTGGTAGTGAAACAAAATTTGTGAGAGACTATTGGGTGTCATTGTTTATATATGTTGAAGCGAATTTAATCGTGAGTTTTGAATTTTTTCTAATACTTTTAAGTTGGCTGATACAGAACTACATAAGTTAATTGTTAAAATCCTATATGCTATTAAAAACAATCTTCTTAAACGCGAAAAAGCTGCATTTGATGTTAAACAAGCGATAAATACGTGAACAATTCCAGTTATAAAATCTAATTTATAAAAATGACGTTTGTTTGTTCGTACTTCATGCGCGGCCCATGCCGTTGATCCTGCAGTCAGAGGTGCAGTCCTCCGATCGTTCAGAAGATAATATGCAAAAAGGTCTATGTGAACTTAACAAAATTACAGAAGAATATGGATTGAAGATATCTACAGAGAAAACTAAAATTATGGAATTTCAAGGTGTAGATCCTGTCAGAAGTAAAATTGTACTTGACAATAAAATTTTGCAGCAGGTTAATAATTTTACATATCTAGAATGCAATATCTCATATGAAGAAGAAAAGGATGTAAATGCAAAAATATCTAAATTTTAAAGATTTTTAGGGTTAATAAATATAAGTGGTAAACAATAATAAAATTATAAAATTGTTACGCAATAGGTCCGTCTCCTTAACTTTGTAAACTGTTAATTCTCTATAGGCCTAAGCAGAAGGATGTACATCATTTTAACGACACCTGCCAACAGGTACATTTTAATTTTTAATTTTATCTTATGACTACTCACCTCAACGGAATTTGATATGAATTTTATTAATATTAATATTGAGTTTACAAAGTTGATTTTATAATTATTTTACTAGCTAATACCTTGCACTGCTACGCCTAAATAAATTATAATCTGTTTTTTGCATTTAGTCGAATAAGTAAAAGGAAAAATAAATATAAAATTATATCGTTATTATTTTTAAATACTCCGATGTACTTGGCATAAATGAGCTGAAAGACAAAATTCGTTATTTTGAGTTATCCATTAAAGAATACTCGCCGTACGCTGCTATGCTTGCTCGGGAATCCACTTATCCCAATCTTCTTGGCATTAATGAAAGACAAAAATAGCTATTGTGAGTTATCCTTAAAAGATAAACATATGCTGTCGCGGACTTTTCTGTAGACTTTTTTTTTTTGAGATATTCAATTGTGTGTACAATAATTTTGTATTTTTTATGGTTTAGACAGCCATTTAAGGGTTAAAAAAGGGACTTTTTCACGTTTTTTCACTACAAAGGATGTTTTTTAAAGGTGTAGGATTTGAGTATCTCAACTCTCTTATAGCCTATGTTCATCCCGGAAATCTCCTGAACATTTTTGCAACAAACCTCATCACAATCAGGTCAACGGTATGGCAGCGCATAAAGTACGAACAAACAAACAAACATTCATTTTTATGTATTAGATAGGCCTATTATAATTTTAATGTTATAAAAATAAGTAGATTTAAAGTTTTGTACAATTAACATATTTCTACCGCTGGTAAATAAAACCTAAAATAAAATCAATATTTTGAGAACACTGACAAAATAATACAGTAGAATAGGTACCAACCTAAGTATCGGGACTTCAGTAAAAATTAAATATGAAGCCGTTTAATTACGCTGTGGGTGGTGTAAAATTTATTAAACGTAAATTATCATGCAGAGCATAATGTATTAAAAATACCGATTTTATATTCGTATTTTCTGCATTTTATGGCCTTATTACACAACTGACACATCTTTTCTCAGAATAATATGGTGTAAAACTATAATAAAATTCTAGACGTTACAAATAAAATTCTTTAAAAATTACTTGTTCAACATCTAAAGTTTAAATGGAAAGGTTGATCATTTTAAAACCTTGATCAATATGTTTACAGCTTAATAAGAGTATTTCCATATTACCGCACAGCTGTAAACCAGCAGGTTGCAAATTAATATATGCAGGTCAGTTGTGCTATTACTACGCTATGCATAATTACATAATACCTCTTATATATTAGACACATTAAATAATGAGGCTTTAATAATAAATATTTATTCTTGGAAGACTATCTTGCCGTCGGTTAATTAACAACTGCTAAAACATTGGGAGCAAACTTTCATTTTCATCTCCACATACGATGATTTCGTTTTTCAGAGATCCTCATTTTTACACGCTTTATATTAACTTGACCTGTATCTATCCATGTAACTGAATCTTCTAACGCGATTTTCGCCCACTGAAAATCATTGGATCGACTTGAAACTTTGTATACTTGTAAAAGTCCCGTGACAATACAATAATTTCATATTTTGTTTCTAAAATCATGGCCAGAATCATCAAATAATCAATAAAAGTGTCTTTATAGCTATGTAACGGAATTCTTGAACACGATTTTCGCCCATTTAGAAACATTGGAACGACTTGAAACTTTGTATACTTGTAAAAGACCCGTGACAATACAATAATTTCATATTTTGTTTCTAAAATCATGGCTACAATCATCAGAAAATAAAAGTGTATTTGTAGCTATGTAACGGAATTCTTGAACACGATTTTCGCCCACTTAGAAACATTGGATCGACTTGAAACTTTGTATACGCGTAAAGGACCCGTGACAATACAATAAATTCATATTTATTAAAATTTAACTTTCATTATCTATGTTTTACACGTTTACGTTATTTTGCTGTTGATGTATTCATCTTACTTGACACAAAATTACACATACATACGAAGACAACCAAATAGGTGTAACCAAGAGTGTTCCATTTAAAAAAATAATCGCTTGTCCACAGCAGGGAATCGGCCACAGGGTCTCCTGATCTGTATTCACAATGTTTTATTTGTTTAGTATTAGATAATTGTTACATAAGTTATATACTTACAGCATTGTGGCATCTGCAATGCACTAGAATGCTGTGAGCGGCATGAGTAGTTTTCATCATTCAATCTTCCTCCCTCACAGCCCAAACAGACTGTGATCCTACTATACATGTTTATTCCATTTCAATTATCTGTCAATTATCTAATATATAAAAATGAATGTTTGTTTGTTTGTTCGTACTTTATGCGCGGCCATACCGTCGATCCGAATGTGATGGGGCTTTTTGCAAAATGTTCAGGAGATTCCCGGGATGAACATAGGCTATAAGAGAGTTGTGGTACTAAACTCCCATACCCTTAAAAATTGCCCTTTGTAGTGGAAAACGTGAAAAAAAGTAGCTCTTTGGACGCTTAAATGGCTTACGCTGCCTAAACCATAACAAACACACAAAATTAATGTACACTGAATTGAATATCTCAAAACGCTCTACAAAAAAGTCCGCGACAGCATATGTTTATCTCTTATGAATAACTCACAATAACAATTTTTCTCTTTCATTGATATCAAGAAGATAAGACAAGTATGTAGATTTCTGTGCAATCATGGCGGCACATTCCGGGTATTCTTTTACGGATAACTCACAATAACGAATTTTGTCCTTTAGCTCATTTATGCCAAGAAGATCGAGATAAGTAGATTCCCGAACAACACCGGGAAATCAGCACGGTGAATATTAAAACGATTACGATATACATTTATAATTATTGTTCATTTTACTTATTTAACTAATCATAAGAAGTAGGCCTACGTCAATTTTAGTGTTTCAGCTCATTTATGCCAAGAAGATCGGGATGAGTAGATACCCGGACAACGCCGGATAAACAGCACGGTGTATCTAAAAAATAATTACGATATAAATGTTTGCTTTTACTTACTTAACTAAACATAAAACACATTATTTTTCGTATTTTAACTCATTTATGCCAAGAAGATCGAGATAAGTAGATTCCCGGGCAACGCCGGGTAATCAGCACGATGAATCTTAAAATAATTACGATGTACATTTATAATAATTTTTCATTTTACTTATTAAACTAATCATAAGAAGTACGTTAATTTTTGTCTTTCAGCTCATTTATGCCAAGAAGATCGGGATGAGTAGATTCCCGGAAAACACCGGGTAAACAGCACGGGGTATCTAAAAATAATTACGATATAAATGTTTGCTTTTACTTATTTAAATAAGCATAACATACATTAATTTTCGAATTTCAGCTCATTTATGTTAAGAAGATCGAGATAAGTAGATTCCCGGGCAACGCCGGGTAATCAGCACGATGAATCTTAAAATAATTACGATGTACATTTATAATAATTTTTCATTTTACTTATTAAACTAATCATAAGAAGTACGTTAATTTTTGTCTTTCAGCTCATTTATGCCAAGAAGATCGGGATGAGTAGATTCCCGGAAAACACCGGGTAAACAGCACGGGGTATCTAAAAATAATTACGATATAAATGTTTGCTTTTACTTATTTAAATAAGCATAACATACATTAATTTTCGAATTTCAGCTCATTTATGTTAAGAAGATCGAGATAAGTAGATTCCCGGGCAACGCCGGGTAATCAGCACGATGAATCTTAAAATAATTACGATGTACATTTATAATAATTTTTCATTTTACTTATTAACTAATCATAAGAAGTACGTTAATTTTTGTCTTTCAGCTCATTTATGCCAAGAAGATCGGGATGAGTAGATTCCCGGAAAACACCGGGTAAACAGCACGGGGTATCTAAAAATAATTACGATATGAATGTTTGCTTTTACTTATTTAAATAAGCATAACATACATTAATTTTCGAATTTCAGCTCATTTATGTTAAGAAGATCGAGATAAGTAGATTCCCGGGCAACGCCGGGTAATCAGCACGATGAATCTTAAAATAATTACGATGTACATTTATAATAATTTTTCATTTTACTTATTAAACTAATCATAAGAAGTACGTTAATTTTTGTCTTTCAGCTCATTTATGCCAAGAAGATCGGGATGAGTAGATTCCCGGAAAACACCGGGTAAACAGCACGGGGTATCTAAAAATAATTACGATATAAATGTTTGCTTTTACTTATTTAAATAAGCATAAAATACATTAATTTTCGAATTTCAGCTCATTTATGTTAAGAAGATCGAGATAAGTAGATTCCCGGGCAACGCCGGATAATTAGCACGGGGTATTTAAAAATATAAATTTATAATTATTTTTCCTTTTACTTATTCAACAAAACATAAAAGCGCATTAATTTTCATTTATTGAGACGTAGCAGCGCACGCCGAGTATTAGCTAGTGATCTCTAAATATTCTAGTTTAGCTTGTTTGCCAATAGTTGGAACTTTACATATTTGTGTAATAATATCCGAAATACATAACTGAATGTTACATTAATTTCATACGGTATGCTATTTTAATAGACAGAGAGAAGGTGATAGCATTTTTTTAAATTTCATATTTATCTAATCATATTTTCTAATTTAAAAAAATATATTATTGAAATGATTGGGCTCCTTTAAAACTTATACATATTTCGATTTAGTAATTTGAGTAAATGCGATTTTTTTTATACGGAATGAAGTATTATCCTCCGCAAATCTCTGACCCATAGACCAGAAGACACATATTATTTCCACTGGCTTTATTTTTCAAAGTTCTGTTTAGTGTTCCTGTTATATAATTAAACTTATTTAGTATGTTATTTATATCTTCCTCCGTTGTGTATGATATTTCGCAACCCAGGAAGTTATATTTTTTCACTTGCTCTATTGGTTTATTTTCTAACATTATCTTTATCCGGACTGGTTGAGCACCCTCGAAAACCATTTGTTTTTATTTTTCTGATGATATTTCCATATTATATATTTTTTTATTTCATTTAATTTATATGGCATTCTTTGTAATTCGTCTTCTGATTTTGTATTAAAATCTGGTCATCTGCAAAAGCTAATGTTTTTTATTTTTAGATTTCCTAAGTTAATACCAGCAGTTGTTATTTATTTCCATGATCTTATCATGTCGTCAAAATAAATGTTAAAAAGAGTGGATGATGGTGGACAACCTTGTCTAACTCCTCCTTTATATTTATTGGTTCCCTTTGATTTATTTTTATTTGTTTTTTCATGCATTTCTTTAATTACTACTATTAGTGTGTATATATATACCGCTGTGGTCTCCAGGTAGCGTGCTACTTTGTCACGCTGTGGGCCCGGGTTCGTTTCCCGGTTTGGCAAGCTTCCTGGGTGAGGTTTCATTCAGGGGTTTTCCTCACCTGTAAGACCCGAACGATCTCCGAACATCATCTTGCCATCATCATCATCATCATCATCATCACTATAGATAGATAGATGGATAGATACAGAGGGAATATCGTTAATCCATTCATGGGCGTCACTAATTAGATGACGAGGCATTTGCCTATAAATATACGCGCGCGCGTGTGTGTGTAGGCTCTATATATATATATATATATATATCCATCCATAGTAATTCTGCCCGAAGGCATGTCCTTCACTACAATCATAGCATTTTCATCTATGCTTGCAGCTTTACTAGGGAATTGTGTAGGTGTGGTAGCTTCCCGTTGCTTTCCACACCGATGAAGGATGATAGTGATGATAATGATAAGGATGGTGATGATGGCCATATGATTTCGGGGAAAAACCCCGATAAAAACCTCACCCAGAAAAACTGCCCCGACCGAGGATCGAACCCGGGCCCGCTGCGTGACAAGGCAGCACACTACCTCGAGACCACAGCGGTGGACGTGTGTATGTATGTATATATATATATTTTTTTTTGACATTTGTCAATTGAGAATACTACATGTATAAGAAAATTGTATGTTTGTGTTGGAATTCTTGGGTAGCTCAGTTGGTTAGAGCGCTAAAGGTACAGACTTTAGAGACTCGAGTTCAAATCCCGACTCAAGCATTCATTTTTCTTTTCATATCATATATACATATATAAAACTGACAGTTTAATAAATTGGTACGATAAATAAGCTTTAAATGGGAGAATACTTTATTTTTTCTTTTGTAGAAATAATTATGGTAGAAAGCCTGGCAATAAAAAGCGTAATCCTTAGTGCAAGATGCTTTATACTCGTATGTAAATTAGGCCATCTCTTCCCATCATTAAAAAGTAATGCACGAATAAACATTTGTGCAAAAAAATCCAAGAAAATCGTAAATTTACTAACCGAGTTTGTAAAATACCTATATTCTTAGTGTTTATTGTTGTCACAATTGTGGTTATGTAATAAAATGTTATAAATAATAATAAAATATACTATATTATTATTTATATAATTTTATGTAAAATATGTTGACTAAATTTATAGTAAGAAATCAGTATTTACAATCTACATACTTACATTATTTCCACTGTATGTACAGTACATCTGGAACATTTTATATAAACTATAGAACCACATTTTTTTAAATGAACATGTTGAACTCAACAAGAGTAACCTGCAGTTAGACAAAAATAACCTCAGAGCAAACAAGCGTTTAGTTACTAAATAAACCTTGTTAAAAACTGTTTTATGTTTGAAATCCAAAACTAATGTTCCAGCTTCTTGCGGTTCTGGAAGAGAAAATAACCGTTTCATACTGTGAACTTAAAATAGAAGTTTCTTATATCACCGCCCTCTTGCCTTGTCTCTTGCACTAAATTTATATAAAAGTAGATTTTAGCAGACGAAAACTAGAAATAACAATAATATTATAAATTCACACGTGCACTGGATATGTTTTCATGTCGTTGACTTCCTAAAGGTATTCTGTGTTTCTCTACTAAATCTCTCACCACTAACATTAAGTGTTTTATAAACCAAATCGCAGCAAGAACTCTTTAAATCTGAAGGCCAACGATAGCAGCCAATGTAACTTTCATTTAACAGACCAATCTCTAATTAAAAATTCACTTCTAGGGAACAAAATCTGTCAAAAAATGTACCTCAATCATATTATCAATCAACGTATATACTATTAATTAAAGAAAAACTTACATACGATTATATATATATATATATATATATATATATATATAAACTCCGCCATGGCCGGTCCCAAGCCCGGATGAGAAAGGAGGAGGGGGAGGAGTAACAACCTCGTTAAAAAAAACAGGGTTCAGTTGGCTCCGACTGATAGTACTCTATAAGGGTCCCTAGCCAGGGTTACGGCGAAGACCTCAACGGCAGAGTCGGCGCAGAAGGAATCCTTCATCACGGCGGATCTGGCGGAAGAGGCAACCCTATCTCTAAGGGAAATAGAGAAATGCTGCCTTGCGGTGAAGAGGGATCTTCAAAGGCTATGGGAGGAAAACCCAGACAGAAATTTTCCTGGTCCTCCAGGTTGGGGGTTTATGCTGTGGGCCAGCTCCCCACACATTAGAAAAAAAAAACAAAATGCTAAAAGACTAAATCAATCAAAGTGCCCAAGACCGTAGGCTTTGGAGGTTTGGCACGGGAAGACGGCAGCAGCTGTAAAAACCCGAAGATTATATATATATATATATATATATATATTATATATATATATATATATATATTATTTTTCTTCATTTTTAATTATTTATAATTATATTTGAACTGCTATCAAGAAGAGAAGCATTTTCTGCGCACCTTTGGCAAAATAACTACAGAAGAGGCTAGTGAAGTGTGGAGTGTAGTATTGTATGGTGCAGAGACTTGGAATGAGGAAAAGGGACTAGAAGCTTTTGAGATGTGGTTATGGAGAAGGGTGGAGCGTATAAAATGGACAGATAAAATACATAATAAAGATGTGCTACATAGAGTGAGTGAAGGAAGAACAATACTGGAACTCATAAGGAAGTGGAAAAGAAATTGGATTGGCCACTGACTAAGAAGAAACTACATGCTGACGGATGCCCTAGAAGGAATGGTCAACGGAAAGAAGGTTATAGGCAGAAAAAGGCATCAGATGATAGACAATATTAAAATAAATGGTTCGTATTCGGATACAAAAAAATAAAGGCTCAGTTAAGGAAAGAGTGGAGAATGCTGAGTTTGCAATAAAATACGTGCTCTTGGGCAGAACACTATGCATATATGTATATGTATTATTATATTTTCGCACGGGTGCGGTGTTTAAATATAAACCAAGTTTTCAAGAAATTAACTTCACAAATATTTATACAATATTTTAAAGTTTTATTCATGCATTCCACAATATTTCACGGTATTCAATCATCTATTAGGCCTATTCTGACACGACTGACTGGCTAGAACCTCGCACTTTTGTATATGTGCGAGGGTAGGAACAATCTGGACCCCAGTCTAGACTCCTCTCGAATAGATGGCCCGAGAGACCGATTCTTCCAGACTGGATGTATAGACGCATGTGGAAATTTCACCATTTCGTGAGTCGCCGGCACATAAATTCTCTTCTACCACACAAGGCGTGACACGATTCTTGCCGTAGTCCGCAAATTTCAAAAGCTGGTCCAACAATGCGTTATTATTTGTATGATGTAACTATATTGTGATTGGTGTGTATATATATATATATATATATATATATATAACATAAGAAAAATAAATGCCTGGACGGGATTTGAACCCGCACCTCTGGATTGATATTCTAGTGCGCTACCAATTACGCTACTAGGCAAATCTAGTACAAACATTTATTTTTCTTATATAGGCCTATATATTCACTATTATTACGAGAAGTAGCGGGAAGTCGGTCTCCACTGCCATCTAGTAGCTCCAATACCGATTCCGATTGAGGGTCTTTCCACTTTGCAGCGGTTGCCCTTTTACCAGCCGACTGCTGGCCCTTCACATCCACATGTGTCAATCACAGAGGTAGATGATCAACAGCCAGTGTAGGGGTGACATGTGGTTAGCATGTCGAGTCCCCCAGCCGTTATAGCTGGTTCCTCAACCTGGAGCCGCTACTTATTGTAGCTACCCAATTGCCTCACGATGCTGGGTGGGCACCGGTCCCATACTGGCCGAAATACCATGAGAAAATTTCTTCCCCCATGGAGACTCGAACCAGCGCAAGTCCCGTAGCTCTGCGCCAAGGCTTCCTGCCTTAACCGCTCGGCTACGGCGCGGGACTCTCCAATACCAAGTAAGCAAATTAAAGAGAATATATATATATATATATATATATATATATATATATAGAGAGAGAGAGAGAGAGAGAGAGAGAGAGAGAGAGAGAGTTATTTGGCATCAATTAGGTTAATGGCACTATCTAATAACACCTAGCTGAACTGCATCTCAATCATGACTATATTTTTACGATCGTTAATTTAAAAAAATCGTTAGTGAGTAATGAATTTATATAACAAGATATTGAAATAGAGGTTTATAATTTACACAAGAAATTTATATGTTGAATGGATAAAGCTATGTTCAATACATTCATAAATACAATATTTTATTCGCTTAAAATATTTGTATTTTAATTTTATTTTATACATTCCATACACTGTGAGAGAGGTGAGTTTGGGAGATTACCAAAAACAGCATTTAATTATAAGCGAAGAAGTTCAAGGAATGTAAGAAGGCCAGTGAAAAGATGGACAGAACAACTGTAAGGCGGAACAGGCAATTTGCCTATACCGTGAAGTGAAGAAGAAAAAGACATTCTATACAATATATATATATATATATATATATATATATTTTAGTTTCTTTACCTTCCAGGTAGCCCCTTAAAATAAAAAGTCCTAACAAATCTGTAATAACTACAGAAAGTGTTTAATAGATTTTAAGGGCTGGGGTTATTGCAACACTTGACTCACTAGCAAAAATTCAGGCACGTTGAAATAGTTGAAAATATATTTTAAAAACAAAGAAAGTTTAGCTAGATAAGATAATCAAATAATACATGTGACATTATTTGGAACGATTTAAAATAGGTGCAGATGCCTGTATTGGCAGGGGAAAGGTAGACTATATCACATCTGCTATTTGAGTGTCCCGCGTTTGATTCCAAAATACATGAATTTATTTAAAAAGTAGGTTATTGCCAAAATAGATTTCAACTGTCCTTGTCAAATGTAAGAAGTGCTGCTATAAGAAGCTGTGTGATTTTATCTATCATATTTTTAAGAGACTTTTGAGTTAGTTTTTGGTTTGTTAATTAATTCATATTACATTACATTATTATTGAAATGTAACGCTAGAAATTAAACATAATCTAAATTGCTGTAAATAATTAATTGTATTGTAACTAAAACCCTAACATACCGGATACTGGAATAGAGTTTGCATTATTGGAGATTCAATAAAACATATGTGATATAACACGTTAAAAATTAACATTTGCCGATATGAAACAATTTTTGTTTAAAAATGTAATAACTTGTTATTAAATATTAATAGTGGTTGATTAAAGATGATTTCAAAATTATGTAACCCACTAAAAAAATAAAGTAAATTGAATTTCTCATAGCTATGGAAATATGTTGTGATGTCTACAAGGAGGGTAGCTATTGTGCAGTCTGGCTTACTTGTCAGAGATTCCAGAGGCAGCATCATAACGAAGGTCTCAACTTACCTGTAACAAACAGAAAAAAAAATCTTCTATCACAACAAACACAACAGGGATGTACAACTTCACAAAACAAAATAATGACACGTAAATTAAAACGTTATAATAACATCTTATTTAAATAAAGATATTTTAACAGAAATATCTAAATTAATTAAATTCTACATAAGACTCATAACATTGAGCAACCAAAAATGAAACATTTTTTTTTGTCTGAGAAAGAAAAATATGTGATTCTGATAGTATTTTTCCTCTTGAATTGAAACATGATATCGGTTTTTCTCCAATGTATAATTTTAAACAATATAATATTTTCTACATTCGTAACTACACAATATTCGAACATTCGGACTCACCTAGAAAGTAAGGAATGACGATTTTCTGCTATATTTCGCTTGTGGAGCATCCCTCTTGATGGCACAACAATAATCGGCCAGCATATTAGGATTCCATTTGCCATTATATCTCTTTTCCATAGCTGAAATCTCCTGAGTTAGCTCATTTGGTTTTATTTTACAATCGACAAATGGACGAAAAAACGTTTATTAAGAAAATAATTATTTAAATCCATTAATTGGAATTGAAGTAAAAAAACTGTGGGTGATGGAGAAATTCCGAATACATATTTGAAAACACGACAAAAAATTGCATTAAGTACAACTATTGATACTCATGAGACAAAAATCATGTCGGCCAGTGTAAGTAAGGAATTCACGGATATCCATAATTATGACTTCAGGTTTATTGGGTATCACGCCGACTTGTAATTTTGGGCTGTGCCTATTTTTCTGAGCTGTTGCTTCAGACCAGAATAAGGAACCAAAAAAAAAAACTAAAACATTTCGGTAGATCATAATGCTTTAATATCTAATAAACCAAATATTATTATGTGCCTCATAGGTGGGCTAGTGGTAATGTTCCTTGCCTCTAGTTCCGAGGGACGAGGGTTCAGACTCGGCCGTGGTCGATGGATTTTTAAGATGGAAAAATCCAATGAACAAGTCCTTCGGAAGGGACTTTAAGCCGTGGGTCCCGAGTTTGAAAATTTTCAGGCCGTAAAAGAATAAAAAAGCCTGAATAAAAAACCCTTTTTTGCAAAATTTACCAACCGTTTTCCATCCAGTAATACCTTAGTTACCCACTAGATGTCTCATCGAGACTCTAGGCTGATCCGCTACCATTAGTGACATCTATGGTAAATGAGCTTAACTAAATTAACTTGATCAGTAAGTTCCCATTAAGGAGCGCCATAATCCCGGCACAGGGATGGAAAGAGCTTAAGAAGAAGATGTTTATATTGAATTTTAAGATTATTTGTTACACCAGAACTAATTTTTTAATATCGAAACAAATTTAAGAAAAGAATAGTGAATATATTTTCATAAATGTAAATTTTAAACATATAAATTCCAATGACATTGAGATCATAAAATTCGAGTCAACGTTGGGGACACAGTACAGGTATCCGAATTCCACAAATACATATCAACATATTTTTTTGCGCGATAGTGTGTATCGTCGTACTTACAGCAATGAGCACCAATTGAAAGTTCAACTTCCTACATTTCGGGGTTGTCAATCTAAATAACTATCCATCCATAGTAATTCTGCCCTAGGGCAGGTCTTTCGCTGCAATCATGACTTTTCATGCTATGCTTTGCAGCTTTACTAGAGAATTATAGTTGTGGTAGCTTCCCGTTGCTTTCCACACCGGTGAAGGATGATGATAATGATAAGGATGATGATAATGGCCGGATGATTTTTCGGGGACCATTGAGCCCTAAGCTTCCTGACATTAGTCTTACAGGTGAGGAAAAAAACCCGCAAAAATCTAACCCAGGAGTCTGTCCCGACCGGGAATTCAACCCGGGTCCGCTGCATGACAAGGCAGCACGCTACCTCCAGACCACAACGGTGGACCTAAATAACTACACTGTAATAAAAATAACAATACTGTAATATCAAAAAAATATTACAAACATGCGTGCGGGAAGTAAAACCACTGCCCTCTATGTATACTACATACAATGTATATACAAAAAATATCCAAACGGTAGTGTTAATATACATTATACGAAACAAATCACTGCATTTTAAATTAATTGAACTTTATTTGAAACAATATAAAACAATAAATATGTACTTGCCGCCATGTTATCACTAAATTGGACTCACGGCCTCCTGTTGTTTCAACTAATAAACATTGCCCACACTGTTAACGTTAGTCAATTGTTTATAATGTACGCAAATATTTCCAATAATGGTAGTATTATTTTACTATTATTTATTATTTTGAAAACACCATCGCACAAAAAAAAAAGAACAACGCATGTTTGTGAAGTGTTTTACATAATTTCGGAAATTAAAAACCTTGCTATCACTCGATTTTCAAACATTTTCCTCGATTCTCTAAAAACCACTTCCCAACCTCGCATCATAATATACTATAACATCAGCAATTTATATGAAGAGAAATTCGCTCTCGAACTTTATAATAAATTTTCAACGCTGTTCGTGGAATGTAACATCACATTATATTAAAACAGAAGTTAACATGGATAAAAAATATAAAGAAACAGTGAATGCTACAAGTGGAATATCCAGCCTGGTCAGTTTTGCACACTCCTACAGAGTTCTTGACTTGATGTGATCTAAAGAGGTAATTTTTCTGTAAAAATTTGACGCGTCAAACTCTGAGAACAACAAACAGGCTCCGAAGGCTTTATTTGGAAACAGCATTACACAGAAATGTGGAACTATACATCACTCGTAGACATGTGCAAATAACCTCCTCACATGCTTTCAGGAGTGTACAAAAACAGACACACCTAATGTACAACCATTTTGAGTGAGAAAACTGAATTCCTCATAGTTTAAAGCAAGCCTAACAATACGTTCTATTAAAGTTTATAGAAGTTTATTACATTTTAGAATTAATATTGAAGACTATGCAATACGTCCTCTGACAAATCATTCATTTGATATCAGAAATAGACATAAGCAAAACGTAGTTGAATCAATCTTCAGGATTTTCTCTATCTTGGTATTAACATAAACTAACTAGTCCGTCGCCGTGGCGTAGTCGGTAGAGTCCCTACCTTCCACACCGGCGACCCGGGTTCGATTCCTGGCGGGGTGGGAATTTTAAAAAAATCTCCACTTTGGGTCTGGGTGTGTGTGCTGTCTCTAATGCTCACCTGATTGCACATTTCCTAATAAAAAACAAACAAAGTAACTCACTCACTGGCACAATCGATCCCGTAGGTTCATTGCCGCATGTACATAAGCTCTTCATACATCCCTCTCTTGAGCTAATGTTCTCCAATCATCTCCTGTATAATCGACTTCCTTATTCTAGGTCAACCAACTGGGCGTTTTCCCTCTGGTTTTCCTACAAGAACATCCATACACCTCTTTCATTCTCCATTCGTGCCATATGTCCTGCCCATCGTAGTCTATGAGGGTTAACTGTTCTTATTATATCTGGCATCCTAGAAAGGTCATGTAGCTCACTGTTATGTAGAATTCTGCATTCACCTGCCTGTTCATCTCTCTTTTTCTACATTTGGGATCTTTTTTTTTCCCTTTACGACTGGGCTATAATTCATTGAAATCATTTGGTGGAGGCTGGAATGAATATTTTGGAGGGTAGGGTTTATCTAATATTCTTAGGGAAATTTAATCAATGGTGGCAGTATAATAATTTAAAACATTTTTTATTTTTTGTTATATGATTAATTGTGATTATAATTAAATTATTTTGTCTTATTAATTTAAGTGTCCACCCCTGTGGTCTCGAGGTAGCGTGCTGCCTTGACACGTAGAGGGCCCGGGTTCGATCCCCGGTCGGGGCAGTTTTTCTGGGTGAGGTTTTTATCCGGGTTTTTCCTCACCTGGAAGACAAATGTCAGGAAAACTTTAAGGCCCAAACGGTCCCCGAAACCATATGGCCATCATCATCGTTATCATTATCATCATCATCATCATCCTTCACCGGTGTGGAAAGCAACGGGAAGCTACTACACCTACAATTCCCTAGGAAAGCTGCAAGCATAGCATGAAAATGCTATGATTGCAGTGAAGAACCTGCCTTCGGGCAAAATTACTATGGATGGATTAATTTAAGTAGCAATGATACGAAGCTGGATTTCTTGTAGGGTTTGAGGCAATGGAGGGTACATAGATACGATCCTTTATGTAACCCCATAAAAAGAAGTCACAGACCGTCAAGTCAGGTGACCTCGGAGGCCACTTGTAGAAAGCATTATCATTATCTCCGGCATGTCCAATCCATCTTCATGGAATACGGTCATTCGGATGCTCTCCATCATGCAAATGCCAATGAGGAGGTGCTCCATCTTGCTGGGAAATATATTCATTTCCTTCTTCTTATTCCAATTGTGGAAATAACCATTCAGTGAGCATATCAAAATAATTTGCACCGTTGACAGTGGCCTCTAGAAAGAAAAAGGGGCACAGATTTTACGTTTCGATACGGCACAAAATACATTCAAATTAGGGGAGTCTCTTCCAACTTCCACAATGGTGTTTGGATTCTCATTCCCCCAAATCCTAACATTATGCCTGTTCACTTTTCCATTAACGTGGAAAGTTGCCTCATCACTGAAAATTATTTTTTCTGACAGTTCTTCATTATCCTCCATTAGTGCCATGAAATGCTCAGAGAAATCTAATCGCTTTGCACGGTCATCAGATTTCAACTTATGCACTAATTGCAGTTTGTAGGGGTGGGATATCAGTCTTGTACGTAGGATCTTAGATACGGTGGATTTAGGGATGTTTAACTATTGACTAGCTCTACGGACAGACTTCTTGGGACTACACACAAATGCCTCCCGCACTTGATCCACAATTCCTGCATCGACAGATGGTCTCCATGAATGGCCTTTCCTTTGAATAGATATGTAACCGCGATCCACAAAATTACTGTACCACTTCAAAATTGAATTGTGTGTAGGAGCCTGATGTTGAAACCTTCGCCTAAAAGCACGCTGAACCAGCACCGGACTCTGAGTGGTGTGATATTCCAAAACACACCAAGTACGTTCTTGGGGGTTCGCCATAACTCCTTAAAACTTATTTCATAACTTTTTTTTTTAATTTTGAGAATTTTCCTCATCATTGAGGGGTTTCTCCAACCAATCTTAGTAATAAACATGAACTAAAAAAATAAATAAATATAAATGAACAAGGACTTATAGACTATCAGTTTGCAACAACCATTCACAATTTTCCCTTAATTAAAGTTCTCCATCGTCTGTGTCTTCACCTGTTACACCAAATTTTCACATTGGATTTTGAATGTTGTTATTTAATAACAACACAATTTCAAAAGCACAGCAAACATTCACATTTAACCTGTCTGTTAAATATCCAACAATGAACCCATATCGCCCACAAAAAAAAAGATTAAATTTAGTTTAGTTTCTGTATTGTTGTCCATTATTCTCCATTGTTGACATTGTTAGCATGCACATAACGTTTTCAGTTTATCTTTTGATTGCCACCAATTTCATTTAAATACGATTATTTATCCAAAGCGACGTAGTAGTAGTTTAAAGTATGATACTATATTTGTGGACACGATGTATAATATATATTGTTCGTTTATTACTATTTTTATGGAAATTTCTGAAAATTAGCGACGATCATGATATGCGAATATGTCCAATGTGCGGGAACTTTGAAGATGAGATACATATATTAGGAAAATGTAATGATTTAGAATATTGGAGACGTCAGTTATTACCGGAAAGATTTCTAAATTCAAATCGGGAAAGATTGGCATGCTACGAGTTATTGGTAAATCCAGAAAATTGGATAAACCTCGGTAAATTTCTGGACAAAACGCGGAAAATAAGGACAACACTCATTCATGAATAAATATATGTTATCAAAATGCAATACCATTAATTCTTAACAATTATATATAAATTAATTAGTGTATAATGCTATTGTGTTATTATTTAATTGTAATATTATTGTGTTTTCTTAATGTAATTGTAATGTTAATGTTTTTTAGTGTATAATGCTATTGTGTTATTATTTAATTGTAATATTATTGTGTTTTCTTTATGTGATAGTAATGTTATTGCTTTTTTTGTTGTTTATTTTTCTTTACACTAGTACCAATTATTACTTTATGTAACGGACTGTCAACAGCACGTACGGCTTACTGCCCGTAAATTTAGTAAATAATATTGTAAATATCTTACTTTTTGTCTAATAAAGTCCTACTACTACATTCTATAAATCATAGTTGGAATTTATACAGTAAGCTTAATGAGTGGTAATGAAATAGCTTAACCGATGTGCATTAATTACAGCATAAATTAATGGACACCTATGTGCAAAACAAGCCGCCAAATACATCTGAAAAATGTGAACTTGATTAGAACAGAAAGGATAATGTAGCTTGTGGGTTGTTTTTCTATTTATCATAAGGTAAAGACGCCCAAGTGAACAACACTGACAAATAACTAAGCTAGTCATACTATGAACTGCACGTGCGGATCCTGCATTCGTCAAGTGTTAATATTTTATGTTACAGATGGAACACGTGCTTCAAAATGGCTGATATAAAATGTAGCGTTCATTGCAGGTCACGTAGGTAATGTAAATTATCACCATTTCATTATATCTTATAACATGTGTCCGCCGCTGTGGTATCGAGGTAGCGTGCTGCCTTGTCACGCAGCGGGCACGGATTCGATCCCCGGTCGGGACAGTTTCCTGGGTGAGGTTTTTATCAGGGTTTTTCCTCACCTGTAAGGCAAACGTCAGGAAACTTTAAGGCACAAATGGTCCCCGAAATCATGTGGCCATCATCATCATCATCATCATCATCCTTATCATTATCATCAGCATCATCCTTCTCCGGTGTGGAAAGCAACGGGAAGCTACCACACCTACAATTCCCTAGTAAAGCTGCAAGCATAGCATGAAAATGCTATGATTGCACTGAAAGACCTGCCTTCGGGAAGAATTACTATGGATGGGTATCTTATAACAAGTGTCCACCGCTGTGGTCTCGAGGTAGCGTGCAGCCTTGTCACGCAGCGGGCATGGGTTCGATCCCCGGTCGGGACAGTTTCCTGGGTGAAGTTTTTATCAGGGTTTTTCCTCACCTGTAAGACAAATGTCAGGAAACTTTAAGGCACAAATGGTCCCCGAAAATCATATGGCATCGCAATCATCATCATTCACATTCATTTCAGATTAAGCTTAGGATTAAGGACTCTCATGGCACACCACTATCATCATCATCGCCCAGCATATCACCGGGGCTACGTAACCCCGTCTTCCAGGCGCCCCAACCTCGAAAGTGGGTTACAACTACGTCAATGCCAGGAAAGGACACCAGAAATGTCCAATAAGGGCTAACCTGGGGCATTAAAAAATGTTTTAAACAAAGTGAATTTCTTTCATTCAAGGAACTTAGGACTTTCTTACATGAAACCATAGTACCTACATAAATTAAAATAAAAATGTAAAAACACACAACTTATTGTTGCAGTATGTAATTACCTGAGATAAATACATAACCATAATGTCGATAAAAAAAAAGAGAAATGCCTCCAAATGAAGTGAGAAGTTTGAGCTCATAGTAACCTAAAATCAGCATATTTGCAATGTAAAATATATATTAGTCATAGCTCAGCCAGTGTAGCCAACGTATTACAAAACCCACTAAAATAAGTGAACACTAAACTAATCTGATGTATTAACTCGCCCATTTACTAACACTAATTTGGGCATTTTATCACCCTAACTTGCCAACTATAGTAGGTTGATTCCTGGGATAGAATCCCCTTATATATAGGACTTAAAAAAGTAACTAATTTCTATACACATTGTTTACAAAATGCATGTCTTTGTCGAGCGTCTCCACCGCCTGCTCGGAGCGGAGAGTGACTGTATGTTCCACTCTCCTCAGTAATAGACCTGTTTACGTGACGTATGGTAATATAAGAATGCCGAAACAAAAATTGTGCAAAGATGAGTCCATTCCTACCCAAAGCGGACTGGACTTGAAGTTTGCAGTTTGTAAACACAGCGGTCTAAGTACGATGCAGTCTAGCCTATAACAAATACTTTTTTCAGCCCTACTTATATATGAGTAAACATGTTGGCAATTGGCGTTATTGGGAACATGTGTTATCACATTGGTCAACATGACGCTAGCAAACATTTATTCTTCGATCGAATAATCACAGGTGACACGATGGCATAGAATAACCCTTCCTTAATTAAAACAATGATAATAATAGTGACATTAATAACAATAAAGGGATTAAGAAAGTAAAAAAAAAAGGGAACAAAATTTTAAAGAAAATACAGGGCCTTATATAAGCGAAGAAACATTGCGTTTGTATATTGTGTATACAAAACAAATAATTAAGTTATATGAAAAATATGTCACCAAAATCACGGAAATAACCTTTTTGTTTTCTACGTAAGACTACAATGAATGGAATCAGAAAATACTGATTACACATTGGATTTGTATCTTTAAATAATAGGGAAACGAAGGGAGTTGGCTTAAGAGGTAGCGTTTGAGACTCATATTAGAGAGGTCCTAGATTCAAACCCTGCTGCCAACAAACCTGATATTTTACCTGGTTTTCCTCAGTCGTAAAGTCAAATAATGGAGTGGAATTTAATTACCAAAATTAATTTAATCTTATTCGCCATCATTAAAAAATGTAAACTTGATACAACATACAAGATGTAACAGCATCTATAAATAAGAATTAAAAAAAACAAGAAGAGTGTCCAGGATGCACGATTTCATAAAGTTCTAGTATGAAAAATCATAAGGACAAATAGATAAAGTCTTCCGGAAGAAGAGAAACCTAAGAGAAAGAACAATATTAAGGGAAGAAGAAAGATCAAGAACGGGTTAGCGAATGAAAGAATAGTGATGCGAAAGAAACCTTGAAACTCTCAAAAAAGTTTTATAGCCTAACAGTTGTCCATAAAGGTGTGAAACTATAATCAAAAAGATAATAATAATAATAATAATAATAATAATAATAATAATAATAATAATAATAATAATAATAATGAGGAAATTTTGAGGGAGTGGCTGATTTCAAATACCTAGAAACAGTAATCACAAATAGGAATGAGATGCATAAAGAAATTAAACAGGCTCAATTCTGGAAATGTGTTCTATTATGCATTACAGAGACTGACTTCAAAAAAACATTAAACTGAAAATATATAAAACTATCATTCTACCAGTTATATTATATGGATGCGAAACATGGACTCTTGCTTTAAGAGAGGAAAGAAGATTACAAGTATTTGAGAATAAAGTTCTTAGGAACATTTTTGGACCAAAGAAAGATGGTGAATGGAGAAGACTACATAACAGTGAACTACATGGTCTTTATAGGAAGCCAGATGTAATAACAGTTAAGTCTCGTACACTGCGATGGGCAGGACATGTGGCACGAATGGGGAATGAAAGACGTGCATGGAAGCTTCTTGTACGAAAACCATTAGAAAAACGCCATGTTCGTAGACCAAGAAAGAGGTGGGAAAATAACATTAACTATGATTTGAGGGAAGTAGATTATACAGGGGATGATTGGAAAATATTAGCTCAGGGATGTATGGAGATCTTATGTCTGCGCGGCCATGAACTAAAGGTTTCGATAGTGCCAGTGAGTTAGTTATCATGAAACAAATATATAAATAGTATAAACATGACATTCATTATAATATTAATTGTAGGAGGTGAGCTCCACAAAAAATATCTCTCCCGCACTTAGTAATTATAATATTTCACGCAAGTTTGATGAAATTAAAAGATAGGCACGACTTCGTTGCTGTAGAATTGTTACAGTTACATCTCTGAATTTTAGGAAGTAATTATTTCAGACTAAGTCAATGTCCGACAATCACGAATTATATAAAAAAAAAGGAACATAAATTCATCCCACAGATTCAAGAGATCATTAACCATGTAATTAGTCAGTTCTTAAGAAAGTAAAAACCATTAATTTCCTAGAGGATTTTTTGAATACAACATTTTATCATCTAATATATAAAAATAAATGTTTGTTTGTTTGTACTTTATGAACGGCCATACTGTTGATCCGATTGTGATGGGGCTTTTTGTAAAATGTTCAGGAGATTCCCCGGATGAACACAGGATATATGAGAGTTGTGATTACTCAACTCCTACACCCTTAAAAATCGCCCTTTGTAATTGAAAACGTGATAAAAGTAGCTCTTTGGACGCTTAAATTGCTTATGATGACTAAACCATAACAAATACACAACATTAATGTACACAGAATTGAATATCTCAAAAAGCTGTACAAAAACGTCCGCGACAGCATATGTTTATCTCTTACGGATAACTCACAATAACCATTTTTGTCTTTCATTGATGCCAAGAAGATCGAGATAAGTACGTAGATTCCTGTGCAAGCATAGCAGCATACGGCGGGTATTCTTTTACGGATAACTCACAATAACGAATTTAGTCTTTTAGCTCATTTATTCTAAGAAAATCAAGATAAGTAGATTTCCGGGCAACGCGGGATAATCAGCACGGGGAATCTTAAAATAATTACGATATATATTCATAATTATTTTTCATTTTACTTATTCAACTAATCATAAGAAGTACATTAATTTTTGTCTTTCAGCTCATTTATGCCAAGAAGATCTGGATGAGTAGATTCCCGGACAACGCCGGGTAAACAGCACGGGGTATCTAAAAATAATTACGATATAATTTTTTTCCTTTTACTTATTTGACTAAACATAAAACATATTAATTTTCGGTATTCCAGCTCATTTATGTATGTTAAGGAGATCGGGATAAGTAGATTCCCGGGCAACGGGGGGTAATCAGCACGGGGTATCTAAAAATATAAATTTATAATTATTTTTTCTTCTACTTATTCAACTAAACATAGAAGCACATTAATTTTCACTTATTTAGGCGTAGAAGCTCACACCGGGTATTAGCTAGTAGAAAATAAGAATTAAAGACAATTGAATTACAGACAAATTCGAATAGTTTTTATATTCTCAATCTTGTACAAAGATATATAATTATTTGTTCCTTTTCTTAGTTTAACCCTTTATTTTGTAGGTACTTTTACATGTCCCTAGTCAGCTGAGCTGAACAGAACACATGTCAGAAGAGATTCACACACATACCTTTTGAACACACAAATAAATTGAGGACCTGGGTAAGTGACCAGTAGATCTCTAATTTTTAGGATCTAAAAGACGTAGATTTAGGCACCTAAAATAGGTTTTAGCCTATTTAGGTCATGTCTGTGTAAGGCCCAGTAGACTTGAAGCATGTAGGTACTTTGTGGAAAGTTTGGGACTTAAATGTTTCTGACATTTGCTTTCAAGTGGGGAAGAACCTTATCCATTAAACTCATCACGGCTGGGGATCGAACCCTGGCCTACTGTGTGTGTGGGACAAGAAAGCATTACTACAAGAAAATGTACTAAAATAATTAAGAATTAAATTAAATAAAATTTTAATGGGGCACGCCGTAGCGTAGTGGTTAAGGCAGTGCGCTACAAACCGGAAGGTCGAGGGTTCAAGTCCCGGTGGGGCCAGGATTTTTAAACTGACCCAAGCCTTGGCCCTGGGGTCGACTCAGCCTCTAACTGCAATGAGTAACATAAGCTTGTTCTGGGGGTAAATGCGGCCGTCACGCAGGGCTGACATAAAGTGCCGATTGTCTAGAAAAAGTGGGAGCCTTAACATCCTACTACCCCAAGGGCCTCCCTAGGCCTGTAGTGGGGAAAAAAATTTAATGATTATTATAACCCCAACTGGATTTCTTAGGCTTAAAGGACCTTCGGGACTTGGAAAATCTGGTAGCGTTTATCTAGCCGAGCGTTAGTATGAGGATGTACAGTTATACATGTGTTGAAATAAACAAATGGAGTCTTATTTTAAACTATTTTATTACTAAGGTATAAATAATTAGAATCCCTAAGTATTCTAGCCCTAAATAACTAATCTATGCCTATATTAAAAACTACAGTACTTTCTGGGGTTTGAGAGAGTGGGAGTTGTGGAAGTTATAAATCTGCCCTAATCTACATGTTTAAAAATGTTATATCCCCTTTTGAAAATATAGTATTAAAATAGTCTACATTGTTTAGAATTCTATCAAAATAGTTAAGGTAATTGATTCTTTTTACAAAAAGTACGGACTACATATTAAGAAAAATGGTCGGTGACTTACCCTTCAGCAGTTTACACACACAGACAGACAGACACGAGACCGTCACTTCTCAAGTGTTATATACTCAATTTGACCTCTAGTTACCCTAACTGTACTCACTAACATTCCAATAATCTAAATGTAGGGATGTTTACAGTTAACTGTGCAAAACTTTGCTCTGAACTATATCATGTCTAAACTCTATCTCAACAGACTTTGAATGTCTAAACTCTATTACAAAAGACTTTGCTTGAATAATTAAAATAATCTATAAAACAATAAAAAATCTATATAAAAGACTATGTATTCATAACAATGATATTTCATATCGTATGTAAGGATTGCTTCAATAAGTCATTGTTTGTTTATAGTGAGAGGTGAAAGGAAGAAATTACATAACAGTAGGATACCAGATTAACACGAAGAGTTAAGCCTTGTAGGCTGCGATATATAGGACAAATGGCATGAATGGAAAATGAAAGAGGGGCAAGGGAACTTCTTGTAGGTAAACCAGAGGGAAAGTTCCAAATAGTAGACTAAGAACGAGATGGCGGATAAAATAAACCATGATTTGAATTAGGGGCAAGGGGATGAATGGAAAATATTTATTGAGGATAGGGCCGCGCCGTAGCCGAGCGGTTAAGGTAGGAAGCCTTGGCGCAGAGCTACGGGACTTGCGCTGGTTCGAGTCTCCATGGGGGAAGAAATTTTCTCATGGTATTTCGGCCAGTATGGGACCGGTGCCCACCCAGCATCGTGAGGCAATTGGGTAGCTACAATAAGTAGCGGCTCCAGGTTGAGGAACCAGCTATAACGGCTGGGGGACTCGACATGCTAACCACATGTCACCCCTACACTGGCTGTTGATCATCTACCTCTGTGATTGACACATGTGGATGTGAAGGGCCAGCAGCCGGCTGGTAAAAGGGCAACCGCTGAAAAGTGGAAAGACCCTCAATCAATCGGAGGTTCAAGTTGCCACTAACCACCGGTGTAGATGATGGCAGTGCAACATAACAATACTAGCTTGACGTCATATCCGAAACCCACTTAATAACGACAAATAAATCCAAGGAGAGTAATAAATTGATTGCTAACGGCTTCTGAATATCGGCTCATGACATTTACATTGACTATTTAACTCATGCCCCAAATGGGAGTCAATGACCAATCGCGTTTCAATTAATTTTGATTTACAACCAAACACAGTCGTGTTTTACCTGGAATTTATCAAATAAGTTTATCATATTAAAGAAAGCTCCTCCTTTTTAACATTCTGAATAGGCCAGAGCATTATTTTGCAGTGATTGACTCTCTAAGATACACCAGATTGTATATATAATGCACGAATGTGAGAGATTTACTTCATAGCAGTAACGCTTGTATATTTAGATAAAAAAATTGCTTAACTGTTATGTTAGCCACTAGATGTCAGTCGGAAATATTTTCCGCTACCTCTTGTGTGAATTGAGAATGCTACATATATAAGAAAAATGTATGTTTGTGTTGGAATACTTGGGTAGCTCAGATCGTTAGAGCGCTAAACGTACAGAGTTTAGAGACTCGGGTTCAAATCCCGACTCAAGCATTCATTTTTCTTTTCATATCATATTTACGTTCATTGTCAAATGTCATATATATATATATTGTTTTTGTGAGAATTTTTTTCGAGTTTTTTTTCTCAACTGTAAGACAAATGTCAGGAAGTTTAGGGCCATCAACATCATCCTCATCATTATAATCATCATCCTTCACTTGTGTGTAAGGCAACAGGAAGCTACCACACCTATTATTTCCTAGTAAAGCTGCAAAGCATAGCATGGAAATGGTATGATTGCAGTGAAAGACCTGCCCTCGGGCAGAAATACTATGGATGGTTGGAATGTACTTCAAATTTGTTTCAAAATGTAATCCAATAAGACAGAGATTGATAACATTAGGATTTGCTTAAAATAGAGTTTTAAGACTTGCAATGTGATTAAATATTTCGGAAGAGTTTAAAGCAGTCAACTTTAAACCAGATTTACTAAACGCTGGGGGATTCCAGCAACTCATGTTTTAAAGATAATTACTTATTTAAACTAAAAAAATACAAAGTCAGACTTGGAGTCATTGTCCAAGAAAAATGTTAGTCCACACAAATAATCTGGTAGTCAGCCAGACCGAGAGATTAACCATCCTGCATACAGAGCCAAAAGACTGATTATAATATATCCACACTTCATCCAAGATCTTGTACAGAATGCTAGACCGCACCTCAGGTATTGTATACAGCAGAGCCGTATCGCGGGCCAAATGGAAGAAGCTTCAAGGTTGCGCGGGCCATAGGCCCTATTATAGCTGTTGTAGATTATCACTATTGTATTATTATTATTATTATTATTATTATTATTATTATTATTATTTAGGAGATTTAACAATGTTTCACAACATGTTTCTGGGCCAATGAATATACTGTCATTCTCCAACACATCTGTCATTCCAATTTATTTCGTCCAACCCTTTTTCTCTCATGCTGCTCAAAACATCGTTCTATTTGGTAGTCTTCTTTTTCTTCTACCAAATGGCACCCGTTCTAGTATTCTTCTTGGGAATCTGCCTTCTGTCATTCTTTTAACATCAACATATCATTTTGTTTGTTATATTATTATTATTATTATTATTATTATTATTATTATTATTATTATTATTATTTATTATTATTATAACTATAACGTGGATTAATAGTGTTTTGAGAATGAGAGTAGATTAATTGGGCGCATAAAGATGTGAAACATTGTGAAACCTGTTAAATAAATAAATAATCCATCCATAGTAATTCTGCCCGAGAGCAAATGCTATGCTTGCAGCTTTACTAGGGAATTGTGTGGTAGCTTCCCGTTGCTTTCCACACCGGTGAAGGATGATGATGATAATGATAAGGATGATGATGATGGTGATAATGGCCAATGATTTCGGGGACCTTTTGGGCCTTCAAGTTTTCCTGACATTTGTCTTACAGGCGAGGAAAAACCCCGATAAAAACCTCACCCAGAAAAACTGCCCCGACCGGGGATCGAACCCGGGCCCGCTGCCTGACAAGGCAGCACGCTACCTCGAGACCACAGCGGTGGACAAAATAAATAATAATAGTAATTATTATTATTATTATTATTATTATTATTATTATTATTATTATTATTATTATGATTTAAAGCCGGATGGAAATAAAAGAAGACGACAAAAGCAAAGGAAAAGGACATTTTTTGTTGGAACTTGGAATATTCGAGGGGTTCAGAATAAAATGGTTGACTTACTTACTTACTGGCACTATCTTACCCGTAGGTTCATGGCTGCACGGACATAAGCTCTCCATACATCCCTATTCTGAGCTAATGCTTTCCAATCATTCCCTATATAATCTACTTCCCTCAAATCATAGTTAATGTTATTCTCCCACCTCATTCTTGGTCTACCAACTGGGCGTTTTCCCTCTGGCTTTCCTACAAGAAGCTTCCATGCAAGTTTTTCATTCCCCATACGTGCAACATGTCCTGCCCATCGCAGTCTACGAGACTTAACTGTTCTTATTATATCTGGCTTCCTATAAAGACCATGTAGTTCATTGTTACGAAGTCTTCTCCATTCACCTGCTTGTTCATCTATAAAATGGTTGACGTCATAGAGAAAATGAAAACATTAAACCAAAACATAGTCGTGTTAACAGAAACTAAAAAAATATTATTATTATTATTATTATTATTATTATTATTATTATTATTATTATTATTATTTTTATTATTTTTATTATTAATATTTTGAACGCCTCGAATATTCCATGATGATGTGTAAACAATAAAATTCTGTATATAAATAAATAAATAAAATTATTATTATTATTATTATTATTATTATTATTATTATTATTATTATTATTATTATTATTATTATTTATGTTAAGTAAGCATTTTTAAACGTGCTTAATTTTGTGAGCAGTGAGTAGGAACGGTTATGAATCTTTGTAGTCAATTACCAACTTGTATGTTAATACGTTGCTTGTAAGAGACATGTATCTGCCTTGTTATGGATTTATGAATGCTAGGTACGTATAAAAAAAAAAAACATGCAGTTCATGGTTGTTTGTTATAATCCACATTTTATGAGTTATTTAAGAAGAACCACATACTCAGCAGGATATTTCTGTCCATTCCCACTGTCCTTTCAACGGCTCCCAGACTTCATAAATTATTTAAATCACTTTTAAAAAGTAATTAACAACGTCGTATCTCTCATATTCAATAATTAAAATCCATGTACATATTTTGTTACATAATTACAATTTTTAATTTTCAAGGTATAAAGATATAAGTAATAATAATAATAATAATAATAATAATAATAATAATAATAATAATAATAATAATAATAATAATAATTATTATTATTATTTCATTTTGAGAGAATTTTCCCCATCATTGAGGGTTTTCTCCAACCAATCTTAGTAATTAACATGAATTAAAAAAAAAATACATAAACCACTACAGACTTACAGACTATCTGTTTGCAACAAACATTCACAAATTTCGCTTAATTAAAGTTCTCCATCGTTCTTTGTCCTCTATAACAATAATAATAATAATAATAATAATAATAATAATAATAATAATAATAATAATAATAATAATAATAATAATAATATTTCATTTTGAGAGAATTTTCCTCAACATTGAGGGTTTTCTCCAACCAATCTTAGTAATTAACATAGATTTAAAAAAAAATACATAAATTACTACGGACTTATAGACTATCATTTTGCAACAAACATTCACAAATTTCGCTTAATTAAAGCTCTCCATCGTTATTTGTCCTCTGTAATAATAATAATAATAATAATAATAATAATAATAATAATAATGATAATGATAATAATAATGATAATAATATTAATAATAATAATCCATTCATAGTAATTCTGCCCGAGGGCAGGTCTTTCACTGCAATCATAGCATTTTCATGCTATGCTTTGCAGTTTTACTAGAAAATTATAGGTGTGGTAGCTTCCCTTGCTTTCCACACTGGTGAAGGATGATGATGATAATGATAAGGATGATAATGATGGCCAGATGATTTTAGGGCACCGTTGGACCCTAAGCATCCTGACATTTGTCTTACAGGCGAGGAAAAACCCCGAGAAAAACCTCACCCAGGAGCCTGTCCCGACCGGGAATCGAGCCTGTGCCCGGTGCGTGACAAGGCAGTACGCTACCTCGAGACCATAGCGGTGGGCAATAATAATAATAATAATAATAATAATAACAATAATAATAATAATAATAATAATATATTTTTTTATTCCGGCTTTTACAATGAATATACATTTTTCCGTACCCATGTTCACAGTTAACTACACATTTGTTTCAACACATTTTTCCATTCTTGTCTGTTCATCCATATATCTTCTTCTATTTCCCATTCCCTCTTAGTTTCATTGATTCCCTGAATCCACGTAATATTTGGTCTACCCTTCTTTTTCCTTCCCTGTGGTTCCCAATCCATGATAATAATAATAATAATAATAATAATAATAATAATAATAATAATAATAATAATAATAATATAATAATAATAATAATACGAATCCTTTGGCCGAGTGGTTAAGGTAAGATGCTTTGACGCCGATCTACGGGACTTATGTTGGTTCTGGTCTCCAAAGGCGAATACATTTTCTCATGGAATTTTGGCCAGTATGAAACCGGTGCCCATCCATAATTGTGAGAAATTTGGGTAGCTGTATATACTAGCAGCTCCAGATTGAGAAAACCAGCTGTAACGACTACGGACCCGACATATTTACCATATGTCGTCTCCACACTGGCTCGATGATCGCCTATGTGATTAACATATGTGGGTGTGAGGCCAGCAGCAGACTCGTAGGCCAAGGGCTTTTTAGACCTGTCGCGCCATGGAAAAAAGTGTAGACCCAATATTGGTCATGGTTCATTTTCGGTGACTAATAGATAGGATCGGTGAACACCTATAATTTTTAAAAAATATTTTCATGAGAACAACCTCAATAGCTCCATTCCTTTGGAATTCGCTAATAGAATAACTGAATGAAGTCGTTAATTTAAAATACTTTCAAATATCCATTACACTTAATAAGATATCGGAAAAACTGCACTTAAACTTACTTGATATATTTCCAAAGTCCTATAGAACAACAGTGCTCATGAGCCAGAGCTTATAGAACCAGCGATTACCCTAAATCGATTATCATCCTTGCCACATATCGACTATTATCGGTATCGTACTAAATTTTTTCTGCCCATGTATCCAACGTCCACAACAAAATTTCCCAATAATTTATAAATCCACGAAAAATTACAGGTCGCACGAGTCCTTCCAAAATCATCCTTTTTAATAAATAAGCACTTGGTAAGTCATTTGACTTTTTACATTAATCTTATGTATTATACTTGGGTTTACGTATCTTCTGCGAAGTTTTGCAAAATGTTTACTAATATCTTGGCCTATGTGATCATTTCAATCCAGTTTCAAACCGAATAAAGTTCATACAGCTTATACTAGATGGCAGCACGTCGCTAAGAAATTTAAATGACCAATCTTTGCAATAAATCCCCAATTCTATGTTAAAGAAATATATTAATAATATTAAAATTACCAAACATAAATTAAAAAAGGTGTACTCTTACTTATCACTCCCTAACGCCGTTCCAACCAGCCATAATCCAAGCCAGCGATAGAAAAATCATAGACTAAGTAATATACTCTGTGGAGAAAATAGCAGTTAGGATCATAATATTGTTTTGGGGTGTCATAATATTGTGATTTGCGTATTTAAAATAAATACTTATGAATTGTGAAATAATGTTATAAAAAATGTTTGAAAAAGTTTAAAACATTTAAAAAAGTTAGTAAATACAGAAGAGGAGCTATAGTTTACAACAATAAACTGAAAAATCATGAGTAAGTAGAAGTGCAGTTCAGCCAATATATCTATCTTAAATGTAATTTAAAATGTGAGAGATAAGAATCAAATTTATTACATCTCATACTCATAATATAAGGCACATATTGAAAAATAGATAATTTATTGCATAAATTTGCTGAAGTCCTTTATACCGTTAATCATTTAATCAAACCATTCGTCACACCACATCAAAGAGAACTAATTAATTTCCCTTCAGCTATATTTCTATTACAAGGAAGTAGCACAAACCAGTTGTAATCAGAAATCTCTGTTACCCAGGTAACCAAGTTTTAATCAATAAAACACATGCAATTCGCCGATAAAACTAGTTCAATTAAACACAACTCAATGTTACTTTTTTATGGAAATAGTATGCTTACTGTTATGTTAATATAAACATAATTTAGGAGGTATTATGGCGGCTTCGTGGCGCAAGCGGTTAGACGCTCGCCTCTCACGGATGGGGGTCCCGAGATCGAGTCTCGGTCACTCCATGTGAGTTTCATAGTGGACGAAACGGAGCTTGGGCAGGCTTTTCTCTCGTTTTCCCCTACTACAATTTCATTCCAAAATTTCTCCGCACTCATCTCATCCATTTCGTTCATCTGCCCCCGTGATGGTGCGTCAGAAGTGGTTGGCCGGCACCCTTGTCATTCACAGACCTCTATATAAGAGGCTTCATCTCATCTCATGCCTCGGCTGGACACGAGTTGAGGATATTATTTATTTTGTACAGGAAACAATTAATTTAATATCCGAAAACAAATTCTAGAAAAATAACCTTTCAGTATCAAAATGTCTTTAAAATAATTTTTGAAGGAGGGAAGGTTAAGGGGAAGAATAAGGAAGACTGTTTTGAAAGATGTAAGAGAATTAAATTATGCCAGCCCAGGACTATCAAGAATTGAAAAAGGTTATGTAATAAAATGTTTAAAAAAAAGTACCTATATATCAGTCATTTCGAAAGGGATCATCTACAGCTGATCAAATTTTACAGGAGAGGGGAAAAAGAACTGATTCAACTTGTTCAGGGTAAAGCACTGAATCTGAAATTGCTACTGAATAAAGTCAGAAAGTGATAAAGGAATAGTGTAGTTGATCCATTCTCACACGGAAACGATGGAAGTAGATACCCAAACATAGAATAATGAAAGAAAGAAATTTCAGAAAAATTGGAGATGATCCCTTTTCGAAACGACTGATTCAATATATATTTAAAAATTTTAAAGAATAAAACTAAAATTTTACCATTTAAAGGACATGAAACCTTAAGAGCAAAAATAGTAATTGATAATAATTCTAGAGCAAGTGAACAGTTTTAAATATCTAGGTTTCAATTTAATATGTTAAAATTGAAGATATTAATGACAAAATAAATGTAATCTAATGTGTAGCACGATTAAAAGAACCCTTAAACAACACAAGAAAATAAACAAAAATGAAATTTTATAAAGTAATGAATGACTGTTCCTGTATTGATGTATGGATCAGAATGTTGGACGATCACTAAAAGACAAGAACAAAGATTGGAAGCAGCTGAGATGAGATTTTTAAGAAATATAGCAGGATATACTCTACTGGATAAGAAAAGAAATGAAGATATAAGAAAGGAACTAAATATTTTCAAACTTACAGACTGAATAATTAAATATAGGAACGCCTGGAAATAACATATTGATAGAATGCCAGAAGAAAGATTTCCAAAAGTATTGCTAAATTATAAACCGTACGGAAGGAGAAATGTTGGACGCCCACACAGAAGATTGTCTGAACAATTTAACAATTCTAGCTTTCATGAAACCGGAACGAGCCAACAGGCTTAATTCCTGGATGCTGAATGATAATATATACAACAGTCGTCCTCAAGAAATTTAATTTCTGTTTAAGAAACTTCGTCAAGTAATTAGAACTATGAAGGCCTTTCAGAATCATGTTCCATCTTATGAATTCCATTTGGTACTTAGATTGGTGTATAAGTTGTACAACAACTCAGTACTAAATGGAATGCAGAAGATGGAACATGATTCTGAAAGGCCTACATATTTTTAACTACTTGGCGAAGTTTCTTAAACAGAAATTTAGTTTAGCTGAGGATAACTGATGTGTCAGCTACTTATTTCAATATTAACGGGCTTCCAATATAAAACCGGACCGGCCTCACAGAGTTTCACCCGGCACGCAGTGCTGTCTCTTCCTCCCCCAATTCACCCTGCCTGCCACCCGTCCTTGAACTGTTTCTTACCTTATAGATACTGAAATCCCAACTTGTGTTAATTTCGGTAATGATTTTTGTGCTGAACGTTCCAAATTTTCGCCAATTTCGTCTAATTTTTCTTCGGTGAGAACCGTACGCCTTCGCGTGTGTTTCTTATTTTGTACTGAACCAGTGGTCTCAAATTTAGTCACAAGATCGTGGATTGTCGATCTGGAAGGAAGTAATTGTCCAGGGAAGTTCCGAATAAATTCCTCGCGAACCCGACGAGCTGATTCGTATTTATAATAACATTTACACACATAAATGCGCTGCTCTAATGTCGGCTGACGTCTCATCTTGTCGAACGATAGTAAACTGACTAGTTCAAGGACGAGCGGCTGGCAGAGTGAAATGCGGACGAGGAGAGAGCGCTGCCTGACGGGTAAAACCCCGTGAGGCCGGTCCGGGTTTATATTGGAAGCCCGGTATAAGGGTTTATTGAAAAAAAAAAAATGTTAGCTGGAAGAAGAGAAGAATAGTTTCACTGAGAAAATAGTTTCATTGAGAAAACATTGCTGAGCAGAACAAGAATACTACGCCAAATCTTAAATTACCAGCCACCAGGCAAGAGATCAATGGGCAAACCCTTCAAACGTTGGATTGAGACCGTAACAGACCACTAGGTCTATCACATGAAAGGAAGAAGAAGAACATTGCGTTTAGAAAATTATTAATATTTTAATTTTATATGCAGATGCTTAAAACTATCTCGCGGTAAATTTTTGGATGTAACCATTAATGCGTGAATATATCGTCATCATCATAGTACATTCACGAATTTAGGCCATTTGTTGACCTGTTTCGGCCTCAAGAAAAACATTATCCAAAAGTCTTTTGAGTGGACGTCCTGGTCTTCTTCGTCCTGCAGGTTGATATCTTAACATTTGTTTCGATATGCTGTGATCTTCCATTCGATGAACATATTGCATCCATCTTGACTTATAATCAGAAATATTGTTTTGTAAAGTTTCCATGTGTAATTCTTCTAAGATGTCTTCATTTTTTTTTTTGTGATACACTTTTAGTCTTGAATGTTTTTGGACTAACGGTGGCTTGAAGATAGAGTTTATTAACCCTAAAATTCTTTAAAAAATTAGATATTTTTGCATTTACATCCTTTTCTTCTTCATATGAGATATTGCATCCTAGATATGTAAAATTATTCACCTGCTCCAAAATGTTATTGTCAAGTACAATTTTACTTCTGACTGGATCTACACCTTGAAATGTCATAATTTTAGTTTTCTCTGTAGTATCTTCAATCCATATTGTTTTGTAATTTTGGTAAGTTCATACAGACCTTTTTGCAGATTATCTTCTGAATTTATCCGTGAATATATATATATTAATGCTGTATTTATTGTGAGAATGTAATTAATATTAATTTTTTTGTTTTACACTTACTTACTTACTTACTCACTGGCACTATCGAACCCGTAGGTTCATGGCCGCACGGACATAAGCTCTCCATACATCCCTATCCTGAGATAATGCTTTCCAATCATTCCCTGTATAATCTACTTCCCTCAAATCATAGTTAATGTTGTTCTCCCACCTCATTTTTGGTCTACCAACTGGGCGTTTTCCTTCTGGCTTTCCTACAAGAAGTTTCCATGCACGTCTTTCATTCCCCATACGCGCAACATGTCCTGCCCATTTGCAGTCTACGGGACTTAACTGTTCTTATTATATCTGGCTTCCTATAAAGACCATGTAGTTCATTGTTATGTAGTCTTCTCCATTCACCTGTCTGTTCATCTCTCTTTGGTCCAAAAATTTTCCTAAGAACTTTATTCTCAAATACTCGTAATCTCCTTTCCTCCCTTAAAGTAAGAGTCCATGTTTCGCACCCATATAATATAACTGGTAGAACAATAGTTTTATATATTTTCAGCTTAACGTTTTTTGAAAGGAGTTGGGACATCAAAAGTCTCTGCAATGCATAATAGCATGCATTTCCAGAATTGAGCCTATGTTTAATTTCTTTGTGCATCTCATTCCTATTTGTGATTATTGTTCCTAGGTATTTGAATTCAGCCAATTCCTCAAAATTTCCCTCATTTGTCATTAGCTGTCCATTTCCATTATATAATATATTTCTACGTGTGACCATATATTTAGTTTTACTGATATTTACTTCCAGTCCTAATTTCTTAGTGTTACTCAATAGTGTGTGCGTGTTGGCCTTTAGTATCTCCTCGCTATCGGCCAGTAGTACTACATCATCAGCATAAACTAACAGCTTATTAATACCATTGAGTTGTAAGCCTTCCTCATTCTCTAAAGATTTGTTTTACACACCGTCAACAAAATCCCAAAACACAAAATTAAAAAGTTAAAAGAGTTAACGCGTTTCAATTGCGTCGCTATTGAAACGCTATGACACTTAACTTTTTAATTGGGTGATTTGGGATTTTGTTGACTACATGTAATACAATTTTATCACCAAGAAGATCCTACTTATTAATACATTCAAGTTTTTAATTAATAATTATGTAATGAAGAAATGGATTTTAGTAATGAGATTCTAAGCACTATCATTTGTCTTGAAGACTGAGTAAAACCTAGAACCCTCCTCCCCCCCGTTCAGTCATGTTTGTCAGTACCGGAATTTCAATTTTATATCTCTCGAATACAAGTATCAACTTCTGCTGTATGAACCAACAATTTCGTTAAGAAAAAATATTCTGAACATGCCATTTTCAAATTGTAATAATACGGTATTGATTCAATTATCTGGGATGCATGATATCGTACCAGCAAAATTTGGACAAGGGGAAGAAATTAGGGAAATTTCAACAGATATATGGTTCAATAAGAAGATATTTGAGAAATAAGACCACAAGGGAAACTCAATTAAAATTTTACAAAACAGTAGCCGTTCCAACATTAACATACGGGTCTGAGACTTGGTCTTTAACGATCTCTGATAAAAATAAAATTGAGACAATAGAAATGAAATTCTCAGATCAGTTGCAGGTGTATCTCTAAGAGATCAAAAGAGAAGTCAAGATATCAGAGATGAACTACAAATCTATAATATAAACGAGAAAATACGCACAAATAAATGTAATTGGTTTGAACATATACAAAGAATGCCAAATAATCGTTTATCAAAACAGCTGCTTCATTATAGGCCTCTAGGCCGAAGAAATGTAGGAAGACCAAAACGTCGTTGAAAGGACGACCTGCGCCTGCGGCATGTAGTGCGCCGGGGAGCGGAACGGGCCAACAGACCCATATCTTCAAGATGATGATGATGATGATGATTGCCTTTGTAGTGTAAATTGTTGGCCTATTCTAAGTAGCATCCCAGGAATTCCTAGTACCAATCCCAATAATTTTTCACAAATTCTCATACGAATAAGTGTTTGTAACGAGATCCACTCAGCGTCACGACAACTAAGTATTTACTTGAGTTAAACATTAACGAAATCTGGTTAACAAAACTTAAAATAAGGTTAAAATAATGTTGCATGCATGTCCACTGTTATTTATAGCTCAACAACTACTTCAGTCAATTGTGAATTCAAGTAATTGATCGACTAACTTTAAACCGAGTAGGCCATGTTTCAAACCTTTACACTCAACACTTTTTATGGTGTAGGCTAGTAGGGACAGAATCTGGAACTCATGGCAAACTAGTGAAACACACTAAATATCACACCACAGAATAGGTAACTTACTTACTTACTCACTGGCACCATCGAACCCGTAGGTTCATGGCCGCACGGACATAAGCTCTCCATACATCCCCATCCTGAGCCAATGCTTTCCAATCATTCCCTGTATAATCTACTTCCCTCAAATCATAGTTAACGCTATTCTCCCACCTCATTCTTGGTCCACCAACTGGACGTCTTCCCTCTGGCCCTCCTACAAGAAGCTTCCATGCAAGTCTTTCATTCCCCATACGTGCAACATGTCCTGCCCATCGCATTCTACGAGACTTAACCGTTCTTATTATAACCGGCTTCCTATAAAGATCATGTAGTTCACTGTTATGTAGTCCTCTCCATTCACTCGTCCGTTCATCTCTCTATGGTCCAAAAATTTTCCTAAGTACTCTATTCTCAAACACTCGCAATCTACTTTCCTCTCTTAAAGCAAGAGTCCACGTTTCGCATCCATATAATATAACTGGTAGAATAATAGTTTTATATATTTTCAGTTTAACGCTTTTTGAAGGGAGTTGGGACATCAAGAGTCTCTGCAATGCATAATAGCATGCATTTCCAGAATCGAGCCCATGTTTAATTTCCTTGTGCATCTAATTCCTATCTGTGATCGTTGTTCCCAGGTATTTGAATTCAGCCACCTCCTCAAAATTTCCCTCATTTGTCATTAGCTGTCCATTTCCATTATATACTGTACTTCCACGTGTGACCATATATCTAGTTTTACTGATATTCACTTCCAGTCCCAATTTCTTAGTGTAACTAGCCTTCTTTATTAAGCTGTTAGCTATGCGCTGCTACGCCTAAATAAATGAAATATGATTTTTAAATTTTCGTTTTAGATAAACTCCTACACCTAATTTTTAGAGCATAATAGCAGCTAAACACTCACCGTACATAAAAATGTGTATACACAAAGTTACAGATTGCGAAGAACCAAACATGACGGTTTGCTAGTCAATTCATTTTTCGGATTTCAGTAACCCCCCCCCCCACTTCTAACGGTCGGATTTCGCTGAGTTTTGGATTTTTGGATAACACCTACCTCGGTTTATTTTAATAACATATGCTAACTGTCGTTTTGAAACACCGAAAATTGCGAACGCGAATATGAATTTTAATTTTCGTTTCAAGTGAACTCCTACTCCTAATGGTTTTAGAGCATAATAGATAGCGGCTAAACACTCGGCATACTTGAAAAACATGTAAAGTAAAAATTTTCATAAAAATCGGTTAAACAGTTTAAAAGTCCATAAGTCAGAAACACATACAGGCTAAATTTTATAAATAAAGATAACACATTGAAAAAAAATCAAGATTTTAGAGATTAATTGATATCTGACGAATGCCTGGTCCACCCTGTATAAAATTGACAGGATGGTTAAGGTTGTCACCAATTTAAAACTCTCAATCAATTCTCCCTCTCTGTTCAGTCATATCGAGAGATAATTTTCATTCAGCCTGCTGCTCTGCAACTGATCGTGCACCAGGGAAACAAAGCACTCTCAATTCGCGCCGCGTCAAAATGAGACTCTTCAATCCAATCACAGCCTCAGTGACTTTTTTATCATTGAATTCTCATGTGAGAGTAAAAACCAAAACCACGATAATATCCAAAATTATAAATATAAATAGAATAAATAAATAGCAATTTAAGAAAATTATTCCTCAAACTATCAATACGCAATAGGATATACATATTGAAAGTTATTTATATAGGGCCTAAGTATAATTTAAGTACGTTTTAAATGTTGATGGAAAAGCGCCCATGTTGGCCAAGAATGAAATGGAAGAATAACATAAGACTTCTTTACTTTCTATACTTCAGCACAGGACATGTCTATACTCTGAATCTTACAAAATATCTATGATTAGAACATGGAACTCACTTTCTAGTCATGTCAGGGACAGTCAATCACTAATATCACTTAAATCCAAATTAACTGATATCCTAAGTCCCACACAATGAAAATATTGACTGCGTAACAACTATATACCTACAAATATTCATCTAGGAAGTTTTACTTAATTTTATTTTATGTTATTTTATTTTATTCCATGTTTTGTTAGTATTAGCTAATATTAGACCACATCCCCATTGTCTTTTGTTTAGTCTATATTTTAAGAATATTTCAAAATTGTAATAAGTATGTAATTTTTGTATAATTTTGCTATTCGTCGATTGAGTGGAAGATGTCTTATGGTCTTAAATCTTCCAGCTAAAATAAAGCATTATTATTATTATTATTATTACTTACTCACTGGCACTATCGAACCCTTAGATTCATGGCCGCGCGGACATAAGCTCTCCATACATCCCTATCCCGAGCTAATGCTTATTATTATTATTATTATTATTATTATTATTATTAACCATGATTTGAGAGAGATAAATTATAGAGGGGATGATTGGAAAACATTAATTCAAGATAGGTATGCACGGAGAGATTATGTACGCCCGGCCATGAATCTCCGGATTCGAGAGTGATAGCGAGTTAGATAGTCCATACATAAATTGTAAACAGAATTTGATTTTGAAGTTGTATATTAGGTAAAGATTCAGAATGTTATTGCTAAACACTGCCTCCAAGGCAAGCAACACTAGTTTAATGCTAAAGTGGCTTGAAGGTGGGAAGTTTATTTTTATTAACAAGAAGCTGTATTTCACATTGGGCGACATTCAGGCGCCTTAATGACGACTTTATTGCTTTTAATTCCCGACAAAATAATATAAATTTTATCTTGTTTCTTACTTTTTTTCTACAAATGTGACACTAGACTCTTTTCCTGTTTATTTTCTTAAGTTTTATTTATAGACGACTTTGGACAATGGCCGTTCTTTTTTCGGATATGATCAGTTTGCTAGGTCTCAACATGCAAACTAAGCTAACCTAAAATTAATTTTGTAAGAATACAAAATATTTCAGTCATATAAAAATTAATTTTGTAAGAACTAGAAAATATTTCAGTCATATAAGAATTAATTTTGTAAGAACTAGAACATATTTCAGTTATATAAGAATTAATTTTTAAGAACTAGAGAATATTTCAGTCATATAAAAATTAATTTTGTAAGAACTAGAAAATATTTCAATCATATGAGAATTAATTTTGTAAGAACTAGACAATATTTCAGTCATATAAGAATTAATTTTGTAAGAACTAGAACATATTTCAGTTATATAAGAATTAATTTTTAAGAACTAGAGAATATTTCAGTCATATAAAAATTAATTTTGTAAGAACTAGACAATATTTCAATCATATGAGAATTAATTTTGTAAGAACTAGACAATATTTCAATCATATGAGAATTAATTTTGTAAGAACTAGAGAATATTTCAGTCATATAAGAATTAATTTTGTAAGAACTAGAAAATATTTCAGTCATATAAGAATTAATTTTGTAAGAACTAGAACATATTTCAGTTATATAAGAATTAATTTTTAAGAACTAGAGAATATTTCAGTCATATAAAAATTAATTTTGTAAGAACTAGAAAATATTTCAATCATATGAGAATTAATTTTGTAAGAACTAGAGAATATTTCAGTCATATAAGAATTAATTTTGTAAGAACTAGACAATATTTCAATCATATGAGAATTAATTTTGTAAGAACTAGAGAATATTTCAGTCATATAAAAATTAATTTTGTAAGAACTAGAAAATATTTCAGTCATATAAGAATTAATTTTGTAAGAACTAGAGAATATTTCAGTCATATAAGAATTAATTTTGTAAGAACTAGAACATATTTCAGTTATATAAGAATTAATTTTGTAAGAACTAGAAAATATTTCAGTCATATAAGAATTAATTTTGTAAGAACTAGAGAATATTTCAGTCATATAAAAATTAATTTTGTAAGAACTAGAAAATATTTCAGTCATATAAAAATTAATTTTGTAAGAACTAGAAAATATTTCAGTCATATAAGAATTAATTTTGTAAGAACTAGAAAATATTTCAGTCATATAAGAATTAATTTTGTAAGAACTAGAACATATTTCAGTTATATAAGAATTAATTTTTAAGAACTAGAGAATATTTCAGTCATATAAAAATTAATTTTGTAAGAACTAGAAAATGTTTCAATCATATGAGAATTAATTTTGTAAGAACTAGAGAATATTTCAGTCATATAAGAATTAATTTTGTAAGAACTAGACAATATTTCAATCATATGAGAATTAATTTTGTAAGAACTAGAGAATATTTCAGTCATATAAAAATTAATTTTGTAAGAACTAGAAAATATTTCAGTCATATAAGAATTAATTTTGTAAGAACTAGAACATATTTCAGTTATATAAGAATTAATTTTTAAGAACTAGAGAATATTTCAGTCATATAAAAATTAATTTTGTAAGAACTAGAAAATATTTCAGTCATATAAGAATTAATTTTGTAAGGACTAGAAAATATTTCAGTTACATAAGAATTAATTTTGTAAGAACTAGAGAATATTTCAGTCATATAAGACTTAATTTTGTAACAACTAGAAAATGTTTCAGTCATATAAGAATTAATTTTGTAAGAACTAGAACATATTTCAGTTATATAAGAATTATTTTTTAAGAACTAGAGAATATTTCAGTCATATAAAAATTAATTTTGTAAGAACTAGAAAATATTTCAGTCATATAAGAATTAATTTTGTAAGAACTAGAACATATTTCAGTTATATAAGAATTAATTTTTTAAGAACTAGAGAATATTTCAGTCATATAAAAATTAATTTTGTAAGAACTAGAAAATATTTCAGTCATATAAGAATTAATTTTGTAAGGACTAGAAAATATTTCAGTTACATAAGAATTAATTTTGTAAGAACTAGAGAATATTTCAGTCATATAAGACTTAATTTTGTAACAACTAGAAAATGTTTCAGTCATATAAGAATTAATTTTGTAAGAACTAGAACATATTTCAGTTATATAAGAATTATTTTTTAAGAACTAGAGAATATTTCAGTCATATAAAAATTAATTTTGTAAGAACTAGAAAATATTTCAGTCATATAAGAATTAATTTTGTAAGAACTAGAACATATTTCAGTTATATAAGAATTAATTTTTTAAGAACTAGAGAATATTTCAGTCATATAAAAATTAATTTTGTAAGAACTAGAAAATATTTCAGTCATATAAGAATTAATTTTGTAAGGACTAGAAAATATTTCAGTTACATAAGAATTAATTTTGTAAGAACTAGAGAATATTTCAGTCATATAAGACTTAATTTTGTAACAACTAGAAAATGTTTCAGTCATATAAGAATTAATTTTGTAAGAACTAGAACATATTTCAGTTATATAAGAATTATTTTTTAAGAACTAGAGAATATTTCAGTCATATAAAAATTAATTTTGTAAGAACTAGAAAATATTTCAGTCATATAAGAATTAATTTTGTAAGAACTAGAACATATTTCAGTTATATAAGAATTAATTTTGTAAGAACCAAGAACATATTTCCGTCCTATAAGAACTCACATTTTTTAAATGCCACTTGTATAATTCTTCATTACCAAATATGTACTATAATTTTAAACGCATTTACATATTTACATTATTTATCTATTATTTTCTTTAGTTATCTTATGTTTTGTAATATTTAAGTTGTAGATGTGTAGCTATTTATGATTTTTTAACACATTTTTAAGTTTATTTTTTTATTTTATTCATGAAAAAAGTATAAATGCACGTACGGCCATGCAGGCCCGGTCGCAATGTAAATAAAAATGTATTACCTTTCTTTCGAAATATCAATAAATTTCATTACTAGTATTAGGTCGACCTTTAAAGAGATGGCGTCAGGAATTTTGAGTCGGAACAGAAAAAACAGGTAAAATCCTTGAAGATTATGATGATGAATTGTATTTTATATACTCTATACTACTATTCAAGCTAAATAAATACATAAATATTTCTATAAATATATTTGCGTTCAATGTTTAACATGAAGTGAAATGGAAGATTCTGAACACACAAAGTTCCAGAGGATATATAAATGTTGTGGCTAACATAACCTGACAAGTACCGTTGAAACAGCAAGTACTGGATTCAGTCTGTTTATTTCAGTGACTGTGTGATTATTTTACTGGATTAACGAGAGCACATAAAACGTCTGGCAATTACCCAGTCAACCAAACAAACAATCCCCTTCATGCTACTTCCTCATCGAGTAAAAATTATCTTAGAACACAAATCTAATTTCTAATTTTATCATGCATCTCATTAAATGATTAAAGGTTAAAATGTGTGCCACGACAGCTCCGAAGAACCAATGGTTACTGTCAATGAGTTGCAGAAGATGATGTGTGCTTAGAGCGATACAATCCTACAAATTTAGTTTCAGTTTTATTAATCATACATTTACTTATTATTTTTTTTTATTTACGAATATTCCACAATACAGTGTTTCTACTTCAACCCAAAGTGATTTGTCGCCAGAGGTTCCAGTCTAAAGCATCTTCTTCCCTCAAATCTCTAGCTTCCATACTTCTCTTCACTCCATCCATCCTTCCACCGTTCTCTAGGCCTGCCCCTTCCACTTCTTCCATTAGCTTTCCAATTAAGGATCTTCTTTGGTATTCTCTCTTCTTCCATTCTTATGAGGTGTCCATACCATTTCAAACGTCTTTCTTCTATTTTTCCTAACATGTTTTTCTTTAGTTAATAGATATAAAACTAATGTTTAACATATCAACCAAATTAATACTATTTTTATTTATCTTAATACTCCTACAATTATTAATTTGCAATATGTTTCCACTTCAGTAGCTATAATATATATTATTCTAAATATAATAAATACACAAAACAAATTTAACACACAAATCAATTAAATATAAGTAGATACGACCAATTAAATCATTGAAATATAAGTAGATACGACCAGCTTCATGGGCTAGTGGTCAGCGTTACTGACTACTTACTGTTCATGAGGTCCCGCTTCGATTCCCAGTCAAAACCATAGAAATGATTTCTTAAAGGGAATCATTTTTGTGGTTACCCATGGTCTGGAATTTGGGTAACACAACTCCGCCTTCCGGTGCCCTACCTTATGAAATTGATTACAATTCCGCCAATGCCGGGGGAAAAAGCCAGAAATGTCATAAAATACAACTTGGCCGGCATTAAAAAAAATATATGTATATATAGATACTCAATTCCCTTCAAGAGGATAGAAGTACCTGGTTCCAGACCCTAAACTCAAATAAATGTTCTATTGTACATCCAAGAATCGATTTTATTCAGACATGCTAATAGTTATACCACACAGGCGGATTATCTCAACGAAGATTAGAGGGAAAAATATCAATATTAGGGATACATAGTATAATAATAATAATAATAATAATAATAATAATAATAATAATAATAATAGTAAAGTGATCCCACAACAGGCCTCAGGAGGCCTTTGGGGTAGTAGGAGGTTAAGGCTCCCACTTTTTCTAGACAATCGGCACTTGATGTCAGCCGGGTTGTCAGCCCTGCGTGACGGCCGCCTTTACCCCAGAACAAGCGTCTGGTACTCATTTCCGTTAGAGGCTGAGTCGACCCCAGGGCCATAGTGCCTCCAGAGGGTTTGGGTCAGTTTAAAAATCCTGACCCCAACGGGACTTGAACCCTCGACCCTCCGGCTTGTAGCTCAGTGCCTTAACCACTACGCTACGGATAATAATAATAATAATAATAATAATAATAATAATAATAATAGTCGTTATCATAATTTAAATGATAATAATAACAATAATAATAATAATAATAATAATAATAATAATAATAATAATAGTCGTTATCATAATTTAAATGATAATAATAACAATAATAATAATAATAAAAATAATAATAATAATAATAATAATAATAATAATTATTATTATTATTATAACATTCAATAATTGACGGCTAGGTGACGCAAGCTCTCACATTTTCGAGTCTCAGTCACACGAATTTGGATTTCGTGGTGAATGAAACTGAGTCTGGGCAGGTTTTCTCGGGGTTTCTCCCCTTTTCACTTGCCACAAATTTTATTCCACCATTTCTTAACATTCTCTCAATTAATTTAATGTGGCTCTGTGATGGTGCATCAAGTGTGGTCGGCCAGCATCCATTTAATTCACAGACCTTCAACGTAAGGGGCTTCATAGCATCTCATCCCTCGGCCCGGCCACGTGTCGGACATGAGTTGAGGTTATTAACAATAATAAAGTCCTCTCACTGTAGGTCTTAGGAGAATATAGAGGTCGTAGAAGGTTAAGACTCTTACCTTTGCATACAATCGGCAGAAGAGCCGGTCCTGCAAAATAGCCGCCTTGTCTTTACCCTCAGAACATGCGTCTGGTACACATTTCCTCTAGGGAGTGAGTCGACTCAGGGCCATGGTGCCGTCTGGATAAAAATTCCAGTCCCATAGGAAAAAACCACGACTTTTCTGTTTGTAGAACATTACCTAAAATTAGCTTGTCTTCTCAACATATGTACTATGGAGCGATTAAAAATTATACACAATCAACCTTCCTAGCTCCGAGAATGAAAATGTTAAAAATAAAATTTCCAACCCCACACGGAATCGAACCGTCAGATATGCTAGCATGGAGGACTTAATATTTGTCTTGTAACGTTTAGATCTCTGCCTGGAATTCCAGTGATTTAGACCGTAACGTAAGCATTTTTTTAAGCACTCAGTATGGAACGGTGTTCATACAGCCTCATGAAAACAACTGATTAGTAAATTAATATGACAGATAATGCGGTATATTTTATTATAAATTAGTTTTTTTTTATTATAGAAAACTTTCCTCATTAGAGGATTGCCACAAGGACAAAGTGATACAGACAATTTTCGAAATTGATGAAATACGTTTTGTAAATACATTTAAAATTTTCAAATTGTAATTGAAGCATATTCTATAAAGTAGAATTTTGTAAAGATGGTTTCTTAAAATTGAAATTGACCCTCTAATAATGACTGCGAATGCAATTTTAGAAAGATACACTCTATTAGCGTTAAGTTGTGACAATTAATTTAAATGGTATTACAACAAATTTTTATCTGATTGAATATAATTAATTTTTATAGAAACTGCATTTTTCATTTAGGTATCTTGCAACGTTTTAGAGATGCAATTAAGTGGTTTAGAAAGGAAAAAAATCCCTTTAGCTTCTAATTATATTTCTTACTATTTGGCACCTGAATTTAGTTTATTTTTATCTTTGTTGTTATGAATAATTTCCCTTTATTTAAAATGGTTAGATTCGTTGAACAGGGATTTATTTTTGAGTTGTAAAATCATGTTACAAAATTTAAAGTCAGGTTAAGGGAATGCATCACACTAAACACATGATTCCGCATACTGTTTTCTGTTTGCTAGTGACAGCAACTTCTTCAGTTGGCCTTAACTCTTCGGAGGTACGTAGCCACGGGTTTTAATTGCATAGGAAACTAATTAATAATTTTAATTTTAAACTGTGACTAGGGCAGTTAATGATACAAGAGAGAAATAAATTCAAGAGGAAAACATATCTAAGGAGAGGAATAGCGTGATATATTATGCATCAAAACGCGAAACAATGCTCTAAAAACCTAATTCCAGAATTCAAAGTATTTAGTTCATACATATATGGAAAATTTTCACCTGGTCAGCTATCTGATACGACTCTGATTCTTCCCTTCACTACTGATCAGATGTCCACTAGAAAACATTATTATTAAATTTAGTTTTGCTGAATTGGAATGTATGTCTAAATATGATAACCGATAACACTGACAAAAGTTGAATGTGACAAATTAAGATCAGTAGAATTATATTTTATTCTAGTAGGATAGCGGCACAATTGACCGGCAACTTCTTCAACACATTGGAGACACCGTAGTGCATAACATCCCGGCGTTTGTAGTGTTGAAATAAACATGATAAATGAGAATTACTTGGAACCGTGACAAACGGCAGTGGCGGCTATTCTCCTTTCGCCAGTTTATGTTTTGAAGCATAGCCAGCCAGGGTTCCAAGACATGAAGTCTATTTGCCCCGACAATTTCGAATTCGTGTGCCAAAAAAAAAATGAATAAAATTATGAACCACGGTATTATTATTATTATTTGGGGCACGCCGTAGCGTAGTGGTTAAGACACTGCGCTACAAGCTGGAAGTTCGAGGGTTCAAGTCCCGGTGGGGTCAGGATTTTTAAACTGACCCAAACCTTCTGGCGGCACTATGGCCCTGGGGTCGACTCAGCCTCTAACGGAAATGAGTACCAGATGTTTGTTTTGGGGCAAAGGCGGCCGTCACGCAGGGCTGACAACCCGGCTGACATCAAGTGCCGATTGTCTAGAAAAAGTGGGAGCCTTAACCTCCTACTACCCCAAGGGCCTCCCGAGGCCTGTAGTGGGATTACTTACTTAACTTATTATTATTATTGTTATTATTATTTAGTTTCCCTATAAACCTGGAAATAAAACGAGAAAGTAAACAGTTGTAATTTTACAAGATTATGGCAGTCTCTACTCTATTATACGGCAGTGAGAACCGGGTCCTGAGACAGAAAGGAATTAAGAATAGTCAATCGACAGAAATGAAATTTTTACGGCGAAGTCGAGTCTACGACAGGGAAACAACAGCTTCTAGCGCTCGCCACTGAAGATGCCCTCCGCAGTTGAGGGAGAAATGTCTGGAAGAAACGCCAGTTATAGACCACGGCCACATAGCCCGGAATCTTTTACTACCAAGTTATAGGTATATTTTTATTACTCTCTTATATTTTGCACTTTCATAATAAAGCAATTATTTTGCACTTTCATAATAAAGCAATATTTAATAAAGTTATATTTTATTACTATTATTATTACCATTATCATTATTATTATCATCATTATGATTATTATTATTATTATCATCATCATCAGCAGTCGAATTTTAATAAACTTTATACTTTCATTTTCATCTATACATTGTGTAGCTCTATCATAAATTACTTATTAATTAAATTCTAAATAAACCATAATTGTTAGTATCTTATAATTTAACCCTATTAAAATGAACAATTATTATTATTATTATTATCATCATCATCATCATCATCATTACTTGTACTATAGATTAGTAAATGTGAATATTCAAATTGCTGTTAATGATCTTCATTATTTATCCTATATTTAATATCGCCATATTGTATAGAATCCTTATTAAATCTTATCCCTTAATATTCAAATTCATTACATCCTTTATTGGAATTTTTTATCTTGTAAAATTAAATATTTTGTAACTTCAACCATATGAAATTTTAAAATTAAATTTTTTATCACCGTTTATCACATTTCTTCTCAATTTTCTAAAAATCTCCCTGCGCCTCACATTCTTGTGTAATGACTGCTTGGACATCCGCAAAAAAAAGAAGTACTTCTTTAACAGGAAACCCCATTCCACAACATTTTCTCTTACATGTATCCAATGCTTATATAATATTAATATACCGATAGTTAAACTGAATTATGAGAAGTAAACAATCGTTAGTTAAAATGGTACATTACGTTGTTTTGAAGTGAACATTTATATTGTTTTAAAGTGTGTGTGTGTGTGTGAGAGAAAGAGAGGTTAGAGATAGATAGAGGGGGAGATAGAGAGGGATATATATATATATATATATATAGAGAGAGAGAGAGAGAGAGAGAGAGAGAGAGAGAAGAGAGAATAAATGTGCAATGCTTTGAGGTTTTTGAGATTTGTTTTTTTATCTTAGTGATGCCGCATTTTGACTATTGTGACGTTCTACTAACTGACATAAGTGACGGATTGTCGGACAAACTGCAGCGTGTCCATAATATGTGTATCAAATTCATATTTAATGTTCGAAAATACGATCACATTTCTCCATTATTCTACGAATTGTCATGGCTACATCTAAAAGAGAGAAGAAAACCGCACTGTCTAATTCTCTTATTTAAGATCCTACATACTTCGATTCCCAATTATTTATCAACCCGTTTCCAGTATCTATCCTCAAACCATAACTTAAACACAAGATCACAACATAGTCTATTGCTTAATATACCGCAGCATAGGACATCACATCACTCCATGTCATATACCATCTTCACTTCTCGCAACTGGAATTCCCTACCACAAGAAAAAAGGGGCTGCCGGACATTGGCATCTTTTAAAAGAAATCTAAATTTACATTTGCTCTAACCTCGACTTCATTATTACCCAGTGTAAGGTATGTATATTAATTGGCGTTTCTCGTATAATTTATCATATTTATATTATTATTATTATTATTATTATTATTATTATTATTATTATTATTATCCTATAAAATGTTGTTTGTACATGAAAATTACATTGCTACATTTAATGTATCTTTAACTGTTTATAATTGATATAGTGTATATCTATATTTGTCAAATATTTATTTGTATTTGTGCTGGTTGAGTGGAAGAGAAGGCATTATGGCCTTAACTCTGCCTGAATAAATAAAACATTATTATTATTATTATTATTATTATAAATTATTTCAGTGGTCATTATTTTTATATTCTATCAATTTCAAGCCAGTTTTTAAATTTAGCACTGCCTAATTCTGCTAAGGGGCCAATAACTTCGCGAGGTTGATCTCTTCCATCTATGAATTTTGCCCGGGATATGTTTGGGACATTTCTGATTTTTTTTTAACTGCAACTAATCTCCGTGACGTGGTACGCTTAGCTTTTAACTTTTCCTCCAAAAAAAGGTCGAATCTTCGAGTATTTGCAACTAAAAAAGTCCAAGCGGCGTGGATAGGTTCAGAACCTATTTAGAAGGTCAAAAAATAATGCAATGGAAAAGTTTCTGAATTTGGTTTGTTTGAAGAACAGGAATAAAATGAAGTCCGAACAGGTTAGTGGAAGTTGTATAAGTAATTAAATTGACAATATATCCTAAAAAGAGATTAAAATAAATAACATATTCAAATTAAATAGGAATAAAATGCATAAATATGTAGGAGTTATACTGCAATCCATTACTCTGGAACTTTACGATCTGTGCGTTGGAAGAAACCTGCGCCGCTATCAGCCCACGACAATTCGATAACGGGAGCATTTCTTCACCACAAATCCTGTAGAGTTTTATTTTCTTAGAACATAAACGAGCTATATCCACAATTGTTTTACGAAAATATAACAATTTTTCAGAATCTAACGAGTTGGCTAAGATGGTAGCTTTTGAGATTTTTGTTTCTAAGTCATCAAGACAAATGATTTGGTGCAATTTCATTACCACGATCCATAATTATTTCACAATTCATTAAAATAATGTTTTTATTCCGTACCTGTCGAATTTACACAAGATATATGAATACTACATGGCTTAAGTTCCCTTCTGAAGGAAACCATATTCTACATTTTTATAATTTTAAAAATCATTCATCTCGGCTGCTTTGAATTCGTGAATAACGGTATTGGATTATAGAATATACAAGCACTTGTCCACCGAGAACGGCTAACAAGAATCGAAATTACATGTACTTACTTAATACAGGCTTTTCACTTTACAGCATTTCGCCCTTAATTCCTGCTTTCCAGAGATTTCTATCTTCCCATTGTCGTTCTTCCATACACCTCTTCATCATGGCATCATATATTCCCTCATACCACGTTTTTCTACTTCTCCTCCTCTTCCTTCTGCCTGGTACCATCCTATCTAACACCTGTTTAGGCCAATGGTCTTCCGACATCCGTTGTACATGTCCATATCACGTACCACGTAAAGCTCTTTTTGTTATCCTATCGATAACAGTTTCTTGTGCATTCATTTCTTGTCTAATATGTGTATTTCTAATATGTTGTAGCATGGATATTCTCATATTTCTCCGTAATCTCTATTTTTTTCTGGTCAAATTTCTATTCCATAAAAGACCATTCAGGGATCTAATCGCCTTCCTTGCACAATTTACTATGTTAATAATATCTTTTTCAAAAGTACCAGATTTATCTATTATAGAACCAAGATATTTAAATTCTTCAAACATTTAATTACCGTATTATTTATTTGTAGGTCTTCTGAATTTCATGTAAATATATCTTCTTCTTCTTCCTTCCTTCCAAGTATTAGGCCAAGGCCTGTTACGATCCTATAGAAAATGTTCCCTCCAGCGTTTTGATCCTTCCGGGAAATTCTCGTATAAGACTTGAAAGCATAATAATAGTCCCTTCGATTGGTTGCTGCCAAAGGAAGGCAAGACCAGTGATGGGGCTGCCATCTTATAGCCTCTGGTCAGGCTTTTCTGGAGAAGAAAAGAAAATAAAGGAAAGAAGAAATGGAAGAAAGGAAAGACTCCCTAGCCCTCGGATGCCCTAATAGCGTCGGAGTCGAAAAAAACAAGAGTTAACCAAGAGAGGTTAGATAGTAAAGTTAAAAGAGTGCAAAACACAAGTAAGTGGAAGAAATGTTTTGCTCAGCTTGGGCACCTTGTGGTCGCCATCCACATATCCCCTAGATGAGGACCCCTGAGGGACATGTAAGTATATAAATATAAGAAATAAATGCTCGATTACATTAATTACTGCGTAGAATTAAATATAATGCGGGTAACATTAAAGAAACATTGACTACATTAAGACAAGACTCAACGCAGACTATTAATTCAAAATGTATCATTAGGCCTACATTTTCGTCATCATCATCATCATCTCAGAATCATCATCATCAACACCCTCACGGATTAAGCCCATGTGGCTTGTTCCGGTCTCATAGATTGTCATTCAAAAAGTCGAATCCACCTCTTTTCGGTCTACCAACTGTTCCTGCTTCTATCAACGTTAGGACAGTCCTGTTTCCATTATCTACGAGACTTTTAGTAATGAAGTATTTCCTCTGGGTACGTTACTGGCGTTCCGCAGAGTGAGATGTACGATGGGATTGCCATCTTAAGGCTAGACATCATAGCCCCCAGTTGCATGTACCACAAATGGAGAGCTGCCTCTTCCGCTTCCTATGGACCGTTTAGGACTTCTACCTTGTTACCCCGGGAATGGGTCTGCAAATTTTTCCCCTGGAGAAAGGGTTCCTCCTCCGCACATTTATTTCTTTCCTTTGAGGTCTTCACACGTTACCCTGTGCAAGAGATCCTTCGATCAGGTACAACTTGGGATTTTACTTAGATTCTAATTTAAAATGGCATGAGCAAGTAAAACAAACATCTAAAAGGATCTTCTCCATAATGCATTCCCTAAAGCGACTAAAACATTTTCTTCCTACAACTCTTAAAAGAATTTTAATCCAAACTTTAGTGATGCCGCATTTTGACTACTGTGACGTTCTACTAACTGACATAAGTGACGGATTGTCGGACAAACTGCAGCGTGTCCATAATATGTGTATCAGATTCATATTTAATGTTCGAAAATACGATCACATTTCTCCATTATTCCACGAATTGTCATGGCTACATCTAAAAGAGAGAAGAAAATCGCACTGTCTAATTCTCCTATTTAAGATACTACATACCTCGATTCCCAATTATTTATCATCCCGTTTCCAGTATCTATCCTCAAACCATAACTTAAACACAAGATCACAACATAGTCTCTTACTTAATATACCGCAACATAGGACATCACATCACTCCGTCATATACCATCTCCACTTCTCGCAACTGGAATTCCCTACCACAAGAAATAAGGGGCTGCCGGACATTGGCATCTTTTAAAAGAAATCTAAATTTATATTTGCTCTAAACTCGACTTCATTATTATCCAGTGTAAGATATATATATATTAATTGGTGTTTCCCGTATAATGTATCATATTTATATTATTATTATTATTATTATTATTATCGTATCATTATTGTTATTACCCTATAAAATGTTGTTTGTACATGACATTAACATTGTTACATTTATTGTATCTTTAAGTGTTTATAATTAGTATAGTGTATATCTATATTTGTCGAATATTTATTTGTATTTGTACTGGTTGAGTGGAAGAGAGGGCCTTACGGCCTTAACTCTGCCAGAATAAATAAAGTATTATTATTATTATTATTATTATTATTATTATTATTATTAACGCACCGGGCCAGTGTGACCTGGAGCTCGCGAGGGTAGGGACGCTAGACCCTGTGATGAGACAGCCTCGTACAGGGTTCTCATCTGCTACCCGGGCCTACATTTTAAAAATTATAAATATTAATTAATCTTATGCACAATGTTTGATTAACTTCTACACGTTTATTTATAAAAAATACATTACATATCTAGTAATGTGTTTTGTTTAAAGTTTTCGACTATAATGATTTTATGATTAACACACGATATGTAAAAAAAAATATATATATATATTAAGGGGTGAAGTTGATAATTAAAATATACAGCTATTTCTAAAAAGTCTACCAATAGAAGTTCCTCAGATAACATTAGAATAGGTTTATAATACTGAAAAACGGCTGCAATATTAAAAATCAAAACTGAACCTAAAACAGTAGATTGTGTATATATAAAAAATATACTTGAAATCTGGTTCATATTCACTGCCACAATTTATAGCTGATTTTTAGGAATTCACCACAATACTATAAATTTTGGGCTGTTTGAAAAATCACAATCTCAACTATATTTAAAATTTTCTTGCAAATCAACAGTTTATTTATTATTATCATCATCATTATTATTACATAGAGTATTGAGATTATTATTATTATTATTATTATTATTATTATTATTATTATTATTATTATTACTGCATAGGGTATATTGCTTATTATTATTATTATTATTATAAGTAGTAGTAGTAGTAGTAGTAGTAGTAGTAGTATTTTTACCAACATTTTTGGACCAAAGAGAGATGAACAGACAGGTGAATGGAGAAGACTACATAACAATTAACTACATGGTCTTTATAGGAAGCCAGATATAATAAGAACAGTTAAGTCTCGTAGACTGCGATGGGCAGGACATGTTGCACGTATGGGGAATGAAAGACATGCATGGAAGCTTCTTGTAGGAATGCCAGAGGGAAAACGCCCAGTTGGTAGACCAGAATGAGGTGGGAGAATAACATTAACTATGATTTGTGGGAAGTAGATTATACAGGGAATGATTGGAAATCATTGGCTCAGGATATGGATGTATGGAGAGCTTATGTCCATGAACCTACGGGTTCGATAGTGTCAGTGAGTAAGTAGGTAAGTAAGTATTATATTAGTATTATTAGTTTATATATATTCAACAATAAAACATTAAATATTCAATTTCAAAAACAAAGTTTGAAGCATGTCACGAATTTTTTTTAAATTGAAACTATAAAGAATCTACTGTCATTGTTTATATTTTATTCTTCGAATCAGCTAGACAAATTGAGTTTTATGAAAAATTAACACTATCTTATTTGAAGCTTTATCGAATTATTTAATTTAAAAAAATAATCGTTCCGAAGAACGAAGATCGAATGAATTGGTTGATGTCACTGGCAAGAAGAGAACTATGTGGCAGTCAAGTGATTAACGTCGCAGATTCTTCAACTTTAATTTCAGCTATCTTAACCAAATTTCTTTACTCCTTATATGAAGGAGTTATTGTATAGATTCCAATTACAAAATATGGTATAGCACAGAATCGAAGGGTAATATCTGGGGTTGATAGCCACGCAATCGTTACAATTAGAAGATATGTATTTAATTTATAGTCTACTGAAATTGTAATTTATGAGTTATAACTTATGTTTGTAATGAAAACCCGGAACTGTAAATGAATAATTGTGTGTATACCACGTAGACGATTGTTGCACTGTACTTATAAACTGCATTTATAGCGATTATAAATCCACATCCTTCTGTCTAAACATTTATGTGCAAAACGAAAAAAATAAAAATAACACCTATCAAACCACGCAAACACTGTTTACCATATTTTTACGATCACAACATGCGGAATAAAACAGATTCCAACACTCTTATATCATAGATTTATAAAATATGTATTGCAATCCCATATGTTTAATGCCGAACAAATAAGGTTGCAACACGACGCATTTTTTACGTCGATCATCAAACGACTCAAGGAAAGTTGGATAAGTGGATGCGAAATAATTGCGTGACTCGCTGATCTTTGTGAACTGGATGATTTGATTAGATTCATCAATTGAATCTTTATTCGTAAAATTATTTACTAAGTTTGTCCTTTTGTATGGGAGCGAATCTTGGATTATCACTACCAAACAAGAAAGTAAAATTCCAAGCAGCCGAGATTAGATTTTTAAGAAGAGTAAAAGGATGCACTAGAATGTACTAGATAAGAAATGAGGATATCTGTAAAGAACTGCAGATCTACTCCTTAAAAGAAAATATATTTAACAATAAGAATCAGTGAAAAGAATGTGTAGAAAGAATGGAACAAAGCAGATTACCAAATAAAATCTTACGTTATGCAGTCTGCAGCCGACTGTTGAGGAGTTCACAGAGAGCACGCAGTATCTCCTGATGATGTCTACCGCAGCAGTAGACGAAACGTCGAGTAGAAGAACGACTGGACCATGGCCTATATGCCCGGAAGACGAACCTAATAGGGATCAAGACGCCGGCCGTGAAAGCCTACAGTTATACATAAATTCTCATTTGTTTTTAAACATCGCCGTTTACATTAATATATAAATATTTTAAAATAACTATATTTAAATAATGATTTGTTAGTAAACGGCTTAATATTATTCGTTAAATAGTCCTAACAAATGCCACTCTAGAAAAATTGGAAATCACTCGTGGCATTACTTATGATAAAAATCTTCTTCTTTCGTCCCTGTGCCGTGATTAGGGCGCTCCTTAATAGGAACTTAATGGCGAAGTTAATTTATTCTCATTCGCCCATATATGTCTTCTTCTTCCTTTCAAGTATTAGGCCAAGGCCTGTTACGATCCTATAGAAAATTTTCCCTCCAGCGTTTCATAGGACGGCCCAGTGATCTTCGTCCTCTTGGTATATAATTATAAACAGCTTTGGGGATCCGATTTGAACTCATTCTTTCAAGATGGTGTTTCCAATTTAGTTAGTACTGTTTAATATATTCCAAAATTGGCGTAGTCTTAAATTCTTTTAAGATATCGGTGTTACTTTTCCGATCCCATCTGGTGTAACCCGCTGTTCTGCGCATGAATCTCATTTCACAAGCCGTTATTCTGCTTTCATGTTGTCTTTTTAGTGTCCATGCTTCACTACCATAGGTCAACACTGGTCTAGCCAAAGTGTTATATAAACGTAATCTGGCGTTTTTTTGTACAAGGGATGGTTTCATAACTTGATTAATAATTCCCAAACTTTTATTATAACTATTAATTTTTTCAGAGATATCCTTTTCATCCCAGATAGAGAAATAATATCTAAGGTATTTAAATTGATTAGATCTCTCTAAAATTTTATTCTGGAGACAGATTTTACTTTGTATGGGGTCCTTCCCATGAAATGCCATAATTTTAGTTTTATTAATTGATATTTCCACAAGGTGCCCAAGCTGGGCAAAACATTTCTTCCACTTACTTGTGTTTTTCACACTTTTATCTTTACTATCTAACCTCTCTTGGTTAACTCTTGTTTTTTTCGACCCCGACGCTATTAGGGCATCCGAGGACTAGGGAGTCTTTCCTTTCTTCCATTTCTTCTTTCCTTTATTTTCTTTTCTTCTCCAGAAAAGCCTGACCAGAGGCTATAAGATGGCAGCCCCATCACTGGTCTTGCCTTCCTTTGGCCAGCAACCAATCGAAGGGACTATTATTATGCCTTCAAGTCTTATACGAGAATTTCCCGGAAGGATCAAACTAATGACCCATATATGTCAGGGAGTGATAGTGTCGACCTAGTACCTCCGTGAGACATCTAGTGGGTAACTATAGTATTACTGGATGGAAAAGTCGGTAAATTTTGCACAGAGGCCTTTTTATTCAAGCTTGTGGTTCTTTTACGAGCTTGAAATATTCAGACTCAGGATCCATGGCTTGAAGTCCCTCCCGGAGCACTTGTTCCTCGGATTTTTCCATCCTAAAAAATCTATCGACCACGGCCGTGTTTGAACTCGCGTCCCTTGGAACTAGAGGGAAGGAACATAACCACTAAGCCCACCGCGGCCGCAAATGCCCCAGGTTGTCTTTCGACATTCCTGGTGTTCTCTCCTGGCATGGCGTACTTGTAACTCACTTCTGAAGTTGGGGCGCCTGGAAGGCGGGGTTACGTTGCCCCGATGATATGATGATGATGAGAGTGGTGCGCCAGGAGAGTCCCTAATCCTAAGCTTAATCTAAGATAAATATGAATGATGATGATTGCAATGGCCATATGATTTCGGGGACCGTTTGGGCCTCAAAGTTTTCCTGACATTTGTCTCACAGGTAAGGAAAAACCCCGATAAAAACCTCACCCTGAAAAACTATCCCGACCGGGATCGAACCCGGGCCCGCTGTGTGACAAGGCAGCACGCTACCTCGAGACCACAGCGATGGACTAGTTCATAAAATAATATTGTATAATTCTCTAATAGTGAATCTGTGGTGATGTGCTTATCAGCGAGTTTTCTAAACCTGTATCCCTATCTTCTTGTGATATCTAGTTAGCCATGAAACTGATATATATGTATCTTATTATGACAAGTTCATATTGAAGGTGTCATTATTCAAACAAGTGTAAGATATATTACACAGCAGTTCAAGGTTTTAAAACACACATACAAATGATTTGCGTGTATATTTAAATTCAATTGACTTAATTATTTTCTGGCGCCGACCCCGTATGTCACTGTTGTACGCAGTTTCTTGTGTCTGTCAGCTGAAGGCTTATACAACTCCACCTTGTCCAGGACCAGGGCATCTGTGTTGTGTGGGTGGAATACATGACACAGGTACATAACGTCAGTGGCGTGAAATCTTTCGAAACTGAAGTCCATGACCATTTTGTAATTTGAATTGTTTTCCATTACAACTACAACAAACCTTAAGTTCATAAGTTGAAGAGCCAACATGAGAGAAACTTCTCTCATTATACGCTTTATATTAGCTTGACCTGTATCTGTCCATTTATCTATGTAACGGAATCTTTGAACACGATTTTCACCCACTTAAGAACATTGGATCGACTTGAAACTTTGTATGCTTGTAAAGGACCCATGACAATACAATGATTTCATAATTTGTTTCTAAAATCCTGGCCAGAATCATCAGAAAATCAAAAAAATAAAAACCGGTATAATAGGTCGCGGACTTATCGACTTTTTAGTCAATCGTTGTAAGAGCTCAGTTGGTAGATCGGTGGACTGTAGTGATAAGTAATTTCAGTAATCCATAGATCGCTGGTTCAAATCCGGCCCGGAGATTTTTTAGAAGAGTCTTAAGCAATTAAATTTTCATGGGATTCCGGTTTATGACAATTAATTAAACTAAAAATTAATAAAATAAATAATACTTTAAAAAGCTAAAACAATACGCTTTATTAGAAAACTGAACTAAAAAATGAAAAATAATTTTAATTTTCCACACGCTTGGGATAAAATTAAAGTGGCCAACAAAAAAATCATCTCCAACACATCTAGAATAAAACTAGAGTTATCTACAAAAAACATAATTTTACCATCAAAAGTGTGGGGTGATTTTTATGGTTTTTACGTTTTCTTCTTAGAGACTTCAATTTTACCAATATCTGTTTATTATCAAATATATTAATTGATAAAGAGCACCCCACGCTTTTGATGGTAAAATTATTTTTTGTAGATAACTCTAGTTTTATTCTAGATGTGTTGGAGATGATTTTTTTGTTGACCACTTTAATTTTATCCCAAGCGTGTTGGAAATTAAAATTATTTTTCATTTTTTAGTTCGGTTTTCTAATAAAGCGTGTTGTTTTAGTTTTTTAAAACTATTATTTATTTTTAATATCAAAGCTACATTAACAAAGGCAGATAGTAACAAAAAAGAGGCTGCTGAAATGAAGATGTTGAGAGCAATAGCAGGATATCAAAGGACCAATAAAAAGATAAACGAAGATATAAGAACAGAACTTAATATATTTAATGTTTGTGAAAGAATAAAATGTTATCAAAATGCTCATCTTCAGCACGTATTACGAATGAATGAACAGCGCATACCAAGAAGAATGCATAATTATAAACCAAAAGGGAGAAGAATGTTGGGAAGACCATTGAAGAGATGGAAGGATCAATTCGACCTATAATGAGATCGGAACAGGGCATTGGGCTTAATCCTTGTTGTTGATGATGATGATCAAAGCTACATGATTATCGGTTTTATTAAGAACTGATGTTTGGATTCCCATTGTCTGAATGCATCAATCATGTGAACAAATGTTGTTCGAACTGGCTCACGTTTAATTGTTTAATTCAATGCATACTACTGACTGACAACTGATGCATTACACTAACCTTATGAATCCTTGAATATTAATAATAAATACAACAATAATTAATCGTTATCTCAGTCAAAAATTAAATTTATTAAGTCAACGTTTCAATCTCCTTGTGTGAGATCATTTTCAAGACATAGTTGTTTATAATACATAGTTATCTTCACCAAGACGATTGTTTTTTTACAAATTTCATGATCAATCATCAATTGCAGGCAAGGTTTAGGCCATTGGCCTGTTCCGCTTCAGGATAGAAACTGATCCCTCCATCTCTTCTTACGTCTTCCTGGGTCTCTTCGCTCTGTGGGTCTGTAGTTCAATAGCTGCAGAGGTAGTCTATTGTTTGGCATTCTAAGGAGGTGTTCATATCAATTATTTTGGTATATTTGAATGGTTTCAGTTATTGCTGGTGTGTTGAGAGCTTTTGCGGATATCTTCATAACGCATGTGGTCATAAAGTGTATAACCCGCTAAAGTTCTTAATAACTTCATTTCTGCAGCTACCATCTTATTTAATTTATCTGAAGCAAGAGTCCAGGTTTCAGAACCATAAAGTAGAGTTGGAAGATTCATTGTTTTATAAATGTTATAATTGTATCTGGACGTACTTTTCTGTAAGGTTTTTTTTTTTTTTTTTTTTTTTTTTGGAATTTGACCATTTTTGTGTCTGTCTTTTTACGTGTCGTAGGAAAGGTTGCAGCAAAGATGAGTAAAGTTATTAACTTGTTCTATTATATCATTGTTAATAACAATTTTAGTTCGTATCGGTATTTTCCTTTGAAATGCCACAGTTTTGTCTTACCGAAATTTGTAAATTGTACATTTTCGGTTATATTTGACATAAAATATTTTAAATTATAAATTGGAATTTTAAATTTGTTCATTTAAATTAGTAAAAAAAAAATTTCTTGGTGATGGTAACTACGTATTATAAACAACCATGTCTTGAATCGGGGTTTTTCCTTACCTATAAGACAAATGTCAGGAAAACTTTAAGGCCCAAACGGTCCCCGAAATCATATGGCCATCATCATCATCATCATCCTTCACCGGTGTGGAAAGCAACGGGGAGCTACCATACCTACAATTCCCTAGTAATGCTGCAAGCATAGCAAGAAAATGCTATGATTGCAGTGAAGGACCTGGCTTCGGGCAGAATTACTATGGATGGATGTCTTGAAAATGATCTCGCACAAGGAGATTGAAACGTTGACTTAATAAATTAAATTTTTTGACGATTAGTTCTTGTTGTAATTATTATTATTATTAAATTTTACAAACAGACCTTAGTGACCGAGTCATCCCCAACTATACCTCTGTCGATTCCAATGAATTGGTGATTATCATGTTCGCCTCTGGTTCCACGGATTGCGGGTCTAAACCCGACTGGAGTCGATTGATTTTTGAGGACACAAACATCCTTTGTATTAGCACGGCACTGGATCCACGGCTGTAATTTCCTTCCCATTGGGTTCATTCTGAAGAGAACTAAAGCCGTGGATCCCGCATCGTAGATTTACGGCACGTAAAAGAACCTTCAATCCTGAAAAAAATATACCTCTGAGCAAAATTGTATTGCTACGCTGATGACGTACCTGTTTAAGAGAGTCGCTAAATAAAATAACAGGACTCAACTATCTCACTGGCACTATCGAACCCGTAGGTTCAAAGCCGCGCGAACATAAGCTCTCCATATACCCCTATCCTGAGCCAATGTTTTCCAATCATTCCCTGTATAATCTACTTCCCTCAAATCATAGTTAATGTAATTCTCCCAACTTTATTCTTGGTCTACCAACAGGGCGTTTTCCCTCTGGTTTTCCTACAAGAAGCTTCCATGCACGTCTTTCATTCCCCATTCGTGCCACATGTCCTTAACTATAATTTTAAATTGCGCAATTTAAAATTATATTTGAGGAAGAAAGGTCACTCAATAATGTTTGTACAATTTAACTTAAATAGTTATCGTAAAGGTAATAAAAACTATTCTTACAATTTTGATGTTATTTATATTTGAAATTTCGATGTATTTAGATTCACTGAATAAGAAAAAATGAAAATTATCACAGTGTTTAACATGAACTCTGATAAAACAGAGAGACATAGTGTCTGTTATAAAGTATTGTGTTTTGAGCAGAGAATTTCAAATATTAGCTTTTTGCTCGGTGTGCCGCAAGCACTTTGCGGTTAGATACAAGTTGAACTGCATGAAAGTGTGTGTCCCTCACATCCTTGAGGCTATTGTCAACATGAGCTTGCATTTACGAGTACAGAGGATCTAATAATTATTAGACATGTGCCTTAGGGAATGTTATATACCGCATTGTAGCCAACTAAACAAATATTATGGCCAACTCTGATTCTTCTCATGTATAAACAAGTGCTGTATTCGCTAAAAATACACGCAGATAAATAAACTTTAAAAATATCAATATAAGAAAATATAAAATGAAACTGTACTTCTATCGACACATGTAAATAATCTGTAGAGAAACATTCATAAGTAATGCCACGAGTGATTTCCAAATTTTCGAAAAATTCACGACTCACGAAGTGAGAATCTGGTTACCTGATATTATATACCCTATACAATCTGGAAGCCACTTTAGTGCATTTTCACGATTAAATGAAGGTGATAAAATCGAGGTGAAAAACGACTGTGATTAATAATAATAATAATAATAATAAATAATAATAATAATAATAATAATAATAATAATAATAATTATTATTATTATTATTATTATTATTATTATGCTTTATTTTAGCTGGCAGAGTTAAGGCCATAAGGACTTCTCTTCCACTCAACTTGAGAATAGTAGAATTATACAAAAATTAAATACTTATTACAATTTTAAGATATTATTAAAATACAGACTAAACAAAATACAATGATGATATGATCTAATACTAGCTAATACTAACAAAAACATAGAATATAGTAAAATTAAAATGATATAAAATAAAGTAAGTAGCTTCCTAGATGGTTATTTAAAGAATGCTGTATATAATTGTTATGCAGTTAATGTTTTCATTGTGTCGAACTTAAGATATCAGTTAATTTGGAATTAAATAATGATAGCGATTGACTGTCCCTGACATGACTGGGAAGTGAGTTCCATGCTCTAGTCATAGATATTGTGTAAGATTCAAAGTATAGACATGTCCTGTGCTGTGGTATCAGAAGTAAATAAGAGTCTTGTGATCTTGTTTGGTTGTAAATCAAAATTCATTCATATGTCATTGACTCATATTTGGGGCATGAGTTAATTACTCATTATAAAAAACATGTAACCTACAGCGAAGATGACGAGGAACTTCAATTTATGCAAATACATTGGTCATGTTATGGATGGCAAATATTTCATAATTATTATAACACATTCTTGTGACTGTGGAGGGGACTAAGGATATATATGGAAGAAAACCGACTTGCAAAAAGAGCTAAAGAAGATAGACCAATGGACGGGAGAAGAACAAGAGGAAGACCAGCTAAGAGATGGATAGACAGTGAATGCACATTCAATACGTCTTCCTCCGAGGAGTGATTTTCGAAATAAACAGGATAAAAATCCTACAAATTAAGTTTAAGAAGAAGAAGAAATTTACAAACAAACTGTATTGTGTGAGGGCTCTCAAAAAGTCTCTTCTCTTAACCAACTGCCTGGCACTTTATAAATCGGAGTTTAATAATGATAAATGTCAATTCCACCAAAAAAAAAAGATGAATTAATGAACTTGGATTAGATTAAAATGGTATAATGTTCTAAGCCACGTTCACTATGATGAGGCATGGTTGTTGTTTTGTATTTATTCATACATAAAGGGGCGTTTTTTTTTTTTTTTTTGCTACCTCGAGACCACAGCATACTCCGTACCGATGACTTGCCGGTCGTGTGCGTGTGGCTCTGGCAGAAGGCTGGTATATAGTCGCCCAGTCCAGGGCCACCGCGGAGCGGTTCGGTCGAACTCCGAGCGCACTGTAGGATAAGAGTGTACCTCGATTTGTCCTATTACCTTGTTTTATCCAACCTTTCCCATATCAGGTATTTATTTTTCTTTTCATACTAATAAAATCCATTGTTAAAACCGTTGAGGTGGAGAGTCATAAAATGAAATAAGTTAAAATACCTTCTTAGGTAAAATCCGTCGTCCTCAACACGACAAAGCCACATTAGGAGCAGCATCAAACATCATACTGGATGCTGTAGCGAAGAGTGAACTGCTGAAGATGGGACGGATGTCCTGAAAGGCCTATAGGCATAAAGATTACTATTTTAAAAGTTGAGGACGATGGATTTTACCTAAGAAGGTATTTTACTTACTTAATACTTAATACAGGCTTTCCACTTTACAGCAGTTTGCCTTTGATTCCTGCTTTACAGAGATCCCTATCTTCCCATTGTCCATCTTCCATACCCCTCTTCATCATGGCATCATATATTCCCTCATACCATGCTCTTCTACTTCTCCCCCTCTTCCTTCTGCCTGTTACCATCCAATCCAAAACCCGTTTAGGCCACTGGTCTTCCGACATCCGTTGTACATGTCCATACCATTGTAGAGCTCTCTTTGTTATCCTATCGATAACAGTTTCTTGTGCATCCATTTCTTGTCTGATATATGTATTTCGAATAAGTTGTAGCCTGGATATTCTCATACTTCTCCGTAATCCATCCATTTCTGTCGCCAAGATTCTTTTCTGCATCCTTTCATTTATTGCCCAGCTTTCTGATCCATATGTAAGTATACTTTCTATTATTGTCTGTATAATCCCTTTTTTTGTTGTTCTGGTCAAATTTCTAAAGAAGGTATTTTAACTTATTTTATTTTTCTTTCCATGTCATATTTGCCTTCATTGTCAAATGTCAAAAAATATAGTTATAACATTTAAATATACAAGCGTTACTGCTATAAAGTAAATATTCTCTTTAAATATGCTTACTTGTTATAGTGACCACTAGATGGCAGTTGGAACGATATTCTACCTCTTGTGTAAATTGAGAATACTATATATATATATATATATATATATATATATATATGCACGAGGTAGCGTGCTGCCTTGTCACGCAGCGGGCTCGGGTTCGATCCCCGGTCCGGACAGTTTTTCTGGGTGAGGTTTTTATCGGAGTTTTTCCTCACCTGTAAGACAAATGTCAGAAAAACTTTAAGGCCCAAACGGTCCCCGAAATCATATGGCCATGATCATCATCCTTCACCGGTGTGGAAAGCAACGGGAAGCTATCACACCTATAATTCCCTAGTAAAGCTGCAAAGCATAGCATGAAAATGCTATGATTGCAGTGAAAGACCTGCCCTCGAGCAGAATTACTATGGATATATATATATATATATATATATATATATATATATACATATAAGGGAAATTATGGGAGTACAAGAGGAGCCGGACATCATAGACATTATACGAGTAGAAAATAAAATATTACAGTGGTATGGCCATGTCAAAAGAAAGAATGCCAGAGCAAAGATTGCCTAAAATTGTTATGGAATGGATCCCAATGGAAAGGAGGAATAGTGGAAGACCAAAGAAAACGTGGATATAAGGGGGTACAAGCGGCTATGAATATCAGAGAATTGGAGGAAGATCAATGGATGGACAGAGAGGAATGGCGTTTGGTTTCGGGAAGACGGCTGCAGCTGCCATGATACCGGATGCTATATATATATATATATATATATATATATATATATATATATATATATATAAATAAATGTTAGCATTCCTGAGTAGCTCAGATTGTTAGAGCGCTAAACGTATAGAGTTTAGAAACTCGGGTTCAAATCCCGACTCAGGCATTTATTTTTATTTTACTGTCATATACACTTGTAATTTGTGTTTTATATATGTGCTGGTTGAGTCTAAGATACGGTAATATGGAATTAATTCTTCCAATTAAATAAAACACAACATTAAATACAGTTGCGTTAACCTGAATGTAATGGGTGTTAACAAAAATATGTATCATGTATGCTTTTCCAAAGAGGTAGGTAGCAGACTAGTTTACGATGCTCAGGGCACAAAAAGTAATACGCCCTTTGCATGAGTGTATTTAAAATGACCGTTATAAGCTTAGTAATGTCGCGTTCTCACGAAAATGCTGTCCTATTAGAGAGAACAAGTCTGTGTGATCTATGTACGCTTTATCGTTCCCTGAGAGAAATTGTATTAAAAGTATGCAACAGTTTTTCCTTTCTTTATTTTCTAGAGTCACGCGGGCTTGCTTTCACATATATTTATTTATTTATTTTATTTATTTAGCCTGGTGGAGTTAAGGCCATGTGGCCTTCTCTTCCACTCACCAGAACAAGCATATGTTACATAATACGCAATAAGACTCTTTTTTTTTAAACTGATGTAAGGATTGCAACATTAGTAGTGTTGTAGTCCAGTATTCCTACTTTAAGGGAGGAGAACATATTACGAGTATTTGAGAATAAAGTTCTTAGGAACTTTTCGGACTAAAGTGGAGATGAACAGACAGCTTATGGAGAAGACTACATAACTGTGAACTACATGACCTTTATGGAAGCCCAGAGGAAAGCGCCTAGTAGACGCAAATATTGAGGTGACTATACTGGTAAATATTAATAATAATAGCTTTATTTTACCTGGCAGACTTAAGGCCTTAAGGCGGAAGAATAATTAACCATGATTTGAGGGAAGTAGACTATACAGGGATTGATGATAAATATTAGCTCAGGATAGGGGTGTATGAAGAGCTTATGTCTGAGCGGTTATGAACCTTCTTCTTCATCACGGTTTAGGCTTATTTTTTTCGATTGAGGGTCTTTCCACTTTTCAGCGGTTGCCCTTTTACCAGCCGGCTGCTGGCCCTTCACATCCACATGTGTCAATCACAGAGGTAGATGATCAACAGCCAGTGTAGGGGTGACATGTGGTTAGCATGTCGAGTCCCCCAGCCGTTATAGCTGGTTCCTCAACCTGGAGCCGCTACTTATTGTAGCTACCCAATTGCCTCACGATGCTGGGTGGGCACCGGTCCCATACTGGTCGAAATACCATTAGAAAATTTCTTCCCCCATGGAGACTCGAACCAGCGCAAGTCCCGTAGCTCTGCGCCAAGGCTTCCTACCTTAACCGCTCGGCTACGGCGCGGGACTTTAGGCTTATTTACTATCTTAATTTTTAAAGTTATTTTGTTGGGGTGATGGAGAGATATAATTAACTCTTTTTTTTTAATACACATATTTGCGGTTAATTGACCCAGATATTATGATTAGAAGACTAAATTACCTTAGGGATAACAGCCCATATGTCTTTACCAGTACTAGTCATATAACAATAACTCTATCACTAGCCCTACCTCTATGATTAACATTTATAGTAAAGGTAAAGTGATCCCACAACAGGCCTCAGGACGCCCTTGGGGTAGTAGGAGGTTAAGGCTCCCACTTTTTTCTAGACAATCGGCACTTTGATGTCAGCCGGGTTGTCAGCCCTGCGTGACGGCCGCCTTTACCCCCAGAACAAGCGTCTGGTACTCATTTCCGTTAGAGGCTGAGTCGACCCCAAGGCCATAGTGCCGCCAGAGGGTTTGGGTCAGTTTAAAAATCCTGACCCCAACGGGACTTGAACCCTCGACCCTCCGGCTTGTAGCTCAGTGCCTTAACCACTACGCTACGGCGTTTGTATTTGGATGAATCAATAATACACAACATATATTTGCCCATTTGGTTCCCCAAGGAACACCCCCCGTTTTAATACCATTCCGGCTCCAAATATCTCAATCACAAAAATAAATCCTACAGAATTTCCTGTTGTCTGATTGATCTTAGTGGCCTTCTTCTTGTGTGAGATCTTGTTAAGTCTGATAAAATAATAAAATTGTATAGAAAGTAGTTAAAATTTTCTGCCATAAATCTATAGCGCCCGGTATTTGCTTTTTAAGTAAATAAATGAACCTTTTTACATGTTCTGCTCTGTAGGATAGTAGATATAGACTTTCATTCTTATTTACATGCGCTTTAATATCTAAACTCGTATCGAATCAACAATCTTCAGGTGTATATCAAGTAGGGGAGGGGGTTCCTATTCTGTGCTATATTTATTTCTGAAGATATAATAATAATAATAATAATAATAATAATAATAATAATAATAATACTTACTTACTTACTCACTGGCACTATCGAACCCGTAGGTTCATGGCCGCGCGGACATAAGCTCTCCATACATCCATATCCTGAGCTAACGCTTTCAAATCATTCCCTGTATAATCTACTTCCCTCAAATCATAGTTAATGTTGTTCTCCCACCTCATTCTTGGTCTACCAACTGGGCGTTTTCCTTCTGGCTTTCCTACAAGAAGTTTCCATGCACGTCTTTCATTCCCCATACGTGCAACATGTCCTGCCCATCGCAGCCTACGAGACATAACTGTTCTTATTATATCTGGCTTCGTATAAAGACCATGTAGTTCATTGTTATGTAGTCTTCTCCATTCACCTGTCTGTTCATCTCTCTTTGGTCCAAAAATTTTCCTAAGAACTTTATTCTCAAATACTCGTAATCTCCTTTCCTGCCTTAAAGTAAGAGTCCATGTTTCGCACCCATATAATATAACTGGTAGAATAATAGTTTTATATATTTTCAGCTTAACGTTTTTTGAAAGGAGTTGGGACATCAAAAGTCTCTGCAATGCATAATAGCATGCATTTCCAGAGTTGAGCCTAGCAATAATAATAATAATAATAATAATAATAATAATGTTTTATTTACTCTGACAGAGTTGAGGCCATAAGGCCTTTTCCATTCAACCGGCGGTAATATGCACACACATATTGACAGTATAGTTTATATATCCATCCATAGTAATTCTGCCCGAAGGTAGGTCCTTCACTGCAATCATAGCATGTGTATGCTATGCTTGCAGCTTTACTAGGGAATTGTAGGTATGATAGCTTCCCGTTGCTTTCCACACCGGTGAAGGATGATGATGATGATTATGATGATGGCCATATAATTTTGGGGACCGTTTGGGCCTTAAAGTTTTCCTGACATTTGTCTTACAGGTGAGGAAAAACCCCGATAAAACCTCACCCAGAAAAACTGCCCCAACCGGGGATCGAACCCGGGCCCGGTGCGTGACAAAGCAGCACGCTACCTCGAGACCACAGCGGTGGACAACAACAATAATAATAATAATAATAATAATAATAATAATAATAATAAAAAGGAATAGACCTATTGATATGGAGAATTAGAAATAACACTGAGATTGAGTAAAAATAGGAAAGACACTGGAATTGACAAAATTAACATGGAATTGTTTAAATATGGTGGACTGTTATTAGAACTTCGACTGCTACTTTTCTACAATATGTGTTGGACTGCTAACAAAATCCCAGATGAATGGAAGACTGCGATTGTCAAACCAATTTTTAAAAAGGGTGACAGAATATATTGTTAAATATAGAGGTATATGTATTGATAGCTGGTTACAAACTGTATACCAAAATAATTTCCGAGAGATTAAAACTTATTACAGACATCATGATAGCTAAGAATCAGAATGGATTCAGGAAAGGTAGGTCATGTATAGACAGTGTTTTCACTCTAAAACAGATAACAGAGAAGAGAAGAGAGATGAACATTGAGACACACATCGCCTTCATAGACTATGAAAAGGCATTTGATCGCGTCAATAGACCAAAATTATGGAAAAGTATGTCCAAACAAGGAATCCGCAACATATAATACATGTTATTAAAGGCTTATATGATAACGCTCGCACCTGCATTGATACCGGACATAAAATCGGGAAAAAATTGAGACAAAGAACTAAGGTGTTCGGCAAGGCTGTAGTTTATCGCCCACATTATTTAACGTTTATTTAGACGATATGCTGAGTGAGTGAAACTTTGTATACTTGTAGAGGACCCGTGACAATACAATAATTTCATATTTATTTTCTAAAATCCTGGACATAATCATCAGAAAATCAAAAAAAGTGTTTTTGTATCAATGTAACGGAATCTTTCAACGCGATTTTCACCCACTTAGGAACATTGGATCGACTTGAAACTTTGTATACGTGTAGAGGACACGTGACAATACAATAATTTCATATTTTGTTTCTAAAATCCTGGCCAGAATCATCCGAAAATCAAAAAAATGAAAACTGGTATAATAGGTTGCGGACTTGTTGAGTTTTTAGTCAATCATTGTAAGAGATCAGTTGGTAAAGCAGTGAACTCTTAGTGGTATATAATTACAGTAATCCATACGTCGCTGGTTCAAATCCGGCTGGGAGGGTTTTTTTATAGAAGAGTATTACTTTTAGCTCATACTACAATAGTATCGAATTTAAAGATATTTACATTTTTATCTTATTCTGTAAAATATTAAAACTAAAAAATAAAAAAATAAATAATAGTTTTAAAAAACTAAAAGAACACGCTTTATTAGAAAACTAAAAAATGAAAAATAATTTTAATTTCCAATACGCTTGGGATAAAATAAAGTGGTTAACAAGAAAATCATCTCCAACACATATAGAATAATATTAGAGTTATCAACAAAAAGAAAATAATTTTACCATCAAAAGCGTGGGGTGCTTTTTATGATTTTTACATTTTCTTCTTAGAGAGCTTACTTTTACCAATATAGGCCTATGTTTATTATCAAATATATTAATTGATATAGAGCACCCCACGCTTTTGATGGTAAAATTATTTTCTTTTTGTTGATAACTCTAATTTTATTCTATATGTGTTGGAGATGATTTTTTTGTTGACCACTTTATTTTATCCCAAGCGTATTGGAAATTAAAATTATTTTTCATTTTTTAGTTTTCTAATAAACCGTGTTCTTTTAGTTTTTTAAAACTATTATTTATTGTCTTTCATTGATGCAAAGGAGTGTGGGACAAGTACGTAGATTCCTGTGCAAGCATAGCAGCACATGACGAGTATTCTTTTACGGATAACTCACAATAACGAATTCTGTCTTTTAGCTCATTTATGTCAAGAAGATCGAGATACGTAGATTCCCGGGCAACACCGGATAATCAGCACGGGGAATCTTAAAATAATTACGATATACATTTATAATTATTTTTCATTTTACTTTTTCAACTAATCATATGAAGTACATTAATGTTTATCTTTAAGTTCATTTATGCCAAGAATATCGGGTAGATTCCCGAACAACGCCGAGTAAACAGCACGGGATATCTAAAAATAATTACCATATAAATGTTTTCTGTACCTTATTTAACTAAACATAAAACACGTTAATTTTCGTATTTCATCTCATTTATGTCAAGAAGATCGGGATAAGTGGATTCCAGGGCAACGCCGGGTAATCAGCGTAGCAGCGCACGCCCGGTATTAGCTAGCAATTGAAGGGTCCAGGGGAAAAACGATGAATGTCACATTAAACTCAAACTGAGATAAATGAATTTTAAGTTTTGAAACGCTATATCATATCCCTGTACACGTTATTTTCAAAGCCTTATAAAACGTAACCCACAGCTTCTTTAAACAGTTTTTGCCTTTTAAATGTTACTAGGGAACAGTACAAACACTAAGAATATAAAACCTTAGTTTTTGTGATTTTGTGACATTCATCGTTTTTCCCCTGGACCCTTCAATTTATAAAATGGATTATGATAATAAATGTTTGGTTGGTAGTTGGATTCGAACTGGAAAACTGCCCGGGTGCGATTCTCAAACGCTACTCTTTGAGATATCTTGTTCAGGAAGAGAAAACTGTTACAACACATGACAGAGTTAAAATAAACATTTCTTGCTTGAAGTATACAACCGGACAGGAATAGTGCATGCAACCCAGGTCCTGGAGCTACCAACACTCAAGTTTATAAAAGCAATTCCCACAGAAATGAGTAATAATATCCCGCAGTAAATATCCAAATGACATGCGATATGCACCTTAGAGGGGCCCAGCACTTCTCACTAATGTAGCTGTAATGCTTGCCTGTTCACAATCTTACTGTCACGCGCCTGCCTTTCTCTCAACTTTCATCCCTTTCCCTTCATTCTCTTTATTTTATCCACACTGTGTTTAAAATCTAAAAGCTTCAAGAATCAAATATAACAATGATCAGTGGCGTTTCGCTCTTTGTGGCCTCTAGTGTCAGCCCCGGAAGAAAAATGGTCAACATAATTATTATAATCAACACTTTTGAAATTCATGTTAAAGCACTGTTGAGGTTATGTAATAAGATGTTAATTATATAATTTTTTACCTGGTATGTCAGTCTTCCTCAACTAAGTTATTAAATTTCAAGTTATTCTAATATGGAGGCCTTTTGAAAACAATGTTTCATCTTCTGCGTTTTAACTAGAACTGATGGTGTTGTATAGGTTGTATAATGGATTTATATCTGCGGTTATGTTCTCAATGAGAAGATGAAATAGTGTTTTCGAAAGGCCTCCATATTAGAATAAAAAGTGATCCCACTACAGGCCTCAGGAGGCCCTTGGGGTAGTAGGAGGTTAAGGCTCCCACTTTTTCTAGACAATCGGCACTTTATGTCAGCCGGGTTGTCAGCCCTGCGTGACGGCCGCCTTTACCCCAGAACAAGCGTCTGGTACTCATTTCAGTTAGAGGCTGAGTCGACCCCAGGGCCATAGTGCCGCTAGAGGGTTTGGGTCAGTTTTTAAAAATCCTGGCCCCAACGGGACTTGAACCCTCGACCCTCCGGCTTGTAGCTCAGTGCCTTAACCACTACGCTACGGCGTGCCCCATAATAACTTGAAGTTTATTAACTTAGTTGAGGAAGACTGACTTACCAAGTAAAAATTATATAATTAACTTCTTATAATTATTATATTATTTACTTTACCTGATTAACTTAAGACCGTAAGGTCTCTTCAACTTCACCAGGATTAAATTATACATACAATAAGAATTATGATACATTATACATCATAGATAATTATAGACTACACAATATAAAGTTGACAAGAAAAAGAAATAATAATAATAATAATAATAATAATAATAACAAAAATAACCTATAGTTAGATGAAGTAAATGGCTTGGTAAAGAAAGTATAAACACTATAAAATATGAAGTAATAATAAAAGTATACATGGAACACGGTTATATATTAAATTGTCTAAGGAAATATGAAGTGAGTCTGTTTTTTAAATTCTTTTTTGAGTCGGGCAGCCCTTGATACACGAGGGGAGGGAATTCCAGAGTCGTGTGGCTGAAACAAGGAAGGATGAGGAATGGTGAGATGTTCAATGTAGGTGAACAGCTAGAGTTAAATTTTCTCTTGATCATGTGTTCAAGTTATGGTGGGAGGATAACGAATGAAAGCGAGTAGAAATATAAAGGGGTGATGAGGTGGACAAAGTGTTGTATAAGAAGCAGAGGCAATGTATCTTTCGCCTGTCTTCCAATCTGAGCCAAGCCAACATTATAATTCCATTAACAAAGAGTAGCCTCTCAACTTATAGTTAATTTTGCGTACTATAAGCCATTCGGGCCTTATAGCGACATACCCTGTTGGGAGAGGGATTTTAACTATGGATCACATAATTTTTTTTTGACCACACAAGGACATGGAAGGCCTCCCCGAAAAAGGAATCAGCTTAATATCAGTGCCTCATCCGAGACAACACAACATTAAAATGAAACACATACACATTCAAACTAAACATGGTCAATATGATAATGATGATATGGCAGTCAAATGATGATCGGGGATCGTATAGGCTTTAAAGGTTCTTGACATTTGACTTACAGGTAAGGACAACAATTACACAGAGCAACAAAAAAGAAACTTTTTTTTTGTCTCAGAAAGAAAAATATGTCATTCTGATAGTATTTTTCTCCTGAATTCAAATATGATATCGGTTTTTTCTCCATCGCGCAAGGTTTCCGAGAGACAGGGATTTATAATTTCAAACACTTTAATATTTTCTACATTCGTAACAACGCAATATTCGAACATTCAGACTCACCTAGAAAGTAATAAACGACGATTTTCTGCTAGATTTCGCCTGTGGAGCATCCCTCTTGATCGACCAACAATAATCGACCAGCATATTAGGATTCCATTTGCCTACATATCTCTTTTCCATTGCTGAAATCTCCTGATAAAAGTGTTCCCCGTGCTCATCGCTCACTGCGCCAAGATAATAAATGGACGAAAAAACGTTTATTAAAAAAATAATTATTTAAATTTATTAATTGAAATAAAAAAACTGTGGGTGATGGAGAAATTTCCAATACATATTTGAAAACACGATAAAAGCTGCATTGAGTACAACTATTGGTACTCATGAGACAAAAATCTTGTTGACCAGTGTAATTATTAAAATACGATATTATGTTATTCACGTTATTTGAGGTTCTATCCATAGAAATGAGTTTAGACTAATTGTTGCCATATTTCTGACCAGGCTAACCGTTTGAATATGTTTCCATGACAACGAGACCATGACAATTGACAGATAGTAATGTCATAGTAAACTGTTTTACTGCATGATCTCTCCTGCGTTCCTGTACCATCCCTGCTCAACAGGAGTCGCCACTGCCTAGAATGATGATGATGATAATAATAATAATAATAATAATAATAATAATAATAATAATAATAATAATAATTAATATTATTATTATTATCGTGTTTTTTTCTTAGTCGGCCACGGTGGACTAGTGGTTATGCTCCTTGCCTCTGGTCCCGAGGATCGCGGATTCAAACTAGGCCGGGCTCGATGGATTTTTTTAGGATGGAAAAATCCAAGGAGCAAGTCCTCCGGGAGGGACTTCAAGCTGTGAGTCCCGAGTCGGAAGATTTTCAGGCTCATAAAAGATCCTTAAGCCTGAATGAAAAGGCCTCTAAGCAAAATTTACCGAATTTTTCCGTCCTAGTAGGCCTACTACCTTGTTTTCTTAAATGTCAGTATGAGGCGGAACGCTGACCACGGACCACTCAAATGACATCTGTACAAAAAACAAGTGTAACTAAATTAGTATGGTTCAAATTCTTCCTTGTAGGGGGAGAGCGCCTAAATTTCTATTAAGGGAAACATGGGCTTACAAGATTACAAGAAGATTTTTTTTTCTTAAACTGGAACAGTTAAGATTACATGACCGCGCCAATCGTACAGCCAGTTAAATAACAGAAAATAGCGAATGAATTAGATCAGGTGGTACAATTTTATATTCGTAGGCCTATTCGAGAAGTTACGAGAAGATGATTCTAGGCGTTATAGCTGTTTTGTTCAACAGTGAAAAAAATACAAGTTGGAATGTCTTAATCAAGATTAATTTCACAATTAATCATTAACTCACAATTCTTTAAAATTAATATTTAGTGAACTTGAAGAAAACACATCCGACACTTATTTTATAATACAGTTATAAATAATATACTGTACATATAGGCTTACAGAGAGTTTAAACTTTTACCAACTGGCTCATGGATTTATATTAATATCAAAAGAATTATGTAGTATTACAGATAAAAAAGTAACGCTAATGTAGAGCTAAAATGATATTAATGTTTGTCTCAAAGATAATTATTGTCCCAATTACGTATTAGTTTACTTTCAGGTGTTAACAGCTGATTTTGCTAACCCATATGAAGATTACCAACTTAAGTAATTGCTATTTAGTGTCTTAAATCACAAAATATTTATAGAAATGAATGGGATTAGGGGTAACTAGAATATATATATACATATAAAGTTATTTTTGGTACCGGTTCCATACTGGCCGAAATTCCTAAAGGAAATTTCAACCCACATGGGAATTGAAACCAGCGCATTTCCCTTAGAATTTCCCAATAAATGTTTTGAAAATATTTCTACTGTCTTTCTTTCGAGCTATATGCCCGTTCTTTCTCAATCTTATATGGCTTTTGACAGTATCCAAGTTTTATTATACAGTATATAAATATTTATTTATTTATTTTATTTACTTATTTATTTATTTACAGATTTGAAACATTTACACATCTTTCTGTGTCTAAAGTTTTATTTTCCTTCTTCATTCGCTCCATCCATCCACTCCATGTCCTCCAAATCCTCTTGTTATATTTCCAATTCTTATTTCTTGCATCCATGAGTTTCGAGGTCTTCTTTACAATCTTTTTCCAGGAGACAGCAATTCAATGTTCTTCTGTATATTTTTTTTTCAGGATTTATTAAATGGAGATCGCACAAAAAATAGAGGGTCGCGGGTTCAATGGATTTTTTAGGATGAAAAAATCCAAGGAGCAAGTCCTCCGGCAGGGACTTTAAAGCCATGGGTCGTATAAGATTTTTTCAGTCTCGCAAAATTCCTTACCGGTAAGCCTAAACAAAAATACTTCTAAGCAAAATTTTACCGACTTCAACGTCCTAGTAATACCTCAGTTGCCTGTTAGATGTCTTATTGGGTCGGTATGTTGACCACATGTCATTCAACACATCTATGTGCAAATAAGGTAACGAAAAATTGACTTGGTCTAGTAACTTCTAGCAAAGGAGAGGCTATGGCTCAACAATGGGCTATACCATAGTTGATAGATAGGTATATAGATAGATAGATAGACAGATACAAAATAGAATTAAATTCTTTTGATTTAAGTGCATAAATATTCTATGAAACGAAGGGAAAAAAAATAGGCCACGCCTCGTTCATTAACTTTCCTTGGGTTCTGTTATATTGCACTTATTACATATTTATTATACAATCAATTGAGTTGGTGTTTACTTGATGAAAATCCATTTTTATTTAATTAATATTTATTATACTATTTCATTTTTGGAAAGGGAGTAAATTAATCAAGAATATGTTTGCGTACGATCTAGAGATATGAGAAGATCCTTTGAAATTATTAATTTTTGTAAATAGCAAAGTCAATAAATTGACGCAGTATCTCTAAGACATTACACTTGGCTCCATAAACACGAGACACAAAGCATGATGCATCATCATAACTGTATCTTAATGTCCTTTTCTTTATAGTCTAGGTTTAATGGTTTGAGATAAAGTCCATCATTCTAAACATTCTTCATTTTTGTGATGAAGAAAATATTCCCATTTCATGGTTAACACTAGTAGGTGTAAATATGCGAGGCCTTATCCAATTCACGCGAAGGCAAAGCTTTAATAATGTTACGCCTATGCGGAACTATTCGATTTATAAAAATGGGCAGAAAGGGATGTGTTATCAACAATCAAACTGTGCTTAAGTGGAGAAGATTTGCTGTTATTGTTATTATTTTCACACCTCATTCTTAAGTCTACCAACTGGATGTTTTCTCTCTAGTAATCCAACAAAAGATTACATGCCCCTCTTTCATTCCCCATTCGTGCCAAATGTCCTGCCCATTGCAGTCTTCGAGACTTAAGAGTTCTTATTATATCTGGTTTCCTATAATGATCATGTAGCTTACTATTATGCAAGTCTTCTCTATTCACCTGTCCATCTCTCTTTGGGCCAAAAATTTTCATAAGAATTTGTTCTAAAATACTCGTAATTTTTTCTCCCACCTTAAAGTAACAGCTATGAAGGTAATTATTTTTTATCATCTGTACAATGATTGTCACAGTTTTTCTTTATAATTTTGAACAGGCCAAAGGATTTCGCAAGGACTGCTTTAAGTAAAGAATTATTGAATACACTTAAAATAGTACTTATACAGTAAAACTTGTTTAATCCGGAATGTGAATAATGCGGAAATGTGTCCAATGTGATAAAATTTATTGGTCCTGGCGAAATAATAGTAATTTCTTATGTATTTATTTTGCATAAAACGGAATCTGTCCAACATGGAAACGGAAGGATATTCCTGCACAATTCATGAAAAAAATTATAAAGTGGAAAGGCAGAGAGATAAATTAGTTTTACCAGTTTATTGAATTCATGTTTTAGGCCAAGAAAACAATAAAGAATGATTCCTGCCGTCGGGTGAAGTAGAGATTCTACCTGTACCTGAAATTTTCTTTCTGCCTCACTGCTCACCCATTATGCGAAATAAGATACATGTCTTGCAAATAACAATTACACTGTAAAATGTTAAATTAGTTTAAATTCTACGACTGATTTTTCACATGTAGCGTTCTGGATTTACTGAATAAAGATGGCTAAAACGTATCATTGTCATTAAAAGAAAAAGTGAAAGTGGGTGAAGATAAATCTCCTAATTTCCGGACCGATGCTCCAAAGTCAACTTCTAGCTGTTGCTAAATCAATAGGGAATAACGATTTCAAGGCATCTTCTGGTTGGTTATGAACAGTTTTAAGAGACGACACAATGTAGTGTTGAATGAAATTTGAGGGGAATCAAAGGATGTGGACAAAAGTATAGTTAGTGAGCGGAAACCGAAACTGAATACTTTAATTTCAGGATACGCGCATGAGAGACAATTTTAATGCTGACGAAACGGGACTGTTTTTTCACGCGTTACCATCGAAGTCACTAGTACATACTATACTTCACTTTTCAGCGGTAGCGGAACTACATATTAATCAAAGGTACGTAAAAAGTCACATATGGTACCCTAAAATCTAAGATTATTAATAAATTTTATTTTTTATAATGCGGAATTTTGTCTAATGTGGAAAAAAAATTGGTCGCATGCGATTCTCCGCTTTGAGCAAGTTTTACTGTATTTATAAAATTATAAATAAATTAATAAGTTTTTAGCTGTGAAATAACATCATTGCTGAGAATGAAACTACTGGATGATAAGGACGACGAAACAAATGCTATTGTATTTTACACTTAGCAAAACTCCATAAAATGTTTAATTATAATGTTAGTAATTTCCAAAGTTATTATTGTCCGATAGCGAGGAGATACTAAAGGACAACACGCACACACTATTGAGTAACACTAAGAAATTAGGACTGGAAGTAAATATCAATAAAACTAAATATATGGTCACATGTAGAAATTCATTATATAATGGAAATGGACAGCTCATGACAAATGAGGGAAATTTTGAGGAAGTGGCTGAATTCAAATACCTAGGAACAATAATCACAAATAGGAATGAGATGCACAAAGAAATTAAACATAGGCTCAATTCTGGAAATGCGTGCTATTATGCATTGCAGAGACTCTTGATGTCCCAACTCCTTTCAAAAAACGTTAAATTGAAAATATATAAAACTATTATTCTAGCAGTTATATTATATGGGTGCGAAACATGGACTCTTACTTTAAGGGAGGAAAGGAGATTACAAGTATTTGAGATTAAAGTACTTAGGAACATTTTTGGACCAAAGAGAGATGAAGAGACAGATGAATGGAGAAGACTACATAACAATGAACTATATGGTCTTTATAGGAAGCCAGATATAATAAGAACAGTTAAGTCTCGTAGACTATGATGGGCAGGACATGTTGCACGTATGGGGAATGAAAGACGTGCATGAAAGCTTCTTGTAGGAAAGCCAGAGGGAAAACGCCCGGTTGGTAGACCAAGAATGAGGTGGGAGAATAACATTGACTATGATTTGAGGGAGGTGGATTATACGGGAAATGATTGGAAAGTATTAGCTCAGGATAGGGATGTATGGAGAGCGTATGTCCGCGCGGCCATGAACCTACGGTTCGATAGTGCCAGTGAGTAAGTAAGTATAAAAATGAAAATTTTCACTTCCTGGAGATACCTTCCTAGACATATTTCTAGAACATTTTGGTCCTGTTAGTGTAAAACATGGCGAGTATTTTCACCTGCAGGTTTCTACTACTCAAGAGAGATAATAAAACAATTTAATCGGTCATTTAGAAGGGCGTTAGTCCGAAAGAACAACCACTAAAAGAACGCAGTATAGAAATGACGTTTATTCCAGGAATAAACACTTTCTAAAATGAAGGTAGAAATAATATGGCTAAGTACATCCATAAAATGGTATAATAAGCTGTTAGTTTATTCTGACTATTTAACTCATGCCCCAAATGGGAGTCAATGACCAATCACGTTTCAATGATTTCTGTTTTACAACCAATCAGAGTCGTGTTTCACGAAATATTTATCAGTGTTACCATATTAAAGAAAGCTCCTCCTTTTTAATATTCTGAACAGGTCTCACCATTATTTTGCAGTGACTGACCCTGCAAGAAATACGGCTACCAGATTGTATATATATAGTGCATAGATGTCAACACATAGCGCTTGCAGGAGTTAATATAAACACATTTGTAGCAATTTATTATACCACCAAAAAAAGAAACCACTGTTTGCACTTTCTTAAATGTATTTTTCCCCAGGTAATAATCCAGAAAAATATAATTGTCATATTTACATCATACGACATCAGAAATGAATTAATATACAGTTTGATGTTTCATTTGTTCTCCACTAGAGAGCATTCTTACAATATTGCGTTCCTTTGGCAATAAATAGTATGATCTGGTTGCAGTGATAAACAAAAGAAGCAGATGAAGCGTACCTATCGTTTCTCATTTGTTTTCTAACATCGCCGTTTAGATTAAATATATAAATATTTTAAAATAACTATAGTTAAATAATGATTTGTGAGTAAACAGCTTAATTTTATTCGTTAAATAGTCCTAACACATGCCACTCTTGATTTCCAAATTCTCTAGATAAATTCACTCCTCACTTCGTGAGTCGTGAATTTATCGATAATTTGTAAATCACTCACGGCATTACTTATGATGATGCAGAATTATTGGTCGATAGCTGGGAGATAACAAGGGCCAACACGCACACTCTATCCAGTAACACTAAGGAATTGGGACTGGAAATAAACATCAATAAAATTAAACATAGTACGTTCACACATAGAAATACATTATTTAATGGAAATGGACAACTAATGGCAGAAAGGGACATTTTGAAGCAGTGGCTGAATTCAAATACCTAGGAACAGTAATTACAAATAGGAATGAGATGTACAAAGAAATTAAACATAGGCTCAATTCTGGAAATGCGTGCTATTATGCATTACAGAGATTCTTGTGGACCCAACTCTATTAAAAAAACATTAAACTGAAAATATATAAAACTAAAACTGTTATTCTCCCATATTATTATATGGACGAAACATGGATTATTACTTTAAGGGAGGAAAGAAGAATTCCAGTAAGTAAGAATGCTTTTAGGAAAATTTTTTGACCAAGGAGAGATGAAGAGACAGAGGTGAATGGAGAAGACTTACATGATCTCTATAGGAAGTCTGATATAATAAGAACAGTTGAGTCTCATAGAATGCGATGGGCAGAGGACTGGCACGAATGGGAAATGAAATGCGTGCATGGAAGCTTCTCGTAGGAAAACCAGAGAGAAAACGATAAAGAATGAGGTGGAGAATATAATTAACTATGATTTGAGGGAAGTAGATTATACGGGGGATGATTGGAAAACATTAGCTCAGGATAGGGATGTATGGAGAGTTTATGTCTGCGCGGGCATGAACCTACGGGTTTGATAGAGCCAATAAGTTAGTATATCCATAAATGTAACTTAGCTGAATTTAACTCCACTCTACACAAAAGCTGCATAAATGTAGCACGGCACTACTTGAAATAACACAGTTTCTAAGATGACTGATTCGAATATGTTGTATTGGATCATAATGAGAGAGATTTACGAATATCAAAACATGATATTATAATGATATTGTGAAAATAAAAATTAATGTCTGAACTAGGATTCGAACCGTGGACCTCTCGTTTTCCGTACGAGCGTGCAAGGTCCACGGTTCGATTCCTGGTTCAGACATTAATTTTATTTTCACAAAATCAAGTTTCAAGTCAAAATGAGATGTACATTTGTTACGTAAGTAGGCCTACTGATTAGGCCTATACAAAGAATTGAAGGTTGGCTTAAAAAACACTGATTTGATAGAAAAAAGAGAAATTATATTTAGCTTTTCGAGGATATTAGCATCTGAGAGTAAAAATCCAATTAGAGAATAAATAGAGCATTTTTAATTACCTGGGATATAATGTATCATATAGAAAAAGTGAAGACATTGAAAACAAAATAAATAAATTTAATTATATGTGTGGCGCCATAAAACGAAGTCTCAAAGGAACTAGAAAGGAGACACTTTTAAAATTTTATAAAACAATGACGGTTTCAACACTACTATATGGTTCGGAACACTGGGTCTTAACCAAGAATCAGGAACGAAGAATAGAAACGTCAGAAATGAGGTTTCTGATGAGTGTGGTTAGTTATACAATAACAGATCGAAAACGAAATGAAAATATACGAAGTGAACTAAATATATTCAAACTATTAGATAGAATTGCACAATACAGAGATGGATGGATGGACCATATCAACAGAATGGACAACAATAGAATTCCGAAACAGATTCTTCATTACAAACCACTAGGACGAAGAAATGTTGGAAGACCCAGTTAAAGATGGACTGACCAATTCCAGTATCAGATCGGAAGAAAACTTAAGGTCTAATACTTGAAGCTGCTGCTTATGTTTATGATGATGATGATGATGATGATGATGATGATAAAAATAAACATAGATACAGTTAAGTTCGATAAAAAATAGGTATTTTATTAACCAGTATTATCAAGTTCTATTGTCTTCATTGGCAGATCTACTTTAAACAGGAAAATGCCACAACTTGGGAGCATCCCATCAGAAGAGGATGGGTGTTATGATGGGGTGGTGGGGGAAAACGAAAATGTTCGGATTTCCTTCCTTCCTTCCGTAACTTTAGGCCTGCACTGAGATCTTATATTTCTCTTTTAATTAAGTCTTTGTGAAAGAGAAGTAGCAGGCAGAGCTGCAGAGAGCCAATTTGCATAATCTTCTTACTGGAATTAGAAGACGCACGGGATGTATCCATTTTTTGTAACCCAAAAGAAGGAAGAATGGAGGTGAAGAAAAGGGACTTAAACTTACTCAGTACAGACTCCATCAAAATACTTGATACAGAACAAAGGCACAATGATGAAAACATTTTCTTTTTCACAGCCTTGATATAACGTTAGGCTACTCAATATATATTTTATTTTGTTATAGGCGCACATTATGTATTTAATGAGGGTCTTTTTTTATAAATACCTTTTTTTAAATTAAATATTTATCAAGTTATATCTTTGAATATCTGATATTCAATATTATTATTATTATTATTATTATTATTATAATTATTATAAAAAGTAAAGTGATCCCACAACAGGCCCGGAGGCCCTTGGGGTAGTAGGAGGTTAAGGCTCCCACTTTTTCTAGACAATCGGCACTTTATGTCAGCCGGGTTGTCAGCCCTGCGTGACGGCCGCCTTTACCCCCAGAACAAGCGTCTGGTACTCATTTCCGTTAGAGGCTGAGTCGACCCCAGGGCCATGGTGCCGCCAGAGGGTTTGGGTCAGTTTAAAAATCCTGACCCCAACGGGACTTGAACCCTCGACCTCCGGCTTGTAGCCCAGTGCCTTAACCACTACGTAATTATTATTATTATTATTATTATTATTATTATTATTATTATTATTATTATTATTATTATTAAAACAAAACTGTCAGTATCAGTATTTCAGTATTGACTATCTAAATGTATGTATATAGTCCACCGCTGTGGTCTCGAGGTAGCGTGCTGCCTTGTCACGCAGCGGGCCCGGGTTCGATCCCCGGTCGGGGCAGTTTTTCCTGGGTGAGGTTTTTATCGGGGTTTTTCCTCACCTGTAAGACAAATGTCAGGAAAACTTTAAGGCCCAAACGGTCCCCGAAATCGTATGGTCATCACATCATCATCATCATTCTTCATCGGTGTGCGGAAAGCAACGGGAAGCTACCACACCTACAATTCCCTAGTAAAGTTGCAAGCATAGCATGAAAATGCTATGATTGTAGTGAAGAACCTGCATTCGGGAAAAATTACTATGGATGGATATATATAAATATGAAAGTTTTCTTTGGTTTTCCGCGTCTTGGATTCGAGTTCAGCCTCTGGCCACTGATTCCTACGTTTCGGCATGATCCCACATGCAATTATCAAGGAATGATAAGTTCGAGTCACAGGTTTAGGTCTTATATAATAAAATACATAAAGTTTTCGCTGTGGTCCGTTTCCGAAGACGTACACCCATTAAAGGTTTAGTTCTTATGTTGTTAAATACCTTCAGTTTTCAGTGTGGATCATGCCGAAACGTCGGAATCAGTGGCCAGAGGCCGAACTTGAATCCAAGATGCGGAAAACCCACGAAAACCTTCATATTAATACTTATATCCGCGAAAATGTGCAATATAACACACACACACACACACACACACACACACACACATATATATATATATATATATATATATAATCTCCCGTCTAAGCATTTATTTTTATTATCATGTCATATTAAGCTGGAATTGCTCAATATCTAAAATTTAAATATAACATCGAAAAAGCGTCACTGCTATTAAGTAAAATATTCTCTACAATTTGCTTACTTGTTAATGGAGCTACTAGGTGGCAGTGGAGACAGAGTTCACGCTACTTCTCATAATAATAGAGAATAAATAAATAAATAAATAAATAAATAAATATACGAAAAATTAAAAAAAAAAAAAAAAAAGGAATGTTTGTACTAGATTTGCTTGGTAGCGTAGTTGGTAGCGCACTCGGTATCAATCCAGAGGTCCGGGTTCAAATCCCGTCCAAGCATTTACTTTTCTTATCATGTCATATATATATATATATATATATATATATATATATATAGGGCCTATATATATATACACACACAAATTATCGATAAATTCACGACTTACGAAGTGAGGAGTGAATTTATCTAGAGAATTTGGAAATCAAGAGTGGCATTTGTTAGGAATATTTAACGAATAAAATTAAGCTGTTTACTCACAAATCATTATTTAACCATAGTTATTTTAAAATATTTATATATTTAATGTAAACGGCGATGTTTGAAAACAAATGAGAAGCGATAGGTTTATCACTACAACCAGATCATACTATTTATTGCCAAAGGAACGCAATATTGTAAGAATGCTCTCTAGTGGAGAAAATATGAAACATCAAACTGTATATTAATTCATTTCTGATGTCGTATGATGTAAATATGACAATTCTATTTTTCTGGATTGTTACCTGGGAAAAAAATACATTTAAGAAAGTGCAAACAGTGGTTTCTTTTTTTGGTGGTAAAATCAATTGCTACAAATGTTTTTATATTAACTCCCGCATGCGGCATTTGTTGACATTCATGCACTATATATATACAATCTGGTAGCCGTATTTCTTATGGGCTGTCACTGCAAAATAATGGTCAGACCTGTTCAGAATATTAAAAAAGGAGCCTTCTGTAATATGGTAATTATAACACATAAATATTTCGTGAAACACGAGTCTGATTGGTTGTAAAACAAGAAATCATTGAAACGTGATTGGCCGTTGAGTCCCATTTGGGGCATGAGTTAAATAGTCTATCTAACCATCCATCCATCCATCCATCCACCCACCCACCCACCTACCATCCGTCCAGCTATCTGTCTTACTTGTATCACATTGTAGTAACAGAAGCATGGATTGATATCCTCTGTACGTTGTGGATTTTTTAAAATCCCGTTTGTTTGTGTTGTTTGAAACGTAAATTAGATGCAAATTTGGAATGCAAAATACTGTAATATTTCATCTCGGAGCCTGAGCTTGCAGATAACCATCGGCACCAACAGAGCTGTCAAATAAGCGGGCCCACTATACGTCACAAACCAAGACATTGTAATTCTAAACCTGTGGGCGTCTATCTTGTCATAATCATTCAAGTTCGTTCCACAACAATACGAGAAACTGTAACACTGAAATTAATTAGGACATCCATAGTGTTAATAGTTTGCCATTAAACTATTTATTTTCTCTAAATGTCAAACTGGTTAACATCTATCTATCTATAATGACATAGCCCATTGTTGAATAGAGGTTATTGTGCAGTTTTGGGACCTGTTTATAAAAATATATTCTTTTGTATTTAGTATTGAGGATATTTTGATGCACTCGAAAATTCGAAAAAAATGCACGTAGCCTCTCCTTTTGTAAGGAGTTACTGGACCAAGTTAATTTTTAGTTACCTTATTTGCTTATAGATGTCATGGATGGCATGCGGTAAACACATCGACCCAATGAGACATCTAACACTCAACAAGGTATTACTAGGACATTGATATCGACAAATGTTGCTTAGAGGCCTCTTTATTCAGGCTTAAGGATCTTTTCGAGCCTGAAAATCTTCAGACTCGGTACCCACGGCTGAAAGTCCCTCCCGGAGTACTTGCTCCTTGAATTTTTTTAGTCTCCTGCCGGAGAACCGAATGGGGGACTATTTGACCTCCGGAAAATTTTACCCCTGTGGAACCCATGTCCGCATTTATTGACGGTTGTATTTTTACGGTGAAAGTTCGTCACTCTTTCGACCAAGGCACTTTTTCCGTCTGGCTTATCACCTTCGATCAGTCCGGCATGGGTAACCTTATGGGCAACAATGCTACCGCCGGCATAGTTCTCGGGATCATTTAAGCACATAAGCCACTCCACCACGACAAGGTAAAGATACCATAGATGGGCGGTATATAGATACAGGTAATAATAATATAGACAATAATAATAATAATAATAATAATAATAATAATTATTATTATTATTATTATTATTATTGTTATTATAGATAGATCATCGGTTGATTAATATCTTTGACATCGTCCGATTCCTAATAGCCAATTTTGTCGGTCCATCCAATCTCCTGGTTGTAGATATTTCTCCTTCATGTATAAACATATCCCCTGACTCCAGGAGGTTTTAGGTCTTTCTCTGCCTCGTCTTGCCTCATATTTCCATTCCAAAACAGATTTTGGTAGTCGATTCTATTCTAGTCGCTGGACATGTCCGTACCATCGTAATTGCTGAGTTTTAATATAATCTAAAATAGTGTCTTCAATCTTCATTTTCTCCCTTATAACTGAGTTCCTAATCTCTTCTCTTCTCGAAATTCTTGCTGCCCTTCGTATAAAATCCATTTCCGCAATACTACTACTACTAATAATAATAATAACAACAACAGAAATGCTTTATTTAAGCTGGCAGAGTTAAAACCATAAGGCCTTCTCTTCCTCTGTTCCTGCGAATAATAAAATCTTACAAAAGTTACGTATCCTAAGATATTAATAAAATATAGATAATACAAAAGACAATGGGAATGTGTGCTAATATTAGCAAATACTAATAAAATATGGAATCAAATAAAAATAATGATATAAAATAAAATAAAGTAGGCCTAAGGAAAGCTTCATAGTTTAATATTTTGTAGGTATATAGAAAATAATGAATATAGTTACTGTTGTTTTATGAACTATATAGTAATATTTTTTTTTCGTGAAACTGCAAAATATCCTAAAACCATTCTAATAATTATAAACGAGAGTTAAGATGATATAGTATTGTTATTATTATTATTTTATCTATCGATGTGCTTTAACAGCAAAGGTTATTTAACGTTGTGATTACATGAAAAGACAATCGACATTGCTTAGAAATCTTTCTTCAGGCTTAAGTTTATTTAATTTGCCGCACACCTATGTTACGGAACCCACGGGTATAATTCCATTCCGAAGAGACAAACAGGATTTTTACGCCTTGAAAAATCCATCGATTTCGGAAAAGTTTGGAACCAGAGGCGAGCAAGGTAACAACTAGTCCACCAGGACCCACGCGACACTACTTTACGTTTTTCAACATCTCAGCGCATTAGCGTCGCGATTGGAATGTGACCATTAAGGGTCAACAATGTTCTTCAGAGCCTGTTTTAGGTAAGGTAAAGTGATCCCACTACAATAGTAGGAGGTTAAGGCTCCTACTTTTTCTTGATGTCAGCCGAGTTGTCAACCCTGCATAACAGTCGCCTTTACCTTCAAAGCAATTAATTTTCGTTACAGGCCGAATCGACTTCAGGGCCATGGTGCCACCAGACTCGAACCCTCAACCTTCCGATTTGTAGCGTATTGTCTTAACTAACTTGGCTAAGACATGCCCGCTGTTTTTCTTTTGCTTCGGTTTACTTATCGTCGGGTGCACACCGCAGCGTAGTGGTTAAGGCACTGCGCCACAAGCCGGAAGGTCGAGGGTTCAAGTCCCGGTGGGGTCAGGATTTTTAAACTGACCCAAACCTTCTGGCGGCACTATGGCCCTGGGGTCGATTCAGCCTCTAACGGAAATGAGTACCAGACGCTTGTTCTGGGGTAAATGCGGCCGTCATGCAGGGCTGACAACCGGCTGACATCAAATGCCGATTGTCTAGAAATAGCGGGAGCCTTAACCTCCGACTACCCCAAGGGCCTCCTGAGGCCTGTAGTGGGAATACTTTTACTTTTTTTATTTAACGTCCCTTAAATACGCTAAGAAATGAGACCAACAACTATACTCCGAAGAAAGCTTTAGTTTGGATTTCTAAGCTAAGAAAGGATTTACGGATCCCGATAGAGCATGAACCCGCTAGATAACAGGGCTGACAAAAAGTTTAGAACGTTATATAAATAAAGTAGCAGCGAAGTCTTAATTTTATTGTGACTATTTAACTCATGTCCCAAATTCCAGTCAATGACCAATCACATTTCAATGAATTTCGATTTATAACCAATCACAGTCTTTTTTCACCTCGATTTTATCACTTTCATTCTATCAAATTGCTACCAGATTGTATATATAGTGCACGAATGTAACCAGATTCTGCTTGCGAGATATAATACAAAAACATTCGTAGCAATTGATTATACCACAAAAAGAAGAAACCACTGTTTGCACTTTCTTAAACGTATTATTTCCCAGGAATAAACGTTGCAGAAAAAATAAATCAACATATTTACCTCATAGGACATCAGAAATTAATTAATAACCTGTAGTAATGTGTTTCATTTTTTTCTCCACTAGGGTGCATTCTTACAATATTGCGATTCAATTTGGCAATAAATATGACCTGGTTGCAGTTATGAACAAATGAAACATAACATTTCTCATTTGTTTTCAAACATCGCCATTTGCATTAAATATATACATATTTTAAAATAACTATATTTAAATAATGACTTGTGAGTAAACAGCTTCATTTTATTTGTTACATAGTCCTAAAAAATGCCACTCTTGATTTACAAATTCTCTAGATAAATTCACGATGTCACGAAGTTTGGAAAATCACTCGTGGCATTACTTATGATAACGAAACATATAGATGGAGCCTAGAATCGATTCCCCGGCACTGCAATGGGAGGGATTAATCCATTCCCAGGGAGGTGTTTGTTGTGACAGCGTGTTTGTATTGCCCTAGGCCATGTTGTGTTTACTCACTAATCCAGAGAGACCCCGCACATGATTATGCGGATTAAAATCGGCAGCAATAAGGAGCAATAATGCGCTTATGTCCCTCCTTAAATTAATTAACTTCTTCAAATTTAATCACATCATCGTCAGACTCGGTATACTAATGGTTGCTATACTCGTAACTGGTTCCAAAGTTAGCTGTTCAAATTCGGCGTGAGTTGATGGAATATTTTCAGGGCGTAAAAATCCCGAGTATGGCTTTCTTCAGAATGGTCCCTTGTTGTAGAATTAAAGCACGTGAAATAACTCAACGGGGTAACGTCGTTGTTTCCAACGCAGTAGAAACGGGTTCGATGAAAAGCTGACGATGGAACATGTTCCGAAAGGCCTGCAAAATGTTTTAACTGAAATTGTAATTAGTTGAGAACGACTGAAATGTCTGGTACATGTTTTATTATGTTTTAACCTTTTTAATACTAATCTCAACGGCGGTTTATGACCTTTAAAAGTATTGAGTCCTTTGCCAATTAAGCAAAATATAGTTATAAATATTTTAACCAAAATTAACATTGTATAAAACTGTTTTCTAACTTTTGTTTAACAAAGTGTACCTGAAAAATCAAGTGACACGCAAATACGCCAAAATTATATACAGAAATGAAGGTGTATACAAGTTTAAATGCAACAATTGTGTCTAAATACAAGATACAATTAAAATTTTAAAGATTTTAAATGTAATGAAGGTAAATCAACTTTTGCTAAATATATAATAGAAAAAGATCATCAACTCAATAGAACCAACAACTTTATATCGATTCTACAGAGAGACAATACTAATTTTAAAATTAATAATCTTGAATTCACTGAAATTTAAAAATAAGTCAAGAATAATAATAAGTAATGGTATTTATTTATTTTTTCGAAAGTAAGATAAATACATTTTAATTTAGATTGCGCACGGGCCTGTTTGGCAGTACAGGCACATGATGTTCCACGAAAATAAAAAAAAACATACGAATATATAAACAAATACATACTTGCATACACACCAACACTCATGCATAAAAAAGTATAAACAATGATTATATGTAAGTATACGTCTAGGAACCTACTTAACGAAAATACACCCAAATACCTGAACCCTCTATATAGAATTTTTAAACATCATTTAGCACATTTTGAAAATCTGATAATGTAACATGTTTTGAAAAGTCTAGAAAAAGTTTTAACTAAAATTGTACGTAATAGTTGAGGGATGACTGTGATATCAGGTAGATGTTTTTATTATATTTTGACACTTTATATCTTAGGTACATGGTTTATTATGTTTTAGCATTTTGTATGAAGATTTTTAAGAACTGTTCTATAAAACACATGGTTAATTACCTGAAGCATACAAATAGTCTAGAGTGGATCTACCTATGTCCAACCTTTGAATAACCCATCTTATTTTCAAAACCACACACTTATGCACGTAGACATACAGAGATGGGAAGTGTATATCATTGAACGCAGATGTTACCGACACAAACTGAAGGGAAGCAACCCCTTTGCGACCACCCTGCTTTCCAGAATAACATTCTAGGGAGGGTTGAATAGCCTTCTACGACGATAGGGGTAGCTAAGAGTACAGGGTTGGTTAAATCTTTTCAAATATGACGCCAATTTCGTACCCGTACAAAGAATATTGATTTTGTCTTTTGAGGTAAGAAGAAATCTTAGACAGTACAGTTCGTGTAAGAGGTAGGCAATTTTACTGTTGAATTCCAGACATTAATACGCCTAAACTTAATTTATGAGTGATTATTCTGAATTTATTCCTCTAAATAAAATAAATTCTACACTTTATAGGAAACCAAATATAACAAGAACAGTCAAGTTTCGTAGACTGCGATGGGTAGGACATGTGGCACGAATGGGGAATGAAATTGGGGTATGGAAACTCCTTGTAGAAAGCTAGAGAGAAAGCGCACAGTAGACAGGTCAAGCATAAGGTGGGAGAATAATATTAACCATGATTTGAGGCAAGTAGACTATACAGGGGATGATTGCAAAATATTAACTGAGGATAGGGATGTATGGATAGCGTACGTCCGCACGGCCATGAAATTACGGGTTCGATAGTGCCAGCTAGTTAGTTACTATTTTAGTCATAGCTACTATCGGTGACTTATTAATTTAAATAATAGAATTATAATTCCTACCAACCAGGCAAATTGCTACCAGGGAAATGAAAAGAATCTTACAAAAATGGATGTTTTAAGAAGATCAGCTGGAAAATCTAGAGTGGATAGAATACGAAATAAAGAAATAACGGAAATTATGGATGTACAAGAGGATCCGGACATCATTGACATTATAGGAAATAAATGATTACAGTGGTATGGCCATGTCAAAAGAATGCCAGAGGAAAGATTGCCTAAAATTATTATGGGATGGATCCCAATGGAAAGGAGAAAGAGAGGAAGACCGAAGAAAACTTGGATGGAAGGGGTACAAGCGGCTATGAATATCAGAGGATTGGACGAAGATCAATGGATGGACAGAGAGGAATGACGTTTGGTTTCCGGAAGACGGAGGCAGCTGCCATGATACCGGATGATGATAATGGAATTAAATAATAACTGGATTTTTTACAGTTCAGCATTTAGCAATATTGTTGGTCTGCGTTTTCACACACAACAATGCATTCAATCTTGACAAAAACCGATCACTACCTGACCACTCCTTAATCACATCCCCACAAACTCATGCATTCCAGCAACATTTTTCAAACGTTCAAAGTTCTCCAAAATACACCACATGATTTTAGTTCACATTTTGACCACTGTGTTTTGTTTTCATTTTATAGTAAATGTTATAATTCAGTTAATAAGTGAATGTCTCTCATTAATACATTGTTAGTGAGTAACCTACATTTGCTCATCATAGCAAGTTATCACCGTGTGTGTGAATTTTTTGTTCATGGATAAATTATGCACGTATGGCCAACCAGACCCGTACTTACTTACTTACTCACTGGCACTATCGAACCCGTAGGTTCATGGCCGCGCGGACATAAGCTCTCCATACATTCATATCCTGAGCTAATCCTTTCCAATCATTCCCTGTATAATCTACTTCCCTCAAATCATAGTTAGTTATTCTCCCACCTCATTCTTGATCTACCAACTGGGCGTTTTCCTACAAGAAGCTTCCATGCACATCTTTCATTCCCCATACGTGCAACATGTCCTGCCCATCTCAGTCCACGAGACTTAACTGTTCTTTTTATATCTGGCTTCCCATAAATACCAAGTAGTTCATTGTTATGTAGTCTTCTCCATTCACCTGTCTGTTCGTCTCTCTTTGGTCCAAAAATTTTCCTAAGTACTTTATTCTCAAATACTTGTAATCTCCTTTCCTCCCTTAAAGTAAGAGTCCATGTTTCGCACCCATATAATATAACTGGTAGAATAATAGTTTTATATATTTTCAGTTTTACGTTTTTTGAAAGGAGTTGGGACATCAGGAGTCTCTGCAATGCATAGTAGCACGCATTTCCAGAATTGAGCCTATGTTTAATTTCTTTGTGCATCTCATTCCTATTTGTGATTATTGTTCCTAGGTATTTGAATTCAGACACTTCCTCAAAATTTCCCTCATTTGTCATTAGCTGCCCATTTCCATCATATAACGAATTTCTCCAAGCAGACCCGTGCGGAATGTAAATTCAAAAGCATTTCCTTTCTTCGGAAGAAAAAAAGCAATAAATTCCATTACTACTCTTTATAAATTCTGGTGGCGAAATAGTGCTCCACACCATCACCTCTGCCTCTCCATGTATGCGCGGCAGCATTGTAAAGCTTCCTCTAGACTCTAGTTGTAGCTTTCAAATATCACTTAATAGCACTGTACGTTTCCAAGTTATGCTCAATCATAAAGCATACGATGACTTATAATATTACCACGTCCAGTTAATATAAACATAATTTCATGTTATAACACGGGAAAGAACAAAATAAATCACGTGAAATCTGATAGGTCCAGCTACAGTCCTCTCGCCTAACTTGCTCCTTAGAAAGTGATGATATAATTTAATAGTAGTAATAGTAATGGAATGTATCGACTTTTTTTTCGAAAGAAAGGAAATACATTTTATTGACAGTCCACTGCTGTGGTCTCGAGGTAGCGTGCTGCCTTGTCACACAGCGGGCCGGGTTCGATCCCCGCTCTGGACAAGTTTCCTGGGTGAGGTTTTTCGGGGTTTTTTCTCACCTGTAAGACAAATGTCACGATATTTTAAGGCCCAAACGGTCCCCGAACATCATCTGGCACCATTATCATCAATATCATATTCACCTCATTAGATTAAGTTTAGGTTTAAGGCCTCTCCTGGCCCACCATTACCCATCGTCATCACGCATCATATCAAAGGGGCAGCGTAACCCCGCCTTCCAGGCGCCCCAACCTCAGAAGTGGGTTACAATACGCCAATGTCAGGAGAAAATACCTGAAATGTCGAATGACAAACAGGTAATATTGAAAAAAAAAATTATTGACATCGCGCACGGTCCTGTTTGGCCGCTATGTGCACATTTAGTTTCACGAATAAAAAACATAATATAAACAAATCCATACATGGCTGCACACCTACACTCATACATAAAGAGGCATAAAAATAATGGGTACATGTAAGTCCACTTCTATAGAACATAAACAAAAAATTCGCATCTAGGTCTACACTTATAAATAAAAATTCCATATGTATAGATACAAAAAAATAAAAAATATATAACTTGTAATAAAATAATAAAAATAACTAGCTACAAAACAGGTAAAAAAACAGACACACACACACACACACACATACGTGCATACGACTCCCACTCCCCGCAGATAGCAAACGCACTAGCAGACTATTCAAATAAGACTACGTACTATGTAATACAATTGAAGATCGAAAAAATTTCATATTGAAGTTCTTATTAATGATAATACATATTTCCTCATTGATCTCCGATTTTGCTATCATTGAATTTCCTTACTGTGCTCAAAATTTTGCATGTTTTACTTCACTTTTCGACCTGTCCTAAATTATCCCAACACGCCACTCTCCCACGATCCGACCTGAGAAATCTCTTCGGCAGCAACTGTAATCTAAGTTGTTCTGTCTCTCTACAAAATGCTGTAATATGTTGCCAGTTTTCCCGGTCATTGCACAGAGGACATTTAAGCAAAGGGTAGCACTTCACTTAATGATAAAACTACACTAAATTAAAGTAATAATAATAATAATAATAATAATAATAATAATACTTTATTTATTCTGGCAGAGTTAAGGCCATAAGGCTCTCTCTTCCACTCAACCAGCACAAATACAAATAAATATTCGACAAATATAGATATACACTATACTAATTATAAACAGTTAAAGATACAATAAATGTAGCAATGTAAATGTCATGTACAAACAACATTTTATGGGGTAATAACAATAATGATACGATAATAATAATAATAATAATATAAATATGATACATTATACGGGAAACACCAATTATATATATATATATATATATCTTACATTGGATAATAATGAAGTCGAGTTTAGAGCAAATATAAATTCAGATTTCTTTTAAAAGTATATATGCTACTAGTATATATGCATGCAAGCAAATTTTGTGTAGTCCAATATTAGATTTAATAAATTAAATAAGTAATAATGTTTACTTTTTCAGTAAACACAATAAACTGAAGAGTCATAAAATGGCTAAATAAACATATCACAACTTTTGATACACTGTATTTCACACACTGCATTATTATCCTGCAGCTATACCGATTAAACAGAAATTTTAAATGCGTATGGTGCACTTACTGTGATCCTACCCACCGCGACCACCAGCTGCCGGACAAGGACATGTCAATATCACCATCTCCTCCCATCACACTACGTCACTCACTCACTTTCTCTTCTGAATAGTATTCACTCATAACCAGGGAATGCAAACAGTAGGAGGCGGACGGTAATACTGCGACTGTCGGAGAACACTCTTACTGCCAAGAACTCCGAGCATGCGTAGACCGAGACTGAATCATAATTTGTATTCCTATAACTTTAAGTATTTCATGCGTGGAAAAAATGATGATATGATTTACACTACCGCGTATAACTGTTTAAAAATATACTAAAAGGGGATTCCACATAAAATTTGACATAACACATGGAAATTAAAGTTCCCTTCCTGTTTCCATTATGGTACGGTATATGGACTATTTTTTTCAACATCCTAAAATATTGTAGAATATTAACAAAATTCATATGTAGCTAATGATCATTTATTTTAATTAAAACTCTTATCCCATGTAGAAAAGCAATTTGTTACATCAGTTACCAGTTTATAGTTACACGAAACTCCGAACATTTTCTCCTATATATAGACTATTATATTTACAATTTCTTGTTAAAATAAAACTGAAAATTTCGGACAGATTATTATTTTTTTACTCTCACTTTGTAAAACATGATGTCATTCCATAGTTACGTCAGTTGCCGATATAAAACCGTATATTTCAAGTGCAATTATTAAATATACAAACTCAATATTTTCTGTAAAACAAATTGAAACCTTTATATATATATATATTGAAGAGAAAACGTAGTGTTGGACTCTCTGACGAAAAAAATATTTTGTTCCATTTGTTACCACGGAATTCACTTAAATTAAATTTCGTTATGATAGAAAAACTCAATGTAGATCCTTAGGGACAAAGCAACAATAACTGGACTCCAGAATGTATACATAACGAATAATGCCTTAGGAACGGAATGTAAAAACAAAAGACTAGTTCTTCTTCAAAGTTATTCGCTGGAAGCGAAATGAATACCATTTTTGGCAACCCTGCACTCTGCTATGCGCAGAATTCGAGTTGTTTGTTGTATAGAGGAAAAAAAAATATCTTTGCAAGCTTTACAACTGCGTCTTGTCCAAAATGGACACTTTAGAACAGAGCGACAGATGTGGTGAATTCAGGCACTTGAACCTCACGAGAAGGTATTCAAACTTGCATTCGCAAAGTGGTCTCACTTCAAGAAAAGAAAGTCGCATTCTAGAATTGCAGCCATTATTACAAGCATTTCATCCATTTTGAATTCTTTACACTTCTCTCATCTCAACACAGTAAGTAGGGTATGAAGTTTTTTATTGCTCTCAGATATTTTTTATAATAATAGCTTGGAATTCATATTTCAACTTTATCTGCTTCAATTATGAATACCTCAGAACATATTTTAGCAGTAATAAAACTTTGGAAGACAAATAAATAAGGCGACATGAAAGTTGAGTTTATAAAACCGTTCTGATCTTTAAAATCCCATAAAATCATCATCTGAACCTTTTTCTTCTTCTTCTTCTTCTTCTTCTTCCTCATCGTTGTCCTCTTCATATATAAGATGGTCTTCACAGCCATCGCGAGCGTTACTTACGCCGCACTTCTTGAAAGATTTAACAATGTCTTCTCTCAACTCTATACCACGATTTTATTTATCCACTGACACACTTGTTTGATTGTATGTAATTTTAAAGCTTCCTTCGGCGTGAATTCATGTTGTTTTTCATCCACCAACCATTTGTTCAAGTTCACTGGCATCGTAGACTGCATTGACGTATCCATAGGCTAGATAGTGTCTGGGTTTGTGACGGCGGGGCGGGAGGGAGATAGTGTTAGCAAGCTTGTGAATCCCCGCAACTCATGTTAGTCGCATCGGTGCACTGCTGCTGCCAGTTGAATCCAATGTTGCCAGATAGAGATAGGTTTTCCGCTGCGGGAATTTTAAATCAAACACTGGATATTTTATATTAATTTCGAGTATAAGACGCACCTGAATTTTGAAGGCAATTTTTCGAAGAGAAAAGTGTGTTCTTATAGTCCGTAAAATACGGCATTAAATATTCAATAGTAGGTTATATAAGCAATTAAATTGGTATGGGCATATACGACGAGTGCAAGAAGAAAGGTTATCCAGAAAACATTGGAATGGGTCTATCTGGAAGAAGAAAAAGAGGACTGGAGGACACGGAGTAGATAGATAGGGATGAGTGGAGAAGGAAAATAAAACTTTAGGCACAGAATGATGTGTAAACATTGCAATATATATATATATATATATATATATATATATATATATATATGAAAAGAAAAATTAATGCTTGCGTCGGGATTTGAACCCGAGTCTCTAAACTCTGTACGTTTAGCGCTCTAACGACCTGAGCTACCCAAGTATTCCAACACAAACATTCATTTTTCTTATATATGTAGTATTCTCAATTCACACAAGAGGTAGCGGAAAATCGTTCCGACCGACATCTAGTGGCCAACATAACAGTTAAGCAAATATATATATATATATATATATATATATATATATGTGTGTGTGTGTGTGTGTGTGTGTGATTATTACTATTATTATTGCAGTTATACAACTTTGCCCGAACAAAAATTACGACTTATAATCCTGGAAAAAAATCAGTTAAACGGATAAAACTCAAGTTCCAACTACTCACTCAAATTCAACAAGTAACCAAAATTCAACAAGTAGGCCTAACCACTGTAAACTAAGCCATTTGGGTTTGTTATGGAACTCTTATTATTATTATTATTATTATTATTATTATTATTATCATCATCATTATTATTACGTTAAAGAATCGATAGAATAAAATTCGTAATTAAACAGTTAGAAACATAATTAATTTAATAATAAAACGCTCAAAATATGTTTCATGCACACAAATAAGGAATTTTATTTATAGTGCTCAACCCTAAGAATAAAATAGAAGCAGAATAACTTTGGTTACATTGAAGTACACTTTGTCACGCTAGCCTACATAATGGTGTAAATATTTGTGTGTGTGCATTAAAACATGCAATGCATCAATCTGAAGACAAATTTATTTGCGACATGATATACGTTTGTTATCCTACCCGGTTATAAATACAGAAGAATCTTACAAGTGACAGGCAGTGAGAAATCACCCCAGGCATTTTTATAACTGACGGCTTAACACGAAAACTAAGGTGTGAATACGTCATAAATCTCTGACCGACAAAATCAAAATACAAGTTATTATTAGATTCTAAAACATTACGAAAGCTAAGGAAAATATCATAAATTTCTTAGAAAGAAGTTTGATAAATAAAATATCTTTGGCTGAACAGCAGTTCTACTTACCCTCGATTTTTCAGTTTATTGTTGTAAACTATAGCTCTTCTTCGGTATTTACTAACTTTTTTTATATTTTAAACTTTTTCAAAAAAACTGATGGAAAAAGGTCAGAAGAAATTTTAATAAATCAAGGAGTTAGACAAGGGTGTAGTCTATCACCCACTCTTTTTAATATATATATATATCGACGACATTATGAAACAATGGAAAATGATAATGGACAATGGCCTTAGATTGAACAATAACTCAAGTATTAATAATTTACTTTTCCCCGATGATTTGGTCTTACTACACCATGATGAAGATCTGTTACAATTGGCTGCTTACAAACTAAATGCAATATGTAGCGATTATAATTTTAAAATTTCAATAAGTAAAACAAAAGTAATGGCAGTTTGTGGAAGAAATACTCTGCGTGCAAAAATAGTAGTAAGAGACGAAATTATTGAACAAGTATCCCACTTTAAATATTTAGGATGTGACATCAGCTATGGGTATGATAAAGATATTGAACACAAAACACATCAGTTTCAAGCTATTTGTGGTACAATAAATAGAACATTGAATAATAAAGCCCATAAACAAACAAAATTAAAATTTTATAAAACAATGGCTGTCCCTGTCCTTTTGTATGGGAGTGAATCCTGGATTACCACTACCAAACAAGAAAGTAAAATCCAAGCAGCCGAGATGAAATTTTTAAGAAGAGTAAAAGGCTGCACTAGAATGGACCAGATAAGAAACGAGGATATCCGTGAAGAACTGCAGATCTACTCCATAAAAGAAAAGATATTTAACAACAAGATACAGTGGAAAGAACATGTAGAAAGAATGGAAGAAAGAAGATTACCAAATAAAATCTTCCATTATTTTCCAAGAGGAAGAAGAGATGTCGGACGTCCTCGGAAGAGATGGTCTTAGATCTATTAGTGAAGACGGAACAGGCAACTCTTGCCTAAATCAGGAAGTGAAGAAGAAGAAGAACTTTTTCAGACAATTTTTATATCATTATTTCACAATTTTTAAGTCATCATCATCTTCATTCATGGATTAGGTCTGTTGACCCGTTCCGACTTCAGCCCATCTCTTTCTAGGTCTGCCCACATCTCGGGTGCCTTTAGGTTTGTATTTTGTTATTTGTTTTGGATATCTATCTTCATTCATTCTGTCTATGTGTTGCTTCCATTTTTGTCTATATGTATCCATATTATCAGTTATTGCAAATATTTCAAGTTCCTGTCTTATTTCTGTGTTCTTGATTCTGTCTTCCTTAGTGCACCCTTTAACAGATCTCAAAAATTTCATTTCTGCCGCCGTTATCCTACTTAGGTCTTGTTTTTTATGTATCCAGGCTTCTGAACCATAGAGCAGTACCGGTACTGCCAACATTTTATAAAATTTCAGTTGGGTCTCTCTTGTTGTTTTGTTATTTAGTGTACACAATTTTTAAGTATTTATTTAAATACGCAAATCATAACATTATGACACCATTAGACATTATTGTAATGCTGACTGCTATTTTCTCCACAGAGTATATTACTTAATCTATGATTCTTCTATCGCTGGTTTGAGTTATCGCTGGTTGGAATGGCGTTAAGTGTACACCCATTTATAATAAACGTTGGGTAATTTTAATATTATTGATATATTTCTTTAACATAGATTTGGGGATTTATTGCAAAGATTGGTCATTCAAATTTCACAGTGACGTGCTGCCATTTAGCGACAGCTGTATACACTTTAGTACGATAATGATACTCGATATGTGGCGAGAAGGGATAACCCAGTAGGCAAGGATTATAATCAATATGTGGTTCAATGGTGGGTTATCACTGGCTCCATAAACTCTGGCGCATGCGCACTATTGTTACATAGGACTTTGAAAATATATTGGGTAAGTAAAAGTGCTGTAACCCCAAATCTTTTACTTAAGGATTTCCGAAATGTCCTCTACCGCTAAAATAAAACTCATTAAATGTGGTGGTCATTTTTTACTAATGATGAATTTATACCCTCCATGGTATCTTTACTTTATCGTGGTGGAGTGGCTTGCGTGCTTAAATGATCCCGAGAGCTATGCCGGCGGATCATTGCTGCCGATAGGATTACCCATGCCGGACTGGTCGAAGGTGATAAGCCAGACGAAAAAAGTACCTTGGTCGAAACAGTGACGATCTTTCACCGTAAAAATACAACCGCGCCGTAGCCGAGCGGTTAAGGTAGGAAGCCTTGGCGCAGAGCTATGGGACTTGCGCTGGTTCGAGTCTCCATGGGGGAAGAAATTTTCTCCTGGTATTTCGGCCAGTATGGGACCGGTGCCCACCCAGCATCGTGAGGCAATTGGGTAGCTACAATAAGTAGCAGCTCCAGGTTGAGGAACCAGCTATAACGGCTGGGGGACTCGACATGCTAACCACATGTCACCCCTACACTGGCTGTTGATCATCTACCTCTGTGATTGACACATGTGGATGTGAAGGGCCAGCAGCCGGCTCGTAAAAGGGCAACCGCTGAAAAGTGGAAAAGACCCTCAATCGGAATCAGAGTTAAGGCCATGTGGCCTTCTCTTCCACTCACCAGGGCAAACATATATTACATCAGAATATAACAATCACAATGAACTCCAATATTAAATACTAAATAAAAATTTGATCAAAAATATAATATCTATTATATTACGATCTATAATGCAACTAGTTAATGTTAGTTAAAATTAAGACTAAAACTAATAATAAAATGTATACAAGCAAGACATATTAAATTGTCCCTGTCTAAAGTATATATAAAACAAAGAAAAATAATGAGATATAGAAAACTAATTTTACGTTTGTTCAATATTTGAAACAAAACAAAAGAAAATATTTGTTAATCTTAATATTATTTTCATAGATAATTAAATGTATTAATTGTTAAAAGAATATTATCAGTGAGGTGTATAAGTTAGTTTGTTATTAAATAATTCTTTAATTTGTTTTTGAAAGATGTTATAGTTTGACAGTATCTGACATAGGGCGGAAGGGAATTCCATGTTTTGGTAAGCGAGACCGTAAGAGATAATGAATAATATACAGTGTGATGAGGAGCGATATAAAGGACAATGTGCTGATGGGATCGAGTGTCAAGATTATGTGTGTTCTACTGGGGTAAAATTTTCCGGAGGTCAAATAGTCCTCCATTCGGTTCTCCAGGCGGGGACTATTTCAGGGAACCCATGACAAAGTTTGAGAGCTTATGTCCGTGCGGCTATGATCCTGCAGGTTAGATAGTGCCAGTGAGTTAGTTAGTTAACGATGAATTGATGTGTGTTCATGTTCAGTTAAGAATCTGCCTCTGGTAACTGAATAAATTCAAGTACTTTAATATGATCCATTTAAGAATGTCTCCTTAGAATCGGTGCACTGATTTTATAAATTGTTGCCACACTGCCATTATACGAGGAGACGACTGAAACTACAAGGAGAATGGCCAGACGATGGCGCGATCTCCTAGAACACAGTCTCAGCCAATAGGAAAATTAATAAAAAAGTGTGTGCTAGGCAGTGCCTAGTAAATATTAGGCACCGCCTAGAACACACTTCTTATTAATTTTCCCTGTTGGGGTTTCGAACCGTCATGGGAAGCGAAGTAACATGAGTAAACTTGACAACGCTAAATTGCCCTGCCAAGGTGCATGCGCATATCAAAAAGAAGATGATATATAAAGCAAAGTGAAATAAAAAAGATGCGCACGCACAGACGATAGAAGATCGCCTAAAATGCATGTTTTCCCAGAATCAATATTCATAGCAGTAGGATGTAACTTTTACTGTTCACTTATGAAATATTTCACTATAATTTAACAAAGGATGATGCTTTCTTGATTTTCAGTTAAAAAGTAAAGTGATTTCATAGAGCCTTCAAAGGTCCATGGAATAGAAGGAGATTAAGATATCCATCTTTATAGACTATAGAGATTTCAGTCGGGTTTTCAGTCATGCCTGACGGCGACCTTCATCCCCAGAACGCAGGCCAGGTAGCTATCATTTCAAGCTTGGAGGCCGAGACAATCCCATGTCCACGTGCCACCTAAACCCAATTTAAAAGTTTGACCTCATCGGGACTCAAACCAGCAACCTTCCGGCTCGTAGCACATTGACTTCCAACTACTTTATGACACGTCTCAGGTTGAGGTTACATTACATAAATTACTTTTTAGCAATATACGTGTTTCAACTTAATTTTATAAGCAAATTCAATAATTATCACTTTTAAGTATGAAGAATAATTACAAATAGGAATGAGATGCATAAAGAGACTGAACATAGGTTCAATTCTGGAAATGCATGCTATTATGCATTACACGGACTTTTGTCGACCTAACTCCTCTAAAAAAAAGTTAAACTGAAAATAGATACAACTGTCATTGTCTCAGTTACATTATATGGATTCCAAACATGGACTCTTACTTTAAAGGAGGATAAAATATTATGATTACGAATAGTCCTATTTGAGAATAGAGTTCTTCACAATTGTTTTTTTTATAAGCAAAGAGAAATGAACGGACAGGCGAATGGAGAAGACTGCAAACAGTGAGCCACATGGTCTTTATAGGAAACTATATATAATATGAACAGTTAATTTCGTAGACTTAGATGAGCAGGACATGTGGCACGAATAGCAAATGAAAGAGGTGCATTGAAGCTTCTTGTAGGAGAACCAGAGCGAAAAAGCCCAATTGGTAGACGAAGAATGAGGTAGGATAATAACATTAACCATGATTTGAGGGAAGTAGAATATACAGGGGGTGATTGGAAAACATTAGCTCAGGATAGGGATGTTTATAGAGCTTATGTCCGCACGGCCATGAACTCACGGGTTCTACAGTACTAGTGAATTAGTGCTAGGTTAAGAAAAGCAACTTCGAAAATTTTAAGTAAATCCATTCAATGGAACGTCAGAAAACACGAATTTTTATGAATAGGTTTTAACATAGGCCTATCCCTTCAATAACACTCTTTAACAATTCAGTAGTGCCATGATCGGAGTAAACGTCCTCGCAAATTTTGTTCACATTCTATTGTACTAGAGCATGCCATCAAAGCTTTAGAGGATGAAGAAGGCTTACAACTCAATGGTATTAATAAGCTGTTGTTTATGCTGGTGATGTAGTATTACTGGGCGAAAGCGAGGAAATACTAAAGGACAACACGCACACACTACTGAGTAACACTAATAAATTAGGACTGGAAGTAAATATCAATAAAACTAAATATATGGTCACACATAAAAATACATTACATAATGGAAATGGACAGCTAATGACAAATGAGGGAAATTTTGAGCAAGTGATTGAATTCAAATACCTAGGAACAATAATCACAAACAGGAATGAGATGCACAAAGAAATTAAACATAGGCTCAATTCTGGAAATGCGTGCTATTATGCATACAGACTCTTGACGTCCCAACTCCTTTCGAAAAACGTTAAACTGAAAATATATAAAACTATTACTCTACCAGTTATATTATATGGATGCGAAACATGGACTCTTACTTTAGGGAAGGAAAGGAGATTACGAATATTCTAAAATAAAGTTCTTAGGAAAATATTTGGACCAAAGAGAGATGAACAGACAGGTGAATGGAGAAGACTACATAACAATGAATTACATGGTTTTTATAGGAAGACAAATATAGTGAGAAAGTTAAGTCTCGTAGACTGCGATGGGCAGGACATGTGACACGGGTGGGGAATGATGGACGTGAATGGAAGCTTCTTGTAGGAAAACCAGAGGGAAAGCGCCCAGTTGATAGACCAAGAATGAGGTGGGAGAATAACATTAAGTATTATTTGAGGGAAGTAGATTATACAGGGGATGATTGGAAAACATTGACTCAGGATAGGGATGTATGGATAGCTTATGTCCGCGCGGCCATGAACCTACGGGTTCGATAGTGCCAGTGAGTTAGTTACTCTATTGCAGGCCTGAGTTCTTCCAGAAGCTGGGATCCATGACTTCATTTCACTTCTAGGAAGATAATATGTTAGGGATTTTTATGCCCTGGTTTACGTTCATGAAAAATGCATGAAGATAGATATCCGTAAAACTAGAAATGAGAATAAAAGTATAGTTAGGAAAATGCATTACTTTAATCTGCTTTATGTTCGAGAATTTAAAATCATTTCATGGGGAATGGAAAATTTATCTTTTCAAGGAATTAGGCTATCAAAAGCGAATCAAATCTAGTTATATGTAGCGATCAGCCTTGTGGGGTAGTGGTCAGCGTTTCAGACTACAGTTCATGAGATCCCGAGTACGATTCCCAGTCAGGTCATAAACATTTCCCCTTAAACGGAATTATTTCTGTGGTTGCCCATGATCTGGGATTTAGGTTAAGTTTAGGTTATGAACTCTCCTGTCATTTCATTATCATTTATCACCCGTCATATATAACCAAGGCAGATAGACATGAGGATTAAAGAGAGACCACTGAGCAATTGGAGAGCTTCAAATACTTGGGTTGCACTACCAGCAGTAACATGAATAGCTGTTAAGAAATAAAGCAGATGATAGCAATGGCAAAAGAAGCTTTTACAATAGGAGAAACATTTTTTTTCTGACCTTCGGCAAATGAGTTACGGAAGAGGCTATGAAGTGTTTTGTGTGGAATGTAGCATTGTATGGTACAGAGACTTAGACATTACGACGGAATGAGGAAAAACGACTGGAAGCTGTTGAGATGTGGATATGGAGAACGAGGGAGCGTATAAAATGGACAGACAAAAATGAAAAAAAAAAGATGTGTTAGACAGAGTGGGTGAAGGAAGAACAATGCTGTAACTCATAAAGAAGAGGAAAATAAATTAGATTGGCTACTGGCTAAGAAAAAAACTGCCTGCTGACAGATTCTCTAAGGAATGGTCAACGGAATGAAGGTTAGAAGCAAAAATTAAAAAAAAAAAAAAGTAATCAGATGATAGACAATATTGAAATAAATGGTTTGCACGTGGGTACAAAGTTAAGGGTTGAGTGATGAATGCTGATTTTGCAGTGAAAGACTTGCTCTTGGGCAGAACATTATGTATGTATATATATATATATATATATATATATATATATATATATATGTAATCGGGGTAATGTAACTGTCCCGCGCCGTAGCCGAGCGGTTAAGGTAGGAAGCCTTGGCACATAGCTACGGGACTTGCGCTGGTTCGAGTCTCCATGAGGGAAGAAATTTTCTCATGGTATTTCGGCCAGTATGGGACCGGTGCCCACCCAGCATCGTGAGGCAATTGGGTAGCTACAATAAGTAGCGGCTCCAGGTTGAGGAACCAGCTATAACGGCTGGGGGACTCGACATGCTAACCACATGTCACCCCTACACTGGCTGTTGATCATCTACCTCTGTGATTGACACATGTGGATGTGAAGGGCCAGCAGCCGGCTGGTAAAAGGGCAACCGCTGAAAAGTGGAAAGACCCTCAATCAGAATCGGTAATGTAACTCCGATTTCTAGGTGCCCCAACCTAAGAAATGGATTACAATTTCGTCAACGCCAGGGGAAAATGCCAGAATGTCATAAAAGATAACCTGTGACACTGGACAAAAAAAAAGTTATATGTAGCGACAAAAGACTTTAATATCTCGATCGTATCCAGTGCTTTCACCGTCACATGCCACGAACTTTGCAGATCACTTAAATACTACGTAATATTAAGTTTTACACGAATAATATGAATTCTTAAGGTGTACAATTTACAATATAAAAATAGAACACCTGAGATCTTAGTCTTCCTCAACTTTGGATGTAGGATGCGGAGTACATTCGAAGCATATACTTCATCTTCAGCTTGTAAATCGGCACTGGTTCGTGAAAATTTTGTAGAGCAGGTTGACATCACTGGGTGAGTTCTCATTAAGCAGGTGAGTGTTTATGGTTTATTTTAATATTTCGATCTCTTTAAGAATGTTGATTTTGAGTCTGTTGTTTTCCCTATGGATGATGGTGGATAATGTGTTATCTATGATATTAAATTGATTATCTGTTTCTATTACATGTTTTGCATAACTAGATTTGCCTTCATTAAATTTCATTTTGCAAAACATGTCATAAAAACAGGTCACCAATTTAGTACCATTGATAACACATTATCCATCATCCATAGAGAAAACAACAAACAAAATCAACATTCTCGAAGTGACTTTATGAAAGTAGAATTTGATTCATACATAATTCCTCAAAATGAGAGAGAGAGATAATGAATTTCCGACTATTAGATGTAGATAATCGTGCTTCTTCTTCTTCTTCTTCTTCTTCTTCACTTCACGGGCTAGGCAAAAATTGCTTGTTCCGCCTCACAGTTGTTCTGTCCATCTTTTCACTGGCCTTCCTACATTCCTTGAACTTCTTGGCTTGTAGTTGAATGCTGCTCTTGGTAATCTTGTTACATTTTCTTTCCACATGTATAAACCATTTCTCTCTATATTCTCTGATTTTCTCATTCAAGGGATATATATTTAACTCTGTTCTTATATCTTCATTTTTATCTGATCCAATCTTGTGCAGACTTTTGTTCTTCTAAGAAGTACATTTCTGCGCTCTATTTCTACTTTGTAATTTTTTGGTCATTACCCAAGTTTCGCTCCCTTAAAGTAATGCAGGAACTGCCAATTTTTTATAAAACTTCAATCTAGCATTTCTTCTTGTTTTATTCTTTAATGTTTTTTATGTATAGTTCCGCAGATCGAAATATTAAAAGAAACTAGAAAGACTCTCCTGCTGAATGAGAACTCACCCAGTGATGTCAACCCACTCTACAAGATTCTCGGCAACAACCAGTACCGATTCACAAGCTGAAGATGAAGCATGTTCTTCGAAAGTACTCCACATCCTACATTCGGAGTTGAGGAAGACTGAGATCTCAGGTATGCTATTTTTATATTGCAAATTTTACATAGTAATCTCAACGGTGTTGCGTCATGAATTTTAAAAGTATCGAGTCTTAAGCCGTGTTGATCACGTAGGCGTGCAGATGCACATTTAGCTTACACCGCGCGTTAAAGAGAGGCAATAGTTGGACCCCTTCAGTAGTGATGAGTGCAAGAGATGAGGGGTTGTAAGAGATTGTGTAATAATTTAACTTGTGCAGAGAGAGGGAGGATAAAATTTGCTATCTTCCCGAAAGGCGGAAATTGTATCCTCATGGAGTGGCATCATGAGCAAGGGAGGCTGCCCTAGAGATGATAAGCACTCCAGAGTGTCAAGAGGGGAGTGCGACCAGGTCAATTTTCAATTTCACTCACACTGGGGTGAAAATAATTACAGATTTTATTTAATTAAACTCAGTTAAAATTAATTAATCTCACCAATATCAATAATAATAATAATTATTATTAATATTATTATAATAATAACAATACTAATTATTATTATTAAATAATATTATTATTATTATTATCTACTCTACATATTAGAAAAATAGAAGAAACACGTTTGAAATGTTATGAACTCCTCATAAGAATGGAAGAAGATAGAATACCAAAGAAGATCCTTGATTGGAAAGCTAATGGAAGAAGTGGAAGAGACAGACCTAGAGAGATTTGGATAGATGGAGTGAAGGGAAGTATGGAAGCTAGAAGATGCTTTAGACAGGAACATCTGGCGACCAATCACTTTGGGTTGAAGGAGAAACACTGTAGCTATTGTGGAATATTCCTAATAAAAAATATCAACTCTCTGCATTATACAGGGTGTTTAGAATAAGTATTACAGACTTTTCTAGGTTGTAGACGGGACTTAATATATACAGTTTTGATGAGGAACCCATGCCCGGAAACGTATCATTTCAATTTAAAATAGGTTTTAAGATCAAAACACAATGGGTTGATATCGTGTGTCTTGTATATCAGAATAAGTATCACAGACTTCTAGGGGTTGTACTACAAGTGTGGTTCCACGTGGCGACCCTTTTGTTCGTTGCACAAAGGGTACCTATAAGGCATGTTTTCATACACATGCCCCATAACACCTGCTGTGTGCTCAATAATTTATGGTGCCGCCAGAATTCTTGCAAGTTCTTCCTCCGACTCGACAGGTGCACTACAATCCCTACATGTCTGTAATGCTTATTCTGCAACATAATACACACGATATCAGCCTATTGTGTTTCGAACTTCAAACTTATTTTATTTCCAAATGGTATGTTTACGGACATGGGTTCCTTATCTAAACTTTATCTACTAAGTCCCCTCTACAACCCCTATAAGTCTGTATTATCAATTCTGAAACTCCCTGTATGTTAATATTCATGATCTTGGTGATAATTTTTACATATAGGCCCTATTATCATAAGTAATGCCACGAGTGATTTACAAATTATCGATAAATTCACGACTCACGAAGTGAGGAGTGAGTTTATCTAGAGAATTTGGAAATCAAGAGTGGCATTTGTTAGGACTATTTAACGAATAAAATTAAGCTGTTTACTCACAAATCATTATTTAACTATACTTATTTTAAAATATTTATATATTTAATGTAAACGGCGATGTTTGAAAACAAATGAGAAACGATAGGTACGCTTCATCTGCTTCTTTTGTTTATCACTGCAACCAGATCATACTGTTTATTGCCAAAGGAACGGAATATTGTAATAATGCTCTCTAGTGGAGAAAAAATGAAACACATCAAACTGTATATTAATTCTGATGTCGTATGATGTAAATATGACAATTATATTTTTCTCGATTATTACCTGGGAAAATACATTTAATAAAGTGCAAACAGTGGTTTCTTTTTTTGGTGGTATAATCAATTGCTACAAATGTTTTTATATTAACTCCCGCATGCGGCACGTGTTGACATTCATGCAGTATATATACAATCTAGTAGCCGTATTTCTCGCAGGCTCAGTCACTGCAAAATAATGGTCAGACCTGTTCAGAATATTAAAAAGGAGGAGCTTTCTTTAATATGGTAATCATAACACTGATAAATATTTCGTGAAACACGACTCTGATTGGTTGTAAAACAGAAATCATTGAAACGTGATTGGTCATTGATTCCCATTTGGGGCATGAGTTAAATAGTCAATAAAATCCCAATTTATAAGTATTAATACCTTTACTATTGAAACGCGTTGACAGTTTTAAAATGTTTGTTGGGTGATGGGGATTTCAATGACAATATATTAATACTTTCTACATATTGCAGCCACGGATTAATACCTGAAAAAAAACACAGCTGTAAGTAAAACAAAAAAAAATCTATTCTCAGCTCTCAGCTGGTTAATTCGAATTTATTTGTTCGTCGCCATGGTGCGGTCGGTGGAGACCCTACTTTCAACTCCATGGGAAAAAAACATAAACAATGAAAAAGTAAATAAAAAATGAAAAAATAAAATCATTACTACTAAAACAATGATATTTAGAAGCAAACAGGTGTAGATATCTGGGTTATAGTGTTGCAACGTCTATAATCTTCTGAAATCTCTTTAGAATAGGCCTATGTATTGTATAATTGTGCAATTTACAAGCCAGAATGTCGCGGGTTCATGTTCAGTGGGTCGGGATTTTTAAACTGATATAAAACCTTCTGTCGACACCATGACCCTGGAGTCGACTAGTCTATAAAATGATCATCAGACCTATATTTTGGAGATAAAGGCAGCCGTCACACAGGACAGACAAACCGGCTGACATCTCGTGCTGATTATCTATAAAATAGGAGTATCAATCTCCTATTAACCCAAGGACCTCCTAATGCCTGTATATGGATAACTTACCTATAATTTTGTAATATTAATAATAATGATAAGACTACATAACAATGAACTATATGATCTTTATAGGAAGCCAGATATAATAAGAAAAGTTAAGTCTCGTAGACACTGGCTCTTCCAACTCTTTTGTATGGTAGCGAAGTATGGACGTTGAAACAGAAGGATATACAGAGACTTAGATCTGCTGAAATGAGATATCTTCGGAGGACTGCAGGATACACACTACTAGATCACAAAAAAAATGAAGACATCTTAGAAGAATTACACATGGAATCTTTAGAAAACAAAATTTCTGATTATAAGTCAAGATGGATACAACATGTTCATCGAATGGAAGATCACAGAATACCCAAACTAATGTTAAGATATCAACCTGCAGGAAGAAGAAGACCAGGACGTCCACTCAAAAGACTTCTGGATGGTGTTTCTCTTGAGGCCGAAACAGGTCAACAAATGGCCTAAATTCGTGAATGTACTATGATGATGATGATGAAGTCTCGTAGACTGCGATGGGCAGGACATGTGGCACGTATGGGGAATGAAAGACTTGCATGACTTGCATGGAAGCCAGAGGGAAAACACCCAGTTGGTAGACCAAGAATGAGGTGCGAGAATAACATTAACTATGATTTGTGGGAAGTAGATTATACAGGGAATGATTGGAAAGCATTAGCTCAGGATAGGGATGTATGGAGAGCTTATGTCTGCGCGGCCATGAACCTACGGGTTCGATAGTGCCAGTGAGTAATGATAATCATAATATGGTTGATGAAGTCCGTGGATTCAATTCCGCATTCACTAAAGACATCCATTGTTCATATCCTCAGAAAACTAAATCCAGATCATATATCCATTATCTAACTTCTTATGATTCATCCTTATATTATTTTCCCATCTACGACTAAGTTTTCCTAATGTCTTTTCTTCCACGGTTTTTCCAATAAACAGTCACCCATTTGAAATACACGACTTGCCTTCCTCAATCTCCTATATTTAATAACCTTGACACATTAGGTTAACGATAGAGATTATGGAATTCCTCACTAGAAGCTTCCGACATTCTCCATTATCATCCTTTAGGGGAGTGAAGATTTCTTTCAGGATCCCATCTTTTAGTAAATGTAGCTATTTTCTTCCCTTAATGTAAAGTACCATGTTTCACAACCACAGAGTACCATAGGCAAGATAATCTATATTTGTCTACCATTACAAAATGATATTCATGTTAACATTATAAATAACTAAACGAGCGCTAGCTTTAAGAGTCCTATTCAAGAGATCCTAAGTTCAAATCCATGATCGAGCAATTCGACTTGTATTTTTCTTCGATTTCTTCAGTCATGAAGGAAAATCCTGGGTTACAATTTATTACTAGAATTTGTCAATCAAGTAGCAAATATGACATTATAATTTTAAATTCTACTAAACACAAGGGTCGATTCAGCCTCTAACGAAAATGAGTACCAGACGCTTGTTTTGGGGGTAAGGGCGGCCATATTGCAGGGCTGACTACCCGGCTGACATCAAGTGCCGATTGTCCAGAAACCTCCCACTATCCCCGGCTGACATCAAGTGCTGATTGTCCAGAAACCTCCCACTATCCCCGGCTGACATCAAGTGCCGATCGTCCGGAAACCTCCCACTATCCCAAGTGTATTCTGAGGCCTGTAGTGGGATAACTTTACTTTATAAGCAAAGATTCTTGATCCGATTTAATATTAGCTGTTAACATCTATAAATAAAGGTTACATAAAGGACAATAAAATAATTGTAAAAGTCTTAAATAAAAACTTACATAAGTATAAAACTAAAAAACAAAAACACTGTTTGCGGATAGCTTGCCTTAGTATATTAATTTCAATATTACCGGTATGTTTCTATTTAAATATATTACGTTCAAATTTGACATGTCAGAAATGTAGTAATTATAGTACTGTAAGAATTTTTAAATAATTTATTATAATAATGGCATTACCTATGAACAGATCTCCAAAAACGTTTTTCTGAACACCTGAAGTGATAATATAACAACTCAAAATTCAGTAACATGCTCCTAAAAATAAATTTAAAATGTTGTATCGAGTAGGCTACTTACTACGGACGCTATGATTATTGATGTATAAGGACTCATTACTCACCTGTAAATGAAAGAAAAACATGTTAAAATATTATTCATTTTACTGATACAAAAGACAAAAATAGAACTGTAGAGGATTATTTACTAATTATATATATATATATATATATATATATATATATATATATATATAATTATATTGTCCACCGCTGTGGTCTCGAGGTAGCGTGCTGCCTTGTCACGCAGCGGGTCCGGGTTCGATCCCCGGTCGGGCAGTTTTTCTGGGTAAGGTTTTTATCGGGGTTTTTCCTCACCTGTAAGACAAATGTCAGGAAAACTTTAAGGCCCAAACGGTCCCCGAAATCATACGGCCATTATCACCATCATCCTTATCATCATCATTCTTCACCGGTGTGGAAAGCAACGGGAAGCTACCACACCTACAATTCCCTAGTAAAGCTGCAAGCATAGCATGAAAATGCTATGATTGCAGTGAAGGACCTGCCCTCGGGCTGAATTACTATGGATGGATGGATATATATTTATATATAATTTATAATATAGTAAAAGCTTCAATATTTAAAAAAATAATTAAATTCATTTTCTTTCTCATATGCTCTTGACAGTGGCGTCTAGCGAATAAAAATTTCAGTGAAACAGGTGTCCGCGACACTACAAGACTAGCACAGTCTCCGGTGATTAAAACAACAACCTCCCCCAAACTAATCTCAATCAGTTATTACCTTGACAACTCTTCCAAGCCATGATTATTCAAGTCACTATTCCCTGTCAGGAAGCTAGTAAAATTTATAGTCTACTAGATTTCTTTTTCTTTTCTTTTTTTCTCTTTTTTTAGAGAGAGAGAGAGAGAGAGAGAGAGAGAGAGAGAGAGAGAGAGAGAGTGTGTATGTATAATTTAACCCTGGTGAAGTGGAAGAGAAGAGCTTACGGTCTTAACTCCATCAGGTAAAATAAATGAATAAATAAATATTGCATTAGTAACATTGTATAACACTTTATAAATTCTATATTATGTTGATGAAAACCACAGTAAGACCAATGATAAAAAATAAAGAGACAAAAAAGAAGCAACGAGTTATGAAAACAGCAGAAATCAATACAAGTACAAGCCATAGATTAGACGAAATGAGAAAAAGAGAATGGAACGATCATATTGATAGAGCCAATAATAAAAGGTAATTATAACAGTTCGAGATATATATTCAAGAGACAAAATAGAAGTCGACAGATCGAAAAAACTACGGAAAGAAGAATTAAGGCCATTTGTAACAAATCATCTGCTGTATGATACAGCCCACAAGCCTCGTAAAAAAAGAAGAATGTTGATGATCCCTTTTTTATTTCAGGGCAAAGGCCCTGAAGCCGTAACGTACGAGAAGCCACTGTCCTCGACGTGTCAAACAATTAATTTTAAATTCAAATCGGTGATTTACAACAAATTTAAGTATTTTAAAATGTAGCATAGGTAATAATCAATAAATATATTATATTAAATTATTAAAATTCTTATAATCAACACATCTATAGGACAGATATGTCCATCCATCCATAGTAATTCTGCCCGAAGGCAGGTCTTCCACTGCAATCATAGCATTTTCGTGCTATGCTTTGCAGCTTTACTAGCGAATTGTAGGTGTGGTAGCTTCCCGTTCCTTTCCACACCGGTGAAGGATGATGATGGTGATGATAATGATAATGATATAAGGATGATGGACATATGATTTCGGGGACCGTTTGGGCTTAAAGTTTTCCTGACATTTGTCTTACAGGTGAGGAAAAACCCCGACAAAAACCTCACCCAGAAAAACTGTCCCGACCGGGAATCGAACCCGGGCCCGCTGCGTGATAAGGCAGCACGCTACCTCGAGACCACAGCGGCGGACGACACACACACACATATATATATAATCATAAAGAGACGTACAGGTGAATAGAGAAAACAACAAAACAGTGAACTACATGGTATTTATAGGTAGCCAGATATAGTAAGAACAGTTAGATCTTGTAGACTGCGATGGGCAGGACATGTGGCACGAATGGGGAACAAAAGACGTGCATGGAAGCTTCTTGTAGGAAAACCAGAGGGAAAACGCCCATTGGTAGACTAAGAATGAGGTGGGAAAATAACATTAACAATAATTTGAGGGTAGTAGATTATACAGGGAATGATTGGAAATCATTAGCTCATGATAGGGACGTATGGAGAGCTTATGTCCGCGCGACCATGAACCTACGGGTGTCAATGAGTTAGTTAGTTAGTTAGGCGCCATATATATATATATATATATATATAGGGCCTATTACAATCTTCACATTAATACATTAAAGGAGATGATATAAATGAGGATCTATCAGAGTTCAGGTTTCACTCCAATATTGTGATTTTAAGTCAGGACAATGTAAAGTTCTGCCGAAATATAGAGCTATATGTCACAAACAAGGCATTTCGATATGCACAGCAAGACATAGTTTTAAAAACATTAAGCCTAATTTTACAAATAAGAAACTACGGTGATATAACAACTCTTAAGTTTCAATGGTCCTTAAAAGAGTACCATTTCAAAAGCTGATGATGGAAAATGTCCCGAAAGGCCTACAATCTATTTTAGAAGTACTCTTTCTTAGTTGAGGACTACTGAGATCTCAGGTACGTGTTTTATTGAATTAAATCTACATTTGTAATGCTTGGGGAGTTTTATCAGCATCATTAGCCGATTAGCTTCTATACCTTTTTTTTTTTTTTTGTGATGAGGGTTTACAATGGATGGGGTCTACTCACAAGGAGAACTAAATAGTTACTTGAAATGACAAGTAGCAAAATTAGTATAAACTGAAACTAAAATTGAGTGTTTGCACGTAAAATGTTCCTATAATATAGGTGTAATTATTATAATATCTATAAAGGTTCCGGTTGGCCTAAAATTTCTTGAGAAAGTTTTATTCTTGCTTATTTATTTAGTTTAAGGAATTTTTACATGCTAGATGTCCGCTAACTACTTGTGTGTCATTTGTGCTAATCTACGAGGACCACCATGCCAACCAACTTTGCTTCTTTTTGATAAATTGCCACAGTTTTAATTCTACTTTTATTGTTATGGGTGAAGAAAATAAGTAATTTTGCAAGTTGCTCTATCGCTCACTGGCTGCAACAGCGAGACAACTAAAAAAAAAAAATACAATTTTTATTTACTTAAACCAGGATTATGCAGAAATTATTTTACAGCCATCTGATGTATATAACTGCAAAATCAAAAAGAGTTCGGTTACTTTCGGCTAAACAAGAAATAAACCGTATAAGATATAATGGAACAGTTACAAATAATAATATATAATCGTGAAATACATTAAATATTTATAAGATAAAACTTAAAATATGTACCTTTTTGGCAGGTGCCGTCGTCCTCAACTATGTTAAAATATTATATTTAAAATATTATCTGGAGGCCTTTCGGAAGTTAACTTCCATCACCAGCAGGATGAGCTTTTGCTACTAGTTGTTATTTATAACGATGTAGACCCTAAGTGTCTATAGCAGCAACTGATTTGTTTTTGGCGATCTCGTATAAGGGGTTGTTTGACTGGGGTGCGTTCTCATTAAGAAGTGAAGTGTTGTTTATTTCTTTTATAATATTTGAAGACCTTGAGATTGTAAAAGAAATAAACAACACCTTACTTCTTAATGAGAACGCACCCCTTATACGAGATCGTCAAAAACAAGTCAGTTGCTGCTATGGACATTTGGAGTCTACATCGTTATAAACAACAACTAGCAGCAGAAGCTCATCCTGCTGATGATGGAATTTAACTTCCGAAAGGCCTCCAGATAATATTTTAACATAGTAGAGGATGACGGCACCTACCAAAAAAGGTACATATTTTAAGTTTTTATCTTATGACTATTCACCTCAACGGAATCTGATATGAATTTTATTAGTATTGATAAAATATTTAGAGGAAGTTCGGGTAATATGAACCCTTCGGTTTGAGTGGATCCTGTTAATATCTTTTTAATTGGTGCTGCCCTCGAACAGAAACTATTTTAACTTCTACCCTTCATCAACTTCACGTGTTCAATGCCAGTTTTTTTATTCTTTTTGCGAAAAAGGGTTTATTTGTGATATTCATGAAAATACCATTTTAAAAGTTTTTTTTTCAAGCTAAGAATTAATTCTTAATTTCTGCTATTGGATATTACAAATATTGAAAAATCTCCTAAATATATTATATTGTGTAGATGCTGTTTTAATATACTGACTGGTTTGATTTGATATTATATGAGATGGCTGCTATATAAATTAATTAAACATAACAAAGGAATTCGGTTAGTGTGGACTCTCCACGAGGCAGTTAAAGTGGAATATGTTTATTTTATCAATGAGGATGCTATCTGTAAAAACCATACACTTATTTAATTCTATTTAACATCCTCGTAATTTTACAAGACCCTATGACCGTCGCTGTCTGCAGATGAATGACGTGTGGATGTTATAATCAACAATATATTTCTTTCTAAAATATTAAATAAATATCAACATTCTTTAATTACGATCAGCCATAAACACTTTCAGAATAATTTGTGCTTGTCTAATTAAATTAATTGAGTGAATAAACTTAAAAATAGTCTACAATCTAGGATGGACTCTGGGGTTCACTTTACCCGAACATAGAGGATAAAGTGGACCTTTCTTCTTCTTCTTCGGCTTTCCCCCACTTATAGGTTTGCCGTCTTCAGTTTCCATTTATCTCTATCATTCCAATCTCCCTCTTCCAAATTCCTATCCTCCATTATTGTTCTGACGTAGGTTTTCCATTTCCATCTTGGTCTACCACGTTTATTTCTTTCAGGGGGTGACCATTGGTATATATTTTTTGGCCATCTTTCATTTTCCATTCTTTGTACATGGCCATGCCATTTAAGCGTTTGATTTTCAATCCTCTTAACAACAGATGTGGTGACCTTCATTTCTCTCCAAAGGAATTCATTTCTTATTTTATCCTGTCTTGTTTCTTGGAGGCTTCTTCTAAAATAATCGAATTCAACTGTTCTAATTTTATTATTTTGTAATTCCGTCAAAGACCAAGTTTCGCTTCCATATGACAAAATATTCTGTATTATGCTCTTATACATTTTCATTTTAGTTTCCTTTGTAATACTTTTGTTCCAAATTACTCCATGTAATGTCTTAGTTGCATTTTTTGCCATTGCAATTTTAGCCTCTACATCTCTCTCACAGGTACCGAAACTTGTAATTATTGACCCAAGATATGGACCTTTCTTATAATGTAAAAAAAGTTAATAAATTATGAAGATGTTTCTCTATCTAATGATAATCACTGTAATTAAACCAAATGCAAATCCCTTAATTAAAAGAAGAAAAATAACATTCAAAATAGGGGTCCACATTACCCGAAGTTCCTGTATCAATTCATAACAGCCCACCAAAAAATTAAAAATAAAAAAAATTAATGTCAATCTGTCCACCGCTGTGGTCTCGAGGTAGCGTGCTGCCTAGTCACTCAGCGGGCCCGGGTTCGAGTCCCGGTCGGTACAGGCTCCTGGGTGATCCTGGGTGAGGTGTTTCGGAATTTTTCCTCACCTGTAAGGCAAATACCAGGAAGCTTAGGACTCAACGGTCCCCGAAAATCATCCGGCAATCATTATCATCATTATCCTTCACCGATGTGGAAAGCAACGGGAAGCTACCACACTTATAATTCATTAGTAAAGCTACAAAGCATAGCATGAAAATGCTATGATTGCAGTGAAAGACCTGCCCTCGGGCAGAATTACTATGGATGGATGGATGGAATGTCAATCTAAGAATAACCATTTTAGTTGTGCCGCTGTTGCAGCTAGTGAACAGCATATTTATGAGAGTGACGTATGAATGGCAACTAAAGCGATACAAAAAATCATGAGTTGCAATTACAAACAAATTAACAGTGGCGCGACGTAATAAATTTAGCCGTTGATGTCGGACGTAAACGTGTGAATCGAAATCAAAACGAACAACTGTTCTAAATATTTTAAAACGTCAGCCATTTTTAACGGAAGTGTAAGGCATTTTCGTTGTGTTTTTAATTAAATATATAGTTTATTTAATACACAAGTGATCTTCTTGGTGATAAAATATTAAAATATATATGCAGTCAATATACCCATTTCACCAATTAATGTTTTAAAATGACTCAATATCTGGTCTTGAGAATGACAGCTTGGCTGTAGAAACCTGTTGATCATTTTAAAACATTAATTGGTGAAATGGGTATATTGACTGCATATATATTTTAAATATATAGTGATTCTCAAACGAACAACTGTTCTAAATATTTTAAAACGTCAGCCATTTTTAACGTAAGTGTAAGGCATTTTCGTTGTGTTTTTAATTAAATATATTGTGATTCTCACAACTTACCATTATATTTACCATCAAATAACAAGGAATATAAACAAAGAAATACTCAATTTTTTACTCGCATTATACAGAGTGTCCCATTCAAACCTCCCACATTTTAATTAATCATAACTAACAAAGTATGCGGAATTATGAAATGAGGCCGCTATTAAACGGAACAGAAACTCAAAGAATTTTCATTGCCACACACTAAAACACGTCTATATGTGCACCATTAGTAGCACGAACAATATCAAATCTGTATTCGATTCCGTGCCACGTTCTGTCCAATATGTCCATTGGTACTGTTGCAATTGTATCAAGGATACGGGTTCGTAAATCATGAAGATCTTGTATTGGAGTCGCAAATACACGATCTTTTACATACCCCCCAGAGGAAGAAGTCCAGTGGAGTGATGTCTGGCAAACGTGGTTTCATGTCGTTATTGTCCAACATGCGACAGATGAATTAACTGCAACAATGAAAACAAAAATTCTCTGAGTTTCTCTTTATTTTAATACCAACCTCATTTCACAATTCCGCATACTTTGAGAGTTATGATTAATTAAAATGTGGAAGGTTTGAATGAGACACGGTGTATATAAGTTTCTCAACTATTGGGAATCATTTTCAAACTAACAATCAAAAGCAAATAAATTAAATTGTAAATAATTATCTACGAATTACATATGATGGAACTCTAGAATAAAATAAAAATAAAATTTCAAAACACGAACCAGATAATCTTGATAAAAAACTTAATTTGAGAAAAAATTAATAAATTACACTGGTCAACATGATTTTTGTCTCATGAGTACCAATAGTTGTACTTATTGTAGTTTTTTATCGTGTTTTCAAATATGTATTCGGAATTTCTCCATCACCCACAGTTTTTTTATTTCAATTTCAATTAATGGATTTGAATAATTATTTTTTTGATAAACCTAAATTTCTTCCCGGAAAATCTTGGCGCAGTGAATGATGAGCACGGGGAATACTTTCATCAGGAGATTTCAGCTATGGAAAATATATATCAAGGCAAATGGAATCCTAATATGCTGGCCGATTATTGTTGGACCATCAAGAGGGATGCTCCACAGGCGAATATAGCAGAAAATCGTCATTTCTTACTTTCTAGGTGAGTCCGAATGTTCGAATATTGTGTAGTTACGAATGTAGAAAATAATAAAGTGTTTGCGTCTCTCGGAAACCTTGCGTGATGGAGAAAAATCGACATCATATTTTAATTCAGGAGGAAAAATACTATCAGAATCACATATTTTTCTTTCTGAGACAAAAAAAAAGTTTATTTTTATTTTTATTTATTTATTTATTTATTTATTTTTGCTCAGTGTTATCATATTGAAAATCAATTGACACAGATGCAAAACAAGGACCTGATTTTTTATCCCATCGCTTCATATTTTATATTAACTTCAAAATAAAATATTTCCGAGAAACAAGACATGTTGCATCCTTATAAATACAGTATTAGTTGCTACATCTGAAGATGATTTACAACATCCACTATACAGTATAGCAACAGTATTTCATGGACATGTCTTCTGAAAGCTAAGATCATGGAAGGGGCCAATTACCTAACAAAATCTTCATGAAATTCTAGAAAAGTATATGCTTTTTTAATATCTTGACCGCGCCGTAGCCGAGCGGTTAAAGTAGGAAGCCTTGGCGCAGAGCTACGGGACTTGCGCTGGTTCGAGTCTCCATGGGGGAAGAAATTTTCTCATGGTATTTCCGCCAGTATGGGACCGGTGCCCACCCAGCATCGTGAGGCAATTGGGTAGCTACAATAAGTAGCGGCTCCAGGTTGAGGAACCAGCTATAACGGCTGGGGGACTCGACATGCTAACCACATGTCACCCCTACACTGGCTGTTGATCATCTACCTCTGTGATTGACACATGTGGATGTGAAGGGCCAGCAGCCGGCTGGTAAAAGGGCAACCGCTGAAAAGTGGAAAGACCCTCAATCGAATCGGACTGCAAACTCACATTTTGGGAAGAATAGTACATATATGGGAAAAATAGACTTACTGGAACAAATTTAAATTTCATAAGATACGTACCACCAACAACCTGTTTATAATTGAGAACACGCCCAGTTTATTCAATCCTCTGTACAAAATTATCACTAGTGTACCAGTATTGCATTCAGGGACAGTTCATACAGATCTATCTCCTGCTCCTTTTGCTGATAATGGGACTAGTCCCGAAATGCCTACAGAGAATTAATACTTTGCAAATGTGAGGAGAGGGTAACAATTTTATGTTATAGTTGAATGCAGGCTTTCACGGCCGGTAATCATCTACTTAGAGTAGATCTTCCGACCAGGAAACACGCCTAGAAGCACTCGCCACTGAAGATGCCCTCCGCAGTTGAGGGCGAAACGTCTGGTATCAACACCAACTATGGACCACGGCCACATAACCCGGAATCACTCAACATTATAATGTTATGTTATAATTTTAGATTTGAAAATATCTAAGTACAACAGATGTTTTCAAATCATCATCAGTACAGAAATAAACACAAATAAAATTATTATATAACACTCACCATTTTTTAAATTCATGTCAAAGCACAGTTGAGGTTATGTAATAAGATGTTAATTATATATGTTTTTACCTGGTAAGTCAGTCGTCCTCAACTAAATTATTAAATTTCTTCAAGTTATTCTAATATGGAGGCCTTTCGAAAACAATGTTTCAACACCATCAGCCATCAGTTCCAGTTAAGACGCAGAAGATGAAACATTGTTTTCGAAAGACCTCCATATTAGAATAACTTGAAATTTAATAACTTAGTTGAGGACGACTGACTTACCAGGTAAAAGTTATTTAATTAACATCTTATTATACAACACATTGGGAAGGCCTGTCCTCACAGCAATGAAGATTGGGTACTTAGAAAGTATGATGAGGGAAGGAGAATAGCTAATGTGATGGGATTTATGCTTCAAACTACTGGCTTAACAAAATGAGAGCAAAATTAACGAATATTAAGTAACTCACACCATTGAAACCATAGGTTCATGGTCGCGATACTAATTTATCTCCAGAAAATTTTACTCCAGTGGAACCCATCTCCGTGTTTCTTGACGGTTGTATTTTTACGGCGAAAGATTGTCACTGTTTGGACCAAGTACTATTTTCGTCTAGGTTATCACCTTCTACCTGAAACTAATTGATATTTTACCATCTAAATGTGGCACCAGTCTTAAACTAAACTGATGAATATCAGATAAATTAGAGGAAACGTCCTAACAGAAAGCCTAAAACAAGGTATCAGTTACATGACAAGAGATCAATGGGTCGTGTGAGAAAGATGACACGAAAATACCAGCATTCCATTCAGAATTAAACAATTCGGCTATTCTATGCACTGTGTCACCTGTGAATATTTGATCGGAGAACAAGCGACTGCTAGTTTCATGTTGGTCGTTGTGATAACACATGTTCCCGCTAGAGCTACTTGACAACATGTTCACTCATATATAAGAAGATTCTCTCCCAGGAGTCCAGCTAAACTAGTGGGCAAGTTAGGGAAAGTTGGATTGAGAAAATGAGCGAGTTAGTTTAATGTTCATTTGTTTTTTAGCGGGTTTTTGTGATAAGTTGGCTACACTGTCTGAGCAATGATTAATATATATATTTCAACTGTAAATATGGTGATTTTTGGTTACTTTGAGGTCAACTTTCACTTCATTTAAAGACATTTCCACTTTTTTTTTAAATCGACATTCTCTCAACAATTAATTGTGTTATTTTTTTTTCATTTTAATTTATGTAGGTGGCATATGGATGCGAAACATGACTCTTACTTTAAGAGAGGAAAAGAGATTACGAGTATTTGAGAATAAAGTTCTCAGGAAACTGTTTGGACCAAAGAGAGATGAACAGACAGGTGAATGGAAAAGATTACATAACAATGAACTACATGGTCTTTATAGGTAGCCAGATATAATAAGAGCAGTTAAGTCCCGTAGAATGCAATGGGCAGGATATGTGGCACGAATGGGGAATGAAAGACGTGCATGGAAGCTTCTTGTAGGAAAACCAGAGGGAAAACGCCCAATTGGTAGACCAAGAATGAGGTGGGAAAAAAACGTTAACTATGATTTGAGGGAAGTAGATTATGCAGGGAATGATTGGAATGTATTTGTTCAGGATAGGGATGTATGGAGAGCTTATGTCCGCGCGGTCATGAACCTACGGGTTCGATAGTGCCAGTGAGTAAGTTAGTAGATGGCATGATGGTACAGAATCTCCTACAATTCCTCTAGGAGTTACAGAAGTAAGGATAATAATGATGATGATGATGATGATAAATGTGTACGCGTTACACATAGTTCTTGCTGGAAACCGGCCCAACCGACACTTAATGGCGATAAGCCCTTGCAAATGAACATATGAAGGTAATAGAATTCTAAACTTCAGTGATACATGATTTAGATTTGAATAAACTACTCATTTCTATATTAAAAAAAAACTGGCACACATACACATTGGTATTATGAATTTAATAAAGAACCGCAATCGGAGCTGGAACTACTTTTCCAAACTTTTCGCATCCTTGGATTTGTTTCTGAAAGCGCCATGACCTAGTTGTAAAAAAGCATGCATTTTTTATACCTCCACGAGTAGAGGAAGCATGTACCGGTATAATAAATTCAAGTGTAGGTAGGCATCATGCCAAAAACATCCCCCGAAAACCGATGTAGAAGGTGATGGGGAAGACGGAAAGGTGAAAAAAACACTTTACCTAACCTAACCTTGATCATGTGACCGCCCGCCTTTCGTAACGCATCATTCAAAGCCATCTGTAACCATCAGTAAAATGTGCCACACCCACTGGTGGGATGAGTATCCGCGTATTGAGCGAATCCCTTTCTGCTTGGCGGGAAGGGAACAGCTACAGCAATGCTTTTTTAAAGGCGTCCAACGAGTGAAAGAAACGGAAGGTAAAACATAGGAAAAATGCAAATTATTTCTCTCACTTTTCTCGAATTCTGCGAGAATGAAAAGAGTAAGATAAATGCAAGAATTAGCATAATACAAGATCAAATATACCCAGGGAGTCAGTTCAAGCGGTAATCACCAAGTCTCTTATTCAGAAAGTTCCGACTTCAAGTCCTAGTGACGACCTGTCTGCATTATTCTTACTTGATTTTCTTGAGATGCAAAGCTCACTTTTGTGGTGTTATGTCTGAATAGTGTGGCTATAATTTGTATGTAATTAAATGTAAGCTACTGGGGACAAAGTCGGCTATCACGGAGGGCTGACAATCTCCTGCCTACTGTCTAGAAAGATGGGTCTGTAGTGGGGTCATTTTACCACTTTATAATAGAAATATGGCAAGCCACGTTGATATGCATTTTGCAGCCCCACCTTCTCCCCATTTCTTCAATGCTCATCCGATCTTAAACTTAATGTTTAATATCCATCCATAGTAATTCTGCCCGAGGGCAGGTCTTTCACTACAATCATAGCATTTTCATGCTATGCTTTGCATCTACACTAGGCAATTATAGGTGTGGTTGCTTCCCACACCGGTGAAGGATGATGATGATAATTATATGGATGATCATGATGCTGACCAGATGATTTTCGGGGACTGTTAGGCTCTAAGCTTCCTGACATTTGTCTTACAGGCGATGAAAAACCCCGAAAAGAAAACCTCACCCAGGAGCATGTCCCGACCGGGAATCTAACTCGGGCCCGCTGCGTAAGAACGCAGCACGCTACCTCAAGATCAGATCGATGGACATTGTTTAATATAATATTTATATAAAATTTATTTTTATTGTTTTTAATATTAGATATTTTACGAAATGTTTGTCTATCCTTACATGTTTTACATAAATATCTACATATTTTGGATGTCAATATTACATAAAAATTCTAGACTTACTGATTAACATTCCAGGTCTCTCGTTCGATTCGCGCCTATAAAACAGAACTTTTTTTTTTTAAGTATAGAGTCTGGAAAGGAGTTCACTCAGCCTCGTGATGAGAACGTGATAGCCGTTTAAACTGAAAAAATAGCGAAATCTGCTTCCTGAAATTAAAACTAAAGTTTGAGGATTGCGTCATGCTAAACACGTGACTCTCTCTAATATCTGTCGTTTATTTATCGGTAATCAATCCCAAGTGTGGTATCACGGATTCATTCTCTTAATTCCAAGGTAAATACTGAGATCAATTCCACAAGTAATCATATTTTAATATGTTAAATAATCAATTGAGTTGGTGTTTACTTGATGGAAATCCATATTTATTAATTAAATAAAAATAAAACGTAGTTTTATTTGATTTTCATATTTATTATATAATTCAGTGACAGCTGTTTCGGTACACTGTACGTTCTTCAGACATGTTAACAAATTATGAATTGTATTCCCACTGATCTAAGCAACAATACAACAATATTTATTTAAATTTTTTAATTTAACAAAGGGGATTCATTCAAATCAAGTTGAGAATTTAACAGTTTTTTACTACTTTTAAATAATTTATTAATTTCTACAGCCTCCAAAAGATCTAACTTCTTACCCTTATCACAAATATGTAAAATTTCAAAATTTGGATCGAAACAATGATAAAATTGGAATAGGTGGTTAGCATATTTTGAATTTTCTAAATTTCTGTTATATGCTCTCATGTGTTCCTTTATCCGAGAGATAAAAGGTCTACCAGTTTGTCCTATATAGACATTGTCATATGTGCCACACTTCAATTTATATACACCTGATAATTTTTTGTTCGTTTTGGTTTTATTGTTTTTATTTTTTTATTATATGCTAACCACCTATTCCAATTTAATCATTGTTTCGATCCAAATTTTGAAATTTTACATATTTGTGATAAGGGTAAGAAATTAGATCTTTTGGAGGCTGTAGAAATTAATAAATTTAAAAGTTGTAAAAAACTGTTAAATTCTCAACTTGATTTGAATGAATCCCCTTTGTTAAATTAAAAAAATTAAATAAATATTGTTGTATTGTTGCTTAGATCAGTTGGAACACAATTCATAATTTGTTAACATGTCTGAAGAAGATACAGTGTACCGAAACAGCTGTCACTGAATTATATAATAAATATGAAAATCAAATAAAACGACGTTTTATTTTTAATTTAATTAATTAATATGTTAAATTTAATATCAGTTACATTTTAAACAAGATACAAGAACACAGGAATATAATTACATAGCTTCCTGCTACACAGAGAAAGGCCGTATACACAGGACTGGAGATGTTTAACTGTCTCAGAATAACTATAAAGCAACCGAATAAATTTCACAATGTGAACGGTATTTGTATTAAAAATCACATATTTCTATAATATTATTATTGTTATTATTGCTAATATTGTTATTATTAGTAATAAATACAGTAGCAGTGCTAGTAGTAGCTGTGGCAATAGCAGTAGTAAGTTTAATTCCATATAGAGATTTTTTATTTTTTTTAAATATCTGTAGAGGAACTTTGGGTAATTTGGACCTCTGTTTTGAATTTGTTATTTTCTTCTTTTAATTAAGGGATTTGAATTCTGTTTAATTACAGTGATATCATTAGCGTTATAACTATGAAATAGCATTGATATTTTATTACAATATGGAAACATATTCATAATTTATAAACTTTTTTACATTACAAGAAAGGTACACTTTAAGTTCTATTTTCGGTTAAAGTGGACCCCAGAGCCCACCTTAGCTTTTAGTCTATTTTTAAGTGTATTTACTCTATTAATTTATACAGACAGGCAGAGATTAATCTGAAAATATTTATGATTGATCATAATTAAAAAGCGTTTATATTTATTTAATGTTTTGAAAAATTATTGTTGATTATAACATTCACTCGTCATTCAACTAGAGAAAGCGACGGTCTTTGGGTTTAGTAAAATTACAAGGATATTAAATAAAATTAATTAAGTGAATGGTCTTTACAGATAGCATCCTCATTGATAAAATATACGTATTCGTGTAAAGTGAACCGAGGTTCACGTGCAGAGTCCACATTAACCGAATTCCTTTGTTATGTGTAATTATTTTATACAGCCACAATGTCACATAATATCAAACCAAACCCATCAGTATATTAAACAGCATCTACATAATATAATACTTTTAGGAGTTTTTTTCAACATTTGTAATATTCAATAGCAGATATTAAGAACTGATTCTTAGCTTGAAAAAAAAAATTAAAGTGGTAATTTTCATAAATATCACAAATAAAACCTTCTTCGCACAAAGAATAAAAAAACTGGCCTTGAACCCTTCAAAGTTGATCACGGGAATAAGTTAAAATATTTTTTGTTTAAAGGCAGAACCAATTAAAGAAGATATTAACAGGGTCCACTCAAACAGAAGGGTACACATTACCCGAACTTCCTTATACACATGGTATTTTCATGTATGAGTGTAGATATTTATGTATGTACAGTAGACGGATACTTACATATTATCATTGTTTTTATGGTTTTTTTGTTAGTACAGGTGTGTATTTGTTTATACATTCGTATCTTTTTTCTTTATTCATGGAACAAAACATGCACTTACGATCAAAAAGGCCAGCGCGCAATGTAAATGAAATGGCATTTCCTTTCATTCGGAAAAAAAGCGAATCAATTCCATTACTACTATTAATATCCTTAACTCTTGTCCACTACGGATTAGGTCGAGGGATAAGACAAGATCAAGGCCCTAAATTTGTAGAGGTCTGTGAACTACAAGGGTACAATATGACCACGCCTGTCACAAAGCGATGAGATTAGCAACGGGGACTTCAAATTGTGGCATACTGAAGGAATTCGGTACATTTTCGGACACAATAAGGGGCAAAATTATGGCTATTAAGTATTGGTTGGACATAATAAACGGGAATCAGGACTCGCTTAGGGCAGAGTGTTACAATGAACAGAAAAGGCAGTGTGTTTCGGGAGATTGGGTAATCGGTGTAGAAAGGGGATTGAAGGGCATAGGGATGGGTTGGGTATGGGAGAGGAGTACGCGGAATAATAGAAATGTTTGGAGGACAGTTAAGAAGAGACTAATCGATATAGACAGACAGTATATAGAAGCAGAGTGTAGCCAGAAAATATCGCTCACCCTGCAGACGGAACTGAAACTTTCGTGGGGAAGGGAGAAGAAATATATTGACTCTTTGGATGGGGATGAAAAAAGTGCTATTGCATGGTTTCATTTGGGGGGATGGATGGCCCATAATTTAACAAGTGAGGAAGGCATTAAACTATGCCCACTATGCGATGACCATGAAAACTGGCAGCATATTATAGCATTCTGTAGAGAGACAGAACAACTTAGATTACAGATGCTGCCGGAGAGATTTCTCAGGTCGGATCGAGGGAGAGTGGCGTGTTGGGATCTTTTAGGACGGATCGAGAGTGAATCAAAAACATGCAAATTTTTGGGTACAGTAAGAAAATTGAGATATAACAAAATTGTAGATTAAGGATATAGGTATGTATTAACAATAAGAAGAATCTCAATATGGTCTTTGTTTTCGATCTTTAATCATGTTATATAATAAGTAGGTCTGATAAGTTGAATAGTCTGATAGTGCACTTAATGTCTGCAGGGACGGGGGGAGAGGGGTATGAGCGTGCGGTGTGTATATGTGTGGGGGTGTGTGGGTGTATGTGTGTGTGCTTTTTTTCTAATTTGTTTTCTAGCATTTTTTTTTAATATTAATGTACGGAATGTGGATGAATGTAGATATGTATTATTTTGATTTAGTGCAGACATAGATTTTACTTATATGTAGCCTGATATTGTTTTTTGATACAGGTGTATTTGTAGGTATTTGTTTATATTATTAGTTTTATTTTTTTATTCATGGAAAAATAATGCACGTACGGCCAAGCAGGCCCGTGCGCAATGTAAATGCATATGTATTTTCTTTATTCTGAAAAAAGGCAATAAATTCCATATTCTATTCTATTCTATTCCATCACAGAGATGGATTAACAAAATGAAACGAAATGATGTGTATGGAGAAATAGTTGAAAATTTTGTGGTAGGGGAAAACGGGAGAAATCCCCCCCCCAATAAAAAAACCTGCCAAGCTCCATTTCGTCCACAACATAGAGTGACCGAGACTCGATCTCGAGACCTTAGCGGCGAGAAGCGAGCGTCTAACGCCATGCACCACAGAGCCCCCACTAGGAAAGTACGAAACTAAAATTGATAGTTATAAAAAACTTTTTCCATGATACGACTAATAAAATACTATTAAAACTATCTAATAATGTTTAGCGTAAAACATTTGATTAAATATAAAATAAAATTTTACTAGTTAAAAACTGTGGATCATGGATGATCTCGTCATCTTACCTTAATAAGTAGAGGAACGCCGTAATGTGCAGGCAACACTTCTGTCTCCGCTGTGTTACGGGTTAGACTAAACAAAACACCACAGGCGTTTGTTCCTCAACTTGCATGGCTTTCTATGCTATTGTCATACAAAAACGAGGACGCACGAAAATGCATTACATAAATCAATGTCAAATGCAAATTCTAAAACGGATATACTGTTATTTTTTTTTAAAAATACCAAAGCATAAATCATGTTTACATTAAATTCCTTCTTCTTCATTTTATGTGATAGACTTAGTGGTCTGTTACGGTCTCAATCAAACATTTGAAGGGTCTGCACAATGGTCTCTTGTCTGGTGGCTGATAATTCTTGTTCTGCTCACTCATCTTACGTTCCTTATTTAAAAAAAAAACTCCATGGCGCGACAGACTTAGTAGGCCCGTGGCCCACCAGCCGACTGCTGACCTCGCATCCATGTATTAATCACAAAAGTGGACTTACAGTGAGATTTTAAAGTAAAAAAAAAATGTTAAAACATTCAAGTAAAATTTTAACATACTTAAATCAATAACCAATTTTAAATTCTTAACATTTTAAAATGTTATCATCCGGCTAGTGTAGGAGCGACATTTGGTAAGCATGTACCAACCCCCGTCGTTAAAGCTGGTTCCCTCCAACTGGAGCCGCTTGTTATTGTAGCTAACAAAATTCTTCATGATGCTGGCCGAAATCCCATGAGAAAATTTCTTAACCATGGTGATTTGAACCAGCGCATCTCTCGTATTTCTCTACTAAGATACAATGCCTTTTTTTAAATGTCTTTCTTTCTCGTTTTCTTTCGTTTACACTGTTCTTTCTTTTTGTTTTACCTTTGTTAACCATTTAATCTGATTCACACATACAAACACAAGACAGGACACACACTCAGACCCAAGGTGGAGATTTTAAAATCCCCTACCCCGCCGGGAATCGAATTCGGGTCGCCGGAGTGGAAGGTAGGGATTCTAAATTTTTTTTTCCTTATTTTCGTTTACACTGTTTTTCCTTCTTGTTTTTACCTTTTCGTTAACTTTATTTTATTCACACATATAAACACAAGGACAGCACACACACCTAGACCCAAGGTGGAGATTTAAAATCCCCTACCCTGTCGGGAATCGAACCCAGGTCGCCGGAGTGGAAGGTAGGGACTCTACCGACCACGCCACGGTGACGGACCCTTAAACCGTTCGGCTATAATGCGGGACTATTCCATAAATGTAAGTTACTTTTAAGTTATAATGGAAATGAACATTTTTACTAGCTACTCGAGAAGTGAAGAAAGTTTAAAAACATTCTAGAAATTCAATATCTAAAAAGATGATTAAATACGCATTTGATATTTGCACTCTTACTGTACTATAGTCCACCGCTGTGGTCTCGAGGTAGCGTGCTGCCTTGTCACGCAGCGGGCCCGAGTTCGATTCCTGGTCGGGGCAGTTTTTTCTGGGTGAGGTTTTTATCGGGATTTTTCCTCACATATGTAAGACAAAAGTCAGGAAACCTTTAAGGCCCAAACGGTCCCCGAAAATCATATGGCCATCATCCACATCATCATCATCATCATCCTTCATCGGTGTGGAAAGCAACGGGAAGCTACCACACCTACAATTCCCTAGCAAAGCTGCAAAGCGTAGCATGAAAATGCTATGATTGCAGTGAAAGGCCTGACCTCAGGCAGAATTACTATGGATGGATGGACTGTACTATAGAGACTTACGCACCTGGTGACAAGTGGGCCCAGCATCAGCATTTGACGTTCTCGCTGAAAGGGGTCTGCTACAGTTGGCTATTAAAATTACAGTTTGCATATTTTTTTGTGTTCCTGTTATATAATAAAACTTATTTAGCTTGTTATTTACATCTGTTTCCGTTGTTTATTACATTTCGCAACCTAGGAAGTTAATCTTACCACTTGTTCTATTGGTTTGTTTTCTAATATTATCTTTCTCCGAACTGGATGAGCGCCCTTGAAAGTCATTGTTTTTTATATTTCTAATGAAATTATACAAGACAATGGCAGTTCCTATTTATTACTTATGGATCCGAAACATGGACAGTGACAACACAACGATCTGCCAGAATACAAGCTGCTGAAATGAAATTCCCCAGACCAATAGCAGGATATCAAAGAACAGACAAAAAACACAACACATAAATAAGATAACAGCTAAAAGTAGAGGAATTAAACACAACAATACTGAAATACAGAACAAACTGGAAAGAACACTTGGCAAGGATGACTGAGAATAGAATACCAAAATCAGCATACAACTTTTCACCACGAGGAAGAAGTAGTTTGGGAAGACCAAAGAAAAGATGGAAACAGCAACCGTTTGGAGCCGGAACAGGCTAGTAAATAAGCCTAAACCGTGACAAAGAAGAAGAAGAAGAAGTAGTATGCATATTATTTACTAGCATTTAAGTCAGGGAAAGAAAAAAAAAAGGCAGGGACAGAGAGAGAGAGAGATAGAAGGAAGAAGACTGATATGATATAGCATGCGACTCGAAAAATACAGTTTGTCGAAACATAACTTATATTTCATAAGAAATTTAATCTTCTTGAATTAATTTAATAGCGCTTAAATAAAGGATAGAATTCAATAAAATATAAATCATTACACCATTAAAATTATTAACCTAAAAAGCAGTATTTATTAATATAAAAATTACGAGTATTTAAGAATAATGTTCTTCGGAAAATTTTTGGGCCAAAGACAGAAGAACAGACGAGTGAATTGAGAAGGCTGCATAACACTGTTCTACATGATCTTTATATGAAACCAGATGTAGTAAAAACAATTGAGTATCGTAGAGTGCAATGGGCAGACATGCGGCATGGATGGGGAACGAAAGAAGGACATGGAAAATAGAGGGAAATCTTCCAGTAGCAAGGCCAATAATGAGATGGGAGAATAATATTAACCACGATTTTAAGGAGGTAAATTATACAGGGATGATTAAAAAAACATTTCCTCATGATAGGGATGTATGGATAGTTATGTCCGCGCGACAATATCCTGGTAAAACAAAGATAGGAAGACCAAGACCTAAGTGGAAGGAAAATACGCAGAGATCGATAACAAGCAGAGGACTGAATTTGGAAGAGGCACTGAATAGAAATATGTGATAACTATAAATGGTAATGCGGCGACAGTCATATAACCGTATCTACTTATTATTATTATTATTATATTATTATTATTATTATATTATTATTATTATTATTATATTATTATTATTATTATTATTATTATTATTATTATATTATTATTATTTATTATTATTATTATTATTATTATTATTATTATATTATTATTATTATTATATTATTATTATTATTATTATTATTACTTTCTACTTATTATTATTCTTATTCTATTATTATTATTCTTCTTCTTCTTCTTCTTCTTCTTCTTATTCTTCTTCTCTTCTTATTCTTCTTCTTCTTCTTCTTCTTCTTCTTCTTCTTCTTTCTTCTTCTTCTTCTTCTTCTTCTTCTTCTTCTTCTTCTTCTTCTTCTTCTTCTTCTTCTTCTTCTCCTTCTTCTTCTTCTTCTTCTTCTTCTTCTTCTTCTTTCTTCTTCTTCTTCTTCTTCTTCGTCTTCTTCTTCTCTTCTTCTTCTTCTTCTTCTTCTTCTTCTTCTTCTTCTTCTTCTTCTTCTTCTTCTCCTTCTTCTTTTCTTCTCTCTTCTTCTTCTTCTTCTTCTTCTTCTTCTTCTTCTTCTTCTTCTTCTTCTTCTTCTTCTTCTTCTCCTTCTTCTTCTTCTTCTCTTCTTCTTCTTCTTCTTCTTCTTCTTCTTCTTCTTCTTCTTCTTCTTCTCTCTTCTTCTTCTTCTCCTCTTCTTCTTCTTCTTCTTTCTTCTTCTTCTTCTTCTTCTTCTTCTTCTTCTTCTTCTTCTTCTTCTTCTTCTTCTTCTTCTTCTTCTTCTTCTTCTTCTTCTTCTTCTTCTTCTTCTTCTTCCTTCTTCTTATTCATTCTTCTTCTTATTTATTCATTCTTATTATTATTCTTATTATTTTAAGCACAATATACATACGGCAGAGCCATAACCGCATGGCTGAATGGAGTCTCATGGACGTGACATATAACCAGAAAAAATAAATTACAAATATATAATTCAATAGTGGGGGGCACGCCGTAGCGTAGTGGTTAAGGCACTGAGCTATAAGCCGGAGGGTCGAGGGTTCAAGTCCCATTGGGGTCAGGATTTTTAAACTGACCCAGACCCTTTGGCGGCACTATGGCCCTGGGGTCGACTCAGCCTCTAACGGAAATGAGTACCAGACGCTTTTCTGGGGGTAAAGGCGGCCGTCACGCAGGGCTGACAACCCGGCTGACATAAAAAGGTCGATTGTCTAGAAAAAGTGGGAGCCTTAACCTCCTACTACCCCAAGGGCCTCCGGGCCTGTTGTGGGATCACTTTACTTTACTTTATAATTCAATAGTGAGAAGTACTGTCACATATGGAGCTGAAGTTTGGAAATTCAACAAAAACTTAGAACAAAAACTTATGTCGATGGAAATGGATTTCATAAGGAGAGAAACAAATTGTTCAAAATTAGAAAAAATAAGAAAAGTACGAGAAAAAATGAATATTAGAATTCAATAGTAGATTATATAAGATATAAGCAATTGAATTGGTATGGGCACGTACGACCAACGCAATAAGAAATGGTACCCATAAAAACATTGGAATGATGTCCACCTGGAAAAAGTAGGAAAGGGAGACCTCGAAACTCGTAGATGGAAGAAATGCGAACTGGAATGAGGACAAGAGGATTGGAGGCTGAACACTGTAAGAGAGATGAGTTTGGAACTAGATTGAAGTTTTATAAAACATTGGCAGTTCCTGCATTACTTTATGGGGGCGAAACTTGGGTAATGGCAAAAAATTACAAAGTAGAATACAAAGCGCTAAATGAACTTTCTTAGAAGAACAAAAGGATCTTTTGGATCGGATAAAGAATGAAGATTTAAGAACAGAGTTAAATATATATCAATTGAATGAGAAAATCACAGAATATCGAGAGAAATGGTTTACACATGTGGAAAGAATGAATGTAACAAGATTACCAAGATGACCATTCAACTACAAGCCAAGAGGTTTAAGGAATGTAGGAAGGCCAGTGAAAAGATGGACAGAACAACTGTGAGGCGGAACAGGCAAGTATTACCTAGCCCGTGAAGTGAAGAAGAAAAAGGATTGGAGGACATGGAGTGGATGGATAGAGACGAGTGGAGAAGAAAAATAAAACTTTAGGAACAGAAAGATGGGTAATCATAAAAAATCTGTATATAAAAATATATTATTATTATTATTATTATTATTATTATTATTATTATTATTATTATTATTATTATTATAATATCCGACTGTGAAGGCTGAGGATAGAGATCATATCTCTAGAAATTTATTTTCTTTAATATTAACCGTACTCTTTTTTCTTAACAAAATAAAAAAAAACAAATAAACTAAGTTGATAAGAGGATTGTGCTTATCCGAGTGAATCTAATTTCAAATTCAGAGGAACGTGGTTTATAAAGAAACAAGGAAATCTTGGTATCCAATATTAGATAAGAGAATTTCATATTGTAATTCAGTTTGCGTCGTCATGGTACAGAATAAAGTGGTAACAAAAATCAACGGAATTGTGGCACAAAAAGGGCCATCATTCTGCATAAGAAGTCAACTAAATAGAATAAACGGGTTGCCCCAGGGCTCAACTTCTCCGGAAGAGGGTGAATAGCCTATGAAAATAACAAACGGGAGAAGGAAGAAGCAAAATATGAAAAATATTCAAATTACATTTCACCCCATCCCACTGATAAAAAAATAACGGTTATGTGAACAAGGCAAGAGAAAGTATACGCCTTTTAGTACATGATGAGGGTTGAACAGGGTGAAAAATATAGATAAAATGGATAATATGGAGGGTAGAATGGAAATTACACAGTATAGATTTCTTGGTAACAAGCAATAAGGATGGAAATTAAATGAAAAAAAATTGGAAAAAGGCTAGAGAGAGAGAAAGAAAAAAAAAAGGGGAGGAAAAAGAGGGAATTGTCCGTTTAATATCAAATATGAGAACACATATATAGCTATTTATATTATCAGGGAATAAGTTGATAAATGAAGAATTGCCAAAATGAGTAAAATCCATTGTTGGTAGGCTAATCTAGAACTCTACATGACTTACATAGTTATAAACTGGACACAATCATGTTAGATGACGAATATCATCATCTACTCCAAAGTAGTTTAATCTCTCACCCGATAAGTACGTTTACTTGTCCCATATATATATATATATATATATATATATATATATAAAGTAAAATAAATATTCTCTTTAATTTGCTTACTTGATATAGTCAGCTACTAGATGGCAGTGAAGACAGTGTTCTCGCGACATCTAGTAATAATGAAGAGTATAATACATATATAAGAAAAAAAAAATAAGTGTTTGAATTGGATTCGCCTGGTAGTGTAATGGATATCACGCTGAGGTACAGACTCAGAGATCCGGGTTCGAATCCCGTCCAGGCACTTATTTTTCTTATCATACCATATTAAGCTTGCATTGCTCAATGTTAAAGATTTAATTATAACATCGATAAAGCGTCACTGCTATAAGTAAAATAATATTCTCTTTAATTTGCTTACTTGATATAGTAGCTACTAGATGGCAGTGAAGACAGTGTTCTCGCGACATCTAGTAATAATGAAGAGTATAATACATATATAAGAAAAATAAGTGTTTGAATTGGATTCGCCTGGTAGTGTAATGGATATCACGCTGAGGTACAGACTCAGAGATCCGGGTTCGAATCCCGTCCAGGCACTTATTTTTCTTATCATACCATATTAAGCTTGCATTGCTCAATGTTAAAGATTTAATTATAACATCGATAAAGCGTCACTGCTATAAAGTAAAATAAATATTCTCTTTAATTTGCTTACTTGATATAGTCAGCTACTAGATGGCAGTGAAGACAGTGTTCTCGCGACATCTAGTAATAATGAAGAGTATAATACATATATAAGAAAAATAAGTGTTTGAATTGGATTCGCCTGGTAGTGTAATGGATATCACGCTGAGGTACAGACTCAGAGATCCGGGTTCGAATCCCGTCCAGGCACTTATTTTTCTTATCATACCATATATATATATATATATATATATATATATGTGCGTGTGTGTGTGTGTGTGTGTGTGTAAATTCTACTGCATAACTAATTGACCATTATTTCAGATCTAAATATATACAAATATCTGCTATATGTTTTTATCAGTATGGTGATAAATATACATTGATTAATAAGCTGCAACGTCATGAAGTAATATTTATGCAAACAGGAAGATAATGCTTAACCTTTACACAAACACATATAATGATGACTTTATTAAACGATGCAATATTTGAAAACCACTCCTCGCCTAACTATATGAAGATATGTTACTTATTGCCAGTTTAGCAATATTTATACAAAATACCGAGATATCAATTTATTTTTACTCACACGTGTAACATTAGCCTTGCGTTAATCATTAAATACACGGAAACACTTTCATTACAGAAGTTCAATGCTACTAGTTGCAGTTTGTACTTTTGTGTATGAGTGTACATGTATATTATTGTGTATGTATTGTACACTAAAGTTATATATTCACTGTTTTTTTTATGCATTTTCTATGCTATGAGAATGTGTGAAGCCATGTATGTATTTGTTTATATATTCATTTTTTTTATATACACATACGGCCAAACAGGCCCGTGCGCAATATGAATGAAAATTTATATATTTTCTTTCGAAATAATTCAATGCTTGTTGAATTATTGTGAAGGAAATAAATAACTCGAATTTATGTGTGAACTGTTATGAAGTTGAATTCAGTAAATCTTTACCTCCCGCTACAATAATATTTAATATTAAATACATAAAAATATATCTGGCAATAAATTGCAATGAAAGAGAAAACTTAGTATTGGAAGATGGAATCCAAATAAAGCAAGTGAAACAAACTAAATATTTGGGAATGATTATGGATAACATCGAAGGTATAGGCAAAGAGAACATAAAACATAGAATTGAATTGAGTAGCAAAATAATATCATCATTAAATTCCATATGGTGGGATAAGCATATTTGGAAAGACACAAAAAAATATATTGGTAAAACATTGGTGGAATCTGTTGCAATGTACGGAAGTGAGGTATGGACAATCAATAAGTACTACAAGAATAGACTAATAGCTCTAGAAATGGATTATTTACGAAGAAGTGCCAGAAAGTCTAAATTAGAACGTGTCACAAATAAGGAAATTAGAAACAAAATGGAAGCAGAAGAAAGCATAATTGAAAGAATTGAGGAAAAGGAATTAAAGTGGTTAGGACATGTTTTAAGAATGGAAGATGAGCGATGGCCGAAGCAACTATATGAATGGCATCCTAACAGAAAGAAGAAAAGAGGAAGACCAAGGTTAACATGGAAGGAAAACATGAAGACAGTAATGCAAGCTAGAGGCTAAGCATCGAAGATGCCCAAGACCGTAGGCTTTGGAGGTTTGGCACGGGAAGACGGCAGTAGCTGTAAAAACCCGAAGATAGATAGAGAAATACATAAAAATAATTAAAATGGAACATAAAACATATTATCCTTATTTCTATTCATTGTAACTTAGAATTAAGTAAGAAAGTACAAATTTCAAGACGAAATGTAAATTAAACGCATTTCCTACATAATTAAATAATTTAGAAACAAATTAGGGAAATTTCAACAGATATGATTTAGATTTTATTTATTTAGCCTGGTGGAGTTAAGGCCATGTGGCCTTCTCTTCCACTCACCAGGGCAAACATATATTACATCAGAATATAACAATCACAATGAACTCTAATATTAAATACTAAATAAAAATTTGATCAAAAATATAATATCTATTATATTACGATCTATAATGCAACTAGTTAATGTTAGTTAAAATTAAGACTAAAACTAATAATAAAATGTATACAATCAAGACATATTAAATTGTCCCTGTCTAATGTATATATAAAACAAAGAAAAATAATGAGATATAGAAAACTAATTTTACGTTTGTACAATATTTAAAACAAAACAAAAGAAAATATTTGTTAATCTTAATATTAATTTCATAGATAATTAAATTTATTAATTGTTAAAAGAATACAGTGAGGTGTATAAGTTAGTTTGTTATTAAATAATTCTTTAATTTGTTTTTGAAGGATGTTATAGTCTCTGACATAGGGCGGAAGGGAATTCCATGTTTTGGTAAGTGAGACCGTAAAAGATAATGAATAATATACAGTGTGATGAGGAGGGATATAAAGGACAATGTGCTGATGTGGTTCAATAAGAAGATATTTGAGAAATAAGACCACAAGAGAAACTCAATTGAAATTTTACAAAACAGTAGCCGTTCCAATGTTAACATACGGGTCTGAGACTTGGCCTTTAAAGATCTCTGATGAACATACAATAGAGACAATAGAACTGAGATTTCTGAGATAAGTTGCAGGTGTATCTTTAAGAGTTCAAAGGAGAAGACAAGATATCAGAGATGAATTACAAATATATAACATAAACGAGAGAATATACAGAAATAAGTGTAATTGGTTTGAACATGTACAAAGAATGCCAAATAACCGTTTACCAAAAAAGCTGCTTCACTATAAACCTCTAGGCCGAAGAAATGTAGGAAGACCAAACGTCGTTGGAAGAACGACCTGTACCTGCAGCATGTAGTGCACCGGGGAGCGGAACGTGCCAACAGGCCCATACCTTGAAGATGACGATGATTAAATAATTTTCTTACTTTAAGGAAGGAAATGAGATTGCGAGTTTTTGAGAATAAAGTTCTTAGGAAACTTTTTGGACCAAAGACATATGAACATACAGGCGAATGGAGAACACTACATAACAATGAACTACATGGTCTTTATAGGAAGCCAGATGTAATAAGAACAGTTAAGTCTCGTAGACTGCGATGGGCAGGACATGTTGCGCGTATGGGGAATGAAAGACGTGCATGGAGGCTTCATATAGGAAACCCGGAGGGAAAACGCCCAGTTGGTAGAACAGGAATGAGGTGGGAGAACAACATTAACTATGATTTGAGGGAAGTAGATTATACAGGGAGTGATTGGAAAGCATTAGCTCAGGATAGGGATGTATGGAGAGCATATGTCCACGCTGCCATGAACCTGGTTCGGTAGTGCCAGTGAGTAAGTAAGTAAGTATGGATAAAGAAGTCTTAAAGCTTGATTAAGTCAACATTTTGAAATAAATGCGTTTATTTCTTGAAACAAATGAACGGATCTGAAAAGTATGCCCCATCTTCTGAAATATGTCGGAGGTTCATCTTTACTAACACAATTAAAAAATCATAACAAAAAAATAGTAACCCTGTGTCATTTATAGGAAGGCGTAAAATAAACAACAACAAAACGAATAAAAAGTTGACATAATGAATTCTAGTGGTTTGTACCTAGGAGACTGGGTTTTAAAAACGGAACAAAAACACGTGAATCTGAAATACCTGTATATTTCTGCGGGTTTTCCGCTCTCCAACACACCGCGTGCAGGAGGCAAAATGCTATTTCTGCCAGAATTATATTAAAGTATCCACTGAGGATAGTAATATTAAACATGTCCCCTTTACCAGACTCACGGCTTCCTGCGTGTATGTGTGGTTAGCTATAACCACTTGTGCTCTAATTCATTGCCCTCCTACAGTCCAATTCTGCAAGATAATCCATAAACTCAAAACTTTGCTGGCCGTTTATTAATGGGCTATTACTGAAGATTTAATTGGGTTGACCAATTAGTGGAGAACACTGCGTCCCCACTCTTTGTCAAGAAGAACACCAGAGCTCTGCATTGTTCACTTCAATTTGAGCTATGAATGGTCCAACTTTACGCAACCAATAAATAATAAGATTTAGATTTATTTATCAACCGGATCTCTCTTCTGATCTATACAGTTATTACGGTAACAAGGAAATTATAAAATTAAACACCTATTATAATTATAACTATTATTATTATTATTATTATTATCATCATCATCATTGTGGCATTATTATGGTCATATTGATAATCAGTTGTGAAAATGAGTAAAAAGTAGTTCGTGAAAAAATCTGATTATAATTAATATATGTCATTATTTAAATGTAAAATTAAGGCTACTTTTAGTTTACATATATATATATATATATATATATATATATATATATATATATATATATGAAAAGAAAAAAGAATGCTTGAGTCGGGATTTGAACTCGAGTCTCTAAAGTCTCTAACCAACTGAGCTACCCAAGAATTCCAATACAAGCATACAATTTTCTTATACATGTAGTATTCTCAATTCACACAAGAGGTAGCGGAAATTTATTCCAACTGCCATCTCGCGGCTAACATAACAGTTAAGCAAATTTGTTTTTAAAGAGAATATTTACTTATATATATATATATATATATATATATATATATATATATATATATAGTCGCAAACACGTCGTTTATGAGTTATGCGCAGATGAAGGTGTTCAGCCATAAGGGTCGGAATTGAATACAAACAATTGTACACGTATCATTTTATTGAAAAGGTATGTTTTCAAACAGTCGACTCTGTGCGTCATTGAATGTTTGATATCGTCGCAGCAACGATCGAACAGCACGGCCGATCATGGTAGGATTCTTTTTGACGTCGTCAAAACACTTATTGTTCGAACACTTATTATAAAATGTCATTATTCAATAAAATTATACGTGTATGTTTGTTTGTATTCAATTCCAACCCTTAAGGGCGAACACATTCATGTGCGCATAACACATAACCGACTTGTTTGCGACTATATGTTCCTTCACAAAAATGATAATGATAATGATGATTATGATGGTCGGACGATTTCCGGGACCGTTGGGCCTAAGCTTCCTGACATTTGTCTTAAAGGTGAGAAAAAACCCCGAAGAAAATCTCATCCAGGAGTCTGTACCGACCAGGAATCGAACCCGGGCCGGGACATATATATATGCCCACCGCTGAAGTCTCGAGGTAGCGTGCTGCCTTGTCACGCAGCGAGCCCCGGTTCGATCCCCGGTCGGGACAGTTTTCCTGGGTGAGGTTTTTTATCGGGGTTTTTTCTCACCTATAAGACAAATGTCAGGAAAACATTAAGGCCCAAACGGTCCCCCGAAATCATATGTCCATCATCAAAATAATCATCCTTATCATTGTCATCATCATCATCCTTCACCAGTGTGGAAATCAACGGGAAGCTACCACACGTACAACTTCCTAGTAAAGCTGCAAAGCATAGCATGAAATTGCTATGATTGCAGTGAAAGACATGCCCTCGGGCAGAATAACTATGGATAGATGGATATATATAATTTAGTCCTCTTGATTATTAACATATAACACAATTGTCAAGAGTATTTTATTACATGGTGCGGAAATATGGACGTTGAAGCAAAAACACAAAAATAAATTACTAGTCACAGAAATTGACTTTTTAAGAGGATCGACAAGAATATCAAAATTAGATAAAATAAAAAATAATATAATAAGATAAATAATGAATGTAGAAAAGGATATTGTACGATATATTGAAGAAATCCAACTAAGATGGTATGGACATGTAATGAGAAGAAGGGACACAGAAACAAAACAAAGAAGTATTGGGATGGAAACCTCCTGGAAAAGGGAAACGTGGTAGACCAAAGACAACGTGGATAAAGGGAATTCAAGACAACATGAAGAAGAGAAATATGACAGAAGCAGACACGCAAGACCGGAAAGTGTGAAAAAAAAAATGTATATTTTGGTTGAGGATACCTGTGTAAATAACAGAAACAATCCTGAAATAAAAATAAATTTGTAGTTACAATTTCAGTTTCTTATTTATTACACAATATTTTAAAAATGTACCCCTATACTGATATGCGATGACCAATCTTCAAGTACGGTATTTAAAAATCAGTACAGATTAAATGGTTTAAGATATATAATGAATGTACAGAGTTTCCCATTCAAACCTCCCACATTTTAATTAATCATAACTAACAAAGTATGCGGAATTATGGAATGAGGCCGGTATTAAACGAAATAGAAACTCAAACAATTTTCATTGCCACACAATAAAACTCCTCTATATGTGCACCATTAGTACACGAACAATATCAAGTCTGTATTCGATTTCGTGCCACGTTCTGTCCAACATGTCCATTGGTACTGTTGCAATTGTGTCAAGGATACGGGTTCGTAAATCATGAAGATCTTGTATTGGAGTTGCAAACACACGGTCTTTTACATACTCCCAGAGGAAGAAATCCAGTAGAGTGTTGTCTAGCAAACGTGGTTTTATGTCATTATTGTCCAACATGCGGCAGATGAATTAACTGCAACAATGAAAACAAACATTCTTTGAGATTCTCTTTCTTTTAATACCAACTTCATTTCATGATTCCGCATACTTTGAGAGTTATGATTAATAAAAATGTGTTAGGTTTGACTGGGACACGATGTATATTAAACCTAAATGAAACTTTATTTAAAACAACAAAATTTAACAAATCAGGTAATTAAATTCACTTTTTTCTACTTAGAGCCGCTTTTTACTTCTCAATTAGCAAAAACATAAAAAAATACTAAGAACGATAAATTATAATTTACTTAATAATACTAATAATTTATTACTATAATTATTATTTTATACAAACTGGTGTATCGCGTTACACCTAATAAAAACTATCCAAAGTTCATATGAAGATAAGAAAAAATTAATTGAAATAAGTAGAAAATTAACAGAAGAAATCGGAACTAATTGTGGTTTAAAACAGGCGTGTAGCCTATCCCCAATGCTTTATAATATTTATTTAGACGACATTCTTGATGAATGGAAACAATTAGTTCATAAGGGATTACAAATTGGACGAAATAAAACACTGAATGCATTATGTTTTGCAGATATACTATTAATCTTTGACAGAGAGGGCAGGCTACAAAAATCAGTCAAATAATATTATTGCAGTCTGTACATATAAATATAACATACAGAACTGGTAATAAATTAAACAATTTAATAAATAATAATATCGAAGAAAAAATGAATTCAACAATAAAGGCATCTACAAATTAACATGTACAGACTGCAATAAGTTCTACATTGGGAAAACTAACAGACACTTCAACATTCGATTCAAAGAACATTTCAGAGATTTTATTTATAATGGAGGAAAATCAAGTTACGCAAAACATGTAATTCAGGCTGGACATCATATCATAACATCGCTCTCACAATATTACACAGAGAAAACATTCCAACAAGGATAAATATACTGGAGGAAATCGCAATCCTAAGAGAAATCGACAACAACCTGATTCTTAATGAAAACACACCCAGTCCACACAATCCTCTATACAAAATACTCACAACCAAGTCAGTGCTTTGACAAGAGTCAACAAGTACGGACCTAATGCATTCTGCTAATGATGGGACTAGTCCCGAAAGGCCTGCAGAGTTTTAAAACAACTTAAGTTGAGGAGACGGACCTACAAGGTAACTATTTTATAGTTTTTAATCATACAGTATATTACTATATATATACATCAGTTTGCAAAAACCGGGTAAGTCAACTTTTGGTCGAAAATGAGTTATTAACATCTCCCGATAGCATTTGGTCCGATGCACATTCGGTAAAGCGAATAGTGACGGTGTTATTAAGCATTGAATTTTCGATGTATGCACTCTTTGATGTAAGTCATTGAACTAGTTTTTGCTCTCCTGTAAAAAATCACTTTGAAGACTTACCTGGTTTTTCTTAACTGATGTAGAATATATATGTATGTGTGTGTGTGTGTGTGTGTAAACGATGTTCTGGCATCCTAAGAACGTGCTGTTTCCATTTATGCTAATGAAGCTGAACTTTCGCAGTCCAACATCACTCCTCATTTGATCTCTCAGGGTAACACCTGTTATTGACCGTAGAAATCCCATTTTTTGATGTGTTGATTCTGCTTTTATCAGTTTGTCGTAGTGTTCAACATTCACTACTATATAAAAGAGACGGTTGAGATATTACATTATGAATTATGAGTTGAATATCTTTTGGCATTGATTTTACAAAATTTCGTCTCAAAACACCATTTAATCAATTGTATTTTATTAAATTTTTATATGTCTTTTTGGTAATCATATAACGAAATGTGACTTCCTGAATATAAAATATGTCACTTGTTCTAATACACTGCTCAAAACAATTAGAGGAACACTATGAAATATGCAAATATTTTTTCATTGGATAAAGGTACAAACATCAAATTAATAAAGTACATTATTTGTGGTTATTTATTTATTTATTTATTGCTCATGTCAGTAAAAACAAATGAATAACGCTGACAATTAACTTTTCAAATAATTCCGCTATGTAAGCAATTGAATCTTGTGCTTATTTTTCAAAGCTAAACACTCGTTATATAGAGTTAGTATCGTGTATGGCCTCCACGACATTCGATGACAGTTTGGCACCTTCGTGGCATGCTCCCAATAAGATTCTGGATTTCCTCTTGCGGGATATTCTCCCATTCCTCCTTCAGAGCATCTCCAAGTTGCTGCAGAGTTTGTGGAGCTTGATGTCGGTTCCTGATCTTCCTGTCTAGAAGATCCCACAAGTGTTCAATAGGGTTGAGGTCTGGGCTGACCGCTGGCTACTCCATTACCTCAATATCATTCCTCCTCAGGAAATCCCTGGTGACAGCCGCAGAATGTGCCCTGGCATTATCCTGCATAAACAGAAATCCAGGGCCTACTCCAATGGCAGCAGGTACTACATGCTCTTCCAGAACGTGCTCGATATACCGGACAGCATTCAGTCGCTGGGGAACAAGTACAAGGTCCGTACGATTAGTGTACATAACTCCGGCCCACACCATTATGGAACCTCCTCCGAATCTATCAATTTCCTGTACAGCCTCTGCAGAAAATATTTCTCCTGGCCGTCCCCACACCCTCAATCGACCATCACAACGTGTAAGACGATACCTGGATTCGTCCGAGAAGAGCACAGACTCCCACTGGTTCAGGTTCCAATCACCATGGTTTCCAGCATACGTACGTCTTGCTGCCTTATGCCCATTTGCTAAGCGTGTTTTTTTAACGGGCCTTTTTGGACGAATATTCTCTTTCCTTAATATGTTCCTTATGGTTTGGCCTGAAACCCGGATTCCGGAAGCCATATGAAGGTCATTCTGCAGGTCTTTTGCAGTTTTTGTACGCTGTCGAAGAGCAGAAAGAAAAACGTATGTCATCCTGGGGGCTTGTTTTAAATTTACGGCCCTGGCCACGTCTTCTACAATACTGACCTGTCTCTCTGTGCCTGTTGCGTAACCTGGACACCACGGAAGGAGAAACCCCAAGCTCTCTAGCCACTTGTCGCAGAGATTGACCTTGTCGTAAAAGATGTAGAGCATGATACACTTCAAACTCATTTAAATGCCCCATTTTGTCAGAGACTTCAATAAACAAGGCAATAATCAACATTCGTCACTATAGCAACGTCAGGAAGCTTACCAATTAGAAGTGGCCACTGCCTTCCAAAATAAAAAAAAATCTCTATATTTGTTATTTGAGGTAATTTCTCTGTATTTAGGCCATGGATCTTCAAAATTTGTATCCAATGATAAAATTAATAATTCAATTTACATATTGTCCAACTTTCAGCATCACAGCTTTAAAAAACAACTACTTATTCAATTTATTACAAGTGTTCCTCTAATTATTTTGAGCAGTGTATTTTGTTTTCAACCAAAATTTGTATCCGTAATAGCTGTTTACCACAATAAAATAACCTAGCATAATAATGGTGTAGTTTGAGGCATTTTCTTACCTTCAAATTAACAGTGTAGTCAATACATAATTATAAATCTACCTAATTTCCAATGCAACTACAAAACTTAGTTTGCCGAGAGATATTCTAAGAAGCAAATATTGTGAATAATAATTTACATAATTACAATCGCCTGAAAAAGCTGTTAGCAAAATAATTTGTAAACGATGAGCGTTAAGTGCGAGTTGACATTGAAAGGCCAAAAATAATTATCTACACATAACAAGATGAGCAGAGGTTATCACAGCCTGTGTCGTACCGCCTGCCTGAGGTCATTCCTCGTTATAACGAAGCCATAAATGGAATAGCTTATTGGAAAATATAAAACGTATGTATCTCGCGGCCTTGAAGATTTTTATCATTAATAATTCGCGGAAAGGAAATAACTTGCAAAATTATGACAAAGACTCTGAGAAAATTCACTTGTAGCGACGATAAAAAAACCAAAACAACTTATTAGATACCCATACATCGGAAAAAGTAGTAATATCAGCTTAAATAACAGTAATAAGTAGAGCCCGAATTTATATGCAAAATAAAGTACTAAACATGTATGCAAATATGCATGGTATAAAGTATGCACCATAAATATGCAAAAATAGATTTAATAAAATAAAAAAAAAATGTTTTGTGGATAATCTTAGCTTATTTCTGGCAGTTACAGTAGATAAGGAAAGTTTTCAGGAGATTTTCTTGAGTGTAACTCCTTCGTCTGTCAGTGAAGAAGGTTATATACAATGATTATTTAACTCATGTCACAAATGGTAGTCAATGACCAATCACGTTTCAATGAATTCTGTTTTACACCAATGACAGTCGTGTTTCACCTTGCTCTTTATCGATTTCTCTTTATCAGCACCTGCTTTTGTGATAAAGAAAGCTCCTCCTTTTTAATATTCTGAACATGTTAGACCATTATTTTTCTCTAACAAATACATTGAATATAGCAAATGATGAATAGATTCAGTGATTTTACTGAGTTGTTTATTCAAAATATAAATGATTAACCTATAATGTTGATTATAATAGTTTGATGTGTTTCATTATTTCTCCACTACAGTGCATTCTTACAATATTGCGATCCTATTTGGCAATAAAAAATACGATCGAGTTGCAGTGAATATACATAACCTCACATTTCTAATTTGTTTTCAAACATCGCCGTTTACATTAACTATATACATATTTTAAAACACCGGTAACTATATTCAAATAATTATTTTTTAGTAAGCAGCTTAATTTTATTCGTTAAATAGTCCTAACAAATGCCACTCTTGATTTCCAAATTCTCTAGATAAATTCACTCCTCACTTCGTGGGTCGTGAATTTATCGATAATTTGGAAATCACTCGTGGCATTACTTATGATAATATCCTTTCTACATCACATGATAACACAGGTGCATGTGAAAACACCACAGTTCTTCTTCGCGATTTCCTCTTCGGTTACAGTTTTTTCACTATCACCAGAGAGCGTTTTGCTAATTTGAGAAATTCTATTATAGGCAAGATTTTTATTTAATACGTATTTCACTAATCTTACCAAATGCGATTTTCGCAATACCGTAATATTATTTCTCAAGGCCCACGGGTATTCCCCTCTTACACAGATGTAAATATTCACGTTACGCTTATATCTAATTGATTGCAGATACTTTATTAATTAAAAAAATAATTGATTACCAGTAATTAGCTGAAGAGAAAATTATAAATTAATACCAAATTTAGGAGCAAAATATGCATTTATGCAATAAAATTCTAAATTAAGTATTTTCCCCCGGATTATGCATTTCTATGCCTTTATCACATACCGCTAAAATTGTCTGTGAAGGGACCACTTAATATGTAAATCACTTCCGCATACATTTTAATGCCTTAAAAAACATGCATTTCGCATACAAATCCGGGATCTAGTAATAAGTAAGTTGTGGAATTTATTGACTTTTTTTTTCGAAAGAAAGGAAATACATTTTCATTAATATCGCGCAAGGGCCGTAATACTAGTATTAATATTACTCGTCCAAATTAAATCCGTCTACAGTAATTCTGTCCGAGAGCAGGGCTTCCACTGCAATCATAGCATTTTCATGGTATGATTTGCAGCTTTACTAGAGAATTATAGGTGTGGTAGCTTCCCACTGCTTTCCACACTGGTAAAGGATGATGATGATGATGATGATGATGATGGCCGGATGATTTTCGGGGACCGTTGGGCCCTAAACGTCCTGACATTTGTCTTCCAGGTGAGGAAAAACCCCGAAAAAGCCTCACCCAGGAGCATGTTCCTACCGGGAATCGAACCCGGGCCCACTGCGTGACAAAGCAGCACGCTACCTCGAGACTACAACGGTGGACAAGTTAAATTTGCAGGCGGAAAATATGTTAGGAATGTGCTAACGGTTCTCTTTCGTCTCCTATTGTTGCCGATTCCCATCCCCTCTATTGTGATATTTAACTGGGAAGGGGAGCGCTGGTAAATACTGAGCTTTATAAATGATCCGTCACCTATAATAGTTGTTTCCTAACTGAATAATCCGGCATCCATGTTACTATTCGGGAATGTGCTGTTCCTCACTTGCCTTCCACATTACATGTTGCCAATTCCCGTCCCCCGCGTTGTGTTGTGAGAGACGACAAACACTGTGATTATAAATGATCTGAAACATTCAGAAGTCGTCAACCAAATGACCAATTTGACAACCGTGACGACACTGGCGCTAACACACTTCTCCTTTAGCCGTGGAGATCGAACTTGGTCGAATAATTGTAGCAGCAGTACAAGCAATAGCAACGAAACTCTCTTCCGATCGTTAGCGTCGTAGTCCAAATCTGGGCATAAAAGGGTTGACAATTTTTTTTTAGCAATGGCACGTTATTTTAGTGTTCATGTTTTTCGCATCCCATAAATATACAACACGGACTTCCGAAATAATGCATACAAGGATTTTTCTGTCCTGAAAAAAAATAATCGCTCCTACACTCAGATTCAACCCAGGAAATTACTGTGTGTTTGGAATAGGGAACTGGGTTGCCATTTTAACAGTATTTTCTTGAGACAAACCTTATATAAAACTGAAGATTGCAACACAGCAGGTACATAGTTGTAAGTTGTAGCCGTCCAAGCCACCCCCTCTTAAAGAAAAAAAAAACAGTTACCATTTATCACTGAGCTCTTGAGGATCTGTACTATATTGTGTGGAAGTGTCGACTCTCGTATTAACTATAAAACTAGTTTGCATGCCGTAAAAGAAAAAAACTATATTTTTAAATGTATAGTACATAAATTTGGAAAAAGTACTGCTAACCTTGCCGCTCCACCCCACCATAACAAACAAATACCGTTATTATGAGTTTGGAAACATCTACCTTCTGTACGTAGGGGGACACTGGCACAGCCCATAAGGTCTGTAGTAACTTCCTGGGTTGAATTAGAGTGTAGCCTAGTTTTAACATGCTAATTCAGAACCGTAGCCGAGCATAATAAACACCCATTTAACGTAACCAAGAGGTCAGAAACTGTTTTTTTTTTTTCGTTTATACTGATTTTCCTTATTGTTTTACCTTTTTTCTTTGTTTGTTTTACTTGTTTGTTAATTTCTTTAATTCTCACATAGACACAAGGACAGGACACTCACACCAGTCCCAAGGCGGAGATTTAAAATCTCCTACCCCGCCAGGAATCGAACCCGGGTCGCCGAAGTAGAAGGTAGGGACTCTACCGACTACGCCACAGCGACGGACAATTAATTAAACCCATGTATCTGTTATGTCTATCAGCTCAAAATTAAAGCATAGGCATTGGTTTGCACGTAATCATAGTACGTAATATCGATTAAATTAATTTATACTTACTTACTTACTCACTGGCACTATCGAACCCGTAGGTTCATGGCCACGCGGACATAAGCTCTCCATACATCCCTATCCTGAGCTAATGCTTTCCAATCATTCCCTGTATAATCTACTTCCCTCAAATCATAGTTAATGTTATTCTCAGACCTCATTCTTGGTCTACCAACTGGCCGTTTTCCCTCTGGCTTTCCTACAAGAAGCCTCCATGCAAGTCTTTCGTTCCCCATATAATACTGCAATTTTATTACATCCTTATATAATAGTTCCTGATTTTGTCATTTAATCACTAGTTTCATATCTATCAATTATTTAAACAAAGTATGTTACTTTTTCTATTTTCTCTACAAGTTTCAATAAGGAAATTTGTTACAGCCCGTGCAAGTTAGTAAAATTAAATGTATATTATTTTATATTCTAAAAGCTAAAGCGATAGCCTATTATAAGATATGAGTAAGAATTTAAGATGAAATAAAGAAAATCTTGAAATGGTTAATAAAACAATTTTAGTAATAAAGATTATTTATACTGGTAGAATTAAGGTCCACTCTTTCACTCAACCAGTAACAGAAGTATGCAATATTTATACTAGTGTGTTCTCCTACTTCAAAACTACTAAAATGGTAATGATATATATCCATCCATAGTAATTCTGCCCGAAGGCAGGTCCTTCACTGCATTCATAGCATTTTCATGCTATGCTTGCAGCTTTACTAGGGAATTGTAGGTGTGGTAGCTTCCCGTTGCTTTCCACACCGGTGAAGGGTGATGATGATGATGGCCATATGATTTCGGGGAGCGTTTGGGCCTTAAAGTTTTCCTGACATTTGTGTTACAGGTGAGGAAAAACCCCGATGAAAACCTCACCCAGAAAACCTGCCCCGACCGGAGATCGAACCCGAGCCCGCTGCGTGACAAGTCAGCACGCTACCTCGAGACCATAGCGGTGGACATAATAATACTATCAATAATGGCTTGAAATTATATTTATTTTTATTCTATATTTAGAGTATTACTACTACTAATGATAAACTAGATCACTGGCACTATCGAACCCGTAGGTTCACGGCCGCGCCGACATAAGCTCTCCATACATCCCTATCCTGAGCTAATTCTTTCCAATCATTTCCTGTATAATCTACTTAACCTCAAATCATAGTTAATGTTATTCTCCCACCTCATTCTTGGTCTACCAAATGGGCGTTTTCCCTCTGGTTTTCCTAAAAGAAGTTTCCCCATACGTGCAACATGTCCTGCCCATCGCAGTCTACGAGACATAACTGTTCTTATTATATCTGGCTTCCTATAAAGACCATGTAGTTCACTGTTATGTAGTCTTTTCCATTCACCTGTCTGTTCATCTCTCTTTGGTCCAAACTTTTTCCTAAGAACTTTATTCTCAAATACTTGTAATCTCCTTTCCTACCTTAAAGTAAGAGTCCATGTTTCGCATCCATATAATATCCATCCATCCATAGTAATTCTGCCCGAAGGCAGATCCTTCACTGCAATCATAGCATTTTCATGCTATGCTTGCAGCTTTACTAGGGAATTGTTGGTGTGGTAGCTTCTCGTTGCTTTCCACACCGGTGAAGGAGGATGATGATGGCCATATGATTTCGGGGACCGTTTGGGCCTTAAAGTTTTCCTGACATTTGTCTTACAGGTGAGGAAAAGCCCCGATAAAAACCAAACCCAGAAAAACTGCTCCGACCGGGGATCGAACCCGGGCCCGCTACCTCGAGACCACAGCGGTGGAAAATTTGATTTAATTATTTATTTAAGGAATTAGGCAAATGTTTATTCGCCTGGTTTATCGAAAACATCAAACTTAACGAAATCATACCTAAAATTAGATTATTATTATTATTATTATTATTATTATACTATTATTATTGCTATTATTATTACTATTATTGTTATTGTTATTATTATTGCTTTTAATTATTACTATTGTTATTATTATTGCTATTATTATTATTATTATTATTATTATTACTATTATTATTATATTATTATTATTATTATTATTATTATTATTATTATTATTATTATTATTATTATTATTATTATTATTATTGATATGTCCACCGCTGTGGTCTCGAGGTAGCGTGCTGCCTTGTCACGCAGCGGGCCCGGGTTCGATTCCCGGTCGGGACAGGCTCCTGGGTGAGGTTTTTCCGGTTTTTTTACGGTGTTTTTTCCTCACCTGTAAGACAAATGTCAGGAAGCTTAGGGCCCAACGGTCCCCGAAAATCATCCAACCATCATCATCATCATCATCCTTATCATCATCATCCTTATCATTATCATCATCGTCATCATCATCCTTCACCGGTGTGGAAAGCAACGGGAAGCTACCACACCTATAATTCCCTTGTAAAAGTGCAAAGCAAATGCTATGATTGCAGTGACTATTTAACTCATGCCCCAAATGGGAGTCAATGACCAATCACGTTTCAATGATTTCTGTATTACAACCAATCAGAGACGTGTTTCACGAAATAATTATCAACGTTAGGATTATCATCCCCCCCAGGAGCTATCACCTTGACGTGGTGGGGGGGCTTAGTACCCGATGAACCAGACGACTCTACTGGGGAAGATTGACTTAGGTTAATCTTGCTGGTGGGTAAGAGGCGAGGGGAACTAAGTATAGCTCACAACGAAGGAATGGCGTCTGTATCCATATTGGGCGGCCACATCTTCGTCAAGTCAAGTCTTCAACGGTCAACAGGGCGACAAGGAATAGCACAGCTAAACTTGTAGGGCTTGAAGAGCGGAAGAAGCAGCCCTCTCTTGGGGGGTGGATACCCAGAGGAGCATGTTTGGAGGCTCAGAGGAAGCAGCCCTTCCACCATCCTTGTCCTGCGAAGCGCTCGTAACGCTTCCAGGAGACATTTATCTTACTGAGAAGCTTCATGGAAATCAGCCGGATTGTCATAAAAGGAACCGACCCAAGCAAGATAAAAGGATACGATTTGGAATAAAGGACATTTGAAATTAGGAAATTGGAACGTAAGGGGAATAAATACAAAAGAAGAAGAATTAGAAAGAGAATTAAAGAAAAAAGAAATAAATATAGCAACAATAACAGAAACAAAAAAGAAACTAAAAGGAACAAAGGACTTACAACACTATACTATGTTGTATAGCGGAGTAGAACAGACAACAAGAGCGCAGTGTGGAGTAGCAATTTTAATAGATGAAAAATGGAAGAACAAATTGAATAGCTATGAGTTTATAAATGAAAGAATCCTGATAGCCAGATTTAAAATTGAAAGAGGATATATGATGATAATTGCTGTGTATGCCCCAGAGGAAGGCAAGAAAGAAGAAACAAAAACATTTTATAAAACATTACAAACATTAGTTGATAAATATACAAAAGATCATCATTTAATAATAAGTGGAGACTTAAATGCCAGAGTAGGCAATGTCCCTATACCTAATGTAATAGGAAATAATGGAGAAATAACAATAAATGAAAATGGACAGGATTTGAGACAGTTTTCAGCCTATAATCAATTAAAAATAATGAATACCTATTTCCGAAAAAAGGACATACATAAATATACAAGAAGTGGATATAACTCAAGATCAATAATTGACTATTTAATCGTAAACAACAAGCTAGGAGCCTTGGTAAAAGATGTGAGAGTACATAGAGGCAGCGATATATACTCTGATCACTATCTCGTGATAAGCAAAATAAACATAATAGCTAAATGGCGGAAAAATAACATAAAGAACAAAAGAAACCAAGAAGAAGTATATAAAATATATTTATTACAAGATCAAAGTATTAGACAACATTATGAAAGCAGAATGAATAAATATATATCAGAGATAGCGACGTCAGAAGATATAAATATTGAATGGGAAAATATATCAAATGTAATACATAAAACAGCAAATGAGATATTAGGAAAGAAAAATAGAATAAGGAATAGGAAGGGCTTGAGAACTTGGAATGCGAATATACAAAATGCAGTGAATGAAAAACAAAAAGCATATCATACATACTTACGACTGAAAACAGAAGAATCTTATGAAGAATATAAAATGAAAAGGAGAATTGCTAAAAGCATTATAAGAAAATCCCATCAGGAGTCATGGGATAAATTTATAAGCTCAGTAGAACATGATATGTATGGAAGACAAGAAATAGGTTATAAATTAGTGAAACATCTAAATCAGACTGAGAAAGATTCTGCCAGATTGAATATAATCCCAGAACAAGAATGGATCCAGCATTATGAAAAACTTTGGAAAAAGGAGGAAATTGAAGGAAAAGAGAACAATGAGGAAGAAATAAAAGTGGAAAATATTGATGTAATAGACATAAATGAATTAGAAATGGCTTTGAAAACCACTAAGAATAGGAAAGCAACAGGATTAGATAATATAAATATGGAATTAATCAAATATAGTGGAATATTGTGTAAACTACGAATACTTCATCTAATTAATATATGTTGGCAGACCTATGGGATTCCAACCACTTGGAAAACAGCAATTGTCAAGAATATATTCAAAAGAGGAGACCGGAGAAATTGCGAGAATTACAGAGGGATTAGCTTAATGAATACTGGCTACAAAATATATACGAAAATAATAAATAATAGATTGAGAAACATAACAGAAGTAATAATAAGTGAAAATCAAAGTGGATTCAGAAAGGGAAGGTCATGTATAGACAATGTCTTTACACTGAAACAACTCATAGAAAAGAGAAGAGAACATAACTTAGAAACTCACATAGGATTTATAGATTTGGATAAGGCCTTCGATCGAGTAAACAGACAAAAATTATGGGAAATATTACGAATGAAAGGATACCCGCTGTGTCTTGTAGAAACAATAAAGACATTATATGAAGACACAAATATAATTATAGATACCGGATTCAAAAGAACAGATGCAATCAAAACAAATACTGGATTACGACAAGGATGTAGTTTATCACCCACTTTGTTTAATATATATATAGACGATATTTTTAATAAATGGAAAGTTTTAGTAAATCCAGGAATAAGAATGGATAATAAAATGTGCATAAATAATCTTTTATTTGCTGACGATGTAATCATAATACAGAAAAATGAAGACGACTTACAGAAATCAATGCATGCATTAAATGAAATATGTAAATTATACGATCTAAAAATTTCTGTAAGGAAAACGAAGACCATGGCTTTTAGAGGAAGAGATCCAGTGAGAACCAAAATTATTTTAGAAAATCAAAGTATAGAACAGGTGTCTAGTTTCAAATATTTGGGCTGTGATGTTGGCTACAATGTGGAAAGAGATATTGACTCCAAAATAAATAAATTTCAGACGGTGTGTGGAACAATACAGAGAACATTCAAAAATAAAATTAGAAAAGAAACCAAGATAAAAATGTATAATGTTATGGCGGTTCCCACAATATTGTATGGATGTGAAACTTGGGCTCCAGTGAAAAGACAGAAGGATAGAATACAGACGGCAGAGATGCGGTTCCTAAGACAAGTAAAAGGATGTACAAGACTTGATAGAATAAGAAATGAGGATATAAGAGAAGAATTGAAAGTACAGCCTTTGTTGGATAAAGTCACGAATTACAGACAGAAATGGATTGATCACATGGATGGAATGAGCAAGGAGAGATATCCATTGTTAGCCAGAAATTATCAAGCAAGAGGAAGGCGTGATGTTGGAAGACCTAGAAGACGTTGGGCTGATGCAATATGAAGTCGGAACGGGCAATTGCCTAATCCTTGGAGTGATGATGATGATGATGATGATGATGAGGATTATCATATATTAAGCAAAGCTCCTCCTTTTTAATATTCTGAACAGGTCTGACCGTTATTTTACAGTGACTGAGCCTATAACAAATACGGCTACCAGATTGTATATAATAGTGCTTACATGTCAACATTTGTAGCAATTGATTATACCACCAAAAAAAGAAACCACTGTTTGCACTTTCTTAAATGTATACGACATCAAAAATGAATTACTATACAGATTGATGTGTTTCATTTTTTTTTTTTCTCCACTAGAGAGCATTCTTACAATATTGCGTTCCTTTGGCAATAAATAGTATGATCTGGTTGCAGTGATAAACAAAAGAAGCAGTAGAAGCGTAGGCTACCTATCGTTTCTCATTAGTTTTCAAACATCACCGTTTACTTTAAATATAAAAATATTTTTAAATAACTGTAGTTAAATAATGATTTGTGAGTAAACAGCTTTATTTTATTCGTTAAATAGTCCTAACAAATGCCACTCTTGATTTCCAAATTCTCTAGATAAATTCACTCCTCACTTCGTGAGTCGTGAATTTATCGATAATTTGGAAATCACTCGTGGCATTACTTATGAAAAACCTGTTCTCGGGCAGAATTACTATGGATGGATTATTGATATTATTATTAGTAATACTACAATTATATTTGTTATTATTATTATTATTGACAATAATTTAGAGATAAAATATAACCTACTTTAATGGTTAGTGTTTCTCTTATCGCACAATTCATTGGCACCAAACAAACAATCTAGAAGCGAGAAATAAAAAAAAGATGTTTCTATTACCTTACCTTGTTTTTTTCTTGTGGGAAAAATTGCAGTAATCCACGACCACAAACACATCTTTGAAGCAAATTGTAACCACAGATACAAACACAATCTTCTGCTAAATCTAACAAATAACGTTATTTTCCAGCAAGTTTGCTTCTCACAACAGACGAGCGTTCTCTTCTCAACAAATATACTTGCCTTATGAAAATCTGTTAGCATCAAAACAAAACACTTGGTTTCAATGTCACGTGTTTACATCATTAAGTTAGAAAATAAACACTACGTATCTTCAAACAATATCTCATCACTATTGCAAGTATATCACGTCAGTCATTACAAAGTTCTATTTTTGAAAATTACTTTTTTTTCTTCTTTCAATTTCTGAACAAGCACTTAACGTTTCACAAATCTAGTTGAACACATCCAAAAGAGCACTGCACCCAATTACATAATGTGTACGGTATTGTAACTTATTAAACACGTTCCCGACGAAAAATAATCCACGTGGAACATTTCTGGCGATAAAACTCACAAAAATAATCTAATATTAAACTAAAATGTCTATGAAAAAAAGAATATTATATAACTTAAAAAAACCGCAAACACGCTAGAATCTTCTGACCTCATTTGCTCGAAACTACTTCACAAATGGCAGATTGTAAAGTTGGCAGCATTGTTTGCGCGAGAATAAGAACGGAAATGGACATTAAGTAAGAAGCAAAGAAGATGATCTGGGATTGGTTGCGACCTTCCTAAAGATTCTGACTCTTTTTAAGCGATATTTATACTTGGATGTGACTTAATCTGTACTCTCTACTCCCCCCTCCCTCCCAACTCCTCGCCGCTCCTCACGAGGCATCAATATTGCAATTATGTTATCGTGGCGGGATTCCAGATAAGTTTTCCCAAGATCTCACGAACAGTTCCCTGGTAAAGTACAGCCATTTCCAACTGCTCACTATCTCAATGCTATCTAGGGTAATATTCTAAAGATTGGACTATTTCCAGAACCGTGTTCTTCTACTACAATGCTATTAAAATAATAATAATAATAATAATAATAATAATAATAATAATAATAATAATAATAATAATAATAATAATATATCCAGTTTTAACAATGTTGATACATTTTTTCCGGCACCAATGATTTCTCTTCTATTTCGCTTTATAATTTTCCTCCATTCGTCTCTATTATAACACATTTCTTCCTCTATTTTCCAGTCCTTCAACGTTTCTCCAATCCCTTGGATCCACGTGAGATTTGGTCGTCCTTTCCTCCTCGTTCCTGATGGTGCTCATTTCATTATTTTCTTCGGTAATCTTTCGTCCTCCATTCGCCTAATATGTCCGTACCATTTCAGTTGCTTTTCTTGAATAAATTCTAAAATTGAGTTTTGTACATTCATGTTCTCTTTTATAACTTCATTTCTAATTTTCTCTCTCATTTATATCCTAGTAGATCTTCTTCAATAGTCAATTTCTGCTACCATTAATTTTCTTTTCAACTGATAATTTATAGTCCAAACATCTGACCCATAAGTCATAATACTTCTAACTATTGTTTTAAAAATGTTGACTTTAGTTTCTATTTTGATATGTTTATCCCATGATATTCCATTCAGGGCAGATATTACATATTTTCTTGAGTTTATCTTTGATCTTATTTCCTTTTCCTGCTTCCCATCTTCTGTAATTTTTACTCCCAAATATTTGTATTCCTCTATGTGTTTAATTATTCCCATAATAATAATAATAATAATAATAATAATAATAATAATAATAATAATAATAATAATAATAATAATAATAATAATAATAATAATAATAATAATAATAATAATACGTGTTTCAAATAACATTTATTATTTTACTCCTATATTTAGAGTACTACTACTACTATTAATAAACTAATAATAAAATAATGTTGTATTTGATCAGGTAAAAATATTAAAAATATAAAATTATTACCTGATAAATCAGTCGTCCTCAACTAAAATAAAGTTTTGTTAGAAAACTTCGTCAAGTATTTAAAATATAAAGGATTTTCAAAACAATGTTTCATCTACTGCATTTAAACCGGTACCAGAATAGAATACAATAGATTTATTTAGCCTGGTGGAGTTAAGGTCATGTGGCCTTCTCTTCCACTCACCAGGACTAATATACGTTATATTTAGATAATTAAACGAAATAGCAAATAAATTCAATATGACAATCTCTGAAACTAAATCAAAAGTAATGGCATTCAACGGGAAAGACCATATGAGGTGTAAAATCAGTATTAATAACAGTATAATACAACAGGTGAACAATTTTAATTATTTAGGATGCAACGTATCATACTGCCAGAAGGAAGATATTAATATTAAATTAAGTAGATTTTACAGAATGTGTGGCACTCTAAGACGGACACTGAAAAATAAAACTTTGAGGAACACACAACTAAAATTTTACAAAATTATGGCAGTGCCTGTCTTAACATACGCAAGTGAAAATTGGACTCTTAACCATTCAGATAGAAGGAAAATAGAAACTGCAGAAATGAAGTTCCTACGTTCAGTAGCGGGTGTGACAATTTTGGACAAGAAAAGAAGTGAGGATATTAGGAAGGACTTAAATATTTTCAATTTAACAAATAGAATTGACAACATGAGAAACAACTGGTATGAACATGTCAAGAGGATGCCTACAGATAGAATCCCTCAGCTGTTACTAAAGTACAAACCAATAGGACATAGAAATGTTGGACACCCATTTACTAGATGGGAGGATTCATTAAATCCCACCTGATGTGAAAACAGGTCAAAAGGCCTAATTTCATGAAGCAGAAGAAGAAGAAGAAATACAAAAAAATACAATAATAGTATATACTAAGCAATTAACTGAAAAATAATGAAAATAATGTCTAATAATACAATAAAGTTAAATACAATTAAAATTAAACTAATGAACCAATGCATACACACAGGAATAACAGCTCGAATCTACTATACATAAAAAGAAAAGAAAAAATACAAAGAACGTAATAAACTATTATGAATTAATCAATCGCTTATATATACAAGGCATTAGGTAAATATATTGACAGTACTAAGTACTGTCTACCAGTTGAAATGCAGAAGATGAAACATTGTTTTGAAAGGCCTTCATATTTTAACTACTTGAAGTTTTCTAACAAAATTTTATTTTAATTGAGGGCGAATGATTTATCAGATACTAATTTATATTTCAAATATTTTATCACATAACCTCAACGGTGCTTTAAAATTGATTTTAAAAGTCTTGATTGCTTGGGTAGTCTGTAAAAACTAACTAAACAAAGAACCTACCGGCGCTATCAAATCTGGAGATTCATAATCAGGCAGACATAACCTAACATTTTCCAACCAATCCCTGTATAATTCATCTCCCTGAAATCATGATTAATGTATGTATATACGAGAATATATATATATATATATATATATATGTATATATATATATATATATATATATATGTCCACCGTTGTGGTCTCGAGTTAGCGTGCTGCCTTGTCACTCATATATATGTCCACCGCTGTGGTCTCGAGTTAGCGTGCTGCCTTGTCACGTAGCGGACCCGGGTTCGATTCCCGGTCGGAACAGACTCCGGGGTGAGGTTTTTTCGGGGTTTTTCCTCACCTGTAAGACAAATGTCAGGAAGCTTAGGGTCCAACAGACCCCGAAAATCATCCGGTGATCATTATCATCCTTATTATTACCATCATCATCCTTCATCGGTGTGGAAAGTAACGGGAAGCTACCACACTTATAATTCCCTAGCAAAGCATATCATGAAAATATTATGATTGCAGTGAACGACCTACCCTCGGGCAGAATTACTATCGATGGATATATATGTATAGGGTATGCTAAAGTCACTATCCATTACAAAGAAAGAAGTTATTGACTGAAAAATCAACGTTATTATTAAGTTTTAATACACATTCTATTGTCTTTAGGTGAAAACACATACTCCATATTTCAGCTATGAAACGAAATGTACTCCTTAACATTTAAACCGTAAAAAAGCCTGCTGCATCTGCGATACTATTCCGTAAATAAAGCAGACGTGATAAGGACGTTTTCATAGAATGAAACGTAGAATTTTCCACACTGTGTTGCGAGGGGCATTCAACTCTCTACTGAGGCGTTGAGTTGATGCGTTCGGACTATCACAGGCAATTTGAACCTGCTACATTGTTTCTGTTGATATGCGTGGTCATCCATGACGTGCCACATCACACACACTGGCGGTACGCTTAAATTTGTTTACAAGCAGACGATTGTGCGTTTTTGTTGGGGTTGATTTACTGAATTTATGGGTAAATTCAGCCCTAGCGTATTCATATGACAATCCGCGTACCCCTACACAAGCAATGGCAACCGTTCTTCCGTGCTAAACATCTTGCTCTAAGCTAACAGTGTACGCAAAGAAAAAAAAATAGTAGACTTTTCATGGAATTGGACAGTGGCTTTAGAAACACATAGCAATAATAATAAAAATAGTAATAATAGTAATAATTATAGCAATAACAATAGTATAATAATAATAATAATAATAATAATGTAATTTTAGGTATGGTTTCGTTAAGCTTTTTTTTAAGTTTGATGTTTTCGATAAACCAGGCGAATAAACATTTGCCTAATTCCTTAAATAAATAATTAAATCAAATTGTCCACCGCTGTGGTCTAGAGGTAGCGTGCTGCCTTGTCACGCAGCGGGCCCGGGTTCGATCCCCGGTCGGGACAGTTATTCTGGGTGAAAATTTTAAGGCCCAAACGGTCCCCGAAATCATATGGCCATCATCATCCTCCTTCACCGATGTGGAAAGCAACGAGAAGCTACTACACCAACAATTCCCTAGTAAAGCTGCAAGCATAGCATGAAAATGCTATGATTGCAGTGAAGGATCTGCCTTTGGGCAGAATTACTATGGATGGATGGATATTATATGGATGAAAAATCAGTAGTATCCGACCATTAAGCTGAAATTTAAAAATTGCTCTAGCGGCCGCCATGTATTTTTCTCACAACAAAACTGGATTTAAATAATAAAGCAAATATATATTACGTAAGCCAGAAAAATCAGACAATAGGGATTAAAATCGACTTCCTGAGGAGTTCGCTTCATTTACGCAGTTCCTTCGTGACAGGAATTTCTGTTTTAAAATTGATGTCTGACGTCATCGGAAGAGATGGCCTTAGATCTATTAGTGAAGACGGAACAGGCAAGTAACCCCTAAACCAGGAAGTGAAGAAGAAGAAGAAGAAATTGTAAAATTTTATATAAAGAAGAAAAAAATGTTAAAATCGTTAAAGGATTTTAGGGTTAATAAATTCTATCTTCAATCCACAGTTAGTCCAAAAACATTCAAGACTAAAAGTGCATAAAAAACTGGCTCTTTCAACTCTTTTGTATGGTAGCGAAGTATGAACATTGAAACAGAAGGATATACAGATACTTAGATCTGCTGAAATGAGATATCTTCTAAGGACTGCTGGATACACGCTACTAGATCATAAAAAAACGAAGAAATCTTAGAAGAATTACATATGGAACCTTTTGAAAACAAAGTTTCAGATTTTATCAGTCAAGATGGATGCAACATGTTCATCTAATGGAGGACCACAGGATACCCAAGCAGATGTTAAGCTTAAGGAAGAAGAAGACAAGGGCGTTTACTCAAAATATTTTTGGATGGTATTTCTATTGAGACCGAAACAGGTCAACTAATGACCTAAATTCGTGAACTGACTATGATGATGATGAAATTTCAAGCAACATTTCATAAATAATAATAATAATAATAATAATAATAATAATAATAATAATAATAATAATTATAATAATAATAATAAATAATAATAGGCTATATAATAATAAATAATAATAATAATAAATAATAATAACTAATAATAATAATAATAATACCCCTCAGGGGTCCTCATCTAGGTGATATGTGGATGGCGACCACAAGGTGCCCAAGCTGTGCAAAACATTTCTTCCACTTACTTGCGTTTTGCACTCTTTTAACTTTACTATCAAACCTCTCTTGGTTAACTCTTGTTTTTTCGACCCCAACGCTATTAGGGCATCCGAGGGATAGGGAGTCTTTCCTTTCTTCCATTTCATCTTTCCTTTATTTTCTTTTCTTCTCCAGAAAAGCCTGACCAGAGGCTGTAAGATGGCAGCCCCATCACTGGTCTTGCCTTCCTTTGGCCAGCAACCAATCGAAGGGACTATTATTATGCTTTCAAGTCTTATACGAGAATTTCCCTCAAACGCTGGAGGGAAAATTTTCTATAGGATCGTAACAGGCCTTGGCCTAATACTTGGAAAGAAGAAGAAGAAAGAATAATAATAATAAATAATAATAATAATAAATCTTACGTAAAACCTGTTCTCATGAGAGCTAGAAAAACTGACAACTATGCCTAATTTAACATTTTCCAATATTGTTATTATGTTGAAACAATTGTTAATGTTTGTACCATGTCTCGAATAGTGTAGTGGTCTTGCACGCTCGTACGGAATACGAGAGGTCCACGGTTCGATTCCTGGTTCATATTAAAATCTTGATTTTTCTTTTTACATTATCATTATAAAACTATGCCTAAGTTTTTAACTCCACAAATGTACGTACTACTTTGCACAACATTTTTACCGTAGGAGATATGTACGAACATCATCTCCATAAATAATGCCACTGTCAACAAAAAAAATCTAGTTGCTGGAGAGCACGATTGCTAAAAATTAAGTGGTAGATGAAGAATATTAGACAACACTTCCGATTCATGCAACAAAGTATTTAATAACAATAATAATAATAATAATAATCATCAACATCATCATCATAATCGCGGGTTAAAACCCGGCCGAGGTCGATTGATTTTTTTAATGATAAATCCAAGTACTCCCGGAGAGACTTAAAGCGGTGGGTCCCGAGTCTAAAGATATTCAGGCTCGTAAAAAAATCCTTAAGCCTGAATAAAATGGCCTCTAAGCAAAATTTACCGCCTTTCCTATCCTAGTAATATCTTAGTTTCCTAGATGTCACTATGAGGCGGAACGCTGATCCCGAGCCACTCAATGACATCTATCCGAAAACAAGTGTAACTAAATTATTGTGGTTGAATTTCTCCCCAGTAGGAGGAGAGCGCCTAAGTCGCATTGCGAGGAACAAGGGCTTACAATAACAATACTAATAATAATAATAATAATATATAATAATAATAATTATTATTATTATTATTATTATTGTGCATGGAAACTTCTTCTAGGGAAGCCAGAAGGAAAACGCCCAGTTGGTAGACCAAGAATGAGGTGGGAGAACAACATTAACTATGATTTGAGGGAAGTAGATTATACAGGGAATGATTGGAAAGCATTAGCTCAGGATAGGGATGTATGGAGAGCTGTTATGTCCACGCGGCAATGAACCTACGGGTTCGATAGTGCCAGTGAGTAAGTATTATTATTATTATTATTATTATTATTATTATTATTATTATTATTATTATTATTATTATTATTATTATTATTATTATTATTATTATTTATATACAGATTTTTAATGATTACACATCTTTCTGTGCCTAAAGTTTCATTTTTCTTTTCCACTCGTCTCCATCCATCCACTCTATGTCCTCCAGTCCTCTTGTTCTCATTCCCGTTCTTATTTCTTGCATCCACGAGTTTCGTGGATGATAATAATAATAATATAATAAATTGCTAAGAGCTGTTCCTGACGACGAGATATCCATTGTGTCTTTACTACTTGGAATCAACTGACCCCAGTAAAAGAAGAACAATTGGTAAGCGATTGACCTGACGCGCAAAATCGTGGAAGACAAAAAAATGGTTCTATCCTTATTATAATGGTAGAAAATAAGTCATTATTAAAGATCTCCCTAACTCATAAATATATTGTAAAGCATGATCGCCAGACTTTTCTTACAATCATTTGCACGATCCCGAGGTAAAAACAAAAAACTTCCGTGCAATAATAGTTCTCAGATTACAGTGTGCACGCCCAGAGAGACCTCGTCCACTTTCAGGGTTAATATCAATGGTTAAACAAAGGAACCAGCTGCATGGGTCAACTACACGGGGTCCCACAACATACACAATGATTCAGAATAACAAAAATAGTTTAGTTCAGGGTTACCAACACCCATTGAGAAAAAGTGGCTAAAATTGACTCCTAAAAATAGCTAGAAATGGCAAAAAATGCAACTTGTATCCGTGGAGGAAGCTGTATTTTAAAAACTTAAGATCATGGACTTGTCAATCTTATCTCTGAAATACAATTTTGGTAATACTTTTCTTTTTGCTATTGGAATTGCTGCAATTATAATATAGTGATTAAATTATGAATATAAGGTCTAATTTAAGAAATAAATATATTCTTACAACGAAAGATTCTGTAATTCTAAATTTTAAAAACATTACTTTAATTTTTTTCTTTAAGTTTATCTAAGTTACATTTTTTTTATTCTATGTAATATTGTTTGTTTATACCTTACTCTCACTAAGTGATGGATTGAATCACTATCTACCCCCTCCTATGTACATTTAAAAGTGTAGACTTGATCTTGTTCTGTACTAATACATGATCTATCTGATTGATTTGTTATACCATCAGCAGAAGTCCACATTTCTTTCGTTGTGTTCCTCTTTGGAAAGAATGTACTCATTTTGGTCTCTCTCTCTCTCTCTCTCTCTCTCTCTCTCTCTCTCTCTCTCTCTCTCTCTCTCTCTTAGTGGCAAAATCTATTATTATCAATCAGTTATTATTACAGAATTTAAATGAAATAATTAAACTGTAAATCAAATGGCTAGAAGTAGCTAAATAAAAGATGATAAATGTCCAGAAAAACTATTAGTAGATTTTTCACAAATTTGTAGCTAGTTATGTTTTCAAAATGACCAAATATAGCCACAAAATGGCTAAATTGGCAAAACTGGTTTAGTTATTTTCTGTCAAGCCTAAGAAAAGGACTTCAGGAAAACAAATGGGCGGGTAATCCACGAAGCACATGGCTGTTGCACTTACTGCGATTCGTTCATGACCAAAGCACAGTTCAGCGGAAGAAAAAAATAGATCATATACTCTTCTTCTTCTTCACTTCACGGGCTACGCAAATTGCCTGTTCCGCCTCACAGTTGTTCTGTCCATCTTTTCACTGGCTTCCCTACATTCATGTACTCGATTAATACAGTTACATATTTTAAGCTATTCATGTTTTAACTATAGTTGATCAGAATACAGTACATATCTACATATTTATTCGAAGGTCGGAGACTAACTAATAATTCACATTTGTTTGAAACTGAATAATTCTTGAGAGGAAGTTGAATGTCAGTTACAAATATGGCGGCTGTCGTAGTTTATGTTAACTTATATTATTTTTAGTCTGATCATCTTACTTCAATATTAATGTTGATTTGTTCTTGAACATGTTTCAAAACAATTCTGTTTTATCGTCAGCTTGTCCAGACTGGTTTTATTTATGTTGCATTATGTTGCACAACCTGGATGTCGATGTCAGCTCCATCCTGTGGTTGGCCATAGAACCTCCATACAAGGTCACGCTCCATCGGTATATCAACATTCATAACTCTGTTTTTGTTCTTCTGAATATAAATTGTTTCCCAAATAGTCAGCTCTTGTGTATTTTCTAACTGTTTTAATAATTTAGTGTCTGAATTTATATGTTTTTTTTTTTCAGACCAAACATGAGCAGCAACTGCAGATTTTTCTATTTCCCCATTTTTAATATTTATGTGTTCTTTGGTTCTAATTTTTAGGTTTCTTTTTGTTTTTCCTATATGTATCTTTTGAAAAGAAACGCAGAGGGTAATCGTTAAAGAGTGGTGAAAAACGGTGTTAAATGTATTTTGTAAGTTTATGGAGCATAATCCTGGCACTGGTGAACGATACAGTATGATGAAATTAACTGCAGAATATACTGGTGTGTAGGAGAGTAGTGCTGTACGTATTCGCAGGGAATTAAAGAAACTGGTAATATCAAAACGCCTAACGGAAAGAGGAAAAGGCCTACACGTGTTTTAAGAGTGGTGGACAATTTTGTGAAGTGTACAGTTAATTACAAAGTGCATAGGTTTCTTATTTTATTACTGTAAGTATAGTTATTTTAATTTATATGTTTGATTTAAATTAATTTGTTTAATATTAACAATTATAATTTAGTTTTCGACATACCATTGTAAATGTTAATACAATCTGCAACATTAAAAATTAAAACGATTGTTGTGCATTAATTTATCGGCTTGTAACAAACAGCTGACTGAGGTCGCATGAACTCTTACACGTGCTGGCGCAGAGTAGAACATTCGGAAGTTAAATATCAAAGTGTGCTTCTTACGTTGGACAGATAATAATATGTCTACTGTATTTAACGACGATCTTTAACAGCTCAGATAATTCGCGTAGCAATTCAAAACTTGACTAATTTTGCTGAGAAGTAGCCTACTCTCTTATTTCAGGCTTAAGGTTCTTTCATGTGGCGTAGATCTATGACACAAAACCCACAGATCCTTTTCAAAGGAAGTACACCAGTCCACCGAGATCGACAAAATATTTGAAGGGAGTCCGGAATATCCCATAGGCCTATCGCTAATGTTAAAAAAATGTTTTAGTAGGAGTGAAAGGCAGGAGACTAACGGCTACGATCCGAGTAACCGGGTACGATCTCCGTGAAGTAGGGATCTCTATCTTGAATCTGACTGCATGTCTTGTGTTTATGTAAAGAAAAAAGTGAAACGAGGAAATGGAGGGGAAAGTAGAAATAATTGCGCACCTACTAATGTCCTCTACTGGTCCTTACACTTAGCCAGCTAATTAGGCGTATAATTTAATCTGTCGGCCGCGGTGGTTTAGTACTTATGTTGATTGCTTCTAGTCCCGAGGGTCGCGGGTTCAAAACCTGCCGGGGTCGATGTATTTTAAGATGGAAAAATCCAAAGGGACAAGTCCTAAGTCCTCCTGAAGGGATTTTAAGTCGTGGGTCCCGAGTAAAATTTTCGGGCTCGTAAAAGAATCTCACATCTCAATAAAAATACCTCTGAGCAAAATTTAACCGACTTTCAATCATCCAAGTAGTACCTTCAGTTCCTACTAGATACCTCCTCGAGACAATGTACTAACCACATGTCCCTGGCTGACATCTGTAGTGAAATAAGCGTAACTAAATTAGTCTGGTTAAGAAACTTCCCACTAGGGGAGCACCAATGTCCCGAGCGGGACGATCGGGGATCAATCAATCAATATTTTAGTCTACATATTAAAAAAATAAATAAAATATAATTAGTGGTATGGCAGCTCTGAAAATACTGGTTATCAGATGACAGTATTGGAAATCACGAGGTTAGTGTGACGAAATTCCGCCACCTTAATTTCAGCTGGAGATATTCAAATACTTTGGTTATACTATCAGTAGTAACATGAACTGCGGTCAGTAAGTAAAGCAGAGGATAGCAAAGGCAAAAGAAGCCTTTAACAAGAAGAGAAGCATTTTCTGCGGACCTTTGTCAAAAGAATTACGGAAGAGGCTAGTGAAGTGCTTTGAAGTGTAGCATTGTATGGTGCAGAGATGGACATTACGACGGAATGAGAAAAAGCGACTGGAAGCTTTTGAGAAGTGCATATGGAGAAGGATGGAACATATAAAATGGAGAGACAAAATAAAAAATGAAGACGTGCTAGAAAGAGTGGATGAAGGAAGAACAATGCTGGAACTCATAAAGAAGAGGGAAATAAATTGGATTGGCCACTTGCTAAAAAAAACTTCCTGCTGACGGATTCTCTAGAAGGAATGGTCAACAGAAGGAATGTTAGAGACAGAAAAAAAATACATCAGATGATAATATTAAAATAAATTGTTTGCATATGGATACAAAATTAAGGAAAGAGTGGAGAATGCTGAGTTTGCAGTGAAAGACCTGCTCTTGGGCAAAACACTATAAATGAATGAATTTCAGTTTTCAAACCTGATTTCATACTTCCAATATCATGAAGCCATTCAGTTGACCTCGTGAGGCTGTGTGAACCGAATACATACTGTTCGGGTATGAATATTAAGCAAGATGAGAAAGTTCCGCATGAAAAGAAGTTGAAGACGCAGACGGCTGAAGTTATAATGGAGATAGCCTTGTTTGCAAGCAATACAGGAGGCCATGACCTGACGCGCGCTTTTCCACGCAAATTAATGTGGGATAGGGTTTTCGTTTGATAGTATCACATGTCAATTAGGTACATGATTAAGCTAATGGAGCAGAATTTGAATAGCTTTTACGTGCTCCATGGACCACTTGGCTCCAACACTTTGACTACTAATCACAAAGTCACTTTCTAAACCTGATTCATCCACTTTCATTATCATATCGTGTTTAAATGTATTTTACATTTCAAAGAGATGGGATTAACAACAAATTTAACTTATCTGCTACAATAGAAAATGCATTATTTCAGTAAACTACAGCCTTTAGTTAAAGATTCTAGATTCCAATGCGGACAATGTTTTTCAATTCTGTTTCTCTGTTAGAGTATGGGCCTATGCTAAATGTACTCTAAATTACACTCCTATTACAAATTATAATTAACGAGTTCCGGAATTATAGTCAAGAAAATTTAAATTAGGTTTTTTCGATTCACGTTTAGACTATTTTTAGATTTAGATGTATAACCCAAAATTATAATTTACAAATTTTGGTGAGTAAGACAAAAACTATGGCATTTCAAGGGAAAATGTCGATACGAACTAAAATTGTTATTAACAACAATATAGAAGAACAAGTTAATAACTTTACTTATCTTGGCTGCAACCTTTCCTACGACACATGTAAAGAAATAGACATAAAACTGGTCAAATTCCAAAAACTTGTAGGAACAATAAAAAACACTCTTCTCCGAAAAGTACGCCCAGATATAATTCTAAAATTTTATAAAACAACGGCTCTTCCAACTCTACTTTATGGTTCCGAAACCTTGGACTCTTACTACAGGTAAATTAAATCGGATAGTAGCTGCAGAAATGAAGTTATTAAGACCTTTAGCGGGTTATACGCATTATGACCACATGCGTAATGAAGATATCTGCAAAGCTCTCAACACACCACCAATAACTGAAACCATTCAAATATACCAAAATAATTGGCATGAACACCTCTTTAAAATGCCAAACAATAGACTACCTCTGCAGCTATTGAACTACAGACCCACAGGACGAAGAGACCCAGGAAGACCTAAGAAGAGATGGAGGGATCAATTTTTATCCTGAAGCGGAACAGGCCAATGGTCTAATCCACGACTACAATTGATGATGACGATGATGATGGTTTTTGTGAGCAATTTGTTTTTATATTCAATGCCACATGTTGTAATTACGACATTTCTGGTATATATTTTATTCTATGGTAATTCTGCCAGAAGGCAGGTCTTTCGCTGATATCATAGCATTTTCATGCTATGCTTTGCAGCTTTACTAGGGAATTACAGGTGTGGTAGCTTCCCACACCGGTAAAGATGATGATAATGATGACCGGATGATTTTGACCGTTGGGCCCTAATCTTCCAGACATTTGTCTTACAGGTGAGGAAAAAACCCGAAAAAACCTCACCCAGGAGCCTGTCCCGACCGGGAATCGAACCCGGGCCGCTGCGTGACAAGGCAACACGCTACCTCGAGACCACAGCGGTGGACGTCTGGTATATAAGTACAATGTTTTCAATTATTTAGATTTCCCTTATGTTTTTACTAATACTGAAGCAGAACACTATAGATAGATAGATAGATAGATAGATAGATAGATAGATAGATAGATAGATAGATAGATAGAAACATACAACAACCTTATCATTAGTTTTACCTCTATGATAAAGATTTATAATCTTCGTACATAATACTGAAAATATATTTGCTCATCTAGTTCCTCACGAGACGCCTCTAATCTTAATACTCGTACTATTTATAGATGTATTGAGACAATTGAGGCGTTGACATGGGAAAGGTAGAAAGTCATGAACATAACATTTTACAGGGGAAGCAAAAAAATAAATAAAATAAAATAAATAAAAAAATTGACGCCTTTAAATTTAAATATATTTAATCAAATGAGTTGGTGTTTACTTGACGAAAATCCATATTTATTAATTAAATAAAAATAAAACTTTGTTTTATTTGATTTTCATATTTATAATATAGGCTATATAATATGAAAATCAAATAAAACTAAGTTTTATTTTTATTTAATTATTAAATATATTTTCTAAAGCTAATATTGATATTTTGTAACTACTTTTCATATAAAATTTCTTGTATAGTAGTGGCAAAATTATATTAAAATTAATGTTGGGAAAATTGTTTTTTGCTTCCCCTGTAAAAGTTTCTTTTGATGACTGTAAATGCCTCAATTAGAAACGTAATTCGACAAGGAACTATACATTTTATAAACTTATACACTATGCCAAAGGAACATTTATTCCTGGCATGACGTACTGCTAACCCACTTCTGAGGTTGGGGCGCCCGGAAGGCAGAGTTACGCTGACCAGATGATATGACAGGTGATGATAATGGTAACGATACGCCAGGTAGGCCTTAAACAAAACTTATTTTAATGAGGGAAATATGATAGGGATGATAATGATGTCCAAAAGGTGTTCGGGGACCGTTTGGTCCTTAAAGTTTCCTGACATGTCTTATAGGCGAGGGAAAAACCCCGAAAAAACTTCACCCAGGAATAATGACATGATCGAGGATCGAACTAGGGCCCGCTGCGTGACAAGGCAACATGCTACCTCGAGACCACTGTGGAGGACTTGTATAACACAATAATAATAATAATAATAATAATAATAATAATAATAATAATAATAATTATTATTATTATTATTATTATTATTATTATTATTATTGTTGTTATTGATTGGAGATGGTTTTTCAGGGAATTTGTGACCAAATATTCTAGCATCTGCTTTATAGTTGAGGAAAACGTTGAAAAAACCTCAAACAGGAATTTCTAACCTAACGGGAATAGAAGCAGGGGCCTCTGCATGAATAGCAACAATGTCATCCTTAAACCATAATGGCGGTCGATGTTTAATTTTGTTAACAGCGAAAAAGTCAATTCATTAAAATTAAAGTACATTTATATAAATTTATTTTTATTTATTTAGCGAACCTCAAATTGTTATTAAAGCAAATGTTGGATCATTCACAGTGGGCACTGGTTCTTAGCATCATATAATAAAAACGTTTAATTTAAACCTCGTTTTATTGAATTTTAACTGTTCCAATTATCTGCCAATATGTCGAGATTTTTTTAGGGGGATGTCGGCGAAGTTTCGCTCATTAATAAGCAATTACCGGAATAAGCTAACGCAAAAAAAAAAAAAAAATGATGTTTGAATCTGGTATTCTATATAACCATCCATTAGCTATTCTTTCATCAGCCACTCAGCTCGCCACAGTGTTTTAAATAAAACATCCTCCGCCATGTGTACTCTGCAATCAATCGAATTGTGTGAAGTTCGTATTCAATTTACATAATATCCATTACTTGACCGCTGTAAAATTTGTCAAAAAAATATACTTCCATAACATTCTTGTGCACTGTTTTAATACCTTCATTTCACATTATTCTAACTCTACAGGCCTAAAGGAATTAAAACATAACTAAAAAATTACACAAATAATATTAATTTATTAAATAGAACTAACAATAGAGTATTTAACAAATGACCCAGATGAATTATATATTGATGGGGTAAAGATAAAGAAGAACGATCGTTTCTGTTATTTGGGTTCAATTATAGAGAAGATGGGACATCAAATAAATAAATAGCAAAAAGATTAATAATGGAAGAAAAACCATAGGAATGTTAAACTCTATACTGTAAGTCCGTCGCCGTGGCGTAATCGGTAGAGTCCCTGCCTGCCGCTCCGGAGACCGGGGTTCGATTCCCGGCTGGGAAGGGGATTTTTAATCTCCACTTTCGGTCTGGGTGTGTGCTCTGTCCTTGCCTATGTGTGAGAATAAAAAAGAAAGTTAACAAGAAGGTAAACAGTGTAAACGAAAAGAGGGGGGAAAAACAAACGGAGTAAAAACCTCAGTAACAGAACAAAATAACTAATTTATAAATCCATACTACAAACTACAATGTTATATGGAGCGGAAATTTGGACAACGACACAACAACTTGTCAACAGAAGAGCTGCAGACAATCTATATTGAAAAAACAATTAGAAATACAGAAATTAGAAAATCGATGAATGCAAAAACAAATATAATGGATGAGATTGAACACAGAAGGCTAAAATGGTATGGACACGCAAGAAGAATCCAGGATGGAAGACTACCAAAGGCCGTTTATGCATGGAAAACTGAAATAAGCAACAGAAAAGGAAGACCAAGAACAACCTGGAAGAACAAAATTCAATGAGGAAATTTGGTGTACGGATGAAGACACAGAGGACAGAGAACGATGGAGAACTTTAATTACAGGAAATTTGTGAACATTTGTTACAAACTGATAGCATGTAAGTCCTTAGTCATTTACATTTACTTATTTATTTTTAATTCGTGTTAATTACTAAGATTGGTTGGAGAAAACCCTCAATGATGAGGAAAATTCTCAAAATGAATGAATAAATATTTATTTTAATCATATAAAATGTTGATATTTTATTTAATAAATAGACATCATGGATTTTCATCAAGTTAACATCAAGTCAATTGATTAAATAATAGTTATTTTACATTGTAATTACTTGCCGTGGGTCGGTTCTCGCGTTGTTTTCTTGTAATAAACAACTCAGGTGATGTTGAAAAACTAAACAGTAACTTTATTTAATTCTATAAACTATCAGTTACAGTTTACTATTTACAATTTGCTGTTATAACACTGAGCAACAAAAAAAAAACTTTTTTTTTGTCTCAGAAATAAAAATATGTAATTCTGATAGTATTTTTTTCTCCTGAATTCAAATATGATATCGGTTTTTCTCCACCACGCAAGGTTTCCGAGAGACAGGAATTTATAATTTCAAACACTTCAATATTTTCTACATTCGTAACTACACAATATTCGAACATTCGGACTCACCTAGAAAGTAAGAAATGACGATTTTCTGCTATATTTCGCCTGTGGAGCATCCCTCTTGATGGTCCAACAATAATCGGCCAGCCTTGATATCTCTTTTCCATAGCTGAAATCTCCTGAGTTAGCTCATTCGGTTTTCTTTTACAATGGACAATGGACGAAAAAACGTTTATTAAAAAAATAATTATTTAAATCCATTAATTGAAATTGAAGTAAAAAAACTGTGGGTGATGGAGAAATTCCGAATACATATTTGAAAACACGATAAAAAATTGCATTAAGTACAACTAATGGTACTCATGAGACAAAAATCATGTTGACCAATGTAATTAATCTTGTTTTAAAGTTTATCTATCACGCAATTATTTTACAGTCTCTAACGAGTCCACTTATCGCAATATCTTCTCTTACACAGTTCTCTATATCGCTATCACTACCCAACTGACGCTGCCGTCCCTAGCAGCAGATTGTATAGGTAGAACAGGGAATGAATTTTCTCGGATTCCGGTCGATATTTTTCCAGATGGAAGTTTCGGATTTCTACGGCCAGAAAAATCCATGAACCCCGATCGGGTTTGAATTCGTTAACTTTGGAACCGGGGGCGATCATGGTAACCACTGGTACATCAGGACCGACTATGATGATTTATAGATTAAATTTCGTAACATTCCACCGCCGTGGTCTAGTGCTAATGTCATTGCCTCAGAAACAGCGGATCTGGGTTGGATCTCTGGTAGGAACAAGTTTCCTAGGTGAGGTTTATTCTAATTTATGTTGAGTTGTTTTTGACTCACCTCATACTTATTAACTCCTTCGCAGACTCGAGTTTCGTCACTGCATTTGTGACATTCTCAATGCTGTATCACATCACAACACACGATCACAGTTGTGATCGTGATACAGCATTGAGAATGTCACAAATGCAGTGACGAAACTAGAGTACGCGAAGGAGTTACGAAGTAAGAGGTGAGTCAAAAACAACTCAACATAAATTAAAACAAACCTCATAGTGTTATTTCCTACCTACATAACTTAATGAGGTTTATTCTGTTTTCTTTTTCATCTATTAGTATGGATGTATGAGTAATTACTGTGTTTTGTATTGAAAACTCGTGTTGACTCGGAGGTAGTCCTGGAGTTGAGCTGATCAATTATCCATGTGGTTGTGTAGTCGAAAAATTTGTGTGATTTTGGGAAAATCCTCACCTAACAGATCGCGTCTCTAAAGACCTGTGTGAAGTAGGGCATCTAAAAGTTTGTTCAAAGGGAGAGGTTAAACTAACGTAAAGAAAATGTAAAAAAAATCTTAACAAATGTCTTTCGAACAACTAAATGACACTCCTAAGAAATTTCAGTAATTTTTATAATATAGACTACAAGAGAAATTTTAGAGAGATCTAATCAATTTAAATATCTTGGATATTATCTCTCTATCTGGGATGAAAAGGATATCTCTGAAAAAATTAATAGTTATAATAAAAGTTTGGGAATTATTAATCAAGTTATGAAAAAATCTCTTGTTAAAAAAAAAAAACGCCAGATTACGTTTATATAACACTTTGGCTACACCAGTGTTGACCATGTACACTGAAAAGACGATATGAAAGAAGCATAACGGCTTGTGAAATGAGATTCATGCGCAGAACAGCGGGTTACACCAGATGTGATCGGAAAAGGAACACCGATATCTCAAAATAATTGAAGAATACGACAATTTTGGAATATATTAAACAGGACCAACTAAAATTGGAAACACCATCTTGAAAGAATGAGTTCAAATCGGATCCCCAAAGCTGTTTATAATTATATACCAAGAGGACGAAGATCTCTGGGTCGTCCTATGAAACGTTGGAGGGAAAATTTTCCATAGGATCGTAACAGGCCTTGGACTAATACTTGAAAGGAAGAAGAAGAAGACTGCAAGAGAGACGATATGAAATTTTGGATTTGAGGATATAGGTTGGGTTATCTAAAAACTAAACAATATTAATATCAAAAGTTTTCTAACCTCACATTTATAATATGCAAGAAATATGTAGGTTCCTTATTATGGAAATGGCCATGTTTAACTTGGTTTTCTCACACATGTATTTGAGATGTTGAAAATGAAAACACACATGTATTTGAGATGTTGAGATGTTGTATTTGTTGAAAATTTGGATTTATCAGAGACAATTGTGAAATTCAACAAATCAATGGGTATCATTAATAGAGTTTTAAAACCTTCATTAGTGCAAAAATCAACTCGTACTCGTCTTTATCAAATAATGGCTCGACCAGTCCTATGTTATGGGAGTGAAGCGTGGACTATAAGGACGAGAGATGAAAGCAGACTAACAACTTGAGATGAAAATTTATGCGCCGAACAGCTGGCTACACCAAATGGGATCGAAAGAAAAATGTAGAAATCCTTCAAGAACCTAATGTGTCACCAATACTGGACTACATCTCCAGATATCAGCTAAACTGGAAGGAACATGTCCCAAGAATGGCTAGATCCAGGATCCCCAATGCAATAATGAACTACTGTCCAAATGGGAAACGGTCACTTGATCGACCTATGAAAAGATGGTACGAAAACCGCTTTCTCAGGCCGTAACAGTTCTCCTAGGACTAATACCTGGCAGGATGATGATGATGATGATGATGTATTTGAGATTAAGAATAATAAGTATACGAGTAATTGGATATAAGCTAAACAACCCATCTGGATTTCAAATAAGATACGATATTCATATTAAATCCATATTCGCGCATAAAAGATAACCATATCAGAGCACTTGTCAGTGCTATCTAACATTCCAACTTTATCGAATTTTATAAAACGTTTCCCCTACGAAGATAAAACTGAGAGAGGAGAATCATGGGCAAATTTAATTTTTACACACAGATAACGAGCTGTGATAATAAAATGTAGAACGTGCAATTGAACAGGTTTACCAACTGAAAGCTACAGTACACATTAAACAATGACCTTCAGATTTCACATTACAAACTTACATATAAAACTAAAAACAAATTCCAAATATATAAGTAAATAAACAATAAAAAAACTTAATTATTTCATATATTATGTAATTTTTTTTATTTCATTCTTATTTATAGACGTTCTGAAATTAAAGGTCATAGGTCAGGGACGCCCAAACTACGGCCCGCGGGCCGGAAACGGCTCTCCACCACTGTCCATCATTCTAATAAATTACAATACATTAAAGAGGCCTTCATGTCCAACGCTGTGGTCTCGAGGAAGTGTTCTGCCTTGTCACGCAGCGAGCCCGGGTTCGATACCCGGTTGAGACAGGCTCCTGGGTGAGGTTTTTCCTCACCTGTAAGACAAATGTCAGGAAGCTTAGGGCCCAACGGTCCCCGAAAATTATCGCCCATCATCATCATTATGTTTCATCGGTGTGGAAAGCAACGGGAAGCTACCACACCTATAATTTCCTAGTAAAGCTGCAAACCAAAGAATGAAAATGCTATGATTGCAGTGAAGGACCTGATCTCGGGTAAAATTACTATGAAATGGAAGGGTAGGCCTATAATATTAGTCTATGGAACAAGAACTTGTGAAATGCTATGATACAACAAGAAAAGTATAAAATCAATATACGCTTTAATAATAATAATAATAATAATAATAATAATAATAATAATAATAATAATAATAATAATAGTCCAGCGCCGTAGCCAAGTGGTTAAGGCAAGAAGCGTTGGCGCAGAGCTTACGGGACTTGCGCTGGTTCGAGTCCCCGTGGAGGAAGACAATTTCTCATGGAATTTCGGCCAGTATGGGACCGGTGCCCACCCAGCATCGTGAGTCATTGAGTAGCTACAATAAGTAGCGGCTCCAGTTGAGAAACCCGGCTATAACGGCTGGGAGACTCGACATGCTGACCACTTGTCACCCCTACACTGGTTAGATGATTAACACATGTGGATGTGACGCCAGCAGCCGGCTGGTAGGCCAAGGGCCTCCTTCTAGGCCTGTCGCGCTTGGAGTTTATATAATAATAATAATAATAATAATAATAATAATAATAATAATAATAATAATAATAGGCCTAATAATAATAATCACATCTCCTTGCGTCAATTTAATCTACTGTCATGCTCCACTACACCTCTCTCTCATCCCAATCTCCATTTTCCAATTCTTTGTCCTCTCATGCTGCATGCTGCATACACACCACCAATCCACATTATTTCTGGCAGTCTTCTTCTTCTTCTACCAAGTGGCACCCATTCTAGTATTCTTCTTGGTAATCTGTCTTGCGTCATTCTTTTTACATGACCATACTGTTTTTATCGTTTTTCATAAAATCCACAACACTGAAGTTTGAACATTCATCTCTTGTTTAATTACACTGATTATTATTTTATTTCTTCTGGAAATCCTAATAATCAACATCATCATCTGCATTCATGGATTAGGTCTGTTGACACGTTCTGACTTCAGCCCATCTCTTTCTAGGTCTGCCCACATCTCGGGTGCCTTTAGGTTTGTATTTTGTTATTTGTTTTGGATATCTATCTTCATTCATTCTGTCTATGTGTTGCTTCCATTTTTGTCTATATGTATCTATTTTATCAGTTATTGCAAATTTGAAGTTCCTATCTTATTTCTGTGTTCTTGATTCTGTCTTCCTTAGTGCACCCTTTAACAGATCTCAAAAATTTCATTTCAGCCGCCGTTATCCTACTTAGATCTTGTTTTTTTTTATGTATCCAGGTTTCTGATCCATAGAGCAGTACCGGTACTGCCAACGTTTTATAAAATTTCAATTGGGTCTCTCTTGTTGTTATCCTAATAATAATAATAATAATAATAATAATAATAATAATAATAATAATAATTTATTTTATTTATATACAGAATTTTAATGTTTACACATCTTTGTGTGCCTAAAGTTTTACTTTTTCTTCTCCACTCGTCTCTATCCATCCACTCCATGTCCTCCAGTCCTCTTGTTCTCATTCCAGTTCTTATTTCTTGCATCCACGAGTTTCAAGGTATTCCTTTCCTTCTTCTTCCAGGTGATCGCCATTCCAATGTTTTTATGGGTAACCTTTCTTCTTGTATTCGTCTTACATATAATAATAATAATAATAATAATAATAATAATAATAATAATAATAATAATAATAATAATAATAATAATAAACAACTGCTATAATAGGACTACGGCCCACGCTACCTTGATATTTCTACCATTTCACTCGCGATACAAATCCATTTGGGCGGCTCTGTCATAGGTTCTATCGTGTCTTCGTATCCAATAGAATGAATATTTATAATGTTCGTGATTCCTTTTCTCTCTTCTTTCTTTTCCCATCTATTTTCCAATTCCAAGAAGAATAACAAGAAAGGTAAGACCTATTGAAGATTGGATGCATGGTGTGAGAAGAAGTATGAGTGAACTGGGGCTTACAGATGAGGACCGCTACAACTGGAGAAAGCGAATATCTCGAGGGTGATGGAAAACCATTGTATTGTGGATAATTTCGGAAACAAAACATGAAAAATCCAGTCAGGTTGATTTATCTGAGATTTGAACGAGACATCCGTATTAGTATCTAACTCTGCCGTCTGAGCCAACAAAAAAAAAAGTGTTTCCTTTCATAAAAATAATACTCTATTATTGTTATCAGCAACCGAAAATACGCAGTACCTATAACAAAGGAATGCTATTAGTGATAGGCATGTATTGACACTTAATATACATGTATTCAGTGATTTGAGGTAATATTTTGGCTATATAGTCTTCTTCATATAATAAGCTGATAGAAAAATGACCTTGCAATCAGGTTGTGGTAACGCCCATGTTGTCAAGCACATGTTTAAAATCGGCATCCATCACCATCCATCAATCATAACTGAAGGCAGCAAAACTTAGCTTCCCAGTAATTAATTAATGGCCAGAGAATTTTCTGCAGAGTATTAGGTAAAACTTAGTCACAGAAAAAAAATCAAGGATAAAGGAAATTCTAAGTCAATAGTATGTCAATTTTTATACACAATTTCCATTTGTATTTTTTTAAATATCTAATCTTTCTACAAAAAGTACTAAACTGCAAAAAGTAGGATTCCGAAATTTGAAAATTATGTGATTCAGTGCCTTAAAATCGGTTTAGAGTTTTAATGAAAATATGCAGTTGCTCTCATTAATATTCTGTTTGTCCACCGCTGTGGTCTCGAGTTCGATCCCCGCTCGGGACAAGTTTCCTGTTTTTCGGGGTTTTTCCTCACCTGTAAGACAAATGTCAGGATACTTTAAGGCCCAAACGGTCCCCGAACATCATCTGGTCATCATTATCATCAATATCATATTCACATCATTAGATTAAGTTTAGGTTTAAGGCCTCTTCTGGCGCATCATTACCCATCGTTATTACCCATCATATCATTGGGGCAGCGTAACCCCGCCTTCCAGGCGCCCCAACCTTAGAAGTGGGTTACAATACGCCGATGTAAGTAAAGTAAAAGTAATCCCACTACAGACCTTCGGGTAGTAGGAGGTTAAGGCTCCCACTTTTTCTGGACAATCGGCACTTGATGTCAGCCGGGTTGTCAGCCCTGCGTGACGGCCGCCTTTACCCCAGAACATGCGTCTGGTACTCATTTCCGTTAGAGGCTGAGTCGACTCCAGGGCCATGGTGCCGCCAGAAGGTTTGGGTCAGTTTAAAAATCCTGACCCCACCGGGACTTGAACCCTCGACCTTCCGGCTTGTAGCGCAGTGCCTTAACCACTACGCTATGGCGTGCCCCCACAGGTGCGACATCTAAGTATAGGTATATGAAAACACGCGCGTATTCGAATGCAACGTTGTGTCACAATTTCAAAGGAATCGGTCAAGAATTTTCGGAGATTTAAGATTTTGAACAAACTAATATACACATTTTTATTTAGATATACATAGATTACAAAAGTGTATTTGAATTGGTAATACTCATGTATTTTGTGGTTTCGATTGTACTATTTATATTTATGGAACACAGTGATTTAATTAACTGGACATGATCCAAGAGAAAAGGTTTCAATTCCAACTGAAATAAAGTTTGAGAAAACTGAGTTTGCTCAGATTATAAAGTTTGGAACTCGTATTGGGAAGTCCCAAGTTCAATCTGACTGAGGAGGTTTTATCCTCGTTTTCATCGGTGCTGAAGATTAATAGTGTATTAGGTATGAAAGTATGATATTATTATGTAATTTATTATTAATTTTCTTTTTATGTTGAGTGTTCAGACTTTATATTTATTTATTGTTATATTTTCAATGGAGTCTTATGGAACAGACATATATCCAGGAAAAATAAGTTACAGATATATAATTTAATAGTGAGAAGTACTGTCACATATGGAACTGAAGTTTGGAAATTCAACAAAAACTTAGAACAAAAACTTATGTCGATGGAAATGGATTTCTTTAGGAGAGCAGCAAGATGTTCAAAATTAGAGAAATAAGAGAAAAAATGAATATTGGTTATTCAATAGTAGATTATATACGGTATAAGCAACTAAATTGGTATGGGCACATACGACGAACGCAAGAAGAAAGATTACCCAGGAAAACATTGGAATAGTGTCCACCTGGAAGAAGGAGGAGAGGAAGATCTCGAAACTCGTGGATGCAGGAAATAAGAACTGGAATGAGAGCAAGAGGACTGGAGGACATGGATTGGATGGAGAGATACGAGTGGAGAAGAAAAATAAACTTTAGGAACAGAAAGAAGTGTAAACATTAAAATTCTGTATATAAATAAATAAATATTTTCAAGACTGAAATGTTTCACAGCTTTCATAATTTATTTTCATATATTGATTATTTTTAAATTATACATAAATTCCTTCTTTTGTTAATTTCATTACTGTTTCTGAAATGATCAATTAAAGAACTTAAACCTAAGATCATGGAGGCTGTGGGTGTGTGTGTGTGTTCCTTAGGTCCCCTAAAAATAAAAGCTCATGATTGCGTAATGTATATATTCTTCTTCTTCTTCTTCCTCCTCTACTCATGAAAGCTGACAGCTTGTTGCATGATCATCACTACAGGTCCGGGGTATGGTGACGTCCTTCCATCGTAGTTGTGGTCTTCCTAAAGGCCTTTTCTGCTGAGGTGTCCAGTAACGTATTTTCTTCACTAATCTAGTATTCTCCATTCTATCTATATGATCGTTCCAATTTAGTCTCCTATCATTTATCCAGAGGCTTATAGGATCATTTTCACATTCTTCTCTAATAACAGAGCTGCGAATTTTCTGTCTCAGCGAATTTCCTTGAAACTTTCACTTCTAATTATATTTCTTATTATTTTGCCCCTATTTTTAGTTTATTTTTGTCTTTATTATTACGAATAATTTTCCCTTATTTCGGTTGTTTCGTTGATTTGTTTTGTTTTTTGAGTATGTTAGAATATATATTTCACAGTTGCAGATCTTTAAGAATTGTAAAATTAATTACGGCATTTAGTCTATATAATGGTAATAAACGGCATTTAGTCTATATAATGGTAACGGCCACAGATGTTACCCTTTTATAGAAAAATATGTCATGCCGCATAACCACCAAAAGAGATACATAGTAGTGCATTATGAACAAATCTTATACCATTTATTGAACAATAACAAATACAAGATTTTATACGTATTAATGAAATAATGCCATTAGTACTGAATTAAAATCCAAGTATAGTTGAGATGGATTTTTACTCCAAATCAAAATCATTTTAACCTACAGTTCGATTCAATATCAGAAACTCATTAAAAGCAATCAACTAAAACTATTAAGTAATAGCATGGTACATAATTTTCAGCACTTCATACCATATGAGCCACGAACTGTGGACGGAGCTTGTGCAAGGCTTCTTTTTTATATCATGCAGCGAGCTTTCAATTTGGGATGGGATTTGCAATACTGGCAACATGTGGTTCAAACAAAAGGCTTGGAATGAATATCACCACCACGCCTGTGGTCTAATATCCAACTCATTATACACATGCGCATTACAAAACAGCGGTTTCTATCATTTGCAGAATCCGCTCGCTATACACTTAATTTCACCCACATGGCCATTACATGGACCTTGTGCGTTTCAAAACCCGGTTTAATTACCTCCTACATAGGACACGTGATTCCTTATATACCAACCCAACTATGTACAGAGTGTCAACGGATTTCAAACCATTCATTTCAAACTTACGCAGAATTCTTATGGACAAATTTTGAAAATTATTAAAACATAGAATAAAATAATGTATGTATACTTACGACGATCAAGTCTTCTCTTCCCCAACAGTGCTAATAATATATAAAGATATAATTTAACGTAAGTCCACCCCTGTGGTCTCGAGGTAGCGTGCTGCCTTGTCACGCAGCGGGACTTGGTTCGATTCCCGGTCGGGACAAGCTTCCTGGCTGAGGTTTTTTCCGGGAGTTTTCCTCACTTGTAAGACAAATGTTAAGTAGCTTTGAGACCCAAAAAGGTCCCCAAACATCATCTGGCCATCATCATCATCCGGTGTGGAAAGCAACGGGAAGCTACCACACCTATACTTCCCTAATAAAGCTGCAAAGCATAGCATGAAAATGCTATGATTGCAGTGAAAGACCTGCTCTAGGGCAGAACACCATAAACATAGAAAAACAAATTAACATAAAATATAATGAAAAATATGCAAAACTCTAATATTAAAAAAAAGTATTAATAAACAATAAAATGTCTATAACTAGGCTATGCTATTTAAATTACATATCGTAACAAACATAAAAAATAATAAAAAACTAACAAGCAGATAAAGATATTCTAGCAATGAATATAATCTACAAATTCAAATATATTTAAAACTGCATAACAAAGGTTTGTAATGATATACTAATAAAAGTGTAAATGCACGCTTGATTCTAAAGAAATCCACATACAACATTATTTTCTAAAAAAAACTCTGGATATCTCTGAACTTGGTTGACAATGCGTTCCGAGTCGAGCAGAAGCTATAGTGTATTAAATAGACCAATATAATATAATCCATTCTATGATGTGGTCCATCCATTCATCTCTGTATTGTGTAATTCTATCTAATAGTTTGAATATATTTAGTTCTCTTCGTATATTTTCATTTCATATTTGATCTATTATTATACAGCCAGCCACACTCCTCAGAAACCTCATTTCTGACGTTTCTATTCTTCGTTCCTGTTCTTTGGTTAAGAACCAGTGTTCCGATCCATACAGTAGTATTGGAACCACCATTGTTTTATAAAATTTTAAAAGTGTCTCCTTTCTAGTTCCTTTGAGACTTGGTTTTATAGTGCCACACAAGTAATTAAATTTATTTAATTTTTTTTCAACAAAATAAATATACAAAACAAAGTAAATATAATTATTTTAAATACTACAGTAGTTAGAAATATTTCTATAAATAATTACTGATTTATCAGGTAACTTATGACATTGCGATAAAAACTGACACTACAATAGAAGTTTCAGAAATGGTTTGGGGCAGTAAGTTGTAGGCTGTTAAATGTCACTAGGGTTCCACTTTGATTTAATTGTGAATTGTTACTTGCCCTACCTCAGTAGGTAGTCGGTTCCTGTTTCAGGGTGAGCGCTGAGACTCCTATCTATAACGGGTTCGGAAGGAGAATTGTGTGGGAACAATCACTTGTTTTTCTAATTTATTTTATTTTTTTATCTCTGCCACTTAAATGCACATTACACTGTGAAGATAAAACTTTTCTGTCCCTGGCCTTCGATATTTCACTAATGAGGACTAGCAAAAGACTTACGAATTTGAGCGATTTTCCCTTAAGTCCATTATCGTTGTTACAAGGCATTTTAACTATACGATCAAGATCATCTTCCTTCTAGGTGTCGAGTATAAGGTATCTTAAAATTTGTCCTCATGAGTTCCGTATCGAAGTCAGGACCAATTATTCCCATATATGGTCGTATACCCTCCCTCCATGGTATCTTTACCTTGTCGTGGTGGAGTGGCTTGCGTGCTTAAATGATCCTGAGAGCTATGCCGGCGGTAGCATTGCTGCCGATAGGGTTACCCATGCCGAACTGGTCGAAGGTGATAAGCCAGACGAAAAAAGTACCTTGGGCGAAAGAGTGACGATCTTTCACCGTAAAAATACAACCGTCAAGAAATGCGGACATGGGTTCATCTGGGGTAAAATTTTCCGGAGGTCAAATAGTCCCCCATTCGGTTCTCCGGGCGGGGACTACTTCAGGGAACCCATGCCAAAGGCTCAAACACAGGGACATGTTCCTAGGAACATGGAATGTTAGGACTTTATACAATAGCGGGGCACTAGAGATATTAACGCAGGAATTGGATAAATCGCCCTTGGATATAGTCGCTTTACAAGAAGTTAGGTGGCCAGGAGTAGGTAGTCAGGAATCAGGAAGCTTTGCATTATACTATGGGGGTGCAGAAATACCTGCATTTGGAACGGGTTTTTTAGTCAGAAGGAGGATCCTATCCGCTATCCGAGATATTAAGTTTGTTAGTGATAGGATATCATACATAATTCTAAAGGGTAAACGACATGATTTTATAATTGTAAATGTACATGCCCCCACAGAAGACAAAGATGACAAGATCAAGGATGAGTTCTATGAAGAATTAGAATGCTTATTTGATAGTCTTTCACGATATCATATGAAAATTGTCTTAGGAGATTTTAATGCAAAAGTGGGACGGGAAGATATATTCAAACCAACAATAGGCAAATTCAAAAGCGGCCATGAACCTACGGGTTCGATAGTGCCAGTGAGTGAGTATGGTTGTATACCCTAACTCTGATTTTGATTAGTTAGAATATTCAATCACATGTCTTCTCAGGGCGTAAATACTTTATTTAAATTGCCACCTCCATTTGTAATTTTATTCTCACGGCTAGGGAGCGTGTTTGCCAGTTTGGACTTTCCGCGATTGTAAATTAGGAGTTTGACGTTTCTCCCAAACGTGATTTTTCAAGCAAGACCCAGCTTAATGATTTCAGTTCTAATTTCAGGAGTTACATATTTATGACCTCTTTTTACTTAGGTTTTCAACCGCTCCTTTGTGAGAACTTTCCCCAATAATATTTATTTAATTTCTTTTTAAACTATATTCAGTTTATTCTTTGTTTATTCAATTATCTTCTTCTTCTTCTTCGGCTTTCCCCCACTTATAGGTTTGCCGTCTTCAGTTTCCATTTATCTCTATCATTCCAATCTCCCTCTTCCAAATTCCGATCATCCATTATAGTTCTGACGTAGGTTTTCCATTTCCATCTTGGTCTGCCACGTTTATTTCTTCCAGGGGGTGACCGTTGGTATATATTTTTTGGCCATCTTTCATTTTCCATTCTTTGTACATGGCCATACCATTTAAGCGTTTGATTTTCAATTCTCTTAACAACAGATGTGGTGACATTCATTTCTCTCCAAAGGAATTCATTTCTTATTTTATCCTGTCTTGTTTTTTGGAGGCTTCTTCTAAAATAATCAAATTCAACTGTTCTTATTTTATTCTTTTGTGATTCCTTCAGAGACAAAGTTTCACTTCCATATGACAAAATATTCTGTATTATGCTCTTATAAATTTTCATTTTAGTTTCCTTTGTAATATTTTTATACCACATTATTCCATGTAATGTCTTAGTTGCATTTTTTGCCATTGCAATTTTAGTCTGTACATCTCTCTCACAGGTACCTAAACTTGTAATTATTGACCCAAGATATTTAAGAAATTTACACTTTTTTATTTTCCCTGTTTCAAGTATGAGGTCATTCACATCCTTTCCCAAACACATATATTCTGTTTTCTGTAAATTTATATTCAGTCCCCATTTTTTATATTCTTCCATTAGTTTATTTATCATATATTTCATATCATCTTCATCCCCTGCAAAAATTATTTGATCATCTGCAAACAACAATGAATGCAGTACTTTTCCTCCTATAGGAATACCCATTTCAGAACATTTTTATACCACAAGTTAAGAGCCTGGTCTAAATAAATGTTAAAAAGAATTGGTGATAAACTGCATCCCTGCTTAAGGCCTTTATTCACTGTGAATTCCTCTGTTAAAGTATTCTGTATTTTTACTTTAGCTTTTGTATTACTATAGATCCTCCTCCTAACAATATTAATCAATTTATCACAGATATTCAGATTTCTCATTGCCGTCCATAACAATTGTCGAGGTACACTATCATATGCCATCTCTAAATCAATAAAGGTCATATGTATTCAATTATCATATTCCTTAATCACTATACTAGATTAGTGCCGTATCATATTCGCCACAGGTTTCATGTGTGAAAATAATATTACAGATGAACATGTCTCAGGAATGAATTCGCTGTCACTCAACTCTGGGAGGTGCAAGTTTTTCCTCGAATAAATTCTTGTAAGTTTTTTTTGCTTCTTCCACCTTCATTAACCTTATATCTTGCAAGAATAAGTTTCATAGTATGCGTACAATAAAAAGAAATGTAGCGTCTTCCAACCAACCAGCATATAATAAAACTTCAGAGTTTTTTTTATCTATTAGCTTTGTTCCATAGAATTTTTAATCTGACAATCAACTGTAGTTATAGCTTATGTATTTTAAGCCATTATATTGTCAGTATTTTTTATATAATAACAACACATTTTGAAAGTTACAAGGAGGCGTAGGCCCTTACCAAATGACACTCGGAAAGATAAGTTAATGGAAGATAATTATAGTCAATTAGTGAGCTGTGTGTGGGAGCCAATCAGAGCAAGAATGTGCTTAAAACAGGAGTAAAACAAACACTTCAAGATAATTTCAGAAATATCTAGTGTTACACAGATAAAAGAAGAATGATAACTAAGTAACGCCATACTGTCTGCTTCACCAAGCTTCTCGGTTCAAAATATTTATCACTGGAAATTTATTAATGACATAATTACTTACACCTCGCATATTCAAACATTTAAACAACACATTTGATGATATGATAAATTAAACTGACTATTTAACTCATGCCCCAAATGGGAGACAATGACGAATCGCGTTTCAATGAATTTTGATTTACAACCAATCACAGTCGTGTTTCACCTGGAATTTATCAAATATTTGTCGGAAATACTTGCGTTCATTATAAACAACTGAGTCCACCGCTGTGGCTCGAGGTAGCGTGCTGCCTTGTCACGCAGCGGGCCCGGGTTCGATCCCCGGTCGGGGCAGTTTTTCTGGGTGAGGTTTTTTATCGGGGGTTTTCCTCACCTGTAAGACAAATGTCAGGAAAACTTTAAGGCCCAAACGGTCCCCGAAATCATATGGCCATCATCCTTACCATTATCATTATCATCATCATCCTTCACCGTGTGGAAAGCAACGGGAGCTACCACACCTACACAATTCCCTAGTAAAGCTGCAAGCATAGCATGAAAATGCTATGATTGCAGTGAAGGACCTGTCTTCGGGCAGAATTACTATGGATGGATAAACAACTGACTAACGTTAACAGTGTGGGCAATGTATATTAGCTGAAACAACAGGAGGCCTTGAGAACAATTATTGATAAAATGGCCGCAAGTAGGCTACGTATTTATTGTTTTATATTGTTTCAAATAAATTTCAGTTCATTTAAAAAGCAGTGATTTGTTTTGTATAATGTATATTAACACTACCTTTAGGATACTTTCTGTATATACATTGTAAGTAGTATACATAGAGGACAGTAGTTTTACTTTCCGCACGTGGATGTAAATAACATATTACAGTATAGTTATTTAGGTTGGCAACCCCGAAATCTAGGAAGTTTAACTTTCTATAATGATCGCCAGTACGACAAAACGCACTATCGCGCAAAAACCTATTTTATTCTTTTAAGTCTCTTCTATGTATCAATCTGAAAATGTGCTCTTCTCTTTAAACTGAAAGATAAACCAACTTTTTTCTTCCAGGAATGTAATTTCGGTAGCTTTTTAAAAATATTCTTATTTTAGCAAACATTTTTTGTCTAATAAATTGCAAATCCTATATAACGATTGTAAGGCCTGTTAATATGCAGTAAAAAAGCAATAAAACTGAATTAAAACGGAAATTTCAAAGAATACCAGAACATATAAAAACAACTGTGGTGTTACTGAATCCAATTTACATTGCTGCATTAAATTACGTTATCACACAGCCATTTCCAGGCTGAATCTTAACAAAATTACATAAACACATTCCATCTACACGTTGTTTTGAATATGAAATAACACCAAATATAAAACACACAAAAATATTAACTTGTTATAAATACACAAAAAGTAGTTAGAATGGCAGTAAAATTGTGATTATCCATTTTAATTATTAACATAAATAAGACTATTCATTAATTTACTTTTATAAATAATTACATCTTGAATCTTGATGGCGTAGGCCTAAACGAAAAACATTAATTCAATTCACCTCAACATTTCATCTAGGAGGCTTTAATTATTTTATTTTATTCCATGTTTTGTTAGATCACGTCCGCATGTCTTTTGTTTAGTCAATATTTTAACAATATTTAAAAATTGTAGTAAGTGTGTAATTTATTCGCTGGCTGAGTGGAAGAGAAGGCCTTATGACCTTAATTATACCGGTTTAAATAAAGCATTATTATTATTACTATTATTATTATTATTATTATTATTACTATTATTATTATTATTACTATTATTATTGTTATTATTATTATTATTGATGAATGTGCAAAACTCGATTTTAGAATTTATCATAAGTAATGCCACGAGTGATTTCCAAATTATCAATTAATTCAGGACTCACGAAGTGAAGAGTGAATTTATCTAGAGAATTTGGAAATCAAGAGTGGCATTTGTTAGGACTATTTAACGAATAAAATTAAGCTCTTTACTAAAAAATAATTATGTGAATATAGTTACCGGTGTTTTAAAATATTTATATAGTTAATGTAAACGGCGATGTTTCAAAACAAATTAGAATATATTCACTGCAACTCGATCATATTATTTATTGCCAAATAGGATCGCAATATTGTAAGAATGCACTCTAGTGGAGAAATAATGAAACACATCAAACTATTATAATCAACATTATAGGTTAATCATTTATATTTTGAATAAAGAACTCAGTAAAATCACTGAATCTATTCATTATTTGCTATATTCAATGTATTTATTGGAGAAAAATAATAGTCTAACCTGTTCAGAATATTAAAAAGGAGGACTTTCTATATCATAAAAACAGGAGCTGATAAAGAGAAATCGAAAAAGAGCGAGGTGAAACACGACTGTCATTGGTGTAAAACAGAATTCATTGAAACGTGATTGGTCATTGACTACCATTTGCGACATGAGTTAAATAGTCCAAGAAAAGCAACTAAAATGGTACGGGCATATCAAGCAAATGGAGGATGACAAATTACCAAAAAAGAAATAATGGAATGGACACTATCAGGAACGAGAAGGAAAGGACCACCAAATCTCACGTGGATCCATGGGGATTAGAGAAACGTTGAAGGAGTGGGAAATAGAGACGAATGTAAGAAAATTATAAAACGAAATTAAAGACTTATTGCGCAGGGCAGAACGAAACTAAGAAAAAGAATGGATTCGACGTATTACTATCAAACTGACAAAGAAATAAATGGTACTCTTGACAGCTGAAATAAAACTACAACACAAACACAATGTACAAGAATAATACTTAGGAATGCATATGTACAACAAATTATTTTGTCACGATTAAATCAGCACATGAAACATAATTAGGGTTAAGAACTTTACGGTTTTCACAATAATAAGAAGCTGTTAAATACACACTCACGACTTCCATGTAGCAGGCACTGTCGGATTGGTCGTGACAGATAATTCAGTAGACATCTGGGAATGTCTCGTCCTAGATATATTGACATGCGTAATGTTCTGGGGTATATTCATATTGGAAAAGGCCCTAATAAGGTTGGATTTATTGATAGTTTGCAGCCGTTTAGAGATGCCATTAAATTATTTAGAAAGGAACACACATTTTCTGTAACTTCTAATTATATTTCTTATTATTTTGTCCCCATCTTTAGTTTATTTTTATCTTTATTATTATGACATAACACAGAAATAAGACAACAACTAAAATTATAGGAATTAAACACAACAATAGAGAAATACAGAACAAACTGGAAAGAACATTTGCAAGGATGGCTGAGAACAGAATACCAAAAGGAGCATACAACTATTCACCACGAGGAAGAAGATGTTTGGGAAGACCAAGGAAAAGATGGAAAGAGCAGCATTTTGGAGCCGGAACAGGCTAGTAAATAAGCCTAAACCGTGAAAAAGAAGAAGAAGAAGATTATTATGAATAATTTTTCCTGCTTTTTTACGCGGGAAGAAGTGAATTCTGCACTATATTTTTCAGGGTCACATTTTTTCCACAAAACCGAGCTGAACACTCTTTATAGCCTATAAATACATATAAAAATAATTGTATTAACGTATTTTTTTCATCAATCATTCCTTGGAATATAAGTGGAATATTCACATAACGGCATTACAACAATAAGTAAGGTGTATTTTTTGTTCTTAGATTGATGGAACTTTCTGTTTTTTAATCTTGTGTGCCACTATTGCCCATAAAATAAGCACAAATTAACTCATATTCCAACAGAAGAAATTAGGTTGTAGCAAACATTTGTTATCCTGCCTTTAGAATGATTTCATCACGGTATGCTGTTTTAAATCTGGGTTTATTTCACATTTTTAAATAATAGCAAAGCAACAAAGCAGCAAGCGTCTGTAAATGAAAACGGCGGCATTCTATGTCGTTACAATTAAAATTCTTATATTAACTACCTCACTGGCACTATCGAACCCGTAGGTTCATGGCGTGGACATAAGCTCTCCATACATCCCTATCCTGAGCTAATGTTTTCCAATCATCCCCTGTATAATCTAATTCCCTCAAATCATAGTTAATGTTATTCTCCCATCTCATTCTTGGTCTACCAACTGGGCATTTTCCCTCTGGTTTTCCAACAAGAAGCTTCCATGCACGTATTTCATTCCCCATTCGTGCCACATGTCCTGCCCATCTCAGTCTATGAGACTTCCGATTGATTGAGGGTCTTTCCACTTTTCAGCGGTTGCCCTTTTACCAGCCGGCTGCTGGCCCTTCACATCCACATGTGTCAATCACAGAGGTAGATGATCAACAGCCAGTGTAGGGGTGACATGTGATTAGCATGTCGAGTCCCCCAGCCGTTATAGCTGGTTCCTCAACCTGGAGCCGCTACTTATTGTAGCTACCCAATTACCTCACGATGCTGGGTGGGCACCGGTCCCATACTGGCCGAAATACCATGAGAAAATTTCTTCCCCCATGGAGACTCGAACCAGCGCAAGTCCCGTAGCTCTGCGCCAAGGCTTCCTACCTTAACCGCTCGGCTACGGCGCGGGACTCTACGAGACTTAACTGTTCTTATTTTACTTGGCTTCCTATAAAGACTTGTAGTTCAGTGTTATGAAAGTCTTCTCCATTCACCTGTCTGTTCATCTCTCTTTGGTCCAAAAATGTTCCTAAAAACTTTATTCTCAAATACTTGTAATCTCCTTTCCTCTCTTAAAGTAAGAGTCCATGTTTCGCATCCATATAATATAACTAGTAGAACAATAGTTTTATATATTTTCAGTTTAATGTTTCTTAAAAGGAGTTGGAACGACATGAGTCCCTGTAATGCATAATAGCACGCATTTCCAGAATTGAGCCTATGTTTAATTTCATTCTACATCTGATTCCTATTTGTGATTATTGTTCCTGCATTTCTATGTGTGACCACATATTTAGTTCTGATATTACATTTTTTAAGTAATCCCACTACACACCATAGAGGGCTCTTGGGGTAACAGGAATCTAAGACTCCTACTTTTCTAGACAATCGGCACTTGATACCAGTCGCATTGTCAGCCCTGCGTGACGGCCACCATAACCCCCAGAACAAGCGTCTGGTACTTATTTCCATTAAGCAGCTGAGTCGGCCCCAATGCCATGGTTCCCCCATAATGTTTGGGTCAGTTTAAAACTCCTGGCCCCATCGGGACTCGAGTCCTCGACCTCCCGGCTTGTAGCGTATTGCCATAAGCAATTACTCCCGATACTAACCTTAAGATATTATTTGTTTCATAGAGTTTAAAATTCAGTCCAGCAAATAATTAAATATTTAACGAAGCTCTTTAAAATATCACATTACTGTCGCAATTCTTATCTGAGTGTGAAAGAACCTAAAAATTTTGCTCAGAGACTCTTATTTCAGGGGACATAGTTCTAGATCCTAGGAGTAGGTATTCTATGTCGTAGTAAGCGGAAGGCATGTTTACTTCGCACAGTTCTAGCATAGCAGGACATTACGTGCGTGGATTGTGTATTAGGCCCATTAGGGAAAAATCACAAATAGGAATGAGATGCACACATAAATTAAACAGGATAAATTCTGGAAATGCGTGCTATTATGCATTGCAGAGACTTTCGATGTCCCAACTCCTTTCAAAAAACGTTAAACTGAAAATATATAAAACCATTATCTTCTTCTTCTTCTACGACAAGGTTTAGGCTATGCAGCCTGTTCCGGCGAAGTTAAAAGTGGAGTCCATCTTCTACGTGGTCGGCCAACATCTTTTGTTCCTCTGGGATTATACAGGAAGGTTCTTTTTGGTATTCTTTCGTTGTTCATTCTCATTAAGTGTTCTGTCCATTTCTTATTATTTTCGCTGATTTTATCTTCAATTTTATATATATTTAATTCTTCTCGTATAGTTTCATTCCTTATTCTATCCGCTCTTGTGCATCCTTTCACATTACGTAAAAACAGCATTTCCGCAGTCTGTATCCTGCTTTTTATCCCTTGATTTCATTATCCAATTTTCACTTCCATACAACAACAAAGGAACAGCCATTGTTTTATATAATTTAAGTTTCGTATCTTTCTGTTTTCTTCCGACCTAAGGTTCTTTTGATGGTTCCACAAATAGCCTGAATTTTATTTACTTTATTTTCTATATCTTTATTTTCTCTATAAGTTATATCACATCCTATAAAACTATTATTCTACCAGTTATAATATATGGATGCGAAACATTGACTCTTATTTTAAGGGAGAAAATGAGATTACGAGTTTTTGAGAATAAAGTTCTTAGGAAGATTTTTGGGCCAAAGAGAGATGAACATACAGGTGAATGGAGAAGACTAAATAACAATGAACTACATGGTCTTTATAGGAAGCCAGATATAATAAGAACAGTTAAGTCTCATAGACTGCGATGGGCAGGACATGTTGCGCTTATGGGGAATGAAAGACGTGCATGGAAGCTTCTGGTAGGGAAGCCAGAGGGAAAACGCCCAGTTGGTAGACCAAGAATGAGGTGGGAGAACAACATTAACTATGATTTGAGGGAAGTAGATTATACAGGGAATGATTGGAAAACATTAGCTCGGGAAAGGGATGTATGGAGAGCTTATGTCCGCGCGGCATGAACCTACGGGTTCGATAGTGCCAGTGAGTAAGAAAGTAAGGGAAACATGAATTAGGCCTATCATATAATCGTCTAATTTTCTTAAAAATTTGTTCGGAAGTAATACGCATACTTCAAATGTGGTTTTAAATTTCTCATCTTAACACTGAATGTACAAACGTACTCGATAACATTTTTGCTAGTAGAGGGATTGAGGCTAACATAACATTTCATAAAGCTTATCTACAATGAAACAAACGAACAGGGTAATAATTATGAATATTTTGTGTCCGATTCTAACTATAAAAATACAGTAAGCGAAATATTTATACGTAAAAAGAGATGAGTGGCTTTGTTTTAACAAAATGCAATTATGAAGAATTAAAGAGGTCAGCCGTACTAGACAAACTGCACTCATATTAGTAGCTAATTAATTAATTTTATAGAACTGGAAATTATTTCAGTACAACTACATATAATAAAAGCAAATCGTAACATTAGCATTATTGTACTCTTTGCATACTGAATAATTATAAAATGGCAGACACATTATGTCTGATGCTCCATTTATTAACCCAGATATGTCATGTTGGTAACTAAATTAACCATCAAGCTACTATTATGAGAATTGTGTTTATGGAGAAATGTCTAAATATTGAATATACAAAGATCTCATAAATTATCTTTCAAGTTTAGAACATATGTAACTGAAGTTCTATGAATTAAAGATTGAAGCTGTATTTATTTTTTGTGCCCCTCGTTGTGGAGACATTTAAAGTTGGGTTTCTCGGTGAGATATCCGAAGTTGAAGATTTTGATATAACTTAAATCACTTTAAATCTGCCACGGCACTAATAACTCTCTTCAGGGGAATGAGGAAATGTTTCTTACACAAATAACAACACTTTATTAACAGTTGAACGATAAGTTAGTTTATTTAAAACTCTCACTTTGGTCAAGATGAATCTTGTAATTTAAAAGTTCCAAAAGATTCCGGCTTAGGTTAATATTTTTCACTTCTAGAAGATTACCATTTTATGTATTTAATGGATGACGAATGCTAACGGTCAATCCAGTCATTATTATTCATCATTTTCACTTAGAAACTGTTTTTTCACCAAGATGGATGACTATTATATCACTATATAATCTTTCATACTTTTAACACTATTTCTTTCAACCAACATCAATAAAATAACAATTATTTCCTTATTCTTTAAGGAGCAGTCGCTGAACATGACCGACCATCTTCAAGTATTGTAGCCATCTTTTTTATTATGTAATAACCTCTAGGTTCTGATTGGTCCAACAGAAAAGGAAGGAGTATTTTCAAGCTAACTTCTATCCAATTCCACCAATCCCATTTATTTCTTTATAAAAATTATCAATTTGAATATTTGAAGTATTTTACATACTGCATCAGTTATAAAACATCTAACTGTATTAACAGTTTATATTGACTGGTTATTTTTTTTTTATACTTATAAAAAAATTTGAATTCTATAAATCAATCTGATGTCCATTCTTCATATAAATAAATATAATTATAAACAAAACAAAAACCCTTATTATTATTATATGGGGATAAATATCCGGTTTTAAATTGCCCCTGATTTATTTTAATCTTAGCTACAACTAAGTGTGAGGCTAAATTAAAATAAATCACTTTCCCCAAATATCAAGTTTCTTTCTATACAAGATTCATCTGTATTAGAATCAATACAATGTAATACATCACAATTATAATAAATACATGTTACATAATGAAATAGAAGTATTAATTTTACAAAATTTACATACAATATTTTAAATACACTTTGAACTATTTGAAGTCACCAGCTACAACTAATTAATAGGAGTCTGAAATGGTTTCAACAGTTCTTTGGAATATTTTCCAATTTCATTTCTAGTGTCTATTTCTCTTAGCTCATATGTGGTATCATTAAAATTTTTAAATATTTCATAGGGACCTTTATACAATAGGTTCATCCTATGATATTGTTTCTTTAAAGCATTGGATAATGAAATATCCCTTATGAGAACTTTGTCTCCAACTTTGGGATTCCACTTCCTTTTATGTCTTTTAACCTTATTGTTGCGCTTTTCTGCGCGACATTCTAACCTTTCAATAACTCTTTTACATATTTCCTCGGCTGTCTCCGGGATTTGACTTTTATCAATGATAGGTAATGGTAAATTAGCAATTAACCTGTCAGGTTGTTTACCTGTCATTAGGAATATGGGTGCTTCCCCAGTATTGACATTAATTGAATGATTCATAACATTCTCTATGACGCTGATATGTTTAAAACCAGTCAGAATGTTTATGATGGGTCAAAATTCTTAAACTTGTAGTAATTTCCCTATTAACTCTCTCCTCACAGGGATTACTTTTTGGGTGATATTTACTACAATGGTACAATTTAATTCCTATCGCAGTAAGTTTATCTTTAAACTTAGGACTTGAGAACACTGAAGCATTATCACTAAGTAGTGCATCAATAGGTCCATAATTAGGTAAATAATCTCTCACCAATTTTACCTAGGCAAGCTCTGCTATTTACACTTCTTAATGGATATATTTTTACAAATTTTGAGAATACATCAGATAATACAAGAATATGCTTGTAACCAAATTGTGTAGTAGGCATTTCTCCATGAGTATCCATTACTACTAAGCTATTTACTTTGTTCCTTAATATGTTTTGTGGAACTATATCATATTTTACGTTCATACATTTGGCTTTTTGACAAGTTATGCATGAAGAAGTAAACTTTCTCAACTTTTTATCTAAATGTTTAACATAAAAAAATTCACTTATGTTGAGAGCTAATTTTTCACAACCTGCATGATTTAAGCCGACATGAAAAGTTCTAAATAGTGGAACTTCCATATTATTAGGAATTATAACTTTCCATTTTTTACATTTCCCCCATGTAATTTGTAAAGAATGTCATCCTTTATACCGATTTTCTTATTACAATCAACTCCATTTTTGTCATCATTATTATATCTCTCGCACTATACTTCAATCGTTGTAACTCTATATCAGATTTTTGATGCTCAACAATGTTTTTCATCAACAATGAAAATTCTTTGTCTCTATACAGTTTTACATTAAACATTACTACTTCGTGTTTAGGAGTATGTACAGTTTCAGGTATTTTCCCAACACTTTTCAATCTAGACAGGAGGTCAGCAAACACATTCTGTTCTCCTTCTATGTGTTTTATTTCAATATCATAGGAAATAATTTCCATGATCATCCTACTCAGTTTATTATTGGATAATCTACATTTACTTATAAAACTTAGTGAAATGTGGTCACTATGAACAATAACTTTGTTTTTATAAACATAAATTCTAAATTTATTTAGAGCATAAAATATTGCTGTAAGCTCCAACTCTGAAACAGTGTAATTTCCTTCAATGATGGTAGTCGAGCGCGAAGCTGTCGACACAACATACTGTTGCCCATCATCGTCAAATTGAGTTAAAACAGCACCGAGGCCAGTTTTACTCGCGTCTGTGTATAAATGGAATTCTCTGTCCATTTTTGGTCTCTGTAGTGAAATACTATTTGCAAATAACTTCTTAACATATTCAAAAGTAGATTGATGGTCCTCTGTCCATCTCCATTTACTATCTTTCTTCAGTAGCCCTCTCAGCTTACTAACCGCTGAGGCATAGTTGATGACAAACTTCGAATAGTAATTTAAGATTCCTAAAAATCTACGAAGTTGTTTTATGTTCTTTGGTGAAGGAATTTCTAAGATTCCTTGAACCTTGTCTGGGTCAGGAGTAATCCCTTGATTAGAGATCCTGTATCCTAGGAATTGAACCTCCGACCTAACAAACACAGACTTTTCTAGGCTGACTGTCATTCCACTATTCTTTAATTGAGACAACATTAAATCAATATGAGATATATGATTCTCAAAAACATTATCAATAATAATTGCATCGTCAACATATATAGTACAATGTCTTTTAACATCATCAGATAGTACAATATCTAGGGCTCTAAGAAGCGCACTTCCGCTATTTCTTAGACCGAATGCACACCTGGTAAATTCATATACTTTTCCATTATGTATAAAAGCTGTATAGGGCCGAACTTTGGGGTCTAGTTCTATCTGCCAAAATGAAGAAGTTAAATCAATAGAACTAATAAATCTACCTGTTTTCATATTTGCTATAGATGCTTCAATTGTCTCGGGCCTATAATTATCCCGGACAGTGAAAGAATTAGTCCTACGACTGTCTAAACACAGGCGAATTTTGCCATTAGGTTTTAGCACCCAGCAAATATGGTTGGCGTAAGGAGAATCAGATTCTGTATTATTCCTTGCATTAACATGTCATCTATCATTTGATCTGCCTGCTCTCTGATAGCAATAGGGATGGGTCTACTTTAATATTTATAGGTGGATGTTCCATCACTTTAAAGGAATATTTAAAACAGTTGCACAATCCTGGCTTCGAAGAAAAAGAACTCTTATTTTTCATTAAGATGTCATACAACATGCCTTTCTGTTCATTGTTTATGCCATGAGTGTCTTTAACTTTTTCCTTTATCATTTCACAGATGTCTTTTCAAGTTCGTCACTCACACAATATAATAGAGGAATTTCATCATACTCAGTATTGCAAGAGACACATTCTAAATCACAACATTTACATGCGACATAATCGTCAGCACAACCATTTTCATTATTAAGGCTATCTTCGCCCTCGACACTTTTGTCGGAAGTACAATTAACTGCAATATTATCTTGCATTTGGCATCCACGGCCATTTACCAATTCCCTCTCCTCATGAACAACAATATTCTCTATAAAAATGTGTTCTTCAGCAATGTCACTCTCCTTCTTACTTAAATTCTTGTTCTCCTCATATTCATTATCAAATGGGATGACGACTCTCACATTATCTTCATTATACAAGGAAATATTCTTACAACTCAAAATTTATTATGGCATTATATTGCTCCAACAGGTCGCAGCCTATTAACATATCACAAGACAAGTATGGAGAAATTAAACATATCGCACTGAAGTAATATCCTCCGATATATAAATCTAGAAGGCACTGAAGCTTAATTGGCAGTTTCTTCTTGCCTATCGCAAGAGTACAATACACTCCACATATTCTTACAGTCATTATCTTATTCCCTTTGTTGACTAAGAAATTATAAAATTTCTGATCTATTGTTGTGTTTGAGCAGCCACTATCCGCTATGCAAGTAACATCATTGTTAAAAATATTACTTTAATTTGGGTGGTCTTCCTATGACATTTAATTCTTTATTAGTAACAGGCATAGCATCCTGATTCTTAGAACATTCAAATGATTATTCAATATTATGCTATCTCGCTGTCTTGAGGTACATAACTTACTATCTCCTCTCATATTTGCTGGTACAATTTCTAAATTTTGAAACCTATCAAAGCATCTATTTTGGACCCCTAAGTTCATAACGATTGAGGTACATTGCGGAGTCTTTAATGTACCTTCTATGCGTTTAAAGCACGAGGTATCCTGTGATTTACTTCGAGGTCATTTTCATTACTAGGTATATCTTGACTTTGGTTGTGAATAGTTACAGAGTCTATTCTATTTTGCTCTGTCCTATCACTAGTTTCATTAATTTGACAATTTTGTTGTCGTTGGAAATACCCTTTACTTTCATTACCATAGGTATTCCTTCTTCTTTTACCTCTACAGGGAGAAGTCCAATACCTATTTCTATTTTCTCCTACTCTGTTAACATCCATATAATTAATTTGTCTGTCATTCCTATTTTCATTACGTTTGAACCATCCATTCTGGTTATTGTTACTATAATTATTAGTCATCCTATTTTTATTTGGGCTGTTTCTATTTTGAACAAACCTATTATTATTGTTGCCCTGTTTGAAACTTCTTTCTCTATTCTCATTATGATATTCATCATTTCTTTTAGTTACAAAATTACCTTTCTTATTATAGGGCTCTGCCCCTTCCCCAAATAAATTTCTTTTACTACATTTATCTACTTCTCTTTTATTCTCTAGTAGAGCTAACAACTCTAACATTTCAGAAACATTTTGTGGTCTGGCTACTATCAAATGATATCTAATCTCATCTGGGAAGTGATGCGATAACATAGAAATTAAAGTTCTCTCATCTATTGGAGGCTGTAACAATGATGCCATTTTTGCTTCTCCAAGAAATAATTAAGATAACCTTGTTTACCATTGTTGGAGAATTTTCCACTAGTTAGGTCTAACCTTAGTTTGTTTTGTCTTTCTGGTCCCCAGTAGTAACCTAAGAAAGCATTTTTAAATGTTTGATAAGTCATTGAATCATGGCAAGCTATCTTAAACCAAGACTCTGCATTGTCTTTAAACTTTTTCTTATGAAGAACATTCTGAACTTGTCTTCTATTCCTTTGATTTCGAAGTATTCTTCAATTTCCCTAATGAAATCAGTAGGGCTTTGGCCTACAGTATCACCAAAATTAGGTAAGTTAATTTCCCCTAAAAGATTAGCAGGAATTTTACATACATTTTTACTACTACTACTAGAAGGAGGATCATTATTAACATTACTAGAATGTCCTGACATAACCTCAATCTCCTTTTCACTATTTTTTGACACATATTTATTTTCAAGTTCAACAATCTTAGTTATCCATCCTTCAACTTGTTCTTTATAATAATTACTTCATTTGTTATCTTTGATTGAAGTTCTTCATTACCTAAGATAACACTTTCTTCGGAAATTTTTAGTTATCTATCTTCGACTTTAGTTCCTAATTCTTCGATTTTATCTGGCAAACTTTGCCTTACCTCAATCAAAGATATTTCTATTTGATTATGTGTTTCATCAATCTTTTCATTACATTTCTACTCCATTTTACAAATATCTATTTCTTTACAAATATCTATTTTCTTTTCACAGTCTTTAGCTACATTTACTATTCTCTGTTCCAGTTTAGAATTGTTTTGTTTGCATTCTAACCTAATGCTTTCTAACTTTTGATCTAGTTTTAAGTTATTTTCTTTAATTTCTTTACTAAGATTGGAAATATTTGCATCAATTTTATTGCTAAGGTTAGTTACATTAGCTTCTAATTTACTACTGAGAATTGAATTGTCATTCCTAATTTCCTTTAATTCTGCACTATCTTTTCCAGTTTATTATTAATATCAGAAATGTTATTTATTAACAATGTTACCACCCAAGAAGGTGTATCATTAGTTTGATTATTTTCATTGTTACACAAAATTAAATTTTCTTGGCCTTCACTAATTTCTTCATCAATATTAACAGTTTACAAGTTATATTTTCGTTATTGGCCATTGTTGGGTATTTTAATATTTTCTTATTTCTTAAAAGCATTAATTGTTATTATCACTAATTCACTTTTCACATATAAATTTTAACTGTACTCACTTTTGAAGATTTTTATTACTTTCCTCATTCTCGTGGTCCTTGGTTCGATTCAGGTTTACAGGTCCCTGGTTCGATTCCCATTCGAGCCCTCGTTGATGCGCCATTTGAAGTTGTTTTTTATTTTGTGCCCCTCGTTGTGGAGACATTTAAAGTTGGGTTTCTCGGTGAGATATCCGAAGTTGAAGATTTGTGATATAACTTAAATCACTTTAAATCTGCCACGGCACTAATAACTCTCTTCAGGGGAATGAGGAAATGTTTCTTACACAAATAACAACACTTTATTAACAGTTGAACGATAAGTTAGTTTATTTAAACTCTCACTTTGGTCAAGATGAATCTTGTAATTTAAAAGTTCCAAAAGATTCCGGCTTAGGTTAATATTTTTCACTTCTAGAAGATTACCATTTTATGTATTTAATGGATGACGAATGCTAACGGTCAATCCAGTCATTATTATTCATCATTTTCACTTAGAAACTGTTTTTCACCAAGATGGATGACTATTATATCACTATATAATCTTTCATACTTTTAACACTATTTCTTTCAACCAACATCAATAAAATAAACAATTATTTCCTTATTCTTTAAGGAGCAGTCGCTGAACATGACCGACCATCTTCAAGTATTGTAGCCATCTTTTTTATTATGTAATAACCTCTAGGTTCTGATTGGTCCAACAGAAAAGGAAGGAGTATTTTCAAGCTAACTTCTATCCAATTCCACCAATCCCATTTATTTCTTTATAAAAATTATCAATTTGAATATTTGAAGTATTTTACATACTGCATCAGTTATAAAAACATCTAACTGTATTAACAGTTTATATTGACTGGTTATTTTTTTTTATACTTATAAAAAAATTTGAATTCTATAAATCAATCTGATGTCCATTCTTCATATAAATAAATATAATTATAAACAAAACAAAAACCCTTATTATTATTATATGGGGATAAATATCCGGTTTTAAGATCATGATGATAAATAATAATAATAATAATAATAATAATAATAATAATAATAATAATAATAATAATAATATATCTTTACATACAAAATTACGACACTATAACACTGTAATTAAACCAGAGTGTTTCTATGGATCAGAAACATTAATTTTGAACAGAAAAAAAGATATCGAAAATGTAGTGAAAAAAGAATGCAAAATTATAAGAAAAGTTTTAGGTCCACAAGTCATAGGTGAAGCATTTACATTCAGAAGTAAAAAGGAAATAAAAATATATACAGGCATTCATAGTGATATTAGAAAACGAAGGTTAAAATTTTATGGCCATATTAAACGAATGAACCAAAATAGGCTTACAAAACAGATAGGCTAATGGAATTCTACGAAAACAGAAGTAAAGCTCCAGTGGATACTATGAAGTGGATTGATGAAGTCAAAAAGGACTTAAAATTGACAGGAATTACTAAAGAAGATATCCCAAACAGAGATATATTTACAATTAAGGTGAATAAGTGACAAGTTGACCAAGAGGACAAACCGAAGAAAAAAACTGGAACAACTTGGACAGATGATAGAAAACAAGCTCATAGCAAAAGAACGAAAGAAATTTGGGTTCAAAGGAAACGCCTCTAAGTACTTTACGTAGTCCTACATGGGCTCATCCGCAATAAAAAAATTTTATTATTATTATTATTATTATTATATTATTATTATTATTATTATTATTATTATTATTATTATTATTATTATTATTATTATTATTATTATTATTATTATTATTATTATTATTATTATTATTATTATTATTATTATTATTATTATTATTTATTATTATTATTATTATTATTATTATTATTATTAATTATTCTTCTTCTTCTTCTTCTTCTTCTTCTTCTTCTTATTCTTCTTCTTCTTCTTCTTCTGCTTCTTCTTCATTCTTCTTCTTCTCTTCTTCCTTCTTTCTTCTCCTTCATTCTTCTTCTTCTTCTTCTTCGTCTTCTTCTCTCTTCTTCTTCTTCTTCTTCTTCTTCTTCTTCTTCCTTCTTCTTCTTCTTCTTCTTCTTCTTCTTCTTCTTCTTCTTCTTCATTCTTTCTTCTTGATTCTTCTTCTTTCTTCTTCTTTCTTCTTCATTCTTCTTACTTCGTTCTTCTTCTTCTTCTTCTTCTTCTTCTTCTTCTTTCTCTCTTCTTCTTCTTCTTCTTCCTTCTTCTTCTTCTTCTCTTCTTCTTATTCCTTCGTCTTCTTCTTCTTCTTCTTCTGCTCTCTTCTTCTTCTTCTTCTTCTTCTTCTTCTTCTTCTTCTTCTATCTTCTTCTTCTCTTCTTCTTCTTCTTCTTCTTCTTCTTCTTCTCTTCTTCTGCTTTCTTCTTCTTCTTCTTCTTCTTCTTCTCTTCTTCTTCTTCTTTCTTCCTTCTTCTTCTTCTTCTTCTTAGTCTTCTTTCTTCTTCTTCTTCTTCTTTCTTCTTCTTCTTCTTTCTTCTTCTTCTTCTTCTTCTTCTTCTTCTTCTTCTTCTTCTTCTTCTTCTTCTTCTTCTTCTTCCTTCTCCTTCTTCTTCTTCTTCTTCTTCTTCTTCTTCTTCTTCTTCTTCTTTCTTCTTCTTCTTCTCTTCTTCTTCTTCTTCTTCTTCTTCTTCTTCGTCTTCTTCTTCTTCTCCTTCTTCCTCTTCTTCTTCTTCTTCTCTTTCCTTCTTCTTCTTCTTCTTCTTCTTCGTCTTCTTCTTCTTCTTCTTACTTCTTCTTCTTCTCTTCTTACTTCTTCTTCTTCTTCTTCTTCTTCTTCTTCTGCGTCTTCTTCTTCTCGTCTTCTTCTCTTCTTCTTCTTCTTCTTCTTCTTCTTCTTCCTCTTCTGCTTCTTCTTCCTTCTTCTTCTTCTTCTTCTGCTTCTTCTTCTTCTTCTTCTTCTTCTTCTTCTTTCTCTTCTTCTTCTTCTTCTTTTCCTTCTTCTTCTTCTTCTTCCTCTTCTTCTTCTTCTTCTTCTTCTTCTATCTTGTTCTTCTTCTTCTTCTTCTTCTTCTTCGTCTCTTCGTCTTCTTCTTCTTCTTGCTTCTTCTTCCTTCTTCTTCGTCTTCTTCTTCTTTCTTCTTCTTCTTCTTCCTTCTTCTATCTTCTTCTTCTTCTCTTCTTCTTCCTCTTCTTCTTCTTCTTCTTCTTCTTCTTCTTCTTCTTCTTCTTCTTCTATCTTCCTTCTTCTTCTTCTTCTTCTTCTTCTTATTCTCTTCTTCTTCTTCTTTCTTCTTCTTCTTCCTTCTTCTTCTTCTTCTTCTTCTTCTTCTTCTTCTTCTTCTTCTTCTTCTTCTTCTTCTTCTTCTTCTTCTTCTTCTTCTTCTTCTTCTTCTTCTTCTTCTTCTTCTTCTTCTTCTCTTCTTCTCTTATTCTTTCTTCCTCTGTCTTCCTCTTCTATTCTTCTATCTTCTTCTTCCTCTTTCTTCTTCTTCTTCTTCTTTTCTTCTTTCTTCTTCTTCTTCTCTCTTCTTCTTCTCTCTTCTTCTTCTTCTTCGTTCTTTTCTTCCTTCTTCTTTCTTCTTCTTCTTCTCTTCTTCTTCTTCTTCTTCTTCTTCTTCTTCTTCTTCTTCTTCTTCGTCTTCTTCTTCTTCTTCTTCTCTTCTTCTTCCTTCTTCTTCTTCTTCTTCTTCTTCTTCTTCTTCTTGCCCTCTCCCCCTCTGTTGCCCCCCTCTTTCGCCCCCCCGGCCTGTTCGGGTTGTAGCTTACTATAACAATATTATACTATATATTGTAAAAACAGAAATATTATTTAGTAAAATAAAGTAAAGTAAAGTGATCCACAACAGACCCGGAGGCCCTTGGGGTAGTAAGGAGGTTAAGGCTCCCACTTTTACTAGACAATCGGCACTTTATGTCAGCCGGGTTGTCAGCCCTGCGTGACGGCCGCCATTACACCCCCAGAACAAGCGTCTGGTACTCATTTCCGTTAGAGGCTGAGTCGACCCCAGGGCCATAGTGCCGCCAGTGGGTTTGGGTCAGTTAAAAATCCTGACCCCAACGGGACTTGAACCCTCGACCCTCCGGCTTGTAGCTCAGTGCCTTAACCACTACGCTACGGCGTGCCCCCCGAAATATTATTTTATGGTTTTGAATGAGTGTTATGTATTACATAAATCGTCTATAAATGTCTTATAAAATACTACATATTGTTATGAATGTGTGTTATGAATTTCATAAAATGTTTATAATAATTTTGGATCTTAAAAATCACATCACACATTGAGGCAGAAGCCTCATCATCATTTTAAAATAAGTTTAAAACCAGAATTGTTGTCTTTCGAATATAGGACAATCAAATAAAACATGTTTTACAGAATGTATTGATTCTTGACATTTACATTATGATCACTTGTCTGGGTTAATATTAAATCTCCTAAAATAACTTCCAAATTTTCCATGGCCAGTCTAAATGAAATTTGGAATACATTTTTATTACATTTAGCCTATGATGTACTGTAGGAAAGAGCTCTTTAATCAAAGCCACCATTTGCAATCCTTATCCAATGTCCATTCCAATCAGTGATGGCATGGTGCAAACAGTTTCTTTTTAACATAGCATATTGGACACTTTGAAAAATGAATAATGAAGCTCAGAAGATGTTGCAGATTTAGCTAGTTGTAATAAAATAAGTTTTTTATATTCAGATTTTCACCCCTCCATGGTATCTTTACCTTGTCGTGGTGGAGTGGCTTGCGTGCTTAAATGATCCTGAGAGCTATGCCGGCGGTAGCATTGCTGCCGATAGGGTTACCCATGCCGGACTGGTCGAAGGTGATAAGCCAGACGAAAAAAGTACCTTGGTCGAAAGAGTGACGATCTTTCACCGTAAAAATACAACCGTCAAGAAATGCGGACATGGGTTCAACTGGGGTAAAATTTTCCGGAGGTCAAATAGTCCCCCATTCGGTTCTCCGGGCGGGGACTACTTCAGGGAACCCATGCCAAAGGCTCAAACACAGGGACATGTTCCTAGGAACATGGAATGTTAGGACTTTATACAATAGCGGGGCACTAGAGATATTAACGCGGGAACTAGATAAATCGCCCTTGGATATAGTCGCTTTACAGGAAGTTAGGTGGCCAGGAGAAGGTAGTCAGGAATCAGGAAGCTTTGCATTATACTACGGGGGTGCAGAAAGACCTGCATTTGGAACGGGTTTTTTAGTCAGAAGGAGGATCCTATCCGCTATCCGAGATATTAAGTTTGTTAGTGATAGGATATCATACATAATTCTAAAGGGTAAACAACATGATTTTATAATTGTAAATGTACATGCCCCCACAGAAGATAAAGATGACAAGATCAAGGATGAGTTCTATGAAGAATTAGAATGCGTATTTGATAGCCTTTCACGATATCATATGAAAATTGTCTTAGGAGATTTTAATGCAAAAGTGGGGCGGGAAGATATATTCAAACCAACAATAGGCAAATTCAGTCTTCATGAAGATAGTAACGACAACGGGGTTAGATTAGTCACATTTGCCACATCAAAGAATCTCATTCTTAAGAGCACAACATTTCAGCATAAGGATATACATAAATACACTTGGACGTCCCCAGATGGAGAAACTCGGAACCAGATAGATCATGTATTAGTGGATAAACGCTGGCACAGTAGCATCATTGATGTTAAATCAGTTAGAGGGACAGACTGCAATTCGGATCATCATCTGGTCAGAGTGAAAATCAGACAACGGCTATCGCTTATGAGAGGAACAAACGCTAAAGATGATTCTGTAAAATTTGAATTAAAAAACTTGAAAAATGATGAAATGAGGCAAGAATACCAAATCAAAATTGCTAATAGATTTGAAGTACTGGAATCTTCCGATGACAATGTGGCAAACGAAGAAGAAACTGATGTAAATAAAGAATGGGAGGCTATAAGAGATACTATTAAATTGTCAGCATCAGAAAGCATTGGTTGTTTAAAAAAGAGGCAAAACAAGAAATGGTTTGATGAGGAATGTGCCGACATTGTAAAGAAAAGAAAGCTAGCAAAAATGAAATGGTTACATGAGCCAAATGAGGTAAATTTAGAGCAATTGGGTAGTATTAGACGGGAAACCACCAAGCTACTAAAGAGTAAAAAGAGGGAATATTTGAGAGAGAAGATTAATGATCTTGAAATGAATGCAAAAAATAGGAACATTAGAGAATTATATCAGGGAATTAGTATAGAGAAGAAAGGGTTTCAGGCTAGAACAAACATAATTCGGAATGAAAATGGGGATATGATTGCAGATTCCAGGAGTATATTAAATAGATGGAAAAGTTACTTTAATCAGCTATTAAATGTACATACAGAACAGGACATTGTGGAGGATAATTTACAGACGGCAGAAATGCTAGTCGCAGAGCCAAGTGCATTAGAGGTTGAAATGGCGATTGAAAAATTGAAGATGTATAAAGCATCAGGTTCAGATGAGATCCCAGCAGAACTGATAAAATCAGGGGGAGAAAAATTGATGGACAAGATACGCTGGTTGCTTAGTATGATTTGGGAAAAAGAAGCTCTTCCAGATGAATGGAAGGAATCAATTATCGTACCAATTTATAAGAAAGGAGATAAAACTGATTGCAACAACTACAGGGGCATCTCATTACTTTCAACTTCGTACAAAATTCTAACAAATATATTAGTAAGCAGACTTACTCCCTATATTGATGACATTCTAGGAGATCATCAATGTGCATTTAGAAGAAACAGGTCTACAACAGATCAGATTTTTAGTATAAGACAGATTTTAGAAAAGAAATGGGAATATAATGGTACTGTACATCAACTGTATGTAGACTTCAAAAAAGCATATGATTCAATTAAGAGGGAGAAGTTATATAGTATCCTGCTGGAGTTCGGAATTCCTAAAAAGTTAGTTAGACTTATACGAATGTGTCTAAATGGCACAAAGAGTAGGGTGCGTGTAGGCAAACAGTTTTCGGACACTTTTGAAATCCAGAATGGGTTGAAGCAAGGAGATGCACTATCTCCTCTACTATTTAATTTTGTACTAGAGCATGCCATTAAATCTTTAGAGAATGAGGAAGGCTTACAACTCAATGGTATTAATAAGCTGTTAGTTTATGCTGATGATGTAGTATTATTGGCCGATAGCGAGGAGATACTAAAGGACAACACGCACACACTATTGAGTAACACTAAGAAATTAGGACTGGAAGTAAATATCAATAAAACTAAATATATGGTCACACGTAGAAATTCATTATATAATGGAAATGGACAGCTAATGACAAATGAGGGAAATTTTGAGGAAGTGGCTGAATTCAAATACCTAGGAACAATGATCACAAATAGGAATGAGATGCACAAAGAAATTAAACATAGGCTCAATTCTGGAAATGCATGCTATTATGCATTGCAGAGACTCTTGATGTCCCAACTCCTTTCAAAAAACGTTAAACTGAAAATATATAAAACTATTATTCTACCAGTTATATTATATGGGTGCGAAACATGGACTCTTACTTTAAGAGAGGAAAGGAGATTACAAGTATTTGAGAATAAAGTACTTAGGAAAATTTTTGGACCAAAGAGAGATGAACAGACAGGTGAATGGAGAAGACTACATAACAATGAACTACATGGTCTTTATAGGAAGCCAGATATAATAAGAACAGTTAAGTCTCGTAGACTGCGATGGGCAGGACATGTTGCACGTATGGGGAATGAAAGACTTGCATGGAAGCTTCTTGTAGGAAAGCCAGAGGGAAAACGCCCAGTTGGTAGACCAAGAATGAGGTGGGAGAATAACATTAACTATGATTTGAGGGAAGTAGATTATACAGGGAATGATTGGAAAGCATTAGCTCAGGATAGGGATGTATGGAGAGCTTATGTCCGTGCGGCCATGAACCTACGGGTTCGATAGTGCCAGTGAGTAAGTAAGTAGTAAGTAAGTATACAGATTTTACAATGTTACACGTCATTTTTCTGTGCCTAAATTTTATTTTCCTTCTCCACTCATCCCTGTCCATCCACTCCTTGTCCTCCAGTCCCTTTCTACTCATTCCAGTTCTTATTTCTTGGATCCACGAGTTTCGAGGTCTTTCTTTCTTTTTCTTCTTCCAAGTGGACACCATTGCAATATTTTTCTGGGTAATCTTTATTCTCGTAATCAATACTTCTAAAATGCGTTATAATCACAATTTAGGAATGTAGTAATTTTTAAACTATTAAAAAAAGTACCACCATACATAAACATTAGTACAGCCATTTTCATATAAAAGTTCATCTTGTGTTCATTCTAACTTTATATTTTAATGTTATTTGTATGGTTCCAAAATTTGTTGAATTTTATGCATTATATTATTATATATTCTTTGTAAGCCCATGTTTTCCCTTAACAGAGATTTAGGCGCTCTCTCCCTATAGGGAAGAATTTGAACCATACTAATTTAGTTACACTTGTTTTCGTATAGATGTCATTTGAGTGGTCCGTGGTCAGCGTTCCGCCTCATACTGACATCTAGGAAACCAAGGTAGTATTAGGACGGGAAAATTCGGTAAACTTTGCTTAGAGGCCTTTCTTTCAGGCTTAAGGATCTTTAACGAGCCTGAAATCTTCAGACTCGGGACCCACGGCTTAAAGTCCCTCCCGGAGGACTCGCTCCTTGGATTTTTCCGTCCTAACAAATCCATCGACCCCGGCCGGGTTTCAACCCGCGACCATCGGGACCAGAGGCAAGGAGCATAACCACTAGTCCACCGCTATACAGATTTTTAAACTTATATACTGATTTTTTAATGTTCACACGTCTTTCTGTGTCTGAAGTTTTATTTTCCTTGTCCACTCGTCTCTATCCATCATCTCCATATTCTCCAGTACTCTTATTCTCATTCCAGTTATTACTTGCATCCACGAGTTTCGAGGTCTTGTTTTCACATTCCAATATTATTATTATTATTATTATTATTATTATTAATAATAATAATAATAATAATAATAATAATAATAAATATTTATTCGTACTGACAGAGAGAAGCTCATGAGGCATTCTCTTCCACTCAACCAGTACATTATTTAAAGTGTGCATACATACTAATGTCCATATTCAATTCTAATACTTACAAATATATGTTTTATTAGTGACTATTTAAATCATGCGTCAAATGGAGTCAATGACCAATCACATTTCAATGAATTTTGATTTACAACCAATCACAGTCGTTTTTCTCCTCGATTTATCAATTTAATTTTATCACATTAAATCAAGCTCCTCCTTTTTAAGACTCTGAATAGGTCAGAACATTATTTTTCAGTGACTGACTCTCTAAAAATACGTAGAATATAACAATTTATATATTAAGATGTAATAATCCTAGAATGCAAGTGGCTCCCAGATTGTATATATAGTGCAGGAATTAAACCATATAGTGCTTGCGGGATATAATATAAAAACATTTGTAGCAATTGATTATATACCACAAAAAATAACACTATTTGCACTTCCTCAAACGTATTATTTTCCAGGAATTTACATTCCAGAAAAATATAATTGACGTATTTACATCATAGGACATCAGAAATTAATTAATATGTTCGTTATAAACAGTTTGATGCGTTTAATTTTTTTCTCCACTAGGGTGCATTCTTACAATATTGCGATCCTTTGGCAATAAATAATATGATCTGGTTGCAGTGATGAACAAATGAAGCATAAAAAACGTTACTCATTTGTTTTCAAACATCTCCGTATACATTAAATATATAAATATTTCAAAATAACTGTAGTTAAATAACGATTTGTGAGTAAACAGCTTAATTTTATTCGTTAAATAGTCCTAACAAATGCCACTCTTGATTTCCAAATTCGTGACATCGTGAATTTATCGGTAATTTGGTAATCACTCATGGCATTACTTATGATATTTACAATAATGTCAATAATAATAGTGACATTATAAGAAGAATCCTTATCACTAACGTCAGCCACTACACTTTTCAACACGACAATATCCCCAATAATCACGTATGGGCTCGAATTAATATGGAAAAAATTAACAATCAGTGACTTAGAACGCATTGAGAAAGTCAAGGCACGGTTCCTAAAGTGTGCTCTCAGAGTGGGAAAATATGCTCCATCAAGGCTGGCATATCAGCTGGCCAAGGACACTTTTTACATAGAAGATCTGAGACTCAGCCTACAATCTACCGGAGCCAGCAACAAGCTACTAGAACGGAGAAGAATGAAAAGAGCGGAGATAGATATCGACTTCTATGGGACGACTGCAATGATCGATCGCAACTGGACCAAGGAGAATCAGGAGCAGAGACACACCATTACAAGACTAGCCATTCACGGCTTCCACCACAAATTATGCAAGAACAAGACATTCCACACCCCGAATGACCAATGTGTGTGTGAATTGTGCGGACAGAGATGTAACCAATATCATATCACCGAGTGCCGTGAAAGAACAAAATCAGTCTCAGAATATAGCAAAGAATAATACCCATTCGGGTGAACCTTCCATATTTATATAAGAAGAAACTCAAAAACGTTTTAGTAAATCGTTTATAGGTGTTTAATGTGAGACCCATAGTAACACAGCACACATCTACGCTACAGTAAAGGTTAATTGAATCGACGTTGCTGTAATAAGCGCTCGCTCTTATGCTACGGTTTATTATACAGCGTGTCGCGCCCGACGTGACGCGAATTCGCGTTTCGCTCGGCGTGATGCTGGTTTCGCATGGAGCGCATACGCTACAGCGCATATGTTTATGGAATTGTCGCCAGATGGCACCACATATATGGAAAATCAAAATGACCAACGTTCATAATAAATTTCCAAATATGTTTACAAAAAACTAATGTATACAAACCTGTCCCTGCATAACCTAATAAAATAAATTACATACATACTATTTAGTAAACTATAAACTAATCTGATGTACACTAAACTGACCATCGGAAGCTAACAAATGAAGTGATTGAATATTTTTTTCTTAAAATATGGTTTGGAATTAAATGCAAATGTTGGTCATTCTCACATATGTCCTGCCATCTGGTGGATTTAATTTTATGAGCGTTCACGTATGCCAACTTCAATTCTAATAAAGAACTATGAAAATAAATTGAGAGGAAAAGTCATAATTTGTCTACATATATAAACATATTAAAATTCTTCATAAAAAAAAGTTTCACGTGTCGTTGCAAAACGATTAAAATAGTTCGAATATTAGTAAAGACAGAAAAGTACCTAGAGCAACAGCATCATATGAATGTTGTATGGAAAATTATAGAATAAATGATTCTTTAGTTCTTAAATAAACATATGGTTGATGAATATACCAAATTTTAGAATACTTCAGATTTTCGCCTGAGCAGTTTTATCAGGTTTTGAATTTAATAGAAGACGAAATTTATGTACATCCATAATATCCCCAAGATACAATACAATATTTACAGCTTTTATTTATCTCTTGACTAAGTTCAAGTCACAATAACTTTTTTCTGTACATCTCTGTACTCCTTCATGCTCATATTGTATAAAAATGGTATAAAACATGTATAGAACTCGATGATTTGCAACAAAAGTATCTAACTTTCGTCGTTAAAATTGGAAAGTTATAAAACAAGTACTGTATTTGTGACATTTTGTTATAAAATCTTAGTTTGTTTTTAGCAATTACACCAATGAGTACGGGTAATATCTTCTATATTCTTTGTTTGCGCTGGCAAATTGCGTCTTGGATTCAAGAGATTCCAAAACACGACGCGACATGTCAGCGCAAATTTTTTTGCGCCAGCAATTTGCGTTGTAGATAAACCACTTCCATTTAAATACATGGGGAGCAATTTTTCCGCTGGCGCGTTGCGTCGTAGATAAACCACAGCATTAGATCATCCGAAGCCTGTGGTAAATGTAACATGTTAACAGCCTTTAACGTATCCCTACATGTAAATATTAAAGAGTGTCAGGTCTGGGGAACGTCAAAATGAAGGAATAAGTTCTATGTCCTCATGGCCAGGACGTCCTATCCACCTGTTTGGTAGTTCGCCATTCAGATGTCTGACTTCATGTGGAAATGAGGAGTGCGCCATACTGTTGGAAGATAAAACCAGGTCTAACTTGTTCTATACACGGTTTATTGTCTTACTGGCTGACGTCCGGTTGACTTCCTTTTACAGATTCTCCTGAACAATTTACAAATTATTGGCCCACTAGATGGGTATGCAAAGTTGTTCAGTGGTCATTGAAATCAATAAGAAGTAACTGACTGGTTTACAATAAAATCGAGCATACAATAATACGCTTTCTCGCCCTCTGCAGCATCAATTTTGTATTAATCAACATCATCCATCACGAATTAGGCATGTGTACACTGCCTCCGCCCTATCTAGCAGTCTTTTAAGAGATCATCCTGGACGTCGATGTCCTTTGGGCTTATATTACATCACTTTTGGGATTCTTGAATTATCCATTCTTTTTACATGCTCTAGCCTATTTAATTTATATCTGTTGATTTTTCTTCCACTGATTATATTCTAATTGTTCTAAAAGTCACCATACGGTTTTCGGTCTTAAAGAGTATATCCTGCTGTCCTTCTGAGGAATTTCATTCCCGTTACTTTGATTCTGCTCCTGTCTCTTTATTTCTTAATGTCCAAATCTCACTTCCGTTAAAAAGGGAGTATTATATATTTTTATTCTTTTGGATTTTCGTACTAATTTAGTTTTTATTGCATTATTTACTATTTCCAAGATTTGGGTAAATTTGGTGTGTTTCTTTCATTTTGATAAGGTATTTCATAACCGAAAGAGTTGAAATTTTATGCTTCAGTAGTCATTGAATATTAATAACTGACTGGTTTAAAAGAAAATCGAACATACAAAAATGCGTTTTCTCATCCTCTACAGCAGCAATTTTGTGTGAACAATGACAAATATCCTTATAAGCCATTAATGCCTAACCCGGAACAAAACATACAACTTTCTCTTTCAGTTGGTCCGTGTATCACAGATTCATGAAACGTATGTGCGAGTCGTATATTTAATTCACCGAAATAATCCTGAACTTGCAAACTTAAAGGCAAGCAAGAAAGTTCAATGTCTTACCACAAATTTAAACAACTTATATCGTTCATGACTTTTATACTGACCGCAAAATGTAGTGATTTAAGTGCACGTATTTCTCCTGCTACTTTAGTGCAATTTAAGAGAATATACTTCTTTATTTTCTCAGCAGACACTACAGCCTATAGAACCATCTTCTATAAGAAGTAAGAAAATATTAATGTTAGTCCTATATATCCATCCATAGTAATTCTGCCCGAGAGCAGGTCTTTCACTGCAATCTTAGCATTTTCATGCTATGCTTGCAGCTTTACTAAGGAATTGTAGGTGTGGTAGCTTCCCGTTGCTTTCCACACCGGTGAAGGATGATGATGATCACGATAGTGATAAGGATGGTGATGATGGCCATATGATTTTGGGGACCGTTTGGACCTTAAAGTTTTCCTGACATTTGTCTTACAGGTGAGGAAAAACCCCGATAAAAACCTCACCCAGGAAAACTGCCCCGACCAGGAATCGAACCCGGACCCGCTGCGTGACAAGGCAACACGCTACCTCGAGACCATAGCGGTGGACTTATATATATATATATATATATAAAATTACTAACAATTTTAAGTGTAGAGGTAAACAAATAAATGAAGGTGTAGGAAAAATTAATCAGCTTAATATAGAACCCCCTAAAATAACTATAATTAATAACTATAATTAATAATCCTACTATTCCTAATATATATATATATATATATATATATATATAGTTATAATTAAATTTTTTAACATTGAGCAATGCAAGCTTAATATGGTATGATAAGAAAAATAAATGCCTGGACGGGCGTCCAGGCATTTATTTTCTTATCATACCATATATATATATATATATATATATATATATATTAACGTTTTTTAACATTCATGTTTATTTTAAATTTAGTCATATTATAATTCAGTAATTCAATGATACCTGAAAATCGTATAATTATAAATTTTGCACAAACTATTTTGGCTGCTGTTGTGATGCGTTTTGATTCTGTAAAATAAAGATATCTATAGGCCTATACGTATTAATACGTGAAGGAAAAACTCTGTACTCCTTATTTAAGCTGATTTCGCGCACGGAGAAGTGCGATATTTGGTATAATTAAAGTTCATATAGAGAAGGAGTGCAGACAAAATTTATGTATAATATGTGTTACAAATAAATAAAATAAAATAAATTGTCTAACGAATTTATGTGCATTACTCATTCTTTTGTTTACATTCATACTGAAAGTGCATTGTTATAAAAATAAAATTGTGCAGCAGCAATGTGAATTGAGTTACTCTCGCGTATTTATTATTAGCGATTTAAAAAAAGTGAGCATATTTAATTATTTAATTTTAAATTAAACCCTGCCTAATCTTTGTTTCAGTAATTTCATTACATATTTTTTTTTATATTTACATATTCGCAGCAATTTGGAGCCGGAACAGGCTAGTAAATAAGCCTAAACAGTGAAGAAGAAGAAGATATTCGCACCTACTTCCATTATGCCTCGACATAGAACATTGACGGGTTGGAGTGAGAGACAAAGAGGAAGGGATATATATTCCCGTACACATAACAATAGGCCAAACGCAATTTTAAATAGAATAAATAGTATACAAATGTCAAATGGCGCGTTATTATTTTTTAACTATGGCTTTGCCAAGCCATACCACATATTTCCTATCGTTCGTATTTTTAAAATAAATAAAAAATTAATGCAAATAACGTATTTGTGACATGCTTAAAAATCTAATGAACTGTGGTCGAATTTCGACCGCTAGTTTATATCGATCGATGTTTTAGCAATGCTTAAATTACTTATATTGGCTATTAGAGAAAAAAAGTTAATACATAATGCACACTCTTATAAAGTAACTGCAAATGTATGTTTCTAATGCCACCTACTGCTCCTTACGTCCTTCAGATTCATCACTGGCCAGATATATTGTGTTAAAGAGATATATTTTTAATTTATACAACACTTCGGCAGATCACTTTACATAAAGTGTAGGACAAGTGTATGTTTATGCTTTTTTATGTAGAGTGAAGTGTGCTGTATGAGGGACGATATAAAGAGAAGGGAAAATATTAAATCTGCTGCCGGCACGTAGCCTACTCTTGTAGAAAATCACCAAGTGGGGCGGCCAGGTTTAACGTCCCCATTTTAAGAACGAATCGCTATCAACAGTATCGTACTTCTTCTTCTTCTTCTTCTTCTTCTTCTTCTTCTTCTTCTTCTCCATCGTAATTTAACTTCTCAGCATATACCCCACCCCGACCGACCATTACGATTGCACGGCTTGTCAGGAGATGGATTTTACATGTTGTATCACATAGATACAAATACATGCAGGGCCTTCCCGAATAAGTGATCAGCTCAACTTAATCCAAGGCCACCTCCGAGACAACACAATATTAAGACGGAACACCATCCAAATACACATTCATACTAAAAATAGTGAATATCATAATAATGATTAGGATGGCCAAATATTTTCGGGCAGTTGAAATTTTCCAGAAATTTGTCTTACAGATGTGGAAAAAAACCGAAAAAAATCACCCAGGAAACTTGTCCCGACCGGGGATTGAACCTCGGGCTCGCTGCATACAAGTCAAAGAAGTTACTCCGATACCGCAGCGGTGGACCCAATATATCACAGGCACATAATGTATATTTATGTTTTGATATTTATTTAGACGGCTATTACAAAAGCAGAGGTTTGGTAACGAGATGCTTAAGTTAGAACACGACGAAGGGAGAGCAGCGAGTTACTAAACCTAATTTTGTAACGTGTGGTCTACAATATTTTATCTACGTTGAGAGTATTTTAGTACATTTAATGAAATTTATTTAATGAGGAAACTATATGTTTAGAGGAGGAGTAACGTGGGCTTTGGAAAAAAAAAACGATAAATCAACAAACATTATTGTTATATCCTGCAATTTTGGGTGCTAATTTCATATGTGAATTTAAAGTAAAAATGAACAGAGAAGGTGTATTCACGGTACATCAGGAAAACTTTTAAAAACAGTCCAAGATGCAACTATTAATAAAGGCTACTTTCAGAAAAGTCCAGGAACGGAATTATCATTAAAGTGTATTTTACGTTTTGTTGAACCTGTATTTTATGTTTTGATAGCGTGTTTTGTTAGAATATAAAGTACAGGTTTTGTTGCCTAGTAACTACGAACTAAAGCGACACTAATATATTGACTTAGGCTTTCACGGCCGGAGTTACTATGATGATCTTGTAGAAGATTTCCGGGCTGTTGGCCGTGGTATTGAGGCTTGTAGTTCCCCGACGTTTCGCCAGAGACTGCGTCCGGCATCCTCAAAGACGCAGTCTCTGGCGAAACGTCGGGGTACTACAAGCCTCAAGACCATGGCCAACAGCCCGGAAATCTTCTACAAGATCATTAAAGTGCCACTGTTTGTTATAATAGTATATTATGATGCGAGGTTGGAAAGTGGTTTTTACAGAATCGAGGAAAATGTTTAAAAACCGAGCGATAGCGAGGTTTATAATTTCCACGATTCTGTAAAACACTTCACAAACGTGCGTTCTACATTATTTTTTGCGCGATGGCGTTTTCAAAATAATAAATAACAGTAAAATAATAACATCTTTGTTGGAAATATTTGCGTTCATTATAAACAACTGACTAACGTTATCAGTGTGGGCAATGTTTATTAGTTGAAACTACAGGAGGCCGTGAGACCAATTTAGTGATAAAATGGTGACAAGTACGTATTTGTTTTATATTGTTTCAAATAAAATTCAGTTAATTTAAAATGCAGTGATTTGTTTCGTATAATATATATTAACACAACCTTTTGGATATTTTTTTGTATATACATTGTATGTAGATTACATAGAGGACAGTGGTTTTACTTCCCACAAGAGCGTTTGTAATATGTAATATCACAGTATAATTATTTTTATTACAGTATAGTTATTTAGGTTGGCAGCCCCGAAATGTAGGAAGTTGAACTTCTATCATAGTCGCCATTGCTGTAAGTACGACAAAACGCTCCCTCGCGCAAAAATTTATTTGTGTGTTTAATTGGTAAATATAATATGGTTCATTTTAAAATTAATATTCAATAAAAATATCCAAATATGTATCATATTATAATAATGTTTTCCGTTATTATTATTTTTATAGTTATTGCCATAAATCTGAACTTTACTAGATTCTGTAATTTCACTTTGACCTCTTGCCTCATTTTTATTCTTCCAAAAGACATGACAATGTAAAGATGGAGAAATTACAATCATTGTGTCTAGATAGAGAACGAATTACCTCTACCTTCGCTATGGGTCAATGCACACTTACGTTCTCAGTCTGCTATGTGAATATGTCATACATATAATGGGCAAACCTTGTCCTGCCCTACCTCTCTCCTTCACAATCAAAATGAAACATTTTCAACATGACGTCATCAAGTGACTATGCAATTGAAACTGATATTAATTTTAGCGTGAAGTAACATTACTTTCTGGAGAGATAATACAAGTAAATAACTTTTGCACTACACTCTCACATAAAAAACTTCTACATTTTACGTGTATAACTTATCACACAGTAGATTGGGCGGGCGGGAGGATGTGAACACTCGAATTCTTGAACCAGAAGCGAACATGGTGTCCTCTATACCATCGGGATCGACTTAAATTTGCTACCGATGACGTTTTAAGAACATCTAAGTCAAAAAAACGTCGCATAATAACAGTTAATAGCACACATTTATTCTGCTGATGATGAAGTCGACTTCCAAAAGGCCTACATTTATTAACTTTTAAATATAAGTTTTAACACAGTTGAGGATGACGGCACCTGCCAAAAGGTATACATTTTAACATTTTACTTTATGACATAAAGATTGTTACAATGTAATAACACTGTACACTTAGAAATATTGTACATGTCACAAGAGATGAAAAATTTTGGACCAAAGAGAGATGGGGAGACAGGTGAATGGAGAAGACTATCCACAACAGTGAGCTAGCTGGTCTTTGGAGAAAGCTAGATACAATAAGAACAGTTAAATCTCGTAGACTGCGATGGGTAGAACATGTGACACCATGGCCCTTGAGCCTACTCAGCCTCTAAAGGAAATGAGTACCAAACGCTTGTTCTGGAGGTAATGGCGGCTGTGAGGCAGCGCTGACAACGCGGCTGAAATCAAGTGCCGATTGTCTGCGGAAGCCTTATCCTCCTACTACTCCAAGGGTATCTACTATGTCCTATAGTGGATTACTTTACCTTTTGTTATAAATTGAATAATTCAAAAACTTAAAATATTAAGAATAATTACACTAATCAACATGATTTTTGTCTCATGAGTACCATGTACTTAATGCAGTTTTTTTGTCATGTTTTCAAATATGTATTCAGAATTTCTCCATCACCCACAGTATTTTTATTTCAAATTCAATTAATGGATTTAAATAATTATTTTTTATTAAACGTTTTTTTCGTCCATTTGTCCATTGTAAAATAAAACCAAATGTGCTAACTCAGGAGATTTCAGCTATGGAAAAGATATATCAAGGCAAATGGAATCCTAATATGCTGGCCGGTTATTGTTGGACCATCAAGAGAGATACTCCACAGGCGAAATATAGCAGAAAATCGTAGTTTCTTACTTTCTAGGTGAGTCCGAATGTTCGAATATTGTGTAGTTACGAATGTAGGAAATATTGAAGTGTTTGAAATTATAAATTCCTGTCTCTCGGAAACCTTGCGTGATGGAGAAGAACCGATATCATATTTGAATTCAAGAGAAAAAAATACTATCATGATCACATATTTTTTCTTTCTGAGACAAAAAAAAGCTTCTTTTTTGTTGCTGAGTGTAATTTTTGCAAGAAAATGTTAATGGACCCTGTAGCTTTTATTCTCCTATAACACTAATGCACGGCGTCGCGACGTCTGGAATCCAGCGACTTCCATATAATGTTTACATCTAAGCAAAAAGAATTCGTATGTAGAGAAATTCAAGTCGGTCACCTTTAAAAAACACAATTGAATTTTGCGACCTTTACAATTCTCACACTCCACCCTCTCCTCTTGCCATTGTATTGCGCTATTCATCATTATTTCAGGAAACTGTACCCGCTGCACAACTCATACCCCGCTAATATAACATTAAATCATTCCAGCTATTGTTAAAGCAAAATAATTTAACAAAACAAATTCCATTCTTTTTTCAGTACCTCCATTTTAATGATTCACCTGTTTTAAATCTCCAATTTTTTTTCTTCTCCTCTACGTGTTTTACTCAAACTTATATTCATTTTGATTTACAAAGGTTATAAATATAATGATAACATTGAAGGTATAGGCAAAGAGAACATAAAACATTGAATTGAATGAGTAGCAAAATAATATCATCGTTAAATTCCATATGGTGTGATAAGCATATTTGGAAAGATACAAAAATATATATGTATTGGAAAATCGTTGGTGGAATCTGGTGCAATGTATGGAAGTGAGGTATGGACAATCAATAAGTACTACAAGAATAGACTAATAGCTCTAGAAATGGATTATTTACGCAGAAGTGCCAGAAAGTCTAAATTAGAACATGTCACAAATAAGAAAATTAGAAACATAATGGAAGCAGAAGAAAACATAATTGAAAGAATTGAGGAGAAGGCATTAAAGTGGTTAGGACATGTCTTAAGAATGGAAGATGAGCGATGGCCGAAGCAACTATATGAATGGCATCCGAACAGAAAGAAGAAAAGAGGGAGACCAAGGTTAACATGGAAGGAAAACATGAAGACAGTAATGCAAGCTAGAGGGCTAAGTATCGAAGATGCCCAAGACCGTAGACTTTGGAGGTTTGGCACGGGAAGACGTCAGCAGCTGTAAAAACCCGAAGATAGATAGATATAAATATAATGTCTTATAATCAATTGATTTGTCGTTTATTTGATAAAATCCATATTTATTTAATTAAATGAAAATAAAACAGATTTATATGATTTTCATATTTATTACAATAAAAATATGTAACAGCTGTTTCGGTACTTTGTAACTTCTTCAGACATGATTACAAATGAATGAATTTTGTTATAATGTCTTACACGTCCACCGCTGTGGTCTCGAGGTAGCGTGCTGCCTTGTCACGCAGTGGGCCCGGATTCGATCCCCAGTCGGGGGCAGCTTTTCTGGGTGAGGTTTTTATCGGGGTTTTTCCTCACCTGTAAGACAAATGTCAGGAAAATCTTAAGCCCCAAACGGTCCCCGAAATCATATGGTCATTATCATTGTCATCATCATCCTTCACCGGTGTGGAAAGCACGGGAAGCTACCACACCTACCGTTCCCTAGTAAAGCTGCAAGCATATCAGAAAATGCTATGAATTTAAATGATCCGAAACCTTCAGCAGTCATCGACTAAATTTGACAATCATGTAATGATCTTTCACACGTGTTCAGGAATTCTTCGTTCCATATATAATTATTTTGGCGACACTAATGCTAATACACTTTCCATTTAGCCGTACAGACTTGACGTGGACTAATAATACCACATGTAACTCGCATAGTTAGAAAATGTTACCCTCCCTAAGAATCGTCGCCAATAACAATGGACAAGACAGAAGTAGATTTTGAGCTCAATGAAGCCAGAGCAGCCAACTTAATGCCGAGTCTATTATAAGGAGTTATCTTGAAGGAAAGAAAGTAGCAAACACAGGAAAATGAGAAGTAAGAATTGATAGAGCTGCAGCAAAGATGCGCAACAGAGAAAGCCTCGGAGGAGGGGTTGGATCCTGATGAGAGAAGCCATAGTAAAGAAGAGGCAAGCCATAAGGAGGTAGTTGACGCCAGATTGTAAGACCATGAGAAAATTACTTCAGCTTCAGAGCAAGTTTCAACATTATTACTGACAAAATATTAAATAAAATTACCTTTTATATGTAACTGTTAACATACTTTTATGAGAAGTCATTAAAAAGGAAGAAAAAAATAGTTTCATTCTTGAACACTTTTGAAATGGCATCTGCGTTATACTCAGACGGTTCTTAAATATTCGAAAATTTACATGCACTAAATATTTTACAGTAAGATATAAATATTTCCTGGCGTACATTGTCTGTAATTTTATCACAAGCTAACAGCCATGCGAAATTATACATTTCCAAGCTATTCCTGAGATCATATTCTTACGAAGTTACAAATATGACGCTGACATCATAGAGAATATCTGAGATAAGCTATTTGTGCATGAACCATTTTCTGTTTTCTTTCTTCTTTTTCTTCTTCTTCTTCTTCACTTCACGGGCTAGGCAAATTGTCTGTTCCGCTTCACAGTTGTTCTTCCATCTTTTCACTGGCCTTCCTACATTCCTTGAACCTCTTGGCTTGTAGTTGAATGCTGCTCTTGGTAATCTTGATGCATTCATTCTTTCCACGTGTGTAAACCATTTCTCTCTATATTCTCTGGTTTTCTCTTCCAATGGATATATATATTTAACTCTGTTCTTATATCTTCATTCCTTATCCGATCCAATCTTGTGCAGCCTTTTGTTCTTCTAAGGAAGTTCATTTCTGCGCTTTGTATTCTACGTTGCAATTTTTTGGTCATTACCCAAGTTTCGCTCCCATAAAGTAATGCAAGAACTGCCAATGTTTTATAAAACTTCAATCTAGTATCTCTTATTGTTTTATTCTTTAATGTTTTATGTATAGTTCCGCATATCATTTGAAATTTCGACAGTTTCATATGTATGTCTCCTTCAGTTTTACAACCCAAATAATTAAAATTTGATACTTGTTCCAGAGATTTGTTGTTCTGTTTTCTTTCTTATTTTTAATTCAGGTTTCAAGGAGGATGTCAAGAGAGAATGTTAAAACTTTGGTCTTCTTCTGTCTTGAAGTATTTTAGGTTGATAATAACTAACTATCAACTCACTGGCACTATCGAACCAGTAGGTTCATGGCCGCGCGAACATAAGCTCTCCATACATCCCTATCCTGATCTAATGTTTTCCAATCATTCCCTGTATAATCTACTTCCCACAAATCACGGTTAATGTTATTCTCCCACCACACTTATAGGTTGATACTGCAATGCTAATTTAGGAAAGCGATATGGGTATATTCTTTAGACTTTTTTAAAACAGCGTGGTGTAATTCACAGTCCGCCACTGGGATATCGGAGCAACGTCGTTGCTTCGTACGCAGCAGGCCTGGGTTCTATCCTCGGTCGGGACAAGTTTCCTGTGTGCGATTTTTCCTCACCTGTAAGACAAGTATCAAGAATCTTCAAGGCTCAGATAAGTCCCAGAACACCATTAGAACACCTTAATCATCATATTATGTTCGACATGTTTAGCATGAATGTGGATGAAATGGTGTATCTTCAATACTAATAAAATTCATTGTTAAAACCGTTGAGGTGGAGAGTCATAAAATAAAATAAGTTAAAATATACCTTTTTAGGTAAAATCCGTCGTCCTCAACTTATAAAATATGTAATCTTTATGCATGTAGGCCTTTCAGAATATCCGTTCCATCTTCAGCAGGTCACGACAAACCCACATTAGGACAAGCAGCATCAACCATCATATTGGATGTTGTAGCGAAGAGTGACCTGCTGAAGATGGAACGGATGTTCTGAAAGGCCTACAGGCATAAAGATTAGATTTTTATAAGTTGAGGACGACGGATTTTACCTAAGATGGTGTGTCTTGTCTTAAATGTCCGTGCTATCTCGGAGCTAGTCGTAACTAATTCCATTTGACAATATTCTGAATTTTTTTATATACATATTTTTTAACACACAAGTATGAGGGAACAGCTCAATGCGAAATATCAAAAGTTGCATGGCGCAGCACAGTCTTATTATTATTATTCTTCATTTGTAGGATTTTTCATCCTGTTTATTTTCCAAATCACTCCACGGAGGAAGACGTATTGAATGTGCAGCCACTGTCTATCCATCTCTTGGCTGGTCTTCCTCTTGGTCTTCTCCCGTCCATTGATCCATCTTCTTTAGCTCTTTTTGCAAGTTTATTGTATTCCATTCTTTCTATATGATCTTTTCAACATTTTCGTCTGCTATAATCAATTTGGTTATGTCTTGAATTTGACATTTGTCTCTAATTTCTGTATTGTGTATCCTACCAAATAATGTTTTCCCCTGAATAGTTCTTAAGATCTTCATTTCACATGTGCTTATTATTTGTTTAGTTTTTTGTTGTATCAGCCCTAGTTTCTGCTCCATATATATGATAACTGGTCGAACTATCGTTTCGTATATGCGGATTTTGCTTTCAATTGACATATGCTTGTTGCGCCAAATTAAATCTTTCATATATCCTGATATTTGTGCTGCTTTATCGGCTTGCTTCTTTACTTATTTTATTAGATTTTTTGTATTTGTTATTAATATGCCTAAATAATTAAATTCTTACACTTGTTATATAATTTTTCGTTCCCTTCTAATTTGCATCTTACTGGTTCTTTTGATATTGTTAAGCATTTAGTCTTATTTGTATTCATTTCCATTGCAGCACAGTAATTACAGAAATTAAATATCAAGGGGAAAAAAACTGGAAAGAAGACAGGAATTTGGGGGGAAAAAAAAAGAGTCCAATGGTGTGCTTTCGGGAGAAGTAATAGGAACCACTCGCGAATCTCGGTTCCTGTGACGAGCATAGTACCACTAGACTAACGTGAACGAAAGCAACATGACCTTAAGGGGGGTGATGGGTGAGATTTCAATTTTCTACATTTTTTGAGGTAGAGACTTGATGTTTTGTAAAAACATTCACAGTATGATACATAATGATGTGTTTAAGTTTCATTCTTGTGAGACATTTATTTTATGAATGATTAGATATTATATTTTTTTAAATTTGCACATATTATAATTAAATGGGTTCCACAATTTTTTAGTAAAATATCTGCATTTTTTACAAGACCCGTAAAATATTTAAAAAAAACATCATGCATTAGAATTCTGATAATGTGAATACAAAGGGAGAAAAAATAATGTACTTCATGCGTGGATTTACCAAAAAAATTAATAATTGCATACATTTTATTTTTTATATCTTAAAATACTACTTCAATCATGAAACCCATGCACTAATTTGTTAACCATTATTTTTGGAACATGCAGTAAAAATTTAAACCTTCTAGGGCAAAATGTGTGAATTCCATTCATTTTTGAATGTACAAAAATGCAGTGAAAATAAAAGTATGGGAAAAAAAGTTTAAAGATTTGCATGCAGGTAGTATTTAACTGGAGCAGCCTTTTAACTCTGACGTAATTAGGACACTTAGAAGCGCCATAGGCCTCTGAAACATTGCCAACATATACATTAGAGTAGGCCCTACAGGATATTTTTAGTACAAAAAACAAAAAAAAAGGCAATTTTGATCTCATTTGGTCAATTTTCACCCATCATTCCCCCTAAACGAAATTAATTAAATATGAAGACTCATAGAAATAACTGGTACGGACATAGACTTCATTCAACTCACTGACATTATAACCGGAGGCGAGTCTCACTCTTTTCAATGATATTTTCCCATTCCGTCTTCACTTTAATCTTTCGTCTCCAGCCTACTGCATTCAAAGCTCTATTTTCTTCTACATCTACCTATTGCACGGTCGTCCCATTAATCTCTCTTCTATTATTCCCTTTGTTGGCCACAGAGACTTACATACAGCATTTAATTATACAGCTCGTGTTGGGAGATCAAATAAGCGGTGGCAAGACCAGCTTTCATCCCAAAGCGGAACGTGGCAGGAGGGCTAATTCACGAAATGTAAGGATGAATCAGGACAGTCCGATTTTTAAACAAAAACTTATCATAAGTAATGCCACGAGTGATTTCCAAATTATCGATAAATTCACGACTCACGAAGTGAGGAGTGAATTTATCTAGAGAATTTGTAAATCAAGAGTGGCATTTGTTAGGACTATTTAACGAATAAAATTAAGCTGTTTACTCACAAATCGTTATTTAACTATAGTTATTTTAAAATATTTATATATTTAATGTAAACGGCGATGTTTGAAAACAAATGAGAAACGATAGGTACGCTTCATCTGCTTCTTTTGTTTATCACTGCAATCAGATCATACTATTTATTGCCAAAGGAACGCAATATTGTAAGAATGCTCTCTAGTGGAGAAAAAATTAAACACATCAAACTGTATATTAATTCATTTCTGATATCGTATGATGTAAATATGACAATTATATTTTTCAGGATTGTTACCTGGGAAAAAATACATTTAAGAAAGTGCAAACAGTGGTTACTTTTTTTGGTGGTATAATCAATTGCTACAAATGTTTTTATATTAACTCCCGCATGCGGCATGTGTTGACATTCATGCACTATATATACAATCTGGTAGCCGTATTTCTCCCAGGCTCAGTCACTGCAAAATAATGGTCAGACCTGTTCAGAATATTAAAAAGGAGGAGCTTTCTTTAATATGGTAATTATAACACTGATAAATATTTCGTGAAAAACGACTCTGATTGGTTGTAAAACAGAAATCATTGAAACGTGGTTGGCCATTGAGTCTCATTTGGGGCATGAGTTAAATAGTCTATTAGATCTAATGAAATTACCTTTTTTCAAAAATTTCGAGATGTGAAATACTTATTCTGCTTGGATTTGCGATTTTTTTTAAAATTTAGTACGAGAAATGTTTGCTTGCTTGAAAATGGACTAGGGGTAACATCTTACACAAGCTTACGTAATAAATATGACGATAAACAGTGGAGCTGGTGTTCTCCATGGCGTCAGCTGTTCTTAAAACTCGACACTCCGTGCAAATATTGATCGTGTGATGCACATCACAACCTCAACTCCACATCATCTCAATAACTATAGGATATATATAGGGATTTTTTTCCATTAACTTTTTTTATTGTTAACATGTGGATTTTCAAAACCACTCAACTTTCTAATAACTAAAATGTCTTCCAAGGTTATAAAATCAGGAATTCATTTCTGATCTTGAAAAAGCCTTTGATAAGGTGATAAGAAAATTGTGGGAAATAATGAAGGCAAGAGGGTACCGGCTCAACTTATAGAAGGAATAAAAGTCTTTATAATGGCACGAAAATTATCCTTACTTTATTTAGATAATTATTCCAGAGAAGAAATTTTAATAAATCAAGGAGTTCGACAAGGGTGTATATTATCACCTACATTGTTTAATATATATTTTGACGATGTTATACGAAAATGGAAAAAATCAAGTCCAATAGGAATACAAATTAATAAGGAAATGTATATGAATATTTTAAGAACTGTTAAGTCTCGTAGACTGCGATGGGCAGGACATGTTGCACGTATGGGGAGTGAAAGACTTCCATGGAGGCTTCTTGTAGGAAAGCCAGAAGGAAAACGCCCAGTTGGTAGACCAAGAATGAGGTGGGAGAATAACATTAACTATAATTTGAGGGAAGTAGATTATACAGGGAATGATTGGAAAGCATTAGCTCAGGATAGGGATATATGGAGAGCTTATATCCGCGCGGCCATGAACCTACGGGTTCGATAGTGCCAGTGAGTAAGTAAGTATATGAATATTTTAATGTATGCAGACGATCTGGTAATTATACAGAAGTCAGAGGATGATTTACAAAGAGCCATTTACATGTTACATCAATTAGGACTCTTATAATCTCAAAGTCTCAACTTCAAAAACTAAAATTATGGCTTTTCAGGGCAAAGTGCCAGTCAGAGCAAAAATAGTGATCAGTAATGAAATAATAGAACAGATAGCACACTTTAACTATCTTGGTTCAGATATAACATACAGCTATGATTGGGATATACATAATACATTATTAAACCGATATCAAATGATGTGTGGTGCCATAAGAAGAACCCTCCGAAAGACTCGAAGAGAAACTCAGCCCAGGTTTTATAAAATTATGGCTGTTCCTGTTCTTTTATATGGATCTGAATCTTGGGTACTTACAAAAAAAATATATCTCACACATTCAAGCCACTGAAATGAAATTTTTAAGATCTGTAAAAGGATGTACACCGCATGGATAGATTACACAATGAATCAATAAGAAATGAACTGGAGATATTTTCAATAGTTGATAAACTAGAAGAGCACAAATATCAATGGAAAGAACATTTAGACAGAATGGACAATATAAGATTACCCAAAAAGATCAACACCTACAAACCACATGGGAAAAAATCTTTGGGACGGCCAAGGAAACGATGGACTTGAGACCGGAACAGGTCACATTGACCTAACCCTGGAAAGGAAGAAGAAGTAAATTCAACGATTATAGAATTAAATGTATAGTACAATTTTAACATTTTCAATGTTTACGCAACGGCATGAGTTGGATGTCTGACTGCATAGGGCGGCTTAAATTTCACACAAGGATCGGGGATTTTAAAATAGGCCTACCTTATTTTACTTTCATGGATTATTTTTTAAAATACTAACTATTTTAAACGTTTCCTAATTATTTTTCGATTAGATTTTAACTGAATAATGAACTGTACGCAAAGGTTTGAGGCAGGAGATTGCCTATGTTGTTTTTCTTCCTGCCATTTTATATCTTTGTTCTAATGGAGAAAATATAAAAGTAAAGTGATCCCACAACAGACCCGGAGGCCCTTGGGGTAGTAGGAGGTAAGGCTCACACTTTTTCTAGACAATCGACACTTTATGTCAGCCGGGTTGTCAGCCCTGCGTGACGGCCGCCTTTACCCCCAGAACAAGCGTCTGGTACTCATTTACGTTAGAGGCTGAGTCGACCCCAGGGCCATAGTGCCGCCAGAGGGTTTGGGTCAGTTTAAAAATCCTGATCCCAACGAGACTTGAAACCCTCGACCCTCCGGCTTGTAGCTCAGTGCCTTAACCACTACGCTACGGCGTGCCCCGGAGAAAATATATACTTCAGAATTTCAGAATTTACCTATTTTTGAGGAAATCATTACATGGCATTCTTATTTCATACTTTTACAGGTTCCATCCATAATAATTCTGCCCAAGGGCAGGTCTTTCACTACAATCATAGCATTTTTCATGCTATGCTTTGCAGTTTTTACTAGGGAATTATAGGTGTGGTAGTTTTTCGTTGCTTCCGCACCAGTGAAGGATGATGATAAGGATGATGATGATGACCCGATATTTTCGGGAACCATTGGGCCCTAAGCTTCCTGACATTTGTCTTACAGGTGAGGAAAAACCCAGAAAAGAAACCTCACCCAAGAGCCTGTCCCGACAGGGAATCGAAACCGGGCCCGCTGCGTGACAAGGCAGCACGCTACCTCGAGACCACGGCGGTGGACTTTTACAGGTTAGAGTACAGAAATTGCGTTAGGTCAGCTTTTAGTTTAATTTAGACCTAAAATAATTTAGATTAAATCCTATCTACAAATATTCGCTGCATTTAAATTGTGCGTAACTTCGTAAATACCTATCTCCAATATAGTTATTCTATAAAATTCAAAATGGCCGAAAATTATTTACGACGTAAGAAACAGTTTCACTTCTGAAAATTTACAAATTAAAAATACTTTCACACTTTCTAGGTTTAAATAGCAGTTTTAAGTTCCTATTTTGTATATTGCATATGATCAAACTGCTACCTAGGACGAAGCTAGTTAGAGTGAGTATTAATATTTTGGTTAATTTTTATTTTTATAACTTCAATTTTGTTAACGACCATAGTGTATGTTGGCAGCATTACGTGATTAAAAATTGTAATAGTCATTCAAAATATCTCTGCAGGCGGAAGAATTACGAAGCTCTGTTTGTTGCTACACGTGACGTCATATAAGGCAGTGTACACTGTCAGCGTCCCACGTCCCATTCCCCTCTGCACTCAAAGATAGCAGTGTCACGTGTTCTATTCCTGCATAAACACGACTGCAGTGCCCTCCCTCAACAACTGCACTTACTCCTTAAACGGGTAATATCAGATTTCATTTTCTGGCGCATGCGCATGTTGTCTGCTTCGGACTTGAAAGAATTCGCGACACCAGTTGAAAACTAAATGCTTCCTCATTCGTGTCCAGCCTAGCCCTGATGACTTCTCTGTCTCCTATAAAATAAGTAGAAGGAACTTTCCTAGAAGTGTTTGTAGTGATGTTTTTGGGCGCTTAAACGAAGGCCATTAGCTCTGTTTAAGCGTTATAAAATAATTTAGAAGGTTTATATATTATACTGTATGCTAATCGATAAAATATATCTAATGCTTTAAAATCTGTGCAAAACTTGTTTTATCTATATGGTGACTAGAGTTCACCGCTGTGGTATCGAGGTAGCGTGCTGCCTTGTCACGCAACGGACCCAGGTTCGATTCCCAGTCGGGACAGGTTTCCTGAGCGAGGTTTTTTTCGGGTTTCTTCCTCACCCGTAAGACAAATGTCAGGATGCTTTAGGGCCCAACGGTCTTCGAAAATCATCCGACCATCATTATCATCATTTCATCACTATAATTTCGCCGGTGTGGAAAGCAACGGGAAGATACCACACCTATAATTCCCTAGTAAAGCTATAAAGCAAGTATGAAAATGTTATGGTTGCAATGGAAGACCTGCCCTCGGGCAGAACACTATACAGGGTGCTCTAAAATTCTCCTTGCGAACTTCTAGGACTTGTAGAGGGGACTGAGTTAATAATATTTAGAATTGGAAACAATGTCCGAAATTTACCGTTTCCGTGCTACAGCCGTTTGAAAACAAGCATTGACTGAACGTACGTCACGTGTCTCAACAATCGAGTATTCCAAGACTTAGTGTTTTTTTTTTCTTCAAAAAATTTCAATTTTTTTAGAAATTTTGGAAACTGCAAAAATTGAATGTGGAGAGTGTATCCTGGATTAATAACGCAAGTTATGATTCAGTTTCCATTTTGTTTATTTGATTATTAATGAGTTGAATTATAAAACAAGTGATGTACTGTGTCACGCCTCATAATAAATTACTTGTAAAAGTGGTCGCGTTAGAAACACGTTTTCAAACGGCTGTAACACGGAAACGGCAAGTTTCCGGACATGGTTTCCAATTCTAAATATTATCAACTCAGTCCCCCCTCTACAAGTCCTAGAAGTTGGTAAGGGGAATTTTAGAGCATCCTGTAGAATAGAAGAGAACACTATAGAATACAATAGAAACCCTTTTTAGTATATCGTCTTGTCCTCGAATAAGTGTAATGAAGTGCAATGGTGCAAAATATGTTTTACCGCATGTCGGATTATGGCAACCACAAGTAGCCATGTCCACTTTCCTCAAGTTAAGATCGGCGAAAGATAAGAATCACCGCCTATTTTCTTGTTGATTATTATTGAGTCCATGCTCTCATGGGTATTCCTGGTCTGTTAACGAGATGTACATTAGAGCCTACTATTTACAAATGAAGACTTTTTTTTACATTGACAAGTTAGCTATGGAGATAGGAAACTATTCTGTTTTATATTCAGGATTTTTTTTTTTCCATGGTGCGACAGGCCTAAAAGGCCTTTAGTCTACCAGCCGGCTGCTGGCCTCACATACACATGTGTCAATCACAGAGCTAGATGATCATCTAGCCAGTGTAGGTGAGACATGTAGTCAGCATGTCGAGTCCCCCAGCCGTTATAGTTGTTTTCCCAACCTGGAACCGCTACTTATTGTAGCTATCCAAATGCCTCACGATACTGGGTGGGCACAGGTACCATACTGGCCGAAATACCCTAGAAAATATCTTCCCCCATGGAGACTCGAACCAGCGCAAGTCCCGTAGCTCTGCGCCAAAGATTTCTGCCTTAACCACTCGGCTACGGCGCGGGACTTATATTCAGGATACAGAATTGAATATTATCGGTCCCCAAGTTATTTTGGTTTAGACGTTCTCAAGAACATAATAGAAAATGGAAATGTACAGTAAAGAGAATGTACTGTGGAAGATAAGAACAGTTGTGAATCTATACGGTGATTACAAAGGAATGGGTAAGGGGATGGGAGTTATGTTGAGTGAAGGAAATGCAAGAATGATAGTGAAGGGAGAAAGTGTGATGGAACTGGATAATGCAGAATGGGAAGCAGTGAAGTATGTTGAAAGGATTTTTGGCGATAAAATATGCTACATTGGTTATTAGAAAGAAGGTCGTAAAAACTATAGTGTGTTGCTAGGAAAGTGAAGTGACGCGCACAGTAGAGAGGTCTGAAATAATTGGACTATGTATGACAGAATGGGGAGCAAGATACAGTCACTCACTACGTGTCTCTATTGATTATGTGCCAAACCCTTTTCACATTTTCCTTTTTAACTACAGTTTTTTACCTTCTCCAATCATCTACAATGGCGTAACGCCCAATGTTAGACCTTAGACTCTCCTTTGTTACAGTTATTACACCAAGTTAATTTAGTTACGCTTATTTTCCTAGAGATGTCATGAATGATATGTGGTGACATACGGACCCCAGGGGTGGATTGTACATCCGAAGCGTAAACCACGGCCCCGGTTTTCCGATTTTTTAATGTTTCCATGACAACCATAAAAAAACTGAAACTCTACGACTGTAAATTCTAAAAACAAATGACTGAATAATGACCATGTTTCCATAGCCTAATCCATCCATCCATAGTAATTCTGCAAGAGGGCAGGTCTTTCACTGCAATCATAGCATTTTTCATGCTATGCTTTGCAGCAGCTTTACTAGAGAATTATAGATGTGGTAGCTTCCCGTTGCTTTCCACACCGGTGAAGGATGATGATGATAATAAGGACGATGATGATGGCCGGATGATTATCGGGGACCTTGAACCCTAAGCTTCCTGACATGTGTCATACAGCTGAGGAAAAGCCCCGAAAAAAAACTCACCTAGGAGTCTGTCCCGACCGGGAATCGAACCCGGGCCCTCTGCGTGACAAGGCAGCACGCTACCTCGAGACCACAGCCGTGGACCTATAATAATTCCCATAATAATTTCTGTGAATTTTCAGTTTTTTTAATAGTTGTTATGGAAAGAATAAAACATTGGAAAACCGGGATCATTATTTAGACTTGGGTTGTGCAATCCACTCAATGAGTCATCTAGTAAGCAAACTAAGATATTAGTAGGGTGAAGAAGGTAAGTAAATTTTGCACAGAAGCCTTTCTATTCAAGCTTGCGGTACTTTTACGAGCTTGAAAATATTCGGACTCGGGACCCATCTCGCAGAAATAATATGAAATATTTGTTTTTTTTTTCTAGTTAAATAAGTAAAGAAGGAACATAAGGATTAATTAAACTGAATGGTATACATTGCGACGAACTAAATATGGCAGTTGCTAGAGTCAATTTTTAGTTTGGGAATTCAAATAAACCTCCACTTCTAATGGTCGGATTTCGCTGATTTTTTAATAATAACCTACCTCAGTTTATATATATTTCAGTTTATATATATTCAGTTTCGTTGTGAAATAACGAAAATTATGACCGATTTTTAAATTTTCGTTTCAGGTGAACTACTAAACGTAATGGTTTTAGAAGATAACATACAGCGTCTAAACACACCTGAAAACCTGTATGTACAACATTTCAAGTCAATCGAAGGACTTCTTTTCGCATTTTGCGAGCATAAACATGCGCAGACTGAGTTTTTATATATAAAGATTAATAATAGAATCCTCTTAACATTGTAAATTTACCATTATTACGCCATTTATAGTTATGCTTAGTAATTTATAGTTGTTAGGTTGAATTAGTTTTTTGTCAACATTATTGCAGACTACTGCATCTATAGTAATAAAATTTATTGTTAAAAACCGTTGAGGTGGATAATCATAAAATTAAATTTAAATATGTACTACCTTCTTAGGTCTGTACCGTCGTCCTCAACTTGTAAAAAGATGTGAATGCTTCCTTTTCCTGAAGGCCTTTCAGAATATATATTCCATCATTAGCAGATTTATTTCTTCGCTACATTTGTTAAGATGTTAAGTTGAGGATGATGACACTGACCAAAGAAGGTACATATTTTAATTTTATTTTATGACTACTGCATCTGCCTCAAGTAATTTATAGATGGCAGTTTACTATTTTTGTCATATTATGTTGATGATAATTATGATCAGCAGCCCTCCAACTCACCGAAATTTCAGAAATTACAACTATATCTTTAAAACACTGAAAATCGAGATTGTGCAGAATATTTTAGAGCTTGGCTTCCTTTGGAAGGGAAGTAAATTTGTTGATCCAGTCATAGATTTACGACACGTAAAGAGAAAATTAAACCTGAAATAAGACGCCTCTGAGTAAAACTCGAATTATAACAATAAAGACCTGAGAGATAAAGAATGTCTTTAAATAAAATACGAAGTTTAAGAAGTATATGATGTATTTATTTTTAAACTTATGTTATATTTGTGATTATATGAAATGTCAGTATTAAAAGAATGCAGCTGGCAGTAAAATGATATTCTAAAATCTAGGGCTAAAGTTAAATGCGATTGAAAAGTGTCAATGCGATGCCTACAACAATATTCTTGAGATGAGTGATATCGTTCTATTACCACTAGGAGTAAACGTACTTTTGTTTTGTCGTACTTACAGCAATGATTGAAAGTTCAGCTTCCTACATTTCAGGGTTGTCAGCCTAAATAACTATCTTCTTCTTCTTCTTCTTCTTCTTCTTCTACTACAAGGTTTAGGCTATGCAGCCTGTTCCGGCGAAGTTAAAAGTGGAGTCCATCTTCTACGTGGTCGGCCAACATCTCTCGTTCCTCTGGGATTATACAGGAAGGTTCTTTTTGGTATTCTTTCGTTGTTCATTCTCATTAAGTGTTCTGTCCATTTCTTATTATTTTCGCTGATTTTATCTTCAATTTTATATATATTTAATGCTTCTCGTTTAGTTTCATTCCTTATTCTATCCGCTCTTGTGCATCCTTTCACATTACGTAAAACAGCATTTCCGCAGTCTGTATCCTGCTTTTATCCCTTGATTTCATTATCCAATTTTCACTTCCATACAACAACAAAGGAACAGCCATTGTTTTATATAATTTAAGTTTCGTATCTTTCCTTGTTTTCCGACCTAAGGTTCTTTTTATGGTTCCACAAATAGCCTGAAATTTATTTACTTTATTTTCTATATCTTTATTTTCTCTATAAGTTATATCACATCCTAAATATTGGAAATGTGATACTTGTTCTATTATTTTGTTATCCAGTATAATTTTTGATCTAATTCCATATTTACCAATAATGTCATTACTTTTGACCTATATATAGTATATATACTATAATACTATAATAAAATAACTATACTGTAATATTACATATTACAAACACGCGTGTGGAAAGTAAAACCACTGCCCTATATGTATTGTACCTACAATGTATACACAAAAAGGTAGTGTTAATATACATTATACGAAACAAATCACCGCATCTTAAATGAACTGAACTTTATTTGAAACAATATAAAACAATAAGTAGCCTACGTACTTGCCGTCATTCTATCACTAAATTGGTCTCACGACCTCCTGATGTATCAACTAATTAGCATTGCCTACACTGTTAACGTTAGTCAATTGTTTATAATGAACGCAAATATTTCCAACAAAGATATTATTTTACTATTATTTATTATTTTGAAAACACCATCGCTCAACAAGTAGTGCACGCTTGTGAAGTGTTTTACAGAATCTCGGAAATTAAAAACCTCGCTATCTCTGTTTTTTAAACACTTTTCTCGAATCTGTAAAAACCACTTCCCAACTTCGCATCGTAATATACCATATTATTTAACTAAAATCTCATGTCGTTAGCATCGCAATTCAAAGTGGGCGTTAAAGCGCGCACACGTTTTACTCAGATGCCTTTATTTTATGCTTGATGTTCCTTTACGTACGATCTGTGACAAGGGGTCCAGGGTTTTATTTATCCTCCGAAGAAATCTACACTCTGGATATTTACTCTGAAAAAAAAAAAAGACCCGGACGGGTTTAAACTCGCAAACTTCAGAATCAGAGTCGAGCATAGTAATTAAAGTAGACCAAGATTGACATGAGTGATGTCAAAGTGAAGATTTGCATTTTATCATGAGCTCTCCATATTTGAACGTCGTTATGCAACAACCGGCTATGCTCCATTATGTAAGTTCCAAGAAAAATGCGTTTATTTTTTTTTATATTTTAAATTCTAGCAAGAGCTATTTAATTTTATCTGGCTTGATAATAATCGCTTATATGATAATATTGTATATAATACTGATCCGTAATGTATGAGTAAAAACTATTTATATTTATTTTAACGGTCAATATTCCAATACTTCACTTAGACGTAACGAGAATGATGTCATAATCGTTCTGCATCAATCAGTTAGGCGCCGAAAGAGGGGGGTTTACACTGTTGATGCGCATTGGTATGGGATATGTATCAATTACCAAACGTCAAGGTAATGCGTATACACTGTTGATGTAAAATATTGTATCATAATAGTAGTAGTGTTTGTTTGCAAAATATATTGATGTGTTTATATATTGTATTGTTTTGTAATACTTCATACATACTCCACTATGAAATGTGCGTGTTAAATGAATAATGTTTTCTAAACAGATCTAATTCTTTCATACAATTACAGTACATAAAAAAACAGGCTTGCTGTAACAATTTTGTGAAATCAATTTTTTATCCCTTAGGGTAAAAATTATCGATAGATATTCATCAACTCGCACACTAAATTTTTATTTTGAGCTATAATACATTTTTAAAAGGCATATACAAGACTAATAATACAATATACTTATGTAACTGTAAGTAACATTTAACAGTAAATAATACAAATATTTTATCTCATATTTTTAATATGAATTAGTGACATTGGAAATTCATATATATTAAAATTATCATAAGTAATGCCACGAGTGATTTCCAAATTATCGATAAATTCACGACTCAAGAAGTGAGGAGCGAATTTATTTAGAGAATTTGGAAATCAAGAGTGGCATTTGTTAGGACTATTTAAAGAATAAAATTGAACTGTTTACTCACAAATCATTATTTAAATATAGTTATTTTAAAATATTTATATATTTAATGTAAACAGCGATGTTTGAAAACAAATGACAAACAATTGGTACGCTTCATTTGCTTCTTTTGTTCGTCACTGCAACCAGATCATATTATTTATTGCCAAAGGAACGCAATATTGTAAGAATGCACATCAAACTGTATATTAATTCATTTCTGATGTCCTATGATGTAAATATGACAATTATATTTTTCTGTGAAAAAATACATTTAAGAAAGTGCAAACAGTGGTTTGTTTTTTTGGTGGTATAATCAATTGCTACAAATGTTTTTATATTAACTCCCGCATGCGGTATGTGTTGACATTCATTCACTATATATAGAATCTGGTAGCCGTATTTCTTAGTGAGTCAGTCACTGCAAAATAATGCTATGACCTATTCAGAATGTTAAAAAGGAGGTGCTTTCTTTATTATGATAAACATTAGTTGGTAAATTCTAGGCGAAACACGACTGTGATTGGTTGTAAATAAAAAATCATTGTAACGTGATTGGTCATTGACTTCCATTTGGGGCATGAGTTAAATAGTCATAGAAAAAATCTAGAAAAAATATACACTTTTCATTTCACAAAAAAATAAGACAAGGAATTTTACAAACTAATGAACAGTGAAGTGGATCCCTTAACTCCGTCGCCTATTACAATGACCTCTGAATTGACAAGCGCCTGATTTTTTTTATCTTTTTGTTTATAAAATAGGAGTATATGGACTTCATGTACGAAAAAATATATGATTCACATAATAATTAAAACTTTTACATACATGCAGTGAGACAGAAAATGCCTTACCATTTTCAGGGAAGTTCTTAAAACCATGTCTAAATTTTTCTGAAATCTGGATGTCATTATAATATTAAAAAATATACACTGACTTGACAATCTTCATTATTAATTGTAGCGCCAAACCAACAATACTTAGGTATGCATCAACAATATAAGAGCGTGAACATTTAGCGCTAAGCTGCATGATGCAAAATTATTAGCATTTCTCAAGATCTAGTTTCATAGCCGTTTGTTGCAAAACACAGAATCTCTGATAGGACTGATGACGTTTACATTTTTCTTTATTAATAAGGCTATATTTAAAGATTTAGCGTTAAAAGTGTGCGTACACCTAATTCTTGAGCAAGTGCAACACATGGCATCAAAATATATATTATGTGGCGCTTAGCCGGTTGATGCATAACGCCGTCTGGGCGCACATTAACATGTGTTAATTACAAAGGTAGACGATCATCCAACAAGTGTAGGGGTGACGTGGTCAGCATGTCGGTTTCCCCAGCCATTATAGCTGTTTTTTCTCAACCTGGAGCCGCTACTTATTTTAGCTACCCAAATTCCTCACGAAGCTGGATGATCACCGGTCCCATAATGGCCGAAATTCCATGATAAAATGTCTTCTCCCTTGGAGACTGGAACCACCGCAAGTCCCATAACTTTGCGCGAAGGCATCTTGCCTTAACCACTTAGGGTCGGTTTCACCAACAGAGGTAACTGTATTACGCCAGTTTAAGCTATGCATTATACACGGGGAAAACTGGCGTAATCCAGTTACCTATGTTGGTGAAATTGACCCTTAGCTACAAAGCGGGACTAACCAGTGTAAACATGCCTAAATATTCGTTCGAAGTTAAAAATTGTCATTATATTATACAGTGGAAAGTAACTACATTGACAATTTAACTCATGCCACAAATGGCAGTCAATGACCAATTACATTTCAATGTTTTTTTTTAATTTACAACCAATCACAGTCGTTTTTCACCTCGATTTTATCAGTTTAATTTCATCACATCAAAATCAAGCTCCTCCTTTTTAACATTTTGAATAGGTCATGGCATTATTTTGCAGTGACTGCATGTGGCTACCAGATTGTATATATAGTGCACGAATGTTAGCATATAGTGCTTGCGGGATATAATATAAAACATTTGTAGCAATTGATTATACCACAAAAAATACTGTTTGCACTTTCTTAAACGTATTTTTCCCAGGCAATAACGTTCCAGAAAAATATAATTGTCATATTTACATCATAGGAAATCAGAAATTAATTAATGTACAATTTGATGTTTTCATTTCTTCTCCGCTAGGGTGCATTCTTACAATATTGCGATCCTTTGGCAATAAATAATATAATCTGGTTGCAGTGATGAACAAATGAAGAATAGCAATCGTTTCTCATTTGTTTTCAAACATCGCCGTTTACGTTAAATATACAAATATTTTAAAAGAACTAACTTATACACCTCACTGATAGTATTCTTTTAGCAATATTAATATATTTAATTATTTATGTAAATAATATTAAGAATAACAAATATTTTTATTTGTTTTGTTTTAAATATTGTATAATCGTAAAATTAGTTTTCTATATCTCATTATTTTCCTGTTTTTTATATACACTAGACAGGGACAATTTAATATGTCTTGCTTGTATACATTTTATTATTAGTTTTAGTCTTAATTTTAACTAATATTAACTGGTTGTATTATAGATCGTAATATGCATATTAGATATTATCTTTTGATCAAATTTTTACTTAGTGTTTAATATTAGAGTTAATTAAGATTGTTATATTCTTATGTAATATATGTTTGTCCTGGTGAGTGGAAGAGAAGGCCACATGGCCTTAACTCCACCAGGCTAAATAAATCTTAAAAATCTTATTTAAATAATAATTTGTGAGTAAACAGCTTAATTTTATTCGTTAAATAGTCCAAACAAATGCCACTTTTGATTTTCAAATTCTCTATATAAATTCACTCCTCACTTCGTGAGTCGTGAATTTTGTCGATAAATTGGAAATCATTCGTGGCATTACTAATGATAAAAAAAAATTCAAATGTTGTAGAAGGATGGGAGTGATTTGATATGAGAAACTCAGGGTACGTAAGTAAGAATATTATTAATAGTGTATGTTATTTGGTTGTGTCGTGATTATCTGGAAAAGTAGTTCAAACAACATTTGTAACGTTAATTTGTCTTGTAAAATGTCTTCTCCAAAACTTTATTTTTTTCTGTCCCTTGAATCAACCTGTGTGAGTAACAAATTTCTCCAACACCCTATGTTGGCAACACTTCTTTTCGTGTCTCCCCCTTCAATGCTTCACCATCTTCTCCCATCCTTCCTAAGCATCCATCATGTTTGTGTTCATCTTCTTTTTCACCACTCGTTCCCTCATCTCCCCTTCTTCCTCTCCAATTCGTGTTTTTATGTAGCATCCCTTCCTGCGTCAGTATCTCTCAAAATGATCATTTCAGCTGGAGTTGGGTTTCCCTTCTCGATCAGAGCTCGCCAAGCCTCATCGCAACCTTGTTGAGACTATAGTATGAATTTGTATTTCACTCCTTCAAGGAAAGAGGGAAAGTTTTATCTCGGCAGCCATTATCATCCTGTTATGTCAGGTGTTGAAAGTTGAGATCCCCAGTCGGTGCGTATTTGCAAAATGAAATCCTTGCTTGGATTGAAAGGTGGCTACAAATTTTCACTATGATAATTAAAAAATTAAATTGTAAGTTGTCATTAAAACTAGTTATACCTGGTATCACTAAATGTTGTAAGTAATAGCTTTCATTTAAATGAGCATGTCTAAAATCAACAGTTGCTTCCAACTTTTTGTGATACATTCTTTTTTTCTTAGGAAATTTGTGATTATGTCATTTATATATGTGGACTGAATGGAAAAGCGAACACTACTATATATATATATATATATATATATATATATATATATATATATATATATATGGATTGATTAGAAAAGCAAACAACTCTTATAAATTTTGCACGCTTTATATTAGCTTGACCTGTATCTATCTATCTATGTAACGGAATCTTTCAACGCGATTTTCACCCACTTAAAATCACTGGATCGACTTAAAACTTTGTATACTTGTAGAGGACCCGTGACAATACAATAATTTCATATTTATTTTCTAAAATCCTGGCCATAATCATCAGAAAATTAAAAAAAGTGTTTTTTGTATCAATGTAACGGAATCTTTCAACGCGATTTTCACCCACTTACAAACATTGGATCAACTTGAAACTTTGTATACGTGTAGAGGACCCGTGACAATACAATAATTTCATATTTTGTTTCTAAAATCCTGGCCAGAAGCATCCGAAAATCAAAAAAATGAAAACTGGTATAATAGGTTGCAAACTTGTCGACTTTTTAGTCAATCGTTGTAAGAGCTCAGTTGGTAGAGCAGTGAACTCTTAGTGGTATATAATTTCAGTAATCCATACGTCGCTGGTTCAAATCCTGCTGGGGGTTTTTTTTTATAGAAGAGTATTATTTTTAGCTCATGCTACAATAGTATCGAATTTAAAGATATTTACATTTTTATCTTATTCTGTAAAATATTAAAACTAAAAAATAAAAAATAAATAATAGTTTAAAAAAACTAAAAGAACACGCTTTATTAGAAAACTAAAAAATGAAAAATAATTTTAATATCCAATACGCTTGGGATAAAATTAAAGTGGTCAACAAAAAAATCATCTTCAATACATATAGAATAAAACTAGAGTTATCAACAAAAAGAAAATAATTTTACCATCAAAAGCGTGGGTGATTTTTATGATGTTTACATTTTCTTCTTAGAGAGCTTATTTTTACCAATATCTGTTTAATATCAAAAATTTAATTGATATAGAGCACCCCACGCTTTTGATGGTAAAATTATTTTCTTTTTGTTGATAACTCTAGTTTTATTCAATATGTATTGAAGATGATTTTTTTGTTGACCACTTTAATTTTTTCCCAAGCGTATTGGATATTAAAATTATTTTTCATTTTTTAGTTTTCTAATAAAGCGTGTTCTTTTAGTTTTTTTAAACTATTATTTTTATCAATATGAAGTGAAAAGCGTTCGAGGATTTTAAACTATACTTAATCAGAAAATTGAAAATTCCAACGTCTTTAATACGGTTATACTAGACCTTCTTTTTTTAAGCGAACTTCGATTTCACTAAAGATTCAGCACATTCTAATACATGACGTTTTATTTATACATAACATACTCCAGAGTCAACTGTAGAATCATTAATAAATGTTATGCAATAATATTGTTATAAGAAATTCAACGATGAAAGTTTATTGGACCGTATCTATTCTCTATAGTAATTCTGCCCGAGGGCAGGTCTTTCATTGCAATCACAGCATTTTCATTCTATGCTTTGCAGTTTTACTAAGGAATTATAGGTGTGCTAACTTTCCGTTGCTTTCAACATTGGTAATGGATGAGATGATAATGATAAGGGTGATGATGATGGCCGGATGATTTTCGGGGACCGTTGGGCTTAAGCTTCCTGACATTTGTCTTACAGGTGAGGAAAAACCCCGAAAAAACCTCACGCATGAGCCTGTTCCGACCGAGAATCGAACCCGAGCCCGCTGCGTGACAAGGCAGCACGCTATCTCAAGACCACAGCGGTGGACTGGACCGTATCAATACTTCTAAAAATAATTTAATACACAATCGAGGTTATGTAATAAAATGTAAACATTTTTAAAATAAGTAGGGCTACCTGAAAATAAAAGTCACCCTCGACCAAATTAAATTTCTACTTAACCCATTCGCTTCAGGTTTAAATGCTCAATGCATTTCCCCAAAAACCAGATTTAATCACCGTAAATTATATTGTATATTTTCAGACATTCAAAACAAACAAAATATAACGGTACTTGGGATCACAATAAGGGTGAAGGCAAAAACGCATTGCTCTACTATTAATAAATGTTAACAAAAGATTACATTGCCAAGGGATGTACAAAATATTGCAAAATATATACCAGCAGAGTTAAGCGAGTTTCCTCGTCTTCTGATTGAATGTCACTTAACTGCAGGCGAGTCTACCTCGTCTTCTGAGGCGAATGGGTTAAGAGGCTAAGTTTTAACCACTTGACGAATTTTCTTGAACGAAATATAATTTAGTTGAGGACGACTGTTTTTTCAGGTACTTATTTTAAAATTTCAACATTTATTAATTAAATATGGATTTTCATCAAGTAAACACCAACTCAATTGATTATTTCAACATTTTATTAGGCCGTCATCCATAATCGTTGGTATGGCGGGCCTCCAGCGAGGAATCTATTCAGACGAATGAGCCACTGAAGATGCGCCCCGCAGCCAGAGACGAAAGGTTTGGCCCCAACACAAGCGATTATAGGCCACAGCCTAATAGCCCGGAAAAGTTTATAATTGTACATCCGGCCGTGAAAATCTTTATTCTACTACATAAATATTGAAACAGTAGTTGCCGTCTTGCTGGACGCGTGGGTAGCTCACATGGCTGCCCCGACTGGGACCCCAGGTTCAAATTCTGGCGGTTCCGGAGGAATATTGGTGGTGGGCCATACCAGAATTGTTTGAGTTTTCTTAGGGTCCTTCCGTTTTCTGGATTTATCCCACCAACACCCCCTACCCCTCATCTCTTCCCCGTCATCTCATTTCATCTTCATTCATTCAGTTCATATCACTTTTTCACCTCATCTCATGTTAGGTAAAAATAGTCTGGTTTAGCAAACCACAGGTGTTTAAAATGTGTCGCTATTGTGATCTAATGGGGTAAAACTAATGTACTTCTTCATGATTCCGAGCCTGAGTGTGTCAATTTAGGGAGAATAGGGCCAAAGGGGAGCGTTGTAGCTCTTCCTCGAGACCCTGGGCCCGGCCCAAAACAAAAATTGAGGTATGAATCATGTGTGAATGCTTTAAGTGTGCCGAAACCAGGAACACCCATCAGATTACACGACACCATAGAGAATATGTTATTCCATTTATTCCATAGATAAGAAAAACGAAATATAGCTTTCAGATCTCAATGCTGGGGCAGTTTGTCCTCCCAAATAGCTAAATAAAGTATTATCACGGATTAAGCCCATGTGGCTTGTTCCGGTCTCATAGATTCTCGTTCAAAAAGTTGAATCCATCTCTTTTTCGGTCTACCAACATTCCTGTCTCCTTTCGGTTTGCAATTAAGTATAATTTTTGGAATGCGGTCATCATTCATTCTTTCCAGTTTTTCTAGGTTATATTTATTTTATCTAAAAGTTTAAAAATGTTTAGCTCATTTCTAATATCTTCACTTCTTTTATCTAGAAGTTTGCAGCCAGCTATACTTCTCAGAAATATCATTTTAGCTGCTTCTACGATATCCTCTCCTCTTTTAGTTGAAACCCAAAATTCACTACCATACAATAGTAAGGGGACTGCCGCCGCTTTATAAAATTTTAGTTTTGTTTCCTTTCTTGTGTTTATAAATATTCTTTTAATTGTGCCACATATATAATTAAATTTATTAAGTTTGTTAAAATATTCATTTTTAAAATAGGAAATTTCATAACCCATGTATTTAAAATGATTTACTTGTTCACTGGGTTCCCCCTCCAGAATTATTTTAGCTCATACGGTATCTGATCCCTTGAGAGCTAAGATTTTCGTTTTACTCATTGATATTTTGAAATTGTAATTATGTATATTATTATTATTATTATTATTATTATTATTATTATTATTATTATTATTATTATTATTATTACTTTTATTATTATTATTATTATTATTATTATTATTATTATTATTATTATTATTATTATTACTGAATGGAGAAGATTGCATAATAGTGAATTACATGGTCTTTATAGGAAGCCAGATATAATGATAACAGTTAAGTCTCGTAGACTGCGAAGTGCAGGATATGTGGAACGATTGGGGAATGAAAGAAGTGCATGAAGGCTTCTTGTACGAAAATCAGAGGGAAAATGCCCAGTTGGTAGACCAAGAATGAGGTGGGAGAATAACATTAACTATGATTTGATGGAAGTAGATTATACAGGGTATGGTTGCAAAACATTGGCTCAGGATAGGGATATATGGAGAGGTTATGTCCGCGCGGCCATGAACCTACGGATCCCATAGTGCCAGTGAGTTAGTTATTATTATTATTATTATTATTATTATTATTATTATTATTAAATATGACAGAATACAAATAACAGTTTGTAACATTGCTCAAGCATAATATATATATAGTAATGTCAACAATTGTATTGTAGCATTTGTTGTAAGGAATTCACGTTTCTGGTCAGAAAGTTATCCGCTTATTCGAATCCTGCTTAAGGGATACAGAAAGGGTCGCTTACAAATGACATCGCCAGGTGGAAATAACAATCTGTCGCTGAAATATAAAATGTCACATGTCACATGGATTTTTCCTTTGCATAGATCGCGTGCCGTTACCTCTATACTTATTCTCTATTGTTATTTTATAAAGGAAAACATATCCTCATGTACTAAGGAAAGGCAGGAGAGTAGCCCAAGGTTTTTGATGATACTCCTCGATAATACTTTAATTCCTCTTTATTTTGTAGATACCCGAATGAGATCAACAAGTAATTTTTCTCGAAACTTCGAATGATAGATAAATAGAGCAGAAAATGATATTTATCCGGATGAGTGACAAATTTCGAGGAAAAACGTGAGAGCCTACCTTCACTAGTTACATATAATATTTAGCAGTCGGAACTGCAAGAAAGCTATATTATTATCATCATCATCCGGTATCATGGCAGCTGCCGCCGTCTTCCGGAAACCAAACGCCATCCCTCTCTGTTCATCCATTGATATTCCTCCAACCCTCTGATATTCATAGCTGCTTTTACTTTTCTTCGGTCTTCCTCTCTTCCTCCTTTCCATTGGGATCCATTCCATAACAATTTTAAGCAATCTTTGCTCTAGCATTTCTGCTCTCGCTGCCCACCATGTCATCCCCAAAACAGCGAAGAAGATATGAAGAAAACCACGGTTGGGTAACATGGAGTGTCGTCGACGCTTGGATGGGTGTACGGCTTCTGAAACGGACCGCACTGAAAACTGAAGATGTTTAACTACATAACCAAACCTTGGACAGGTGTACGGCTTCGGAAACGGACCACACTGAAAACTGAAGGTATTTAACAACATAAGAACAAAACCTTGAATGGGTGTACGTCTTCGGAAACAGGCCACAGCGAAAACTCCTTGTATTTTATTATATAAGACCTAAACCTGTGACTCGAACTTATCATTCCTTGATAATGGCATGTGGGATCATGCCGAAACGTCGGAATCAGTGGCCAGAGGCGGAACTTGAATCCAAGACGCGGAAAACCCAAGAAAACTTTCATATTCATATATATATACACACACACTTCTTCTCTACATGTGTTTGTCACCGAACTCCTCCTAAACGACTGGACCGATTTTGATGACATTTTTTGTGTACGTCTGATTGGGTCCCCCGATTGTTTAGATTCACAATTCGACCCTCTAGGCGAGGGAGTTCACCTTAAGTGAAAATTTGAAAACCGCTCCAGCGGTCACATTTTTCGAGGTTTGACACCGAAACTCAGTATATTCCATTAAAATAGACGAGGTAGGTATTTTCCAAAATGAGCGAAATCTGACAATCAGAAGTGGAGGTTTACTTGGAACCTGAAATTAAAAACTGCCTGAACGATTACACAGATTTTGATGAAAAAAATTCTGTGTATTTGAGGGGGTCCCTGGATGGTTTATATTCACAATTGGACCCCCTAAAACCAATAGGTGTAGGAGTTCACCTGAAGTTAAAATTTAAAAATCGTTGTAGTGGTCAGAGTTTTCGGTGTTTCACAACAAAACTCAGTATATCATATTAAAATATATGTTCTCAAAAAAAATGAGCGAAATCCAACAATTAGAAGTGGAGGTTTACCTGAAGTCCGAAATTAAATACTGACTAGCAACCGCATGGTTGGTTCGTCTCAGCGTATCCCATACAATTTAATTAACCTTTAATATTTCATTTATTTAGGCGTAGAAGCGCATGCCGGGTATTAGCTAGTATTGAATAAATTGATTCCTATTAAAATGTAACTTGAGGTACTCGTATGTGTTGTGATGAATAGTTCTTCTTCTTCTTCCTTCCAAGTATTAGGCCAAGGCCTGTTACGATCCTATAGAAAATTTTCCCTCCAGCGTTTCATAGGACGGCCCAGTGATCTTCGTCCTCTTGGTATATAATTATAAATAGCTTTGGAGATCCGATTTGAACTCATTCTTTCAAGATGGTGTTTCCAATTTAGTTGGTACTGTTTAATATATTCCAAAATTGGCGTAGTCTTCAATTCTTTTAAGATATCGGTGTTCCTTTTCCGATCCCATCTGGTGTAACCCGTTGTTCTGCGCATGAATCTCATTTCACAAGCCGTTATTCTGCTTTCATGTTTTTTCTTAGTGTCCATGCTTCACTTTTACAATGAAATATTGTGACATTATAGTTTTTGGTAATCACATTGTCTTGTTTATTTAAAAAAACAATTAACTAACCAACTCACTTTCAGTAACGAACCCATAGATTCATGGCCGCGCGGACATAAGCTCTCCACACATCCCTATCCTGAGCTAATGTTTTCCAATCATCTCTGTATAATCTACTTCCCTCAAATAATTGTCAATGTTATGCTCCCACCTTTTTATTGGTCTACCAACTGGACGTATTTCTCCTGGTTTACCTACAAGAAGATTTCATGCCCTCCTTTCACTCCCCATTCGTGTAACATGCCGTGCCCATCGCAATTTAAGAGACCTAACTGTTCTTATTAAAATACAGGGTGGACCGCTCGAATGGACCTAATTTCAATTGCTTGTTACTGGCAAACGGTTGAAGATAGAAACTTAAAAACAACGTTCATAGTACAGAAAAACTCACCAAGTTTTCGAATCCTGTCGGTAGATGGCACAAAGATACGTTTCTCGTTCTTAGATTTAATTGTTTGTGAAAATGGCGACTCCGCAGATGAAAGCGCAAGCTGTTTTGTGGTATGCGGAGTTTAAATCAATCATTAGAGTTCAAAGGGAGTTCCGGCGTGTGTTTAACCGTGATGCTCCAACTGCTAGAAGCATAAAGAAGTGGCGTGATACATTATTAGCTACAGGATCTGTGTTGAAGAAGCATGGTGGTGGTCGCAGAGCATCCGATGAAATGGTAGCAAATGTTCAAGCCGCATTTGAGCGAAGCCCCCGGAAGTCATTAAGAAGAGCTTCGCGGGAACTTCAAATACCAAAATCGACATTACAACGGATTGTCCACAAACGCCTCAAACTGCACGCATATAAAGTGCAGTTAGTGCAACGTCTGGAGCCGAATGACATGCCGAAACGAGTGAAATTCGCCAATACGATGCTGGACCGTCTCGGCGCTGATCCTGACTTCATGACCAAGATTTTCTTCTCGGACGAAGCCACTTTCCATTTGTCAGGCAAGGTAAACCGGCATAATGTGCGGATCTGGGGATCGGAGAATCCTCACGCTATTCAAGAGCATGTTCGTGATAGTCCGAAGATGAATGTTTGGTGCAGTTTGTCACATAATAAGGTCATTGGACCGTTTTTCTTCTTCGCCGAGAAAAACTGTTCGTGGTACCACATATCTTGACATGCTGGAGCAGTTCTTCTTTCCACAAATTGAACAACTGCAGCCTAACATCGTTTTCCAGCAAGATGGTGCTCCTCCCCACTGGTCCAATGAAGTTCGTACGACTTTGGACAACATTTTCCCTGGCCGTTGGATTGGTAGGGGAGGACCAATCGCGTGGCCCCCGAGATCTCCCGATTTAACACCACTGGATTTCTTTCTCTGGGGCTATGTCAAAGATAAAGTTTACACCACCCCAGTCAAAGACCTTCGTGATCTTCGTGAGCGCATCATAGAGGCTATTGAGAACATTCCAGAAGACATACTCCAACGTACTTGGCAAGAAATTGTTCATCGCTTTGATATCGTCACAGTGACTGCTGGGGCTCATATAGAGATGTGGTGATCTGGATATCAAAACTTGGTGAGTTTTTCTGTAATATGAACGTTGTTTTAAGTTTCTATCTTCAACCGTTTGCCAGTAACAAGCAATTGAAATTAGGTCCATTCGAGCGGTCCACCCTGTATATATATACAGTCAATATGCCCATTTCACCAATTAATGTTTAAAAAGGTCAACAAGTTTCCACAGCCAAGCTGTCATTCTCAAGACCAGATATTGTTCTTATTATATCTCGTTTCCTAAAAAGATCATGCAGGTCACTGTTTTGAAGTCTTCTCCATTCGCCTGTCTGTTCATCTTTCTTTCGTCCAAAATTGTTCCTAGGAACTTTATTCACAAATAATCGTAATATTTTTCCTCCCTTAAAGTAAGAGTCAATGTTTCGCATCCATAAATATAACTAGGAGAATAATATATATATATATATATTTCTGTTTAACGTTTTTTGAGAAAAGTTGGGACAAGAGTCCCTGTAATGCATAATAGCATGCATTTTCAGAATTTAGTATAATATTTAATCTCTTTATGCATCTCAATCCTGAACAATTAATTGTGTGTTTTATTACAGTTTTCGATACACGTTCTAAAAAATGAATGAAAATGTTCTTTCCTTTTTTCAGGACGTGTGCTGGAAAATCAAACTTTCAAAACAAAAACTAGTTATTGAAACTTCTAGTTGTCATGATAGTCTATTATAAAGAAAGTTTACAAGACAAAACTACATTCAGATAATCAAAATCATCTCCATGTACTCTTGTAAGTAAAATTCGATTCAACTCAAGAAGAGACAAACTTCAACCATTGCAATAAGTTGCTATCTGATTACCCGATGTTTCCAAGTATTTATTTATATCAAACTTCTTGTCGCTGATCAGCTTAATGAACTTAGTAAGTTACTTATAAAGCGTCATTATGTAATAATAATAATAATAATAATAATAATAATAATAATAATAATAATAATATAAAACCTTCATTTTCCTGGCACAGTTAAGGCCTTATCTACCACTCAGCCAGGGTAGAAAAAGTACAAAAATTACTATTGCTTCTATATTACAACAAACAAAATTATTACATACGTAGAAAATCTACAATGCACTTATTATTTACAATATATTTTGATTTACTCTAGATTTAACAAATGAAATACTAAATGTATAAGATAGAAAAATATAGCATTAATCACATAGAATACATTTTATTCTGGAGAAAAAGTAATTATTTAACAAGTAATTGTATAAGCGTAACTTAAAAGTGTCAAGTGTGCGGTAACCCCTGATATTTTGAGGGAGGGAATTCCAGGAGCGGGCAGAACCTACTTGAAAGAAGTAGAATAAGAGTGTGGAGAAGGAATGTAAGAAAATACAGCATAACTCCATAATCCATGGCACAACAAGGCTAGAAAACCATTGGGCTTCCATTCGGCTGCTGGCTTGTGCTAATTATAGGAGTTTACAATTATCCAGCCGATTTATGGGTAATATGTGGTCAGCAAGTCGAGTCCCCCAACCGATGTATCTGGTTTTCTCAACCTGGACATGCTACTTATTATAGCTACCTACATTCCTCATGGTACTGGATGAGCAACGGTCCCATACTGGGCGCTATTCCATGAGAAAATTTCTTCCCCATGGAAACTCAACTCGATCTAACGCGCCTTAAACGCTCGGATACGGTGCGATATACCTATTGTCTGTCCAACGGATTTGTGCCGCCGTAAGATATTCGAACTAAAGCCTACTTTCTTTTCTGCCTCGGCAAATCATTTCCCTCCCCGCACTCATATCTCTCTCTCTCTTGCAATTGCACTCCAGTGTTGACAACTCAACTCCAATCTTGCATTATTCAATATTCAGGAGCCATAACACTGGGGGAAGTTTGGCAACATCCCTACTCGATAAGTTATCATTGCTGTTGTTTGGCGTAGTGGGAGGCGAGTGCAGTGAAACAGTGTGAGTATACACTCTACTTCAACCCAGTAAGTTACTACAGACCTTATGGGCTATGCCAGTGTCCCCGTACATACAGAGGGTAGATGTTGCCAAACTCATAATAACGGTATTTGTTTGTTAATGAGGGGTGGAGCGGCAAGGTTAGCAGTACTTTTTCCAAATCTATGTACTATACATTTAAAAAACATAGTCATTCTTTTACGGCATGCATACTAGTTTTATAGTAAATATGAGAGTCGACACTTTCACACAGGATAGTATAGATCCGCAAGAGCTCAGTGACAAGTGGTAACTTTTTTTCTTTAAGAGGGGGTAAAACATTATAGTAAAACTTCAAAATAAAAAAAATGAAATATTTTAAGTAAAATTTTGACATACTTAAATTATTAAGCAATTCTAAATTCACAATATTTCAACAATCCTTATTTATGAAATATGGACGGCTACAACTTACAACTAGGTACCTGCTGTGTTGCAATCTTCAGTTTTATATAAGGATTTATCTCAAGAAAATACTGTTAAAATGGCAACCCAGTTCTCTATTCCAAACACACAGTAACTTCCTGGGTTGATTCTGAGTGTACACGTGCACTTTTCTAAGAACGATGTCAGCGCTATAGGGGCACAGATCCGTTGGTCCGAGTATACAACCTGAAAGTCATCGGCATCAAACCTAAGCCTAATATGTGGCAACCAATGTTAAGCCAGCTAAACTTAAATGGCTATAGAGAGTCGTGGAAAAAAAAAGTTAGGAATACTTAAGGTTTTAACGTGCGCTAGGTCATTTATGAAACCTTAAGCAAGTTCCTCATCCTCTAACTCACAAAGCCGGTAAAGAGAAATGTTAATCCCTTAACTCATTATCATACCGAATTTTATGAGGCTTCCTCAGTGGACACATCGCCAACGTTAAAAATTACGCTCCAGCATTATTCCCTGAGCTCCAAAGTAAATAAATTATTTCTCATGAGATTCTAATTCCACGCATTAACTTACCTTAATATACGAGTGAAAACTACATGATGTCCGTAAAATATTGCAATGTTATGTTGTGTTCAAAATTTAAGGAGGGAAATATGCAAAAATGTACTTTAAATACATTTATAATATTTATTTATTTAAATTAAAATAAAACTTAAAGTTTTATATGATTTTCATATTTATTACAATATAAATTTGTAACAGCTGTTTCGGTACTTTGTACCTTCTTCAGACATGATTACAAATGCATGAATTTTGTTATTACATTCATTTGTAATCATGTCTGAAGAAGGTACAAAGTACCGAAACAGCTGTTACAAATTTATATTGTAATAAATATGAAAATCATAAAAACTTCAAGTTTTATTTTTATTGAATTAAATAGATATGGATTTGCATTATTAGTGTACGTAAAGAAATATTAAAATTAGCCAACACGCTAAAAAAAATGCTTGATAGGAATATAAATATAGCATACAGAACTGGTAATAAATTAAACAATTTAATAAATAACAATATGTCCACCGCTGTGGTCTCGAGGTAGCGTGCTGCCTTGTCACGCAGCGGGCCCGGGTTCGATCTCCGGTCGGGACAGTATTTCTTGGTGAGATTTTTATCGGGGTTTTTCCTCACCTGTAAGACAGATGTCAGGAAAACGTTAAGGCCCAAACGGTCCCCGAAATCATATGGCCATCGCAATCATCATCATTCATATTCATCTTAGATTAAGTTTAGGATTAGGGACTCTCCTGGCGCACCATTATCATCACCCGTCATATCATCGGGGCAACGTAACCCCGCCTTCCAGACGCCCCAATCTCAGAAGTGGATTACAATCACGCCATGCCAGGAGAGAACACCAGGAATGTCGAAAGACGGCCTGGGGCATTTGCAAAAATAAATAAATAAATAAAAATATCGAAGAAAAAATGAATTCAACAATAAAGGCATGTACAAATTAACATGTAAAGACTGCAGTAAGTTCTACATTAGGAAAACTAACAGAAACTTCAACATTAGATTCAAAGAGCATTTGAGAGATTTTATTTATAATGGAGGAAAATGAAGTTACGCAAAATATTCAATTCAGGCTGGACACCATATGCATAACATCAATAACACCCTCACAACATTCCAACGAGTCTAAATATATTCGAGGTATTCGCAATCCTAAGAGAAAACGACAACAACCTGATTCTTAATGAGAACACACCCAGTCCACACAATCCACTATACAAAATACCATCAAGTTTAGTGCTTCAACAAGGGTCAACAAATACGGACCTAATGTATTCTGCTGATGATGGGACTAGTCGCGAAAGGCCTACAGAGTTTTAAAAGAACTTAAGTTGAGGAGACGGACTTATAAGGTAACTATTTTATAGTTTTTAATCGTACATTATATTACTTGAATTAACACCTCAACGGAAACTTATCATGAATTTTACTAGTATCGATTGCTCTTTATGAATAAAAAACAACGCAATTTGACTTTGGCAACATATTCAAGTTAGAAAGGAACATCTAGCGATAAAAAAAATGTTTGAAATGACACCCGGACGTGCAGGTCAGTTTTGATGATTTAGTTAGGAGCTCTGTGCATCCCTTCCTCATCCCATCTTCCGCTTTAAAAAATCTACCCATCAATCTAGGTTTTACGTACCCTCACTTTGGGAACATCTGGCATCGAATAAAATAAAATATTGCCGAGAAGATGTTTCCACGGCCTCTTGAAGACTGTCATTTGTCTTTTGTGGCCATATTTATTGGCTATGTTATCTACGAGGGCTATCTTAGTTATTTTATACCTCTATAACAAATCTGAGAAGCGAATTTCATACCATATTTATTATTGAGCGTAACATGAAGCCAGACATTCTTAATTTTCGAGTTATTACACATTCTGTAAATCAGCCAGAAGTGTAATTTACAGCAATGTGTTACGCATACGCAAAAATGCACCAGCTATTATACCTTCTAAAGTTAAAAATTATGTACAGACTAAAATTGCAATGGCAAAAAATGCAACTAAGACATTACATGGAATAATTTGGAATAAAAATATTACAAAGGAAACTAAAATGAAAATTTATAAGAGCATAATACAGAATATTTTGTCATATGGAAGTGAAACTTGGTCTTTGACGGAATTACAAAAGAATATAATTAGAACAGTTGAATTTGATTATTTTAGAAGAAGCCTCCAAAAAACAAGACAGGATAAAATAAGAAATGAATTCTGAATTCCTTTGGAGATAAATGAATGTCATCACATCTGTTGTTAAGAGGATTGAAAATCAAACGCTTAAATGGTATGGCCATGTACAAAGATTGGAAAATGAAAGATGGCCAAAAAATATATACCAATGGTCACCCCCTGGTAGAAATAAACGTGGCAGACCAAGATGGAAATAGAAAACCTACGTCAGAACTATAATGGATGATAGGAATTTGGAAGAGGGAGATTGGAATGATAGAGATAAATGGAAACTGAAGACGGCAAACCTATAAGTGGGGGAAAGCCGACGAAGAAGAATAAGTTAAAAATGATTATGAAGTCGGATAAGATATCGAATTAAAATTAAAAAAATGTTTCATTGTTTATATTGTAACTTAAACTAGAACTCTGTAATATTAATGATAAAGTAACTCTAACTCACTGGATTTATTGAACCCGTAGGTTCATGGCCGCGCGGACATAAGCTCTCCATACATCCCTATCCTGAACTAATGTTTTCCAATCATTCCCTGTATAATCTACTTCATTCAAATCATGGTTAATGTTATTTTTCCACCTCATTCTCGGTCTACCAATTTGGCGTTTTCCTTCTAGTTTTCCTACAAGAATCTTCCATGCACTTTTTCATTCCCCATTTGTGCCACATATTCTGCCTATCACATTCTACGAGATATAACTATTATTATATCTGGTTTCCTATAAAGACCATGTAGCTCATGATACATACACAAATGTTTATAAAATTCATAAGTTAAAGAAATTAAAATAATAATTAAAATTTACTAAACTGAACAAATATATTTAATACCATCCATTGTTTTCGCAGACGGATGTGAATCTGAAGAATATGTAAATAACATAAACTCGTCTTCGACTATGAAAACATTGGATGATATTCATTAAATACTTCACAGTTTAGTACATTTTACGATTTTCTTAATCTGCTTTCAGCTATTTAATATTAATAGCTTTATCTTTGATATAAATGATTAGGTGATTATTTTAACTAATAGTGGAATGCAGGCTTTCACGGCCGGTAATCATGGTAGTAAAAGATTCCGGGCTATGTGGCCGTGGTCTATAACTGGCGTTCGCAGTCGAGTCTACGACAGGGAAACGACAGCTTCTAGCGCTCGCCACTGAAGATGCCCTCCGCAGTTGAGGGAGAAACGTCTGGAGGAAACGCCAGTTATAGACCACGGCCACATAGCCCGGAATCTTTTACTACGATTATTTTAACTGTTTGATTATTCTTCCTTATCCCGAGATCCTTAAATCAAGTCTTTTGAGTTTATGTTGTTTCAGAGCGTGCAGGCTGAATGTATGTGGTGTGCAGTGAGGCCTGTACACATTAGGATTTAAGGTTGTATGGCTGGTTCTGTGTTGGAATTGGTACATACTGGGAATATCTTTTGATAAACTATTATTTTCACATGTTTGGTGTGCCTGCTTTTTAATCTTTCTATCGTAGTCTGCGATTACGGCTATATTAGCATTTTCTGGCTGATCCAGGTTGTTGTTCTTTATACCACTAATGTTCTAGTGGCTGTTACCAAATTTCATTTACTTGAATGGGGTTTAGACCATCATTTAGATAACTTTTCTGGGCCAATTAACATATATGACATATTACCATACGTACTACAGTGTAGGAACTAAAAAAAAGTGTCTCGGTGCACTAAAAATGTCGCTTTTTGGACGCTTAAATGGCTTACGCTGCCTAAACCATAACAATTAATGTATAAACAGAATTGACTATCTCAAAAAAAATTCTACTTAAAAGACAACAAATGTCTATTTTTAAGGATAAGTCAGAATAATAATTTTGTCTTGCAGCTTATCGGGATAAGTCGATTTCCGGCCAACACCGGGTAATCAGGACAGGATATCTAAAAATAACTACAATATAAATGTATAATAATTTTTCTTTTTACTTATACAACTAAACATAAAAAAAAACATATTTAATTTATTTAGGGTAGGCGTAGCAGCGCATGCCGGGTATTAGCTAGTATAAATAAATAAATAAATAAATAAATAAATATATAATCGTCATCAACAACAACAAGGATTAAGCCCAATGGCCTGTTCTGATCTCATTATAGGTCGAATTGGTCATTCCATCTCTTCAATTGTCTTCCCAACATTCTTCTCCCTTTTGGTCTATAATTATATATTCTTCTTGGGATGCGCTACTCATTCATTCGTAATACGTGCTGAAGATAAGCATTTTGATAATATTTTATTCTTTCACAGAGATTAAATATATTAAGTTCTGTTCTTATAACTTCGTTTTTCTTTTTATCGGTCCTTTGGTATCCTGCTATTGCTCTCAACATCTTACTATATATATCATCATGAACAAATTCGTTTTAGGCCGTGTGACCTGTACGGTAAACCTAGCGAAGATGGTCTTGATCTTTCCACCGATGTTTTGGTCTTCCTTGGTCCCTATGTGCAGTTGGGGTATATTGGAATGCCAATTTTGGAAGTCTATATTTGGAATATATATATATATATATATTATATATATATATATATAAATTGTTAATACACTTAATGAACTGAAAATGGACTACTGGAGACGATCAGCCAGATTTTCCAGTAAATATAAAATAAGGAACACAGTAATACGACGCAACATTATAGAAGTGGAAGAAGGAAGTGTCGTCAAAACATTAAAAGGAAACGACTACAATGGTACAGACATGTACGTAGAATGAGAGAAGGAAGAATACCCAGGATTGTACAAGAATGGGAAATTAAAAGGAGAGAAGGAAGAGGACGACCTGCTACTACCTGGATACAGAATATGCATGTTATGTCAATGGAGATATTTCGTGTAGTGGAAGATGATGTAAAAAGACAGATGCAAATGGCGTAACATCATAAACAGTGTAGAGTTTAGAGTGTGAAAAGTAATAACCAACTTTGTATATTTTAGATGTCAATATTGTAACCTATTTTTTTGCTCAAAAATAGTGCATTTTGTCGTACTTACAGAAATGGCGACCATGATTGAAAGTTAAACTTCCTTCATTTCGGGGTTGCCAACCTAAATAACTATACTGTGATATTACATATTACAAAACGCGTGCGTCGTTAAGTAAAGCCACTGCCCTCTATGTATACTACATACAATGTATATACAAAAAAATATCCAAAAGGTAGTGTTAATATACACTATAGGAAACAAATCACTACATTTTAAATGAACCAAACTCTTTATTTGAAACAATATAAAACAATAAATACGTACTTGCCGCCATTTTATCATTGATTTGGTCTCACGGTCTCCTGTAGTTTCAAATAAATAAACACTGTCCACACTGTTAACTTTAGTCAATTGTTTATAATGAACGCAAATATTTCCAACAAAGATGTTATTATTTTACTATTATTTATCATTTTGAAAACAGTGAAATATTACAGTGGTATGGCCATATCAAAAGAATGCCAGAGCAAAGATTGCCTAAAATTGTTATGCAATGGATCCCAATGGAAAGGAGGAAGATATGAAGACCGAAGAAAACTTGGATAGAAGGGGTACAAACGGCTATAAATATCAGAGGATCGGAGGAAGATCAATGGATCGATAGTAGAGGAATGGCGTTTGGTTTCCTTGAAGTCGGCAACAGCTGCCATGATACCGGATGATGATGAAAACATCATCGCGCAAAAAATAATGTACAACGCATGTTTGTGAAGTTACTTACTTACTCACTGGCATTATCGAACCCGTACGTTCATGGCCGCGCGGACATAAGCTCTCCATACACCCCTATCCTGAGCTAATGCTTTCCAATCATTCCCTGTATAATCTACTTCCCTCAAATCATAGTTAATGTTATTCTCCCATCTCATTCTTGGTCTACCAACTGGGCGTTTTCCCTCTGACTTTCCTACAAGAAGCTTCCATGCAAGTCTTTCATTCCCCATACGTGCAACATCTCCTGCCCATCGCATTCTACGAGACTTAACTGTTCTTATTATATCTGGCTTCCTATAAAGACCATGTAGTTCATTGTTATGTAGTCTTCTCCATTCACCTGTCTGTTCATCTCTCTCATGTTTGTGAAGTGCTTTACAGAAACTGGGAAATTAAAAACCTCACTATCGCTCGGCCTTTAAGCATATTCCTCGCTTCAGTAAAACCACTTCCCAACCTCGCATCATAATATATCATTCATTATATTTTGATATTGTTCGACTGGAGACAAACTTCTGTATTGAGCAAAATTCTCATTAATAAAAATAATATATTAATAATTGTGTATAATAGAGTCATCTGTGGTTTTCTGAAGAAACATTTCTTGACAAGGCTAAAATACTGTTGAACCGAATTCCATTATTTAAGAATTTTTATAAATTTCAAGACTCTGAGACATCTGGAAAGCAATCGTGTCATTCAGGTCACTGGATGTAAACACCATAACACGAATAAACATTGAACACATGTAATGCATTATAAATAAAAAAAAATACTCGGTGGGAAATATATTTAAGAACGTTGACCTCTCCTGCCATGTGTGAAGGATTTCTTAGTGTAATGGCAGAGCCTTGAACTTAATATTTCAATATTAACAGCTGTGGGAGGAAACTCATCTTTAAACCACTTGTTGGTAGAGCATACCTCTCCCACTAGGGCTCCTCTTAACACTCTGCCTCTACCTCCAATATTAACTTACTAGCAGTACGCACTCCGTCCATCTAAATCCGTCACAGTAAGACATAGCCGAGCTACATATACTAACAAATACTAGGGCATTCGATAGATAATGCCAACACTGCTATAATATTATAAAAAATGATCATCATCATCCAGGGATTAAGCCTGTTGGCTCGTTCCGGTTTAATTAAAGCTAGAATTGTTAAAATTGTTCAGACCATCTTCTGTGTGAGCGTCCAATATTTCTCCTTCCGTGTGGTTTATAATTTAGCGATCATTTTGGAAATCTTCCTTCTGGCATTCTATCAGTATGTTCTTTCCAGTCGTTCCTACATTTAATTATTCGGTCTGTAAGTTTGAAAATATTTAGTTCCTTTCTTATATCTTTATTTCTTTTCTTATCCAGCTGAGTATATCCTGCTATATTTCTTTAAAATCTCATCTCAGCTGCTTCCAATCTTTGTTCTTGTCTTTTAGTCATCGTCCAACATTCTGATCCATACATCAATACAGGAACAGCCAATACTTTATAAAATGTTATTTTTGTTTCTTGTCTTGTGTTTTTAAGGGTTCTTTTAATAGTCATTTAGGTTATTTTTGACATTACGAACTCCATTTATAGTCTGCTGTAAGTTAACTAACTATACGTTGTGAAATCCTTGGATATTATCTGAACAATCTAGAGCTTTCTGGATATTAACTCTTGATTGAAATCGAATGCCTTGTAGATATTCTTTGATCTTTATGAATATAGTCACAAGGGCTCATGTCTGGAGAATTTGGTGGATATTCGAGTACTTCCCAATTCCACCAACTAAACAAATTCTACTGGACATTTCTTTAGGGCGGTATTACTTACTACATGTGAGAAACAGTGAATGTATTCACAAATTATTGCTGTTTCGAGACACAATTATACAATAAGACTCCTCAACAACATACTATAAGATTACAATGGTCACCACTAGGATTGTTTATTTACAACAATATTACCATTACTTATCGAAAGCACTAGTAATAAATGTGTGGCACTGTTACGAAGAGAGAAGGATAACTGAAATGAGAAGAAATATCAGCAGTGGTCGGCCGTTTCAATGGACGCCTCATGGGCGCGCGACTTCTCCGACTGGTATTCATATTAGAATCCTCGGGATTCCGGAGGGATGTTGATGGTGGGCCACACACGGATTTTTCGGTTTTATCTCACAAGAGAACTGTCAACCGCTGCATGCCGAAACCTACTTTGAAATTTATTCCAGATAAGCGTCATGATGTCCCAAGACCATGCCCAAAAATTATCTGCCGCTTTTAACTGCAAGGCCAAACCTCTCATTTAAATTATAGGAAAGTAATACAACACCTGAATTGATAGATTTGATAACCCTCCCTACCTGCCACCGCATCGCGTCTCACTTCACTCAGCTGTTATTCATGCAGGGGGACCATCTGCTCCGACGGATTATGTCTTCAATTTTTGTGCCAGTTAAAATCGGCAGATATTTTTTGGACTCGGCCTTGGTACATCACAACGCTTCTCTGGAAGAAATTTCAAGGCAGGTTTCGGCATGCAATGGTTGAGAATTCCCTCATCAGAGTTATCCCGTTTCCCAAATTTTATCCCACCACTCTCATCCTCTCCCTCTTCATGTCATTTTTACTTCTCATTAATTTGATATCACGCTTCACATCTTTTCATGTTATGTAAACACAGTTTTGGTTTGATCAACCACAAGTGTTGAAAACGTGTGATTATGGGGATCTAATGGGGCACACCAATGCGCTTCCTCGTGATTCCGAATCATGAGTAACAATCTAGAAGACAGAATGGTGACCAATGGGAGAGTTGCAGTCCTTCCTCGCGGCAATGCGATATGAGTCATGAGTGCAGTGTTTGAAGTGTCAGACCAGGAAGAAGACTTAATAAACTGCATATCACCGGAGATTAGACATTCATTCCCTTCATTCGATTAAAAATGGGATAGCACAATTGATCTTTTAAGATTGTAGTACTAGGGCACTTTGCCCTCCGAGAAAATAGAATATGATAGCAAAGCAGCCCAATATTACTTCAATAATAATACTAGTAATAATAGCTTTATTTTACCTGGCAGAGTTAAGGCATTGTCTAACACTCATCCACATTAGATAAAAATATCAAACTTACTGTTACATCTAAATTATTGACTTTAATATCATAGATATTAAGTCATTAATAAAATTTATTTTAGTAATTTTTTTCCCAAGCGCGACAGGCCTAGAAGGCCCTTGGCTGACCATCCGGCTGCTGGCCTCACATCCACATGTATTAATCACACAGTAGACGATCATCTAGCCAGTGTAAGAGTGACATATGGTCAGCAAGTCGGATTCCCCAACCGTTATAGCTGGTGTTCTCAACCTGGAGTCGCTACTTATTGTAGTTACTCAAATGCCTCACGATGCTGGGTGGGCACCGGTCCCATACTGGCCGAAATTCCATGAGAAAATTTCTTCCCCCATGGGGATTCGAACCAGCGCAAGTCCCGTAGCTCTGCGCCAAGGCTTCTTGCCTTAACAACTGACTATGGCGCGGGAACTTTTAGTATTTAACATTACAATTAATTGTGATTGCTATATTATAATGTAACACATGTTGGTGAGTGGAAAAGAAGGCCAGATGGCCTTAACTGCACCAGGCTAAATAAACAAATAAAATAAAAAAATACAAATGGAATATAAAATGTTCAAGATAGAAAAAAAATACTATTAATGTTATAAGATAAATTTAGCTCCGGAGAAAAACATAATTATTTAAAAACATGTAATTTTACAAGCGTGACTTCAAAATATCAAGTGTGCGGCAACTCCTTATATCTAGAGGGAGGGAATTCTAGAAGCGGGCAGAAACTACTATGAAATAAGTTAAAATGAAAAGTATCTTAACGAGATTTCACTACTTACTGATTCAACTAGGTAATCAATTTCCCTTACTAACATGAGAGAACCCCGTTCCAGAACCTGTAGACTTACAGAAAGAAAAAAATATATATTTTCCTATCTGGGAATCGAACCTATGATACCTGAAATATCAGACATACTAACCATTACACGGCACAGGAGTTTGTTGAAATATATAAAACAAATTAAATGCTATGAACAGATACTTGTGCCCTAGGATGGGAAGGTAGCTCGATAGATATATCATCTAGGGCATTTGAGTAAAATCTGTTTTCAAATATTGCACTCAAACCAAGATAATAACTAAATTAATGTGACAATTAAGTAAGTAAAGTAAAGTAAAGTGATCCCACAACAGACCCGGAGGTCCTTGGGGTAGTAGGAGGTTAAGGCTCCCACTTTTTCTAGACAATCGGCACTTTATGTCAGCCGGGTTGTCAGCCCTGCGTGACGGCCGCCTTTACCCCCAGAACAAGCGTCTGGTACTCATTTCCGTTTGAGGCTGAGTCGACCCCAGGACCATAGTGCCGCCAGAGGTTTTGGGGTCAGTTTAAAAATCCTGACCCCAACGGGACTTGAACCCTCGACCCTCCAGCTTGTAGCTCAGTGCCTTAACCACTACGCTACGGCGTGCCCCATTAATGTGACAATTAGGTAATTTAAAGCAATGACATAGAGAGAAAGTATAACAAAGGCATTGGATATGCATAAGCTTTACATTGTGTGGTATTGAATGATATCACTATTATATAACACTCCTCAAATATTATCCTGGTTGGAATGCATGTTGTGTCATCGATTTAAAAATATGTGAACCCCTAATTTCTACTTCATACTGACTTTGATGGCCTATTAATGGATATATATACTGTAAAGTATTTACCCACTTCATGCTGGTGAGTAATCTGTTAAGGAAGACAAGTAAACTTGAGAAGCCACGTCCAACTTACCTGAAACAAAGAAAAACACAATTAATAAATCATGCACATTTTTAAGATAAAATATATTGATGTCCAAATTCCAAATTTAGTAGTTATATTTTAAATTACAGCTATCAACAAAAATAATGCTGGTGTTAGAATTTTTATATCGTAATGATTGGTTGTACATTATCAACTGTATTATTATTATTGTTATTATTATTATTATTATTGTTATTATTATTATTATTATTATCCATCCATAGTAATTCTGCCCAAAGGCAGGTCCTTCACTGCAATCATAGCATTTTCATGCTATGCTTGCAGCTTTACTAGGGAATTGTGTAGGTGTGGTAGCTTCCCGTTGCTTTCCACACCGGTGAAGGATGATGATGATAATGGTAAGGATGATAATGATAAGGATGATGGCCATATGATTTCGGGGACCGTTTGGGCCTTAAAGTATTCCTGACATTTGTCTTACAGGTGAGGAAAAACCCCGATAAAAACCTCACCCAGAAAAACTGTCCCGACCGGGGATCGAACCCGGGCCCGCTGCGTGACAAGGCAGCACGCTACCTCGAGACCACAGCGGTGGACATTATTATTATTATTATGCTAAATTTTTATAAGGTAATGGCAGTTCCCACTGTAACATATGGATCAGAGAATTGGGTAATGAATAGATCAGACCATAGATTACTAGCAACGTCGGAGATGAAGTTCCTCAGATACGTTGCAGGATATACTCTAAGAGACCACATTCCAAGTGAAACAATTAGGCGAGAACTCAAAATTTTTAATCTAAATGAAAAAATACAAAGCTATAAACAAAAATGGTATGAACATATTTTAAGAATGGACTCTTCTAGGCTAACAAAACAAGCACTGTTGCACCAACCTGAAGGCTATAGAGATGTGGGACGTCCTAGAAGACGAAGGGAAGATGAATTCTGAGAGCGGAACAGCCCGAGGGCCTACCATGAATATGAATATTACTATTAATATTATTATTTTTACTATTACTATTATTGTTAGTTATTATTATTATTATTATTATTATTATTATATTATTATTATTATTATTATTATTATTATTATTATTATTAGTGCTAGTAATAGTAGTAGTAATTTATCCTAGTGGAACCCATATCCGCGTTTCCTGACGATAGTATTCTTATGGTGAAAGTTCGTCACTCTTTGGATAAAAAAGAATACTCCAAGCGCGACAGGCCTAGAAGGCCCTTGGCCTACCATCCGGCTGCTGGTCTCACATCCACATGTGTTAATCACATAGATACACGATCATCTAGCCAGTGTAGGGGTGATGTGGTCAGCTTGACTGGTTCCCAGCCGTTATAGCTGGTCTTCTCAACCTGGAGTCACTACTTATTATAGCTACCCTAATGCCTCATGATGCCGTGTAGGCACCGGTCCCATACTGGCCGAAATTCCATGAGAAAATTTGTTCCCCATGGGGACCAGAACCAGCGCAAGTTCTGTAACTCTGCGCCTAGGCTACGACGCTGGACACTCTTTTCGACCAATATCCTTTTTTTTTTTTGTCTGGTTTATCGCCTTCGACTTGTCCGGCATGAGTAACACTTTCAGCGCAATGCTACCGCCGGCATAGCTCTCGGGGGCATTTAAGTAAACAAGCCACTCCACCATGACAAGGCAAAACCAGTTATGTCTCGTAGACTGCGATGGGCAGGACATGTGGCACGAATGGGGAATGAAAGAGGGGCATGGAAGATTTTTGTACGTAAACCAGAGGGAAAACGCCCCCTTGGTAGACCAAGAATGAGGTAGGAGATTAGCATTAATAATGATTTAAAGGAAGTACATTATACAGAGTGTGATTGGAAAACATTAGCTCAGGATAAGAATATGTGGAAAACTTATGTCCGCTAGTTCGATAATGCTAATGAGTTATTTATTCATTTACTCAGTTAGTAGTAATAATAATATTAGTAGTAGTAGTAGTAGTAATAGTAATACCAGCAGTAGTATCAATCAAATGCCAAAATATCGTTGGGACGGCCATTTGAAATTTTTTGTAGACCATAATACCAGGACTAGGACATAAAAGACAGACCATCATCAGCAGCACAAAAAATTAGACATTAAAGTCGGTTCCGATCTCATGATAGAGTTGGTTTGTCCATCTTTTACTGGGTCTTCTTACATTTCATCGTCCTAGTGGTTTGTAATGAAGAATCTGTTTCGGAATTCTATTGTTATCCATTCTATTGATATGGTCCATCCATTCATCTCTGTATTATGCAATTTTATCTAATAAAGAACTACTGAGAGAACTCAACAAGAAGAGAACAGATATGATCTGCGTTCTACGCAATGGATGCGATGCAGGGAATGGACAGAAGCCAGATACGACCTCAGATGCACTGTGACAAGTCTCGGTCCATGGTTTCCACCACCGGATATGCACAACATTGAAGCGCTATAACCCAGAAGAAAAGGGCAAGTGCAAACTATGTGGATCGCACAGCGACCGATATCACCTATTATAGTGCACAAATATAGGAACCTCGATAACAGACTTCTATAAGACATGAAAACAATTGAACGCATAAATGCGATCTTTCTACATGGCCATTGGCTGCAATAATATATATTATTAATTCTATCTAATAGTTTACATATATATTTAGTTCTCTTCGTATATTTTCATTTCGTTTTCAAACTGTTATTGTATAGCCAACCACACTCCTCAGAAACCTCATTTCTGACGTTTCTATTCATAAAAGGAAGATAATGATGATTATTATAAATATAAAAACAGAATTTAAAAAAAATCATAAGATCAGTAAATTGATATTACTATTCAGTTCAAGATATGACTTTTCGCATCTTCTCTTATAATATAAAGATAAAAAATTATAAAAAAAGATTTGGATGGTACTCTATGGTGTGAAACTTGTTATTTAACTATAAAGAGAGAGAGAGAGAGAGAGAGAGAGAGAGGAAGAGAGAGAGAGAGGAGAGAGAGAGAGAGAGAGAGAGAGAGAGAAAAGAAAAAAATAATATATAAGAATTATAAATGGGGTATGAACCCATTAGCTTGATTTAGCTTACTTTTCCTCTATAATAATGTTTTAGGGCAGGCACTTCACTTTAGTTAGGGGTAATTGATATCTATCTATCATTCTTATTTTGAATAGGTAATATTTAATCTTAAAAATTAGGATCAAAAACTGAGAATAGATTTGTTATCATTTTCAGTTTATTATCTTAGCACTTACTTCTTTTTCTCAACGGATAAAGCACTCGTACGGAAAACCAGAGATCCTCGGTTCAAATCCGGTTTAGGCGTAAATGTTTTCTCTTAAAATGTTAACTTGTCCTTTAATGTAAGTGACAAATATAAAAACTACAAAAATATGTTCAAAATTAAAATTATAAGATGAATATTAGTCCCCGTAAGGAAGGAAAATGGCGGAACTTTCAAAATGAGGAGCTCTATAATTTATATTTTTGTCCATATAATGTTAGGATCCTTAAGTCTATGAGATTGAGTTGGGCAGGTAATTCAATAAAGACATAGCATTAGAAAGGCCTAGGCTTATGTAGTGAAGATAAGATTTTTGAATGGAACTTACGGTAACTGCGTATCGAAGTATATAAACTAGTTTGTCTTGACCAGAGGGGGATATGTATCAATGGAAGGTGTTAGTGAATGTGACCTTCACGTCTAAGAGATCCATAACATCTTATTATTAGTAGTTTTATATTATTATTATTATTAGATTCTTATTAATTATTATTAGTATTATTATTGTCGTAGCATATTAATTGGTGAAGGCCCGTGATCTACAAGTCGGAGAGTCGAGGGTGCAGAATCCAATGTGGGTGTCAGGATTTTTAAACTGACCCACACCCTCTGGGGCGGCCACTATGGCCCTGGGATCGAATCAGCCTCGAACGGAAATGAGTACCAGACGCTTGTTCTGGGGTTAAAGGCGGCCGTTCACGCAGGGCTGAAAGCCAGGGGCTGACAAACCGGCTGACAAAGTGCCGATTGTCTAGAAAAAAAGTGTGGGAGCCTAAACCTCCTACTACCCCAGGGGCCTCCGGGGCTTTTGTGGGACGAGCACTTTACTTACTTTAGGTATTAATATTATGTAATATTATGGTATGGAAGAAGAATAAAAATAACCAGAAGGAAGATCCTTAATTTGGAAATCTAATGGAAGAATGTGGAAGAGTCCGGCCTAGAGAAAGATGGATTGGTGGTAGTTAAGAGAATTACGGAAGCCAGAGATTTGAGGGAAGAAGGGAGTGGCTTTATAAGTGAACTTCTTGGCGAACAAATCACTTGGGTCGTTTAATGAGGAATACTGTATTGTGGAATATTCCTAAATAAAAAACTATATTCTTATTATTATTATTATTATTATTAATTACAACCATTTTCATTGTGTAAACTGCTGCCGGTAGTCTCCTCACGTTTGTATGCAAATTGTTTAATGTTGCTCATCTACCTAGTTTTCCATCTTATTGTAGTTTTTCATGTCATAATTTTAGTGTTTGTTATTATCTCTGTATAAGGCCTAACTGATTGTTTTTTATGTGGATATTTTTACTATTTGAGACTGGAAGAAAAGGTCTTAACTCTGTCAGTATAAACAATAACAATGAAAATAATATTACTAATAAATTATAATCAGCTGATACTGGAAGAACGTAATCCATGACTTAGGAGTCGAAATGAAAGTCATAAATCCAGATGGTTAAATGTTGCAGAGAACTAATGATTCATCAGAAACAAAGACCTTGGGGTAAGATGAGAAATTCATAAGAAAATGCAAGAGTAAAGAAGGAAGAAAAAAAGGCTCAGAGGATATGTTATATTGTAGAAGCTCACTAGCAAATGGTTTCTACGGATCCAATTCCCAATCGATCTCCTCCATTACATTTCCTACACTTTAGGTGGAAGTCTTTCCAGAAAGCGAAATTCTTTCCTTTCCCTCCCCTCCACTTCCCTACTTGCACCAAATCCTTCAAACTGAAAATACCCTACAAGATCAGGAAGACAACCAACAAGGCCACGTGTACTTTGAGAGAAGAAAATACGAAGGAAAGAAAAAAGAGTAAGGGAAAAAATCTAGATATCGCGGAATTAGTACGTCTTCTTCCCTTAATAATAGAAAAAAATAGCCTTCCCTTACTAAAAAAAAAAAGAAAAATGAAGAAAAGGCTGTGCAAAATGATTTTCAGCTGTGGGTTTGTTAAGGACACGCACTCTGCAGTGTTATACACAACATAAGAAATCGTGATGAAAGAGTTTTGTTCGTGAAATAAATAGAAACCACAGGAATTACACGAAGTCTGTGTTTCTTCACTGGATCCCCTGTTGTGATATCAAAATTTCATGGCTTGTTCAAATTTAAATAACTAGCGGATGATTTCCATACTGTTTTTTTTTTTAAGAATTTTGGGATTTCAAATAGATATGACTGGGTATATTCGGTTTTGTCTGTATGCGATTTTAATGATCCGTGCCATGTCAGTTCCACGCCGTAGCCGAGTGGTTAAGATCAGATGCCTTGGCGCAGAACTACGGGACTTGTGCTGGTTCGAGACTCCATGCGGGGAAAAAATTATATTGGAATTGCGGCCAGCACGAGACCGGTGCCCACCTAGCATCGAGAGGAATTTGGGTAGCTACAATAAGTATCGGCTCCATGCTGAGAGAATCAATATAACGGCTGGGGAACCTGACATGCTGAACACATGTCACCCCTACTCTGGCTGGATGACCGTCAACATCTATGATTAACATATGTGGTTGTGAGGCCAGCAGCCAGCTGGTAGTCCAAGGGCCTTCTAGGCCCGTAGTGCCGCGGAGTATTTTTAAATACGGCATTTCCGAAAAACTAAGGTCGACAGAATTGATATCGCTGGAAATCAGAAAATATAAAGGAATCCCGTTGTTATATTACGCAATTCTCAATTTTAATTTTCAGTTTTCTTAACCAATTTTGATTCTTCTCGTATCAAATAGTTACTCAGTTATAATGCAACTGGAAAAGGATATAGGCCTACTCCAGCTCAAACGGTTAAAAAGGGTTGAGAAATTGTTAAAAATATATTTATAATATTTCTTAGAATAGTTGGGGTGTCAACTACTGAAAACATAATTTATTAATATTTAAATACTGATAATAAATCTGAGTTTGGAATATTTCTGACCATGGTATATCTACCATAATAAATTAACTACCACTTATGAAGTTTTACCTTATAATAGAGAAAGGAAATGCTGTATTTTCTACATATTAAATTACAGGATAACTAACTCACTGGCACTATCGAACCCATAGGTTTATAGCCGAGCGGACATAAGCTCTCCATACATCCCTATCCTGAGGTAATGTTTTCCAATCATTCCCTGTATAGTCTACTTCCTTCAAATCATAGTTAATGTTATTCTCCCACCTCATTCTTGGTCGACAACTGGCATTTCCCTCTGGTTTTTCTAAAAAAAGCTTCCATGCACCTCATTCATTCCCCCATCCGTGCCACATGTCCTGCCCATCGCAGTCTGCGAGACTTAACTGTTCTTATTATATCTGGCTTCCTATAAAGACCATGTAGTTCACTGTTATGTAGTCTTCTCCATTCACCCGTCTGTTCATCTCTCTTCGGTCCAGAAATTTTCCTAAGAACTTTATTCTACAATGCTCGTAATCTCCTTTCCTCCCTTAAAGTAAGAGTCCATGTTTCGCACCCATATAATATAACTGGTAGAATAACAGTTTTATATATTTTCAGTTTAACGATTTTTGAAAGGATATAGTTACTAAAATCGAACTTATATAATTTTACCCATCCCATACCAACATTTATTTTGATTCTTTGGTCATCCAGAAGTTTACATTTTAATTCTCCCTGGGTTTGGAATAATTTCCCATATCATTTGTAACTAAAACGCAGATTAATAAAATTAAGCTAATAATAAATATTATAAATAATTCCAATACCCTAATACCATAAAATTTATGCTACAAATACCAAGTTTAATTATATTTTTGAAATGACTATTTAACTTATGCCCCAAATGGGAGTAAATGACCAATCACATTTCAATGATGTTTTATTTACAACCAATCACAGTCTTTTTCACCTCTATTTTATCACTTTAATTTTATCACTATGAAATCAAGTTCGTCCTTTTTAACATTCTGAATAGTCATTACATTATTTTGCAGTTACGTCATGTAGCTACCAGATTGTACTATAGTGCACGAATGTAACCTTATCCTTTCTGTTTTTTGTCCACTAGGGTGCATTCTTACAATATTGCGATCCTTTCGCAATAAAAATATGATCTGACTACAGTGACTATTTAACTCATGCCCCAAATGGGAGTCAATGACCAATCACGTTTCAATGATTTCTGTTTTACAACCAATCACAGTCGTGTTTCACCAAATATTTATCAATATTAAATTTACCATATTAAAGAAAGCTCCTCCTTTTTAATATTCTGAAAAGGTCTGACCATTATTTTGCAGTGACTGACTCTGTAAGAATTACGGCTACCAGATTGTACACATAGCGCTTGCAGGAGTTAATATAAAAACATTTGTAGGAATTTATTATACCACCAAAAAAAGAAACCATTGTTTGCACTTTCTTAAATGCATTTTTTCCCAGGTAACAATCCAGAAAAATATAATTGTCAGATTTACATCATACGACATCAGAAATGAATTAATATACAGTTTGATGTGTTTCATTTTTTCTCCACTAGAGAGCATTCTTACAATATTGCGTTCCTTTGGCAATAAATAATATGATCTGGTTGCAGTGATAAACAAAAGAAGCAGATGAAGCGTACCTATCGTTTCTCATTTGTTTTCAAACATCGTCGTTTACATTAAATATATAAATATTTTAAAATAACTATAGTTAAATAATGATTTGTGAGTAAACAGCTTAATTTTATTCCTAACAAATGACACTCTTGATTTCCAAATTCTTTAGATAAATTCACTCCTCACTTCGTGAATCGTGAACTTATCGATAATTTGGAAATCACTCGTAGCATTACTTATGATAAACAAGTGAAATATAACGTTTCTCATTTGTTTTCAAACATCACCGTTTACATTAAATATATAAATATTTTAAAATAGATATATTTAAATAATGATTTGTGAGTAGACAGCTTAATTTTATTCGTTAAATAGTCCTAACAAATGCCACTCCTTATTTTCAAAAGTGAGGAGTGAATTTATCGATAATTTGGAAATCATTCATGGCATTACTTATGATAAAGTTACTAAAATCGGACTTCCGTACTTTTATCCTAATACCATAATATTTATGCTACAAATATCAAGTTTAATTATATTACATAATAGAAGTATGATTTTCTCATTATTTTGTCGCTCCCCATAGGTTGAGGTCCCGGGCCTCGACTCGCCCCTCCTGAACAAACTAATGGATTTCCTTGTCAATGATGAAAGAAACATCAAATAGAGGATTGGAAACGCGCTTTAAGGAAAGACGATTAAAATTCTTGGAGTTTGTTTGAAAATGAACTCCCGAGAGATTGAACAAAGATGAAGTTTCCATTCTTTTTAGAGAAACTCCAGCCAACATTTGCTTGAGGGAAAGAAAAGAAACTTACTCCTGTGTTGATGTACACGTGTTGGTTACCTCTCTCTGTTCAGTGAAGCCTGAACGAGATATCGATACTAGTACGGCACGTGGGGCCTGTTCAAAGGTGAATGTTATCTGGTGCGAACACAATAGGCACCAGCGTCACTTTACCACTGTACATCCCAATAATTATTCTCCGGGTGCACATTCAGTTCCGCCTAAACAGATAAACACACTCGCAAGTTACGTCCCTCTGAGTTGTGAACACAGTGACGTCAAATTCGCCACAGGTAGATCAATCTTATCACCGGACGATAATAAATAGCATGTAACTTAGTCTGGTACAGCGGTATCCAATTTTAATGAACCTAGGGCCAGAAACATATTTCTAATCAGGTGGAGGACCGCAGAATGAAAATAAAGGAAATTATTCTACCAAATTTCTAACCAATAAGTACACTTAAGTTACTGCTTATGAAAAAAAATATATAATTATTTTATAAGTAGCATTCCTATTCGATGTAACTATTCCAAAACATAATGGTTAGAGAAGGGAGAAGCCATTTCGTTATTCTTGTTCTTTATCACATACCGATCCGATTGAGGGTCTTTCCACTTTTCAGCGGTTGCCCTTTTACCAGCCGGCTGCTGGCCCTTCACATCCACATGTGTCAATCACAGAGGTAGATGATCACCAGCCAGTGTAGGGGTGACATGTGGTTAGCAGGTCGAGTCCCCCAGCCCTTATAGCTGGTTCCTCAACCTGGAGCCGCTACTTATTGTAGCTACCCAATTGCCTCACGATGCTGGGTGGGCACCGGTCCCATACTGGCCGAAATACCATGAGAAAATTTCTTCCCCCATGAAGACTCGAACCAGCGCAAGTCCCGTAGCTCTGCGCCAAAAGGCTTCCTACCTTAACCGCTCGGCTACGGCGCGGGACTATCACATACCTTGGTGCAATAATAAAACTTTCTCCCGTTATTACGAGTTGTTCTGTGAATGAAAGTGTTGAAAATGTTTAATCAAAGGATAGAACCGATTAATGCAGAACTATTCCAAATGTACATTGCCTAAAATGCTTAACAGTTTCATATAACATGACATAAAATAAAAAAAGCACCATAAAAAGAAATGAAAGCTCTTAAAATCCATTTAAAATGTAAAAATAATATTAAATAATATTAAAATAAGCGAGAAATTCGCTAAACATCTTAAATGACTTGAAGGACCGCCATTTGGTCTACCTTGGTCTATTATTTAATCCTAGTTGAATAATAGTAATTTAGGTAATCGAAGTTTAAGATATTACTTTATATTAAAATATTCATGAATGTAATACGAAAATATTCCTTTTGTCAACGTACATCAAGCAGTAATTTTAACCTATCAATCTCCATTCATGAATTGTATCTCCCCCCCCCCCCGGGGATAGGGAGGACTTCCCGAATAAGTGACCAGCTCAAGGAAAAGAGCTAAATCCACGTGTCTCGTACCGTAGGTTGATGACATGTAAAATAACACCAGTCTTGAGGAAAAGAGGCCTCTAAGCAAAATTTGTCAGTCTTTTCACCAGATCTGAAATGCATTATTACAGAGCGTTGGCATATAAAATACTGAGATGGTGATCCATAAAATAAAACGAGTACCTCGAACATTGGAATTAAAGAGAGGTAGGAAAACTAAAAGTATAAAAAAGGGATTGTAAATAACCATAAATATTCATCAACATTATCATCATCATCATCATGAACAAATTCGTTTTAGGCCATGTGGCCTGTACGGTAAACCTAGCGAAGATGGTCTTGATCTTTCCACCGATGTTTTGGTCTTCCTTGGTCCCTATGTCCAGTTGGGGTATATTGGAATGCCAATTTTGGAAGTCTATTTTTTGCCATTCTCCTCAGATGATTTTTCCATTCTTGTTGGTATCTTTGTATATCTTCATTTAAACTTGTTACTCCAAGTTTTCCTCTGATAATAGTGTTCCTTTGGTGATCCAGTCTATTAACTCCTAACAATGATCGTAAGAAGCGCATTTGGCTTACTTGAAGTTTATGAGAGTTTCTTTTATTTAAAATCCAAATTTCACTTCCGTATTTTAGAGCAGCTTTTGATGTGATGTTATGTAATCTTAGTTTTGTCTCTGTCCTCATCTGTTTACCAAAATGTCTTCCTATTACCCCATTCATTTTATTATATTTTTGTAATTTTGAATCAATGTCACTCTTATACTCTGCAAATACACTTCCTAAGTAAGAGAAATCTGACATTTGTTCTATAATTTTTCCATCAATCTCAATTTTCACCCGTTGTATGTTTTTTCCACACATTGCCATTGTTTTGGATTTTGAAGTGGAAATTCAACATTATTAATTAACATTAAATCGTAACTATCAACTTAAATAAAATATTGTGATTTGATAAGTTTTAGGTTTATGTGAAAATAGGAAAAAATATAATAATTAATAATAATAATAATAATAATAATCAACAACAAGGATTAGGCCCAATGGCCTTTTCCGATCTCATTATAGGTCCAATTGGTCCTTCCATCTCTTCAATGGTCTTCCCAACGTTCTTCTCCCTTTTGGTTTATAATTATACATTCTTCTTGGTAAGCGCTGTTTATTCATTCGAAATACGTGCTGAAGGTAAGCATTTTGGTAATATGTTATTCTTTCACAGAGATTAAATATATTAAGTTCTGTTCTTATATCTTTGCTTTTCTCTTTATCGGTCCTTTGGTATCCTGATATTGCTCTTAATAATGTTTTAATTATTCTGGCAGGGTTAAGGCCATAACGCCTTCTCTTCCATTAAACCAGCACAAATATACAAATACAAGATTACAGTATAGTTTATCTTCCTATAATGGCGTAGCCCATTGTTGAGCCAAAGCCTCTCCTTTGTAAGGAGTTACTAGACCTAGTTAATTTTTAGTTACCTTAGCCTATTTGTAGATGTCACAGATGCTATGTTGTCAACACACCGACCCAATGAGACATCTAACAGGCAACTAAAATATTACTAATAATATATTGATGTCGGTAAATTTTGCTTACAGGCCTCTTTATTCGTAAGATTAAAATGTAGCAACGCACTCAGCGATGCGATTGAAGTAAACTCTGGGGTCAAACAGGGATATCCTTTATCTACGACATTATTCTGTATAGTAATGGATATGGTCTTAAAACAACTGGATCTAAGAGGAAATATTTCAACAAGACTAAAACAATGTCTTGCATATGCTGATGATGTAATAATAACAGCAAGAACAAAAAATTCCCTACTGGAAACCTTTGACAAATTAAAAAATGAAAGTATAAAATATGGGCTTGTAATCAATCTAAATAAAACAAAATATTTAAGATGTATGAGAAATAAAACAAATTTGACTGAACTAACTATAAATAGTGACTGTATTGATCAAATTAACTCCTTTAAGTACCTAGGCACAATACTAAACGATAATAATACTGTTGAAGAAGAAATCAAAACAAGAATATCGCAAGGGAATAAAGCATATTTTGCTAATTTCGATATATTCAAAAGCAAATTAATATCAAAAAATGTTAAATTCAAATTATATACAGCAATAATAAGACCAATCATAGAGCTGAAACCTGGGTACTAAAAGAAGCAGATAAATTAAGACTATTAACGTTTGAGAGGAAAATATTTAGAAGAGTGCTAGGACCAGTAAAGGAAAATGGAAATTGGAGGTTGAGAAGGAATGACGAATTATACCTCAAGAATAATAAAGAAAATATAGTTAGTTTCATCAAATCCAAAAGATTACAATGGTTTGGACATACACTAAGAATGCCAAATGGAAGATTGCCGAATGATATTTTGAATTGGAAGTCACAGGGAACAAGACCAAGGGGAAGACCCAAGGATCGATGGGAAGATGACGTAATTGAGGATTTGAGAGAGATGGGGATTTTTGATTTGAAATCTACTGCACAAGATAGGAAGAAGTGGCGTACACTGGTTGAGAATGCCAAGACATTCCACTGGAAGTCGTAGAGCTTGACGAAGAAGAAGAAGAAGGCCTCTTTATTCAGGCTTAAGGATCTTTTACGAGCCTGAAAATCTTCAGACTCGGAACCCATGGCTCAAAATCTCTCCCGGAGGACTTGCTCCTTGGATTTTTCCGTCCTAAAAATCCACTGACCCCGGGTTTGAACCCGCGATCCTCGGACCTAGAGGCAAGGAACATAAATACTAGTCCACCGCGGTCGATAGTTTATCTATACACTATATAAATTATAAAGGGTTAAAAAAGACATTAAAACACGAACTGTAAATTTCATGTACCAACAAAATTGTATACGACTATTTAACTCATGTCGCAAATGGCAGTCAATAACCAATCACATTTCAATTAATTTTGACTTGCAACCAATCACAGTCGTTTTTCACCTCAATTTTATCACTTTCATTTTACGAAGTGGTTTCCAGATTGTATATATAGTGCACGAATGTAACCAGATTATGTTTGCGAGATAGAATAGAAAAACATTCGTTGCAATTGATAATACAAAAAAAAAACACTGTTTGCACTTTCTTATACGTATTATTTCCCAGGAATTAACGTTGCAGAAAAATATAATTGGCATATTTACATCATAGGGTATCAGAAATTGATTAATAATCTGTAATGATGTGTTTCATTTTTTTCTCCACTAGGATGCATTCTTACAATATTGCGATTCTATTTGGCAATAAATATGATCTGTTTGCAGTGATGAACAAACGAAACATAACGTTTTTCGCCGTTTACATTAAATATATAAATATTTTAAAATAACTATATTTAAATAATGATTTGTGAGTAAACAGCTTAATTTTATTCGTTAAATAGTCCTAACAAATACCACTCTTGATTTCCGACTTCTCTAAATAAATTCACTCCTTACTTCGTGAGTCGTGAATTTATCGATAATTTGGAAATCACTCATGTCATTACTTACGATAAACATTTAAATTATTTGATACATATTTTCTCAATCAAATGATTTCTCTACAATGTGAATTGTAGAAATATTGTCAAGAATACTAACCCTACTTTGTTTGAAGAAAGTTATTTAACAGAATCAAACCAGACGCCATAACTCGTCTGAGAACATCATTTCTTTCAAGACTTGTTTTTATGTCATTTCCCATATATAAACAATCGCGTCATCTTCCCAATGAGAAATAATCAAAGACACAAGGTCACATGTGCAAGATCTTTCCAGACGCTGCTCCTTTTACTCTTTTTTGATTTGTCTTAGTGATCAATTCCAACTGGTATCGATGTCACAGTATTCCAAGTACATTGCACTGACTCGACGATTTTATCTGACATCGGAACAAGTATACCTCGATGCTTTCTATTGTTAGAAGAAAAATACTTGCACATATAAAACTTGAAGCTCATTTGCTTTCTAACTTAGTATAACTTGCATATGTCCATAAATACGTAATTACCCTGGAACTGGCAGAAGCATGTAAGATTTGTATTCCAAAGGTTACGTGTTCAAATTACGTAGTCTTTGACCTCACTGACATTTTTGCCTCTTTTTACAAGTCAATGAAATTCTAAGTTGTATTTTTATTACCGTGACACAATCCATTATATTCAAAATAGTATGTCATTTCAATGAAATTAGAGAACGTCTATAGAAAACACAGCCTAATAAACGAAACAACAGAAATATTAGGACCATCGGATAAATCAAAGATTCTAACGTCCATGAATAAAAATGAAGATGAAAGTGCAACAGAGTTCCATCAAATATTAAATATAAATAAGCCTTAGAGACAATATCCTTTCAGAAAAATAAGATATGTTTTTAAGATTTATAAAGGGAATAAGTGGACATTCACATTTTTATTCGAAAGAAGATATTTAATCCCTCAGGGGTCCTCATCTAGGGGATATGTGGATGGCGACCACAAGGTGCCCAAGCTGAGCAAAACATTTCTTCCACTTACTTGTGTTTTGCACTCTTTTAACTTTACTATATAACCTCTCTTGGTTAACTCTTGTTTTTTTTTTCGACTCCGATGCTATTAGGGCATCCGATGGCTAGGAAGTCTTTCCTTTCTTCCATTTCTTCTTTCCTTTATTTTCTTTTCTTCTCCAGAAAAGCCTGGCCAGAGGCTATAAGATGGCAGCCCCATCACTGGTCTTGCCTTCCTTTGGCCAGCAACCAATCGAAGGGACTATTATTATGCTTTCAAGTCTTATACGAGAATTTCCCGGAAGGATAAAAACGCTGGAGGGAACATTTTCTATAGGATCGTAACAGGCCTTGGCCTAATACTTGGAAGGAAGAAGAAGAAGAAGATATTTAATCAATTGAAACGTTATTTATTTTATTAACTACTTGTTTCTTTGACAAAATGCATTTTTCAAATCATCATAAATTAAATTATTTTGTAATAATTAGATTTTCGTATTTTCTGAAAACACACATGCATATACAGTAATGACACGAACGTAATTTTACTAATTGTGGGGAAACAGCTGAGATTCAATAATTTTTTATGAACACTTTCTTTTATTTTCAATTTTACTTTTTACGTTTTAAATTATTGGTAATATAGCCTTAAGGAGCTCTGAACAAATACAAGTAGGCCGAGTATGTCTATTGTTGTCTGTATTCATTTTTCATAAAATATGTATGTAATAAATAATAAAATTAATAATAAAGTGTTTTTTTTTTCAAATGCCCCAGGTTTGTCTTTCGACATTCCTGGTTTCTCTCCTGGCATGGCGTACTTGTAACCCACTTCTGAGGTTGGGGCGCCTGGAAGGCGGGGTTACGTTGCCCCGATGATATGATGGGTGATGATGATGATAATGGTGCGCCAGGAGAGTCCCTAATCCTAAGCTTAACCTAAGATGAATATGAATGACGATGATTGCGATGGCCATATGATTTCGGGGACCGTTTGGGCCTTAAAATTTTCCTGACATTTGTCTTACAGGTGAGAAAAAAACCCGATAAAAATCTCGCCCAGAAAAAATGTCCCGACCGGGGATCGAACCCGGGCCCGCTGCGTGACAGGGCAGCACGCTACCTCGAGACCACAGCGGTGGACTAATAATAAAGTGTAAAATAGTATATTACGATGCGAGGTTGGGAAGTGGTTTTTACAGAATCGAGGAAAATGTTTAAAAAACGAGCGATAGCAAGTTTTATAATTTCCACGATTCTGTAAAACACTTCACAAACGTGCGTTGTACATTATTTTTTGCGCGATGGTGTTTTCAAAATAATAAATAATAGTAAAATAATAACATTTTTGTTGGAAATATTTGCGTTTATTAGAGACAACAGACTAATGTTAACAGTGTGGCCAATGTTTATTAGTTGAAACAACAGGAGGCCGTGACACCAATTTAGTGATAAAATGGCGGCAAGTACGTATGTATTGTTTTATATTGTTTCATATGAAGTTCAGTTCATTTAAAGTGCAGTGATTTGTTCCGTATAATTGTATGTAGTATACATAGAGGGCAGTGGTTTTACTTCTCACACGTGTGTTTGTAATATGTAATATTACAATATAGTTACGTTTATTAGAATATAGTTATTTAGGTTGGCAACTCCGAAATGTAGGAAGTTGAACTTTCAACCATGGTGGTCATTCCTGTAATTACGACAAAACGCACTATCGCGCAAAATATATATATATATATATATATATATATATAATGTTTACAATTTATCATCCGTCAAAATTCCGAGATGTCTGAAGTTGAAGAGAAAGCATTCAAAACTTGACATATCCACTTTTGGTGAAAATGAGTTTATTATTTACTTTTATTATATCTGTTGCTTTGCAGCTTTTCTAGGGAATTATAGGTGTGGTAGCTTCCCGTTTCTTTCCACACCGGTGAAGGATGATGTTGATAACGATAATGATGATGATGATGATGGCCGGATGATCTTCGGGGACCGTTGGGCCCTAAGCTTCGTGACATTTATCTTACAGGTGAGGAAACACCCCGAAAAAAACCTCACCCAGGATCCTGTCCCGACCGGGAATCGAACTTTGGCCCGCTGCGTGACAAGGCAGCACGCTACCTCGAGACCACAGCGGTGGACATAGGATGCATAGGTCTTCAGTGACCTAATACTGAATAATGTGTTTTTGATGTGTTAAACGTGAATTCTGATCGATTATAAAAAAAAATTACAAATTATTACACTAATCATCTGAAGCAGGTACTGCAAAATTATAAACCACCAGAATCCATCTTATTATGGTCTTGGACAAAAATAATTGACGAAATCATGCTACATGTCAACAAAATATTACTCTGTAACAATTCACAGAATTGCTTACAAACATCCCTGAATAACGTGTGAAAGTTTTTTTTTTTTTTCGGTAGAGTTGTACTCTGTATATTGGATAATCTATGCTTTTGTATTCATCACTTTTTTTTATTCACACCGTTAAGGTTATGATTATAAAACTTTATACCCTTTTTTTATAATGTATCGGATAAATCAACCAAGCATATAAAAACAACCACTGTATTGGTTCGATAAAAATCCCAATTGCATCCAAAAATTAAACAGTCAAAACTCAGATTACGATTTATATTCGTACGATATTTAATGTATATTTCATCCTGATGAAATGAAAAATGGTAGCGGGAATTAGTAATGACTATTTAACTCATGCTACAAATGCTAGTCAATGACCAATCACGTTTCAATGAATGTTGTTTTACAACCAATGACAGTCGTGTTTCACTTTGCTCTTTATCGATTTCTCTTTATCAGCTCCTGCTTTTGTGATAAAGAAACCACCTCCTTTTTAATATTCTGAACAGGTCAAATCAATATTTTTCTCCAACAAATACATTGAATATAGCAAATAATGAAAAGATTCCTTGATTTTACAGAGTTGTTTACTAAAAAAATAAATGAATAACCCATAATGTTGATTATGATATATAGTTTGATGTGTTCCATTATTTCTCCACTTGGGTGCACTCTTACAATATTGCGATCTTATTTGGCAATAATATGATCAAGCAGCAGTGAATGAACATAACCTCACATTTCCTATTTGTTTTCAAACATCCCCGTTTACATTAAATATATAAATATTTTAAAATAACTATAGTTAAACAATGATTTGTGAGTAACCATCTTAATTTTATTCGTTAAATAGTCCTAACAAATGCCAATCTTCATTTCCAAATTCTCTAGATACACTTCGTGAGTCGTGAATTTATCAAAATTTGGAAATCACTCGTGGCATTTCTGCATCATCTTTCTTTGTTTCGGCTACCCGTCTCTGGAATTTCCTGTCCTATTTAATTCAGGACATTGGGCTCAAAACCAGTTAGAAAATAGTTCACAGAACAGTTCTTTACAAAATAGAATAAGCATAATCAAATTAAAGACATAGGCATATTTTATTATAATTTTACATTTTATATTATCATTGTCAAGTCTCTATTTATATTAATTATATTATTGATGTAATTATATAGTTTTTACACAATTTTTTTAATGCCTCAGGTTGTCCTTTATGGACATTTCTGGTGTTCGCTCCTGGCATTGGCGTAATTGTAACCCACTTCTGAGGTTGGGGCGACTGAAAGGCGGGGTTACATTGCCCCGATGATATGACGAGTGATGATGATGATGATGATGATGATGATAGTGGTGCGCCAGGAGAGTTCTTAATCCTAAGCTTAATCCAAGATGAATATGAATGATGGTGATGATTTCGATGGCCATATGATGTTCGGGGACCGTTTGGGCCTTAAAGTTTCATGACATTTATCTTACAGGTGACGAAAAGCCCCAATAAAAACTTCACCCAAGAAACTATCCCAACCGGGGATCGAATCCGGGCCCGCTGCGTGACAAGGAAGCACGGTACCTCCAGACCACAGCAGTGGACTAGTTTTTACACAATTATTGATATGTTTGTTATTTTTGTCTAAAGTGTAATGGAAGATACGAACTTGCGATCTGAATCATGCAATTAAAATAAATTATTATTATTATTATTATTATTATTATTATTATTATTATTATTATTATTATTATTATTATTATTATTATTATTATTATTATTATTATTATTATTATTATTATTATTGTTGTTGTTTTTGTCAACCGCTGTGGTCTCGAGGTAGCGTGCTGCCTTGTCACGCAGCGGGCCCGGGTTCGATCCCCGGTCGGGGCAGTTTTTCTGGGTGAGGTTCTTATCGGGGTTTTTCCTCACCTGTAAGACAAATGTCAGGAAAACTTTAAGGCCCAAACGGTGCCCGAAATCATATGGCCGTCATCATCATCATCCTTATCATTATCATCATCATCATCATCCTTCACCGGTGTAGAAAGCAACGAAAAGCTACCACACGTACAATTCCCTAGTAAAGCTGCAAAGCATAGCAAGAAAATGCTATGATTGCAGTGAAAGACCTGCCCTCGGGGCAGAATTACTATGGATGGATGGATTATTATTATTACTATTATGTCTTTATAGGAAGCCAGATATAATAAGAACAGTTAAGTCTCGTAGACTGCGATGGGCAGGACATGTTGCGCGTATGGGGAATGAAAGACGTGAATGGAAACTTCTTGTAGCAAAGCCAGAAGGAAAACGCCCAGTTGGTAGACCAAGAATGAGGTGGGAGAACAACATTAAATATGATTTGAGGGAAATTGATTATACAGGGAATGATTGGAAAGCATTAGCTGAGGATAGGGATGTATGGAGAGCTTATGTCCGCGCGGCCATGAACCTACGGGGTTCGATAGTGCCAGTGAGCAAGTAAGTAAGTATTATTATTATTGTAATTTGTTCTAGAATTAAACCAGTAGCCAATATAGCTCGTACTGTGTGGTAGGTTTCTTCATGACAAGTTCCTGCAGTATAAAGTAATGCTATAGTATATATGTTACAGTGCATGATCAATTTTACAACGATTAAGTGTTGTTTCTAAAGGCTATCGAAGTGCAATGCCCTGGCTTTACATCTTTTCTGAGATTCAAGATAGCAGGAAAAGACGCAGAAAGGAAAGAGAACATAATGCTACGTAATCTGAGGCGTTGTAAGGACCATCTTGGGAGCCACATAATCTCATTCAGTCTCGCAAAATAGAGCAATACTGTAATATTCTCACTGCGCAAACATAAATACAAACCCATGCTCCAATAAGTACAAACACTGTTTACAAAATTCTTTACAAAACAACTTTAAAAATGTGATAAATTCAGGAGCGGAATGTTTAATAGCTTCTTTATAGGTGAGGTGGAGCAAATTTTAAAATAAAATGTGTTTTAATTGATATTTGGAATTAGTTAGCTACTAACTTATAGACTTTAGTGTTATTGCTGTTACAATGTCTGACTCTGAAGTTTGGAGTAATATCTTAGTCTAGAGTCATTGTCGTACCATTGGATTACGCATACATACAAATATATTCTTCTTCTTCCTTCCAAGTATTAGGCCAAGGCCTGTTACGATCCTATAGAAAATTTAAGATTGAAAGCATAATAATAGTCTCTTCGATTGGTTGCTGTCCAAAGGAAGGCAAGACCAGTGATGGGGCTGTCATATTATAGCCTTGGTCAATACTAGCTAATGTCCGGCGTGCGCTGGTACGCCTAAATAAATGAAAATTAATGTGTTTTTATGTTTAGATGAATAAGTGAAAGGACAGATTTATATCGTAATTATTTTTAGATACTCCGTGCTGTTTACCCTGCGTTGTCCGGGAATCTACTCATCCCGATCTTCTTGGCATAAATGAGCTGAAAGACAAAAAATAATTTACTTCTTATGATAAGTTGAATAAGTAAAATGAAAAAAATATATAAATGTATATCTTAATTATTTTAAGATTCCCCGTACTGATTACCCGGTGTTGCCCAGGAATCTATTTATCTCGATCTTCTTGGCATAAATGAGCTAAAAGACAAAATTCGTTATTGAGAGTTATCCGTAAAAGAATATCCGCCATGTGCTGCTTATGCTTGCACAGGAATCTACGTACTTGTCTCGATCTTCTTGGCATCAATGAAAGACAAAAATGGTTATTGTGAGTTATCCGTAAGATATAAACGCATGTTGTCGCTGACTATTTTGTAGAGCTTTTTGAGGTATTCATTTCTGTGTACATTAATTTTGTGTATTTGTTATGGTTTAGACAGCGTAAGCAATTTAAGCGTCCAAGAGCTACTTTTTTCACGTTTTCCACTACAAAGGGCTATTTTTAAGGGTGTAGGAGTTGAGTATCATAACTAGAGACCGGATGTTAGGGAAAATGCCTATAGTTATTTATTATAGATATTGTAAAAGTGACTGCAAATGAGTTCATACCGATGACCCTAGAGTTGTTTTCCATTAAGTTAATGTTGCCTAAAAATGCCTATTTCAGCTTATAATTCCTATAAATGCCTATTTGCCATTTTTTTCTCGAAATTAACTTAGTGTTTCAATGAAATCAATTAAAATGGACAAACTTCATGACACATATCATTGTATAAAAATTTTCAAGTGCTCTTTTTATAAATTCTCTCTTAGAATATTTTAGGGTAAGAGTGGCAATAGGACAATAACCTAGCAGGTAGATGGCTTGCCCCTCAGTGCACTCCCGTTAGGCGAAATGGCAAATACGGGCTATTTTATTTTAACGCAAGGCTGTAAAAATTTACGTTGTAGTCTATTTTTGTAAGAGCCTATTTTAAAATTTTAGTGCCTATATTAATGATTTAGTGTCTATTTTGAAATTTTCAAGTGCCTAACATCCGGACTCTAATCATAACTCTCTTATAGCCTATGTTCATCCCGGGAATCTCCTGAACATTTTGCAAATAGCCCCATCACTATCGGATCAACAGTATGGCTGCGCATAAAGTACGAACAAAAACAAACATTTATTTTTATATATTAGATTATGAACTTCAACTACAACGTTATGTCCTCTGTATCAACGTTCCAACTAAAAACCGAAGTAAATGCACTGCGACACTTGTCAGAAACACCGCACTGTATATCTGGATTCATATTTCAAATCTTATTTTAAAACCGCTGACGCTACATTTGGTCTTAGATATAATTATGACAATGCACCATACGTCCCATTACCAACCGGGCCGGCTATTGGTGGCTATGAAGTGAATAGACTGCTCGGAGCGTCCATGTCGGCCCCGCTGGTAGTAGGACGCAAGGTAGTTTCATTATTGTGTACTAGATGGTTCAGCAGTCTTTCACTTAAATTTCTGTTATGGAAATTAAAGACAATTGTTATGAAGGGATAATTTTCCAAGGAAGCTTTGGCTTGAGTTTCCTGTCATTTGCTTTACCGTTCACAAACATCACCTGAAAAAAACAATCACCAATAATTTCTACAGGACTGGAAATCGAACCCGGATCTGTTATATGAAAGGCAATACATTACCAATAGAACACATGTAAGTCTAAAAAGGCTTAATTTAGTGTACAGCCGTGGCAGGTAGTTCTGAAGAGTCGAGAAATTTGAATTGTTTGTACGGTAGTAAATGCCTAGCAGAAGGTAGACAGAAGGAGACAAAATGGGTAGAGTGAAGCAAATATTCCAAGTTATTTAATGTTTTATTAAACGGATTTCGCGACTTCTCAATTCAACTAGTTAGTTGATTTCATAACAATTGATGAACCCAGTTCCAGAACACACATTTAAAAATATCAAAGTATAACTAGGATTAGTAAAAAAAAAAATACTAGAGAATGTTTGATTCGCAAATTGAAGTGCAAAGTATTGTATATACGAGTATATGGGCATTTTTTATTTATTCCATTAATGGATGTTTAAAAGAGGTTATATATATATATATATATATATATATATATATAAATAATCATATTTAGATTATTTGTGTATTTATCCTGTTGTGACCAGATGCATGTACTGTAAATTTACTTTTTAAAGTAATAATAATAATATTAATAATAATAATAATAATAATAATAATAATAAATGGGAACAGAGATTTATATGGATAATAGTAATGAAAAATCCAAAATGTGCTATATTTGCTTTCACTGCACATGAAAACTAAAATACAACGCGAATTCGGTTACTGGCTTTTAGAGATAAATTCAGGACCTTAGGAATAAGAGTTTTAAATGATGCCATGAGTTTACTCGTTGATTCTTGATTATTTTACCTTGTTTTAAAACAAGAATTTTTATGTCCTCGACTTAAAGTTTTGTATAAAATTCTGTATAAGAGAAATATTCGTAATTTTTATTGGAACGTAAATTAATTCACATTGATCATTGTTTCAAAATTCATAAAGTGTTATTTGCAGAAGCTTCCATATATAAATCATATGCGTAGACTTTTGCTGACAATGTATATAAAATTTTCAAACATTTAAATCAAATTAAATTATTATTACTTTTAGGAGATTTCATATCTACATCATATAGACTTAAATTATAAATATATATATATATATATATATATATATATATATATAAAATGTTGAAAGATTTAAATTAATTTAATAAATCACTATATGTAGAATCTTTCATATCTAGACTGAAGTTACCAATCTGTACACAATTTGAAACATTTAAATTAATTAATAGTGAGTGGAGAACACATTTTTAATAAATCACCTCATACAATTTCAAATTTATTTGAGACCATTGGTATCAAAGAAATTTGAAATTGTATGAGGTGAGTTATTAAAAATATGTTCTCCACTCAGTATTAATGATACAACCTCATAATGTTTACTTCCCAATATTAATTTAAATATATTTAAATTAATTTTAATACATCATTTGTAAGCGTTTTCGTATCTATATCAAATAAATTTAAGCTAAAAATCCGCATAATATGTGAATAAATAAAAATGTTTCAAAATTCATAAATTATCATTTACAAAAACTTTCAATATCTAGTCGTATAACGTTAAATTCGTTGCGTGCATCAAACAGTACGTTGTATACTTCTAATCTTTACGTTGTTAGTCATATTTTCTGTGGCAGTTAATTTTAAAGGTATAGTGATTATGAAGAAATGGTTTATGCCAATAACATTTCAATCTAACATTTTGCCTTGATTATTAAGCAAAAACTGGGGAAAAAAAAAAACAAAAAAAACTCAGTATCTCAAACGATTTCTTATGAAGTAATATTGGCATTAATTTTATTACCTTTATGTTTTTTTGGTATGATTTGAGAGAACCGGACAGCTCTGATCGATTTTGGTCATTTTTCGAAACCTGTACTTACATTCGCCCCTACTCTGCTAAAGTTTTCTGTGGTTTTCCTTGGCGTAAAGACAAATGTCGGAGTAGGTCCCTAATCTCCACCAGTACATTCACTGTCATCAGCCGTGGTCAGTACTTGGATGGGTGACCGTCTGGAAACACCACAAGCAACACTGCGCGTGGTCAGTACTTGGATGGGTGACCGCCTAGGATCACCACGTGCTGTTGACAACAAATATCTCCCAAATTTATTCTAAATTCAAAATTTATGGGCAAATTCTCAAAATTAATCTCCCCAATCTTAAAATTACTAGCTTTTCGAAAAACAACTAAATTTCCTTCAACAAGCTACTATGCTAATGGTTTCGGTGGTTTGCATAGCGCTAAGGCAAATTCCGGAGTAGCCCCCTAGCCTCAACCAGTAAATTCAACCTTTTATCATCGAGCCGGGAAAGTGGATGTGATTGGAACTTCATTTCTGGGGCTGGAATACTGCCTTCACCGACTTCTTGTGGATGCGCGGACTTCAAAGGGTCAACATCACACAAATTCTTAACTACGAAACAACACTGCTCACCGACGCGAAATCCTAGATAAAAAAAAACATAATTAAAATAAACATATGTCCAATCCGTAAATAATTAAATAAATAAATAATAATAATAATAATATTGACCAAATAATAATAGCAAATTCCGAAGATAATCTACAGAAAGGTCTGTATGAACTTAACAAAATTACAGAAGAATATGGATTAAAGATATCTACAGAAAAAACAAAAATTATGGCATTTCAAGGTGTAGATCCTGTCAGAAGTAAAATTGTACTGGACAATAAAATTTTGGAGCAGGTGAATAATTTTACATATCTAGGATGCAATATCTCATATGAAGAAGAAAAGGATGTAAATGCAAAAATATCTAAATTTTTAAGAATTTTAGGGTTAATAAATTCTATCTTCAAGTCACAGTTAGTCCAAAAGCATTCAAGACTGAAAGTGTATAAAACACTGGCTCTTCCAACTCTTTTGTATGGTAGCGAAGTATGGACGTTGAAACAGAAGGATATACAGAGACTTAGATCTGCTGAAATGAGATATCTTCGGAGGACTGCAGGATACACACTACTAGATCACAAAAAAATGAAGACATCTTAGAAGAATTACACATGGAACCTTTAGAAAACAAAATTTCTGATTATAAGTCAAGATGGATACAACATGTTTATCGAATGGAAGATCACAGAATACCCAAACTAATGTTAAGATATCAACCTGCAGGAAGAAGAAGACCAGGACGTCCACTCAAAAGACTTCTGGATGGTGTTTCTCTTGAGGCCGAAACAGGTCAACAAATGGCCTAAATTCGTGAATGTACTATGATGATGAATAATAATAATAATAATAAATAATAATAAACAAATTAAAATCAAACCGTAGCCGGGTACTTGCTGCTGCTAAAGTCATCAGCCAACCATCATCATCATGATTAATTACTACAACTGACTAACTAGCTGGGGCAAATGGACTGTCTTGGAACCCGGGGCTCACAACACCAGTGAGCCGAAGAAACGCCCACCACCTGCTATTTTTATAGCTGGTCGAAGGTGTTTTTAACACTCTACTCTATTTCTCTCTATTATGAGAAGTAGATTATACAGGGAATGATTGGGAACTGTTAAATCAGGATAGGGATTATGGAAAGCTTATGTCCGCGCAGCCATGAACCTACGGGTTCGATAATGCCAGTGAGTAAGTAAGTAAGGAGGTAGGGAGTGGGACATCCCGAATACGAGTCTAAATGCTACTTTCTGAACAAAATGTTCGGTTTAAAATTGTTGTTGGAAAAGAAAAATGAAGTCGACATTTGCTTAGTTTGTAAACATACGATGCAAGACAAATAAACGGAGGATTGTTGACACCCCTTTGGTGTCATCTGGAGTGAGCAGCATATTCGCGTAGAGTTATATAACACGCACAACACAAAAGACAGAGCGGTTGCCGCATAATCACGGCGAACTAGCAATAACTTACACAGTGCACCTTGTTCTCAGCACATGTCTACGATATTACATACCAAGCATTCTGCATACTTTCACATTTTAGGACCAAAGCGGTACACAGACCATTCTGCACAATAATTGTATTGTCAACCTTAAGTTTATTGCTGGTTAAAAATATAATGCATTACTCTGGTGTTAATTTTCATTACGTTCTGTAATACTTCAAATGTAGGCCTATATACGGCACACAATGTATATTTGCTAGAACAGTTAAAAATAAACAGAAACCAGTGATAAATAAATAATGTATTCAAAAACAATCATTAATTATTTTACTTCGTATGTACGATTAAAATAAATTGTGAAATATAGCCTAATAGCTAATATCCGGCGTCCGCTGCTACTCCTAAACAAATGTTAATGTGTTTTTACGCTTACGGTCTTCTTGGTATCAATGAAAGACAACAATGGTTATGGTGAGTTATCCGTAAAAGATAAACATATGCTGTCGCGGACTTTTTTGTAGATTTTTTTGAGATATTCAATTCTGCGTGTATTAAGTTTGTGTATTTGTTATCGTTTAGGCAGCGTAAGCCATTTAAGCTACCTTTTTATCACGTTTTCACTACAAAGGGCGATGTTTAATGGTGAAGGGCTTGAGCATTAAAACTATCTTATAGCCTATAAACTTCCCGGGAAAGTCATGAACATTTTGCCAAAAAAAAACCCATCTCAATCGGATGAACGGTACGGCAGAGCACGCTTGCCCAGGAATCTACTTATCCCGATCTTCTTGGCATCAATTAAAGAGTTATCCGTAAAAGAATAACATATGCTGTCGCGGACTTTTTTGTAGAGTTTTTTGAGATATTCAATTCTCTGTACATTAATTTGGCGTATTTGTTATGGTTTAGGCAGCGTAAGCCATTTAAGCGTCAAAATAGGGACTTTATTTCACGCTTTTCACTACAAAGGGTGATTTTTTAGAGGTGACGAGGTTGAGTATTAGCCTATAACTCTCTTATAGCCTATGTTTATCCCGGGAATCTCCTGAACATTCATTTTTATACATTGGATGTAAAAGAGCAATTTTATTGTTTGGGTCAGGTCAGTTCTTCGTTTAATATTCTCATCAATCCAGAGTATACAAGATAATATTCATATTTAGGAGGAGGCCTGAATTCGATCCAAGCAGCGGATAGCTGAAGATTTTTCTTCGTTAATCAGATATTAGAATCATCTGTGAGTCTTAAATAGAACGGTAAAATCGTAGACTTTCGTAAATATATATCCAGGATGTAAATTAATTAAACCGCACAGATTAACTGCGTATAGAGGGGTATTTTATATGCAATTTGAGATAATAAACTAATGATCTAAAGATAAAAATACCCAAGTTATGATTCAATTTGTAAAATTATTGGTACGCCACTGATTAATTCAAATTAAAATGGAAATAATATGATACAGAGACTGTAACTGGCAACATGTATGCGGCTCTAGCTCAGTGGTTATAGCAGTGTTACTACCAACGCAAATGTAAGATTGATGCATCAAGTTCGAAACTACGTATAGTATGTGCACACGCGTTTCCTTTCTTCCTTCAAAATGCAGATAGTGTAAATCAGTTTTACGTACGTAGATTTATTTCTGGTTTAATTGTTTATTCATTATGTTTTGTTTATTAATTATTTTACAGAATACGGTATTGGAATGTCGGCGCTGAACATGAGTTACGAAGGTATTGTACAGACAATTGTTTGAATGGTTGTAATAATAATGCACATACTGTAGACTACAATAGGTTTTGAAAATAAATGTGCAATTGTACTGTACAGTACTTATGTACTTTGATAAATGATAGTGCAGTAATAACATGAAGAGGTTCAGTGCCTGTACACATGACATACATAATGTAATTGGGAAATAAGACATAATATACTTGTGTAAACCAGAAAAAAAAAGTGTCAGTGTTCGAATCTCAAATTCATCGCTTTAACCATTAAGATACATGTTAACTACATAGAATCTGAGTGTTATAAACTCCGAGCTGAGGCTCTCATTGTACCAATTCTACTGTAACCAGTGCAGTGGCGTGCAATCATCTGTTTAAATTCGACATTTTAAGGAATTTGATAATACAATATTTCATAAACATTGTTGATGGATTTATTAACAATCAGGATCTCGGAATTAATACTAAGATCCGAAGTTATTCTAGTATACTTTTTTCTCCTACTTTGCTCTTCTGTTGATTTATCTGTATCAAATGACGATTATTTTGATTCCCTATAACTTGCCCATTTTCCCTCGTAGACCATCAGTTCCCTATATCAAATTACTTCTATAATACCCATCTGTAAGTAGTTAAAGAATTTGTGCGGTATAATTCGTTACACCCTGTATGTATGTGTATATATATAGTGTTTATTATATATATATATATATATAATATATATATATATATATATATATATATATATAAGTGTTTGAATTGGATTCGCCTGGTAGTGTAATGGATATCACGCTGAGGTACAGACTCAGAGATCCGGGTTCGAATCCCGTCCAGACATTTATTTTTCTTATCATACCATATTAAGCTTGCATTGCTCAATGTTAAACATTTAATTATAACATCGATAAAGCGTCACCGCTATAAAGTAAAATAAATATTCTCTTTAATTTGCTTACTTGATATAGTCAGCTACTAGATGGCAGTGAAGACAGTGTTCTCGCGACATCTAGTAATAATGGAGAGTATAATACATATATAAGAAAAATAAGTGTTTGAATTGGATTCGCTTGGTAGTGTAATGGATATCACGCTGAGGTACAGACTCAGAGATCCGGGTTCGAATCCCGTCCAGGCATTTATTTTTCTTATCATACCATATATATATATATATATATATATATATATATATATATATACATACATTTATGTGTGTGTGTGTGCTCGTGCTCGATATTATAATTTATAAACGGAGGAAGAAACAGAAAATCAAATTTAGGAGCAGGTTTCAAAATAGAAAATGTACTCTGTCACACATACAAATAATTAAAATATAGTATAAAAAATAACAAAACAATATGGAATAATTATTGCCAAACTGAGAAAGAAATTAAATACATTAGGATATAATATAACAAAGAAGCTATTACTTATCATTTTAAATTAAATAATATACACGTACATTTGTTTTTTCAAAATCTGTGCTTAGATAGGTTAGCTCAGTATTGTATATAATTAACTCATTCTATAATTTGCGCCCTAAATATCTACTGCCTTTAGATGCAGCAGTTGTTTAGAATTAGGTACATGTCCCAAGAAAATAATATTTTGTCTGACATTGTAAGAACTTTGATTGTTATCTTGAGATTCGTTCCTACTTTAGTGGAAATAAATAAGCAATATATGCTCATATATTTGTTCAATACATGGCACGCCGAATATATACACACGTCGAATTGATAGAGATGTACTCGTAGTATAAAGAACTGATTTTACAATTACACAATTTATTTTATTTTATAAAACAAACATAGTAAAATTAACAATCAGAATAAATTTTGATCACCTTCCTCAGGCATATATTATTAATTTGGTTTACCTTTGACTCCACCTGTATTTAAAAGCTTCACACATGTATAGTAGAACTAATTGGGGCAGACAACAAGGAGTAAACGTAAGTCGTATAATGGATCTAAGAATCGATGTAACGTATAGATAAAACTATCAATTGAAAATAAGAGCTAATTGTCCGAGAACTTTTTTGTGATAAATTTAACTACTTTTCTTTTTATACATTGAATTATTTTGATACTAACATTTTCATCTAATAACACTGGCCAACATGATTTTTGTCTCATGAGTACCAATAGTTGTACTTAATGCAGTTTTTTATCATGTTTTCAAATATGTATTCGGAATTTCTCCATCACGCACAGTTTTTTTATTTCAATTTCAATTAATGGATTTAAATACTTATTTTTTAATAAACGTTTTCTCGTCCATTTGTCCATTGTAAAATCAAACCAAATGAGCTAATTCGGGAGATTTCAGCTATGGAAAAGAGATATCAAGGCAAATGGAATCCTAATATGCTGGCCGGTTATTGTTGGACCATCAAGAGGGTTGCTCCCTCCACAGGCGAATTATAGCAGAAAATCGTCATTTCTTACTTTCTATGTGAGTCCGAATGTTCGAATATTGTGTAGTTAGGAATGTAGAAAATATAACGCGTTTGAAATTATAAATGCCTGTCTCTCGGAAACCTTGCGTGATGGAGAAAAACCGATATCATACTTGAATTCAGGAGAGAAAATACTATCAGAATCACATATTTTTCTTTCTGAGACAATTTTTTTGTTGTTGCTCAGTGTTATCAATAACATTTGAAAAGCTAAATAACAAGAAGTTACAAGATTCGGAGGAAAAAGTCCTTATAAGAAGATCAAATTGCAGGAGCGAATAATAAAGTATTGGAGATAGTGAACAGGGCATGAACGAAGGACTTGCAGTGGCAGACCGGTTGTGAAGAGCGTCTGGTTTTTTCTTTCAGCAGACAAATGTCTGTACCAGTAGCATGGCAAGTAAACCACAGAAGCGCAAGGACAACGTTTGCAATCATTCTGTGTCTGGCTTCTCACATTCCTGCGTCTAAACCGCACACTTGTTCCCATACCACAACACACTAACAAACAACAATAAATAATACATAATTCTAATATCACTCATTTACTATCGATCACACTCATTATGTGACCATAAAAACTGGTGACCAATATATCATCATCCATGCAAGTATGAGGCCGTGTGGCCTGTTACGGTCTCAAAGAGAATTTTCCATCCAGCGCTTTTTTGGACGTCCCAGCGATCTTTTGCCCTGAGAGCCGTAACGAAGCATGGCTTTTGGAATTCTATGAGACGGCATTCGTTGAAGATAGGCTTTCCAGTGGTTCTGGTAGTTTTGTATACGGTGAAGAATGGGTTCTACATCCAACTCTTCCATAATTTCCTCATTTCTTTTATGGTCCCACTTTGTATAACCTGCTGTACGGCGCATAAAACGCATCTCATTTGCAGTTATTCGGCTTTCGTCTCTTCTTCGTATTGTCCATACTTCACTACCATCTTAATATTGGTCTTGCGAGAAACTTATAAAGCCGTAATCTTGTGTTCTTCTGTACTGAAGATGGTTTCATTATACTGTTAATTATCCACGTTGTTTTTGTGAAATTTGCGATTTTCTTTGATATATCAGCTTCATCTTGAAATGTTAAATTATAACCCAAATAATTAAATGAATTTACTCGTTCTAAAATTTCATAATCCAAAATAATTTTGCTAGGTATAGGGTATTTCCCACAAAAGGCCATCACTTGAATTTTCTTTGTATTGATTTCCATATTGTATCTTTTTGAAATTATATTAAAATTGTATATAGAATACTGTAAATCTGTTTTTGTTGGAGCTATTAATACCAAATCATCTACAAAAAGCAAGGAGTCTGTTTTTAGGATTCTATTAATTTGGTTAGAACCGTGTATCATCTGTCGCCAATCTTGGAGATATATATATATATATATATATATATATATATATATATATATATATATATATATATATATATACAGGCAAAGATAAAACAGTTAAGTACCATTTTCTCCTCTGTTTGTCAACCAATTTCCTTTCCTTGTTTTTTTAGTAGCTATTGACGAACTTTAGTGTTAATAAAAAAAAATTGGAAACAGATCTGCCGTTTTTACAATTAATAAAATTAACCCAAATCTGAATGAAGAGACAGCTAAGCAAGTTTTATGGAAACGAAAGGGGCCGTAGACGGTCTCAGGGACACACAACTTAACAGTCAAATAAAATTCTGGTTAATGTCATTAATATGTGCCAAGTCCTAGGCATGGACGACCTCTTCGTGGTTCCTGGGTAATGCTAAGACACGCAAGGCCGAAAACTAATTTCCGATGCTACAACTGGAAGAAAACTCTGACGAAATCATCAGCCAACCATGATTGCTGAATGTTAGACTTAGTTGCAAATGTTCTGCCTATGAGAACTGATATGGATATTCAGTTTGTTAGAAACAGAGATACAGTAAACGTGGAAACAGTTCAAAATGTTATATCCTGCACAAAAACGTGGTGGAGCGAGTAAGGTTTCCAAGCCTCTGGAAGGAGTGTAAATTACAAATATTTCGTAAGTCCGAAACAATATTTTATTACTTTTGCTGTGCTCCACAGCGTCTGGAACCGCGGCTCCTATTCGATCCCCGGTCAGGTAGAATTCCTGTTGGGAATATTGAACGTTTAATTCAAATTTAAGGCAAATTCCAAAAAATTCGGAATTAATCATCCTTGAAAAATCATCGTTCAAAATTACCAATCATGTTTATTAAAAATATTTTAAAAAATCGACCACTTCATCATAGTTCCATCAAATACAAACATTCATCACATCAGATGTCATTCTACTAAAAAATACTCCAGTTTGGACGCCTAAGGCAAGAGAAAACACCGAAATTCCCAAATCAGATAAAATGTCCACAGTTTTCCATTATAGTTACAGCGATAATAGATTAAAAAAGTATTTTAAAATGTATACAGACATCCAAGTTTGGTCCGTAGCGAAGGCAATTTGTGATCGGTTACTCCATCTCTACCACTCCCTTAGCTATTTTCTATTCAACAGGCAAGTACTTTAGTAAATGCACAGCATCATCGAAACATTTTCAGTTCGCAACTCATGCAAAAATGACTGCTTAATTAATTTTTTTACAAAGAGATAATGTTTCTATTCTATATTTTGTATTATTTTTAGGTAGCTGAGATTTAAATTATTAGTAGAGTCTCAATTCTGGAAATGCATGCTATTATGCAATACAGAAACTCCTTTCGTCCCAATTCCTTTAAAAAAACGTTAAACTGAAAATATATAAGAGTGTTATTCTCCCAGTTACATTATAAGGATGCGAAACATGGACTCTTACTTTAAGGGAGGAGAGTCGCTGGCAGTGGTGATACGTACAATTTGTCTTTTATGTACCCCTCCCTCCAAAAAAAAGTCACAAACCGTCAGGTTGGGGGATCTAGGAGGCCACTCTAACAAAGGTAAGTCGCCTTCACCACAACGCCCAATCCAAATGCGAGGGAGTTGTGTGTTCAGGTATAGTAACGCACTTCCATGTGCAAATGAGACGGCGCTCCGTCAATTTGGAGTATAAAGTCATTAGAATCCTCTGACAATTGTGGAAGTATATATCAAGCAATGACATACCTGGATATTTCTTTCCGGAAAACACATTGTACGGTAATGAAAGAAAACGTCTTATCATAGGTAGGATCAGGCAGAACACTTTTTGCTTTATAGTCGCCATTTTTAAAACCATTGTTACGTCATCACAACAAAATATGTTAAAGTAAAGTTTCAGAGTTTATTTTTCATTTGATGTATCATTCAATGTTGTATGTATTGTAGTTTGGTTTATACAACCGATTAAAATGTGAAGAATCATTTGTAACTGCCCTGTATATTAGAATTTAATTAAATAAACCTGCGGAGAGTTTTAGAATATTATGATATAACTAGCGTAAAACAGTAAGCACTGTTGAGTGAGGTTAAGTCCCCTATCTTGATACCAACATTTGAAGTCACAGTGAGTGGAGTCCTTGCGGACTAGTGATTATATGCTCGCTTCTGGCTCCGATGTTCGTAGGTTAAAATCTAGGATCAATGTATTTTTAAAGGCGTAAACATTTATTGGTTTATTCCATGAATGAAATCAGGGGTCACTTGAATGAGCCTCTTAAATGTAGGATATTACTTAATTATAACATTTGAGTTGCATTCAGAAAGTATTGAGTAAACAATCTATCTTCCTTTGGAAGGGAAGTAATGCCGTGAATATTAAACCGTATTGTTGGTGAGCCTAAATAAACCTTAAACCTGAAATAAAATATGTCTGAGCAATGGGTGTCGGCCCTTTCAAGCCCAGATTTAAACAGGGAAGGTAATGGTCAGTGTTTTAAAAGAACATCAATAAATTAAATAAGTAAGTAGACAAAAACCAGCATGCTTTTAGCATATAAATGGATTTTCGGAGGCGATCGACAAGAATTACAAGAAGGTATAAAGTCAGAAACAGCACAATAAAGTAAATTACGCAAGTTGAAAAAAAAAACATAAAACACAACGAGGATATATACACATCAATAGGAACCTCAAACTCGATGCTATTTTTTGCAGATGATTTAGCGCTTCTGGCACTTTCCGAAAATTATTTGCAACGATCAATTTATAATTTACAAAAAATAGCTGCCAAATTTAATATGGAAATATCAATTAACAAAACTAAAATTATGGCATTTCATGGGAAGACCCCACACAAAGTAAAATCTGTCTCCAGAATAACATTTTAGAGAGATCTAATCAATTTAAATATCTTGGATACTATCTCTCTATCTGTGATGAAAAGAATATCCCTGAAAAAATTAGTAGTTATAATAAAAGTTTGGGAATTATTAATCAAGTTATGAAACCATCCCTTGTAAAAAAAAACACCCGATTATGTTTATATAACACTTTGGCTAGACCAGTGTTGACCTATGGCAGTGAAGCATGGACACTAAAAAGACAACATGAAAGCAGAATAACAGCTTGTGAAATGAGATTCATGCGCAGAACAGCGGGTTACATCAGATGGGATCGGAAAAGGAACACCGATATCTTAAAAGAATTGAATACTACGCCAATTTTGGAATATACTAAACAGTACCAACTAAATTGGAAACACCATCTTGAAAGAATTAGTTCAATCGGATCCCCAAAGCTGTTTATAATTATATACCAAGAAGACGAAGATCTCTGGGCCGTCCTATGAAACGCTGGAGACAAAATTTTTTATAGGATTGTAACAGGCCTTGGCCTAATACTTTAAAGGGAGAAGAAGAAGAAGAAGAAGAAGAAACATATTAGAAAAAATAGAAGAAAACCATTTGAAATGGTATGGAAAACTCATAAGAATTGAAGACGGTAGAATACCAAAGAAGGTCCTTGAATAGAAGAAGTGGAAGAGGCAGACCTAGAGAATGTTGGATAGATGATGTGAGGAGAAGTATGGAAGCTATAGATTTGTGGGAAGAAGAAGCTTTAGGCAGGAACCTCTGGCGACAAATCACTTTGGGTTGATGGAAAAACATTGCATTGTGGAATATTCCTCATAAAAAATAAAATACTAAGTGATATCGTGGTGAATACTCAAGTAGAGGGTGGCAACTCTCATGTTCCAGTATATTTCACGAAGCTAACTGGTAGCAATATAGTATGTTCCCACAGCTATGAGGAGGAACTACAAAACTTATCTAGTATGGGAATCTTGTCATGCGTGAGGCAGTAGTGAATGATGTGTTGTGTTGGAAATTGCTGGAGAGAAACATTAGGGGGCACGAACCCCGGAAAACAAGTTATAAGACCACCCAAGTACGTAACTATGGATAATAACTTTATTAATGCTCTAAGGCAACACCCAACCGAGACATATTACTGCATGTACTTGTAAATAAAGCAAAACGTAATGCCTGCATTAATACATAAACTGTTCTGAGAACTAATAAAAGATTTCTGCTTTCCTGACTTGCTAATTCTATTATAATAACAGCAATATTGAACATCTACACAGCATTATGTCCTATGCAGAAACAGTTTCACATATTACACTCCTTTAGCAGTTTTAAATACTTATATAAGACCCTTAAAAACTAAGGGACACAAGTGACAAATTGTTAATTTTAGAGTTAAGTGTATATTTTAGTAGTAAAAACAGATACAAATCAGAGTGGCCAATGAATACAAGTAAAAATCTGTCTGATACTGAAATCTAGTGGCTGAAAATAAAACTGCTATCACAGTCACATATGAAATGTCTCAACTTTGAATATAATTTACTCAAAACTGACTTTTTGTTACTTATGCTCCTTGGCTTCTAAGGGTCTCGTATATTTTACTTGAACACTGAAAGAGGCTGAAGTATAAGAATTTTTAATTCGAAAGAGAACTTCTAAAGGAAAAATTACCCAATTAAAAATAAAGCTGGCTTTAAGTACAATTAGAACAAATACTGTGTTAAAATGTTTTAAAACTGGAATGTTGTTAATTTTATAAGAGGATAATGGCTAAGGGAAAAATATATAAATTTGAAAATATGTGCGGGACTATAAAAAGAACATACAAACAAAAACAACAAAATAAACAATGCTAAAGTTTTATAAGGTAATGGCAGTTCCCATTGCGACATATGGATCGAAGAATTGGCCCACAGGAAAATTTTTGGACCGAAAAAGAAACGAACAGACAGGTAATTGGAGAAAACTATATAGCAGTGAGCTATATTATATCTATTGGAAACCAGATGTAATAAAACATATGATGAGCAGAACATATGGCACGAAATGGAAATGCCCAATAGATAGGCTATGAATAAATTGGGAGTATAACAATAGTGATTTGAGAGAATGATTGGTAAATATTAACTCAGGATAGGGAAGTATGGAGAGGTTTATATCTTATAGTCGTAAAACTCCAGATTCGAAAGCGTCATGAGATATATTATATATAATTTTGTATTGGACGACTATTTTTTATTTTTAATATTATTTTATGTATTCTTTATTGACAGGAATGAGATGCACAAACAAATTAAACATAGGTTCAATTCTGGAAATGCGTGCTATACTGCATTACAGGGACTCTTGTCCCAACTTCTCTCAAGAAACGATAAACTGGGAATTTACAAAACTGTTATCACCCCAGTTATATTATATGGATGTGAAACGAGGACTCTTATTTTAAGGGAGGGGAAAAGATTACGAACATTTGAGAATAAAGTTCTTAGGACAATGTTTGGACCAATGAGAGATGAGCAGGGAGGCGAATGGAGAAGACTAAATAACAATGAGATACATGGTATTTATAGGAAACCAGATATAATAAGAACAGTTAAGCCCCGTAGACTTCGATGAGCAGAACATGTGGCACTAATGGGGAATGAAAGAGGGGCATGGGAGCTTCTTAGAGGAAAACCAGAGGGAAAACACCCAATTGGTAGACGAAGAATGAGGAGGGAGATTAGCATTAACCATGATTGGAGGGAAGTAAATTATATAGGGGCGATTGGAAAACTTTCACTGAGGATAGAGATGTATGGAGAGATTATGTCCTCATGGGCATTAACCTCGGATTGATAAAGCCAGTGAGTTAGTTAGTTAATTCTGTATTCACGAAAAAATGAAAGGATCAACGACTTATAATGTGTAAGGTTTCCTTGTAAAGATTCTTTGATTTGATTTGACTAGTACAATTTCATGAAAAGATGAATTGTAATACAAGAGTATAATGATTCAGTTACCGTGGGATCTTTACAATTTACCCTGACAGTGTACTGTGTACGAACACAATGCAGTCCGGGAGTATCGTCTTCATCTAACACTACATCGGATGTCGATATCCCATTGGTTGATATATCTATTATATGTCATTCACAACACAGGATATCAAACAAATCATGTTTCCGCTTTGTGCCCTATATTTAACGCACATTCAACACTGATGCGTTTTCGTTCACAAAAGGTTCTCTAAAGAAAGCAAACAATCCCAGTGCCGAAAAAACTGCCTATTTTTTTAGTAATTTTCCTTAGTCAACAAAACAGACTCTCCACTGTAATTTAATTAACACGGCGTATTTTACCACAAACGTTTTTATCATGTTATCATGTCCATAACTTAAAATTAAAATTAAACCAGCTAAACTCTACAAAAAATAAATAAATGTAACAACAAAGTACAGAACCTGCCGAATACAACAATATATTCTAGACTGGAAATATTATTTTTTGCTTCATTGTATAATGTTTATGTTTTAACTGATGGTTTCTGTAGCAAAAATAAGTAACAGTAATTTAATAATAATAATAATAATAATAATATATTTATCTTCGGGTTTTTACAGCTGCTGTCGTCTTCTCGTGCCAAACCTCCAAAGCCTACGATCTTGGGAATCTTCAATGCTTAGCCCTCTTGCTTGAATTACTATCCTCATGCTTTCCTTCCATGTTAACTTTGGTCTGCAGTTTTTCTTCTTTCTGGTCGGTTGTCATTGATTAGTAGTTTCGGCCATCGCTCATCTTCCATTCTTAAAACATGTCAGACCATTTTAATTCCTTCTACTTAATTTCTTTCAATTATGCTTTCGTCTGCTTCCATTATGTTTCTAATTTCCTTATTTGTGACGTGTTATAATTTTCAATATCTGGCACTTCTGCGTAAATAATCCATTTCTAGAGCTCTTAGTCTATTCTTATACTACTTAGTTATTGTCCATAACTCACTTCCATACATTGTAACATTTCTAGTCTATAATAATATTTTTTTTATTTAAGATTCCACAATACAGTTTTTCTCCTTCAACCCAAAGAGATTTGTCGCCAGAGGTTCCTGCCTAAAGCATCTTCTTCACTCAAATTTCTAGCTTCCATACTTCTCTTCACTCCATCCATCCATCGTTCTCTAGACCTGCCTTTTCCCTTCTACCATTAGCTTTCCAATTAAGGATCTTCTTTGGCATTCTCTCTTCTTTCATTCTTATGAGGTGTCCATACCATTTTAACGTTTTTCTTCTATTTTTCATAATAACAGTAATAGTAATAATAATAATAATAATCATAATAATAATAATAATAATAATAATAATAATAAATAAGCATTATGTAAAGTGTTGACACCATTGAATAAATTCAATAGCTCTACATTTGTAATGGAATGAATGTGATCAAATGACATGAGTGCAGAGAGTTTATCAACTAAAATTAGTTCCACTATTGCTACTGACAGATTGCTGGTATGTCAGTACTTCATTTTCTGTGTTAGGTATTCCACAGACAAAGCAAACCGCTGCGCTGGTATTTATAATATACGTATGTTTATCGTCACTCCCAAATACCAAAATCTGGTGCCAAACATCAGACACGTTCAAACTACACAAAGCTGCTACAGAACGTAGTTAAATAAAACTCTTACTTGTCTTCACACCTGCCTCAATCTACACATAATAAATATTCAACCACAAATGTATTAATAAATAATATCATTGAATTATAATACGGCATTTCAAGGTGTAGAAGTAAAATTGTACTTGACAATAAAATTTTGGATCAAATGAATAATTTTACATATCTAGGATGAAATGCTGTTTTTTACGTAATGTGAAAGGATGCACAAGAGCGGATAGAATAAGGAATGAAACTATACGAGAAGAATTAAATATATATAAAATTGAAGATAAAATCAGCGAAAATAATAAGAAATGGACAGAACACTTAATGAGAATGAACAACGAAAGAATACCAAAAAGAACCTTCCTGTGTAATCCCAGAGGAACAAGAGATGTTGGCCGACCACGTAGAAGATAGACTCCACTTTTAACTTCGCCGGAACAGGCTGCATAGCCTAAACCTTGTAGTAGAAGAAGAAGAAGGATGAAATATCTCATGTGACGAAGGAAAGGTTGTAAATGCAAAAATATGAAAAATTTAAAGGATATTTAGGCTTAATAAATTCTATCTTCAAGCCACACTTAGTCAAAAAACATTCAAGACTAAAGTGTATAAAACACTCTTTTGTATGGTAGCGAAGTATGGACGTTGAAACAGAAGGATATACAGAGACTTAGATCTGCTGAAATGAGATACCTTCGGAGGACTGCAGGATACACACTACTAGATCACAAAAAAAAATGAAGACATCTTAGAAGAATTACACATGGAACCTTTAGAAAACAAAATTTCTGATTATAAGTCAAGATGGATGCAACATGTTAATCGAATGGAAGATCACATAATACCCAAACAAATGTTAAGATATCAACCTGCAGGAAGAAGAAGACCAGGACGTCCACTCAAAAGACTTTTGGATGGTGTTTCTCTTGAAGCCGAAACAGGTCAACAAATGGCCTAAATTCGTGAATGTACTATGATGATGATGATGATGATGATGATGATGATGAATAATTTTACATATATACGATGAAATATCTCATACGAAGAAGAAAAGGTTGTAAATGCAAAAATATCAATTTTTAAAGAATTTTAGGGTTAATAAATTCTATCTTCGAGCCACAGTTAGTCCAAAAACATTCAAGACTAAAAGTGTATAAAACACTGGCTCTTCCAATTATTTTGTATGGTAGCGAAGTACGGACATTGAAACAGAAGGATATACAGATACTTAGATCTGCTGAATTGAGATACCTTCGGAGGACTGCAGGATATACTTACTAGATCACAAAAAAAAAATATATATTTTAGAAGAATTACACGTGAAACCTTTAGAAAACAAAATTTCTGATTATAAATCATGATGGATGCAACATGTTCATCGAATGGAAGATCATAGGATACCCAAACAAATGTTACGATATCAACCTGCAGGAAAAAGACCAGGACGTCCACTCAAAAGACTTTTGGATCGAACAAGTCAACAAATGGCCTAAATTCGTGAATGTACTATGATGATGATGAATTATAATATGTCAATCGCTTTTGTATAAGCATGTCGTTCCATCAGAGGGAGCGAGTCCAGTTCGATTCCCAGTGAACACAGTTTCCTGGGAGAGGATTCTTTCGGTGTTTTCCTCATCTATAGGACAAAAGTAAGGATTTGTTAACGGTCCAAATAACCCCTTAATACAATTTGATTATCATAATAATCCATATGATATTAACTTATTTAGTATCAATTTATAAATAAATTGTATCATATTGTATTATCTCAAATATTCGAGCTGTCTCGGAGTTGGTTCCCAAATTGAACTGATCACTAATTTGGGGAGCACAACCTTGTCCTTCTGAAAATATAAGGAATATGTACGTGATCCAGAATTGAAAAACCTGTTCCAATAGATTGTTTCTTTGCAGCTCCAAAAGACACGGGATTTGAAATATTATAACATGAGAATAGAATAAATAAAGGAAGGAAGAGAAAAAAACAAAAGGCGAAGACTTTTCTCGATCTTCAATTATTTTTCTGGAAGGGATTGAGGCAAGGCTTAGAGAGAAGAGCAAGAAATGTTTTTTTATCAATGCCACCAGCTTGTCATTTCGACATTTCTGGTATTCTCTCCTGGCACGGCGTACTTGTAACTCATTTCTGAGATTGAGGCTCCTGGAAGGCGGAGTTACGCTGCCCCGACGAAATATAAAAGTTGATGATGATGGTAAAGATGCGTTAAGAGAGATCTTAATCTAATCAGGTGAACATGATAGTGATGATGAAGACCAAATGGAGTTCCGGGACCAATTGGGCCTTAAAAATTCTCTGACATTTGTTTTACATATGAGAAAAAACCTGAAACAAACCTTACCCAGGAGAATTGTCCCGACCTTGGGTAGAACCCGGGCCTGCTGTGTGACAAGGCAACACGCCACCTCGAGACCACAGCAGTGGATGGCGAGCAACAAAATAAATGGATAAATTAAGGAAGGTGCAGAATTCTTATTATTATTATTTTTTTATTTGCTTTTTTACATGGTTAGATTAACGGATACATTCAAGGTCACTTCATACGTGCTTATTAGTACATATTGGCTACTACCTGTACGTTATGCATGAATGGACAAAACACGAAAACTTGTGCTTAAATACAGTACTTATAACATTCAATGGGTCCATCAGGATAACAAACAACCTTCCCATTGCGCAGGTCTAATTTACTATGAAAATTGAGCAGGCGAAATACCCAAAATATTCTTCGTCTCTTCCCTTAACAGAGATTTAGGCGCTCTCCCCCTACAGGGAAGAATTTGAACCATACTAATTTAGTTACACTTGTTTTCGTATAGATGTCATTTTAAGTGGTCCGTGGTCAGCGTTCCGCCTCATACTGACATCTAGGAAACCAAGGTAGTACTAGGACGGGAAAATTCGGTAAATTTTGCTTAGAGGCCTTTTCATTCAGGCTTAAGGATCTTTTACGAGCCTGAAAATCTTCAGACTCGGGACCCACGGCTTAAAGTCCCTCCCGGAGGATTTTTCCGTCCTAAAAATCCATCGACCCCGGCCGGGTTTGAACCCGCGACCCTCGGGACCAGAGGCAAGGAGCATAACCACCACTCCACCGCGGCCGATCCAAAATATTCTTAATATATTAAATTCTCTAGAATATGAATGAATTTCTGTACAAAAATGGACTAATCTATGCTACTGTGCCACCTTTGAATATTCGATCGGAGAACAAGTGACTGCTAGAGTCATGTTGCCCAATGTGACAACACATGTTCCCGCTACAGCCAGTTGCCAACATGTTTACTCACAAATAAGGGAATACTATCCCAGGAATCCACCTACATTATTAAGGAGATATTATTCCAGGAATCCACCTGCATTAGTGGACAAGTTAGGGTGAGAAAATGGGCAAGTTAGTGTTAGATAGTCAAAGTTAGTGTTGATTTGGGAAGTTTTGGGCGAGAAAATGGACGAGTTAGTACACCACATTAGTTTAGCGTTCAATTGAAGCGGGTTTTTGTGGTAAGTTGGCTACACTGTCTGAGCAATGGTATATATATTTTAAATTGCGAATATGGTTATTTTAGGTTCATTTGAGCTCAACTTCTCACTTCATTTTAAGGCATTTCTCACATTTGCAAAAAATAAACAAATATATTTCTTAATTAAATAAAAATAAAACGTAGTTTTATTTGATTTTCATATTTATTATATAATTCAGTGACAGCTGTTTCGGTACACTGTACCTTCTTCATACATGTTAAATTATGAATTGTGTTCCAACTGATCTAAGCAACAATATAACAATATTTATTTAAATTTTTAAATTTAACAAAGGGGATTCATTCAAATCAAGTTGAGAATTTAACAGTTTGTTACTACTTTTAAATTTATTAATTTCTACAGCCTCCAAAAGATCTAACTTCTTACCTTTATCACAAACATATAAAATTTCAAAATTTGGATCGAAGCAATGATTAAATTGGAATAGGTGGTTAGCATATTTTGAATATTCTAAATTTCTGTTATATGCTCTCATGTGTTCCTTTATCCGAGAGATAAAAGTTCTACCAGTTTGTCCTATATAGACATTGTCACATGTGCCACACATTAATTTATATACACCTGATAATATATTTCTCTCGGGTAATTATTCACATACTGCAATAATATATTTTTTTTCGCTTTTTTTATTTGAATGTATGTTGGTCTTGCATGGTCACATAAAATCCACAAAAATGAATTACACCTCGTCAATATGAAAAATCCAAATTCGGCGATTACTTTCCGCCAATATATTTATACTAGATTTCGAAAGATCAACGCAGACTACCCGCTCTGGTAAGAGATGTGAACCTCATTGCTTGCCATAAAGCAAACAGTAAAACTTTACTGATAAAAATTCATAAACTGTAAATAATTATGGAGACGGATAATGTTATCAAATTCTGCAAACAGGCTCTGTGAACACTTTATCTGCACAATTACCCAGTATATAAAACATAACCCATAATTTTCCCATAAATTATTATAAGTATAACATAGAAACACGCAAATTATCATTAGTAATGTCACGAGTGAATTTATCTAGAAAATTTGCAAATCAAGATTTGCATTTGTTAAGACTATTAAACGAATAAAATTAATCTGTTTACTAAAAATCATTATTTAAGTACAGTTACCGGTATTTTAAAATATTTATATTATGTAAACAGCGATGTTTGAAAACAAATCATATTTATTTATTGCCGAATAGGATCGCAATATTGTAAGAATGCACTCTACCGGAGAAATAATTAAACGTATCAACCTGTATATTATAATCAACATTATAGATTATTAATTTATTTTTTGGTAAACAACTCAGTAAAATCAAGGAATCTGTTCATTATTTACTACATTCAATGTATTTGTTGGAGAAAAATAATGCTTTGACCTGTTCAGAATATTAAAAAGGAGGAGCTTTCCTTATCACAAAGGCAGGAGCTGATAAAGAGAAATCGATATAAAGTGAGGTGAAACACTATAGTCATTGGTTGTAAAACAAAATTAATTGAAACGCGATTGGTCATTGACTACCATTTGGGGCATGAGTTAAATACTCCAAAATAATATACGATTTTCTATGCAACAAAACAATACAAAAACAGCAATTCAGTTAAAATATCAAAAGAAAAACTGGAAACCAATATGGAAAACTTTTATTATCCCTTATATCTCTTCAAACTTAAAAAAAATCAAGGATAGAATTTAATTGATGAACTGACATCAATAGAAGAATAAAATTCAAAGGCACTTCTTTTAATCCTCATTGGAAACCTTTATTTCAACAAGAAAATATACTGAATATAGTTAATCTGTGTATGTTTGAACGTTTAATGACAGGTAAACTTGGATGAATCGGGACATGGGGTGAATAGGGACACTTTTAAATTGTGTTCTCTCCACTGAAATCTAACCCAGCGAAATTGCAGACCTTTGTTGACTAACCTCTGTACTTCATATACCAAAACCAGTCGTGTGACATTTGGTTCTCGTTTAGTTATCTGAAGATTTTACAACAAAGAATTGGCGTTCCAGATAAGTGAATAGCTTCTTACATTTAATATTTTCGCTTTTATTATGCGTGTCACTTATTAACTCATGGTCCGCATACCAATTAATTTTTGCTAAATTATTAACTATTTGTCAGCAAAGAGATTGCGATCATTCCCGTATTTGTCGAAAACAGTTTAAGCGTTGCCAACCTATGAAAATTGAAAAACACTGTACTTCGGGTGAATAGGGATACTAATTTTCGGCCAGAGACAGCGTATTTCACGAATTTATTTGTAACTTTTGCATTTCAGATATGTAATTCTAAACAGAGTTGGACGGAAGTTGACATGCATATAGCTACCGTATTAAAGCACTTCGTCAGGGGAGGAGATTAGATTTTATCATGTGGCAGAGGAATTTGGGTACCTCGTTCGTGTCGTCACCGTAACAATGGGAGTGACAAGTCCCCTGAAAAAAAAACAGTTGGTACAAATAATTATTTTATTGTCCGCATGTGGATTTGAATTAGATTTCAACAATGTAAGAAAAGTAGCTTTTTGCTTCGCGGGGAAAAATGCAATAAGCTCAAATTTATCGTCACCAGAATCTGAAAAAAAAAAAAAAAAAAGTATACAATTATTATGGTAATGATGATACTGGAGAGACAGCACACAATAACACTATGCGTGGATTTTGTTTATAAAATATAACTATCCCATTTCATCACAACTGGAAGAATGCATCTGGTGTCATGGTAATGGACCTGAATGATATCATGAAGGAGCTGAGGGGGGGGGGAGTTTGTAGGCTTAATATAAAAAATAAATCTTATTATATGGTAGTTTATAGAGACTATTTAACTCATGCCCCAAATGGGAGTCAATGACCAATCACGTTTCAATGATTTCTGTTTTACAACCAATCAGAGTCGTGTTTCACCAAATATTTATCAGTGTTATAATTACCATATTAAAGAAAGCTCCTCCTTACAATATTGCGTTCCTTTGGCAATAAATAGTATGATCTGGTTGCAGTGATAAACAAAAGAAGCGGTAGAAGCGTACCTATCGTTTCTCATTTGTTTTCAAACATCGCCGTTTACATTAAATATATAAATATTTTAAAATAACTATCGTTAAATAATGATTTGTGAGTAAACAGCTTAATTTTATTCGTTAAATAGTCCTAACAAATGCCACTCTTGATTTCCAAATTCTCTAGATAAATTCACTCCTCACTTCGTGAGTCGTGAATTTATCGATAATTTGGAAATCACTCGTGGCATTACTTATGACTATTCAACTCATGCCCCAAATGGGAGTCAATGACCAATCACATTTCAATGATTTTTGATTTACAACAAATCACAGTCGTGTTTCGCCTAAAATTTACAAACTAAAGTTTATCATAATAAAGAAAGCACCACCTTTTTAACATTCTGAATGGGTCATAGCATTATTTTGCAGTGACTGACCCTCTAAGAAATACGGCTACTAGATTGTATATATAGTGCATGAATGTCAGCAGAAAACGCATGCGACAGATAATATAAAAACATTTGTAACAATTGATTATACCACAAACAAAACACTGCATTTTCTTAAACGAATTATTTTCCAGGAAATGACGTTGCAGAAAAGTACAATTGACATGTTTACATCATAGGACATCAGAAACCTATAACGTTGGTTATACATTTCTCCACTAGGGTGCATTCTTACAATATTGCGATCCCTTGGCAATGAATAATATTATGATCTGGTTGCAGTGATGAACAAAGCAAGGAAATGAAGCGTACCAATAGTTTAATTTGTTTTCAAACATCGCCGTTTACATTAAATATATAACTATTTTAAAATAACTTTTTTAAATAACTTTATTGCTAATTTACAATCTATCTTGAAAAGACAATAAGTAAATTTGTTAAAATACATAACTTGTTAGGAGAATACTGCCCATTGACAGCCTCCAGTAGACAACATTTTATGGGAAAATGAAAGCAAGTTCTAATGTTTTATTTCTTTTTAGTCTTCTTATTTCTTCACTGTTGTCTAGAAGATTGATTGCAAGATGATTAGGACGAACTTCTAGTCGCCTTAGATATCGAGTGCTGTACTTTTCTATTTCTTCTTTTACAGTAGCTATTTTTAAATCATGATGAATGGTGACGTTGTTTACATACCATGGAGCAGCAACAATAAAACGAAGGGTCTTAGACTGAAATCTCTGTAAAATTTCAATATTGGAATTGCTGGCAGTTCCCCATAATTGAATACCGTAAGTCCAAATAGGCTTGAGTATAGTTTTATATATTAGAAGTTTATTTTCTAGACTCAGTTTTGATTTGTGACCTATGAGCCAATTAAATTTTGATGTTTTTAGTTTTAATTCTGTACGTTTTTGTTGAATGTGTTTCTTCCATGTTAAACGACGATCAAGATGTATTCCTATAGTTAAATAATGATTTGTGAGTAAACAGCTTAATTTTATTCGTTAAATAGTCGTAACAAATGCCACTCTTGATTTCCAAATTCTCTAGATAAATTGGAAATCACTCGTGGTATTACTTATGAAAAATATGTTATAAGATTGTGTTTAAATTTTCTGAGAAAGCAATATTTTACCGATGTGTCATTTAAAAACTGTCCCGATTTACCCAAAAGACTGTCTCTATTCACTCTAACAAATTAGGAAGGATAGTTGACATGCAGTACTGGAATATAAACAGTTCCTTATGTTTGAAGAGAAAAATTATACGCTCAGACCGGGACTTGAACCCGGGACCCTTGGTTCTCTAGACCAAGTGCTCTACCAACTGAGCTACCTGAGCAAGTACCGATCTAAACGCAAATCTTTCTCTATATACATTTTCTCTATGTACATTGTTCCTTACGTATTGAGTGATAAAACTTATCCATCCATCCATCCATCCATAGTAATTCTGCCCGAAGACAGGTCCTTCACTGCAATCATAGCATTTTCATGCTATGCTTGCACCTTTACTAGGGAATTATAGGTGTGATAGCTTCCCGTTGCTTTCCACACCGGTGAAGGATGATAATGATAAGGGTGATGATGATGGCCATATGGTTTCGGGGACCGTTTGGGCCTTAAAGTTTTCCTGACATTTGTCTTACAGATGAGGAAAAACCCCGATAAAAACCTCACCCAAAAAAACTGTCCCAACCGAGGATCCAACCCGGGCCCGCTTCGTGACAAGGCAGCACGATATCTCGAGACCACAGTGGTGAACATTTGATAAAACTATAACTAGTACAAAATATTGATCAAATATTATATTCAATCATGAAATATAAAACTGATAATACAAATTTTCTTATTTTTCTCCAGATTCACCCTACCTGACCCTAGTTAAAAAAGGGCTTATAAACTCTAGTATAGGACACGGCATAAACGATATCGTGAGATAAGCTTATGGATATCTATACCCCAGTTATTATCTCAGTTTAAACCAGGTTTTCTAGAATAAGAGTACAGTAATTTGTAATATTAATTTTTATGACAGGCTCATTTGTAAGAAAGACGGAGTTAAGAATACAGGGCTGAATTCAAGTGACTCGCGCCATATTCATCGACCATTCATTTGAGAAGAAAAAACAATAGGGTGGGCGTTGTATCCACGTGTCATGGCATTTAATTATGATATGACAGGTGAACAAGAATGATGACACATGAAGCAAACAATCAGTTGGAAAGTGTCATCCACGCAGACATGCAGGATGTGCAACTTGCTAATTCTATTCACAAGGCAGCGATAACCTGCAAGACAAATTGTTTAACGCGGTGAGATTCGTATAAAAGCAGGTGACTTGGTCAGACAGACATTCCGTGACTTTCTAATAGATAACATCTTCCTTTTGTCGATAAAAATCCTCTCTGACAAACAAGATCGATCGTATTCTCGATATCGAGTGATAGTTTTAAACTATACGATAACATCGCACATTTTGTATGTCCAGACTGATTAACTGTATACAAGACACTGGAATAACATGCTACAATCTGTAGAATAAAACAAAGAAATGGCTGACACGATAAATACAGGGTATAACGCAACAACTTTAGAAATTTCATATACCTAAAGAATATCGTTTTATATTAGATACATATGATCTACAAAGAGCTATTTTTAATTTGCAAAAAGTAAGTGCCAATTACAATTTAAAAATTTCAAAGAATAAAACTAAAATTTTAGCATTTAAAGACATGATACCTTAAGAGCAAAAATAGTAATTGATAATAACATTTTAGAGCAAGTGAACAGTTGTAAATATGTAGGTTTCAATTTATCATATGTTAAAACTCAGATATGACAAAAATAAATAAATTTAATCTAATGTGTGGCACTATTAAAATAACCCTTAAAAACACAAGAAAAGAAACAAAAATTAAATTTTATAAAGTACTGTCTGTTCCTATATTGATGTATGGATCAGTATGTTGGACGATCACTAAAACACAAGAACAAAGACTGGGAGCAGCTGAGATAAGATTTTTAAGAAATATAGCAGGATATACTCTGCTAGATAAGAAAAGGAATGAAAATATAAGAAAAGAACTAAATATTTTCAAACTTACAGACCGAATAATTAAATATAGGAACGCCTGGAAAGAACATATTGATAGAATGCCAGAAGGAAGATTTCCTAAATTATTGCTAAATTATAAACCGCACGGAAGGAAAAATGTTGGTCGCCCACACAGAAGATAAAAGTAAGTAAAGTGATCCCACAACAGGCCCGGAGGCCCTTGGGGTAGTAGGAGGTTAAGGCTCCCACTTTTTCTAGACAATCGGCACTTTATGTCAGCCGGGTTGTCTGCCCTGCGTGACGGCCGCCTTTACCCCAGAACAAGCGTCTGGTACTCATTTCCGTTAGAGGCTGAGTTGACCCCAGGGCCATAGTGCCGCCCGAGAGTTTGGGTCAGTTTAAAAATCCTGACCCCAACGGGACTTGAACCCTCGACCCTCCGGCTTGTAGCTCAGTGCCTTAACCACTACGCTACGGCGTGCCCCCCCCCCACACAGAAGGTGGTCTGAACAATTTAAACAATTCTAGCTTTCATGGAACCGGAACGAGCCAACAGGCTTAATCCCTGGATGATGATGATTAGATACATGACACAAACCACATAGTGTCTATCATCCTACATAATTTAAGTATTGCTACAAATGCAATATATATATATATATATATATATGCGCCTACCAAGTCTGTATGTATATTTCATGTTGGGCCTACCGTACCTAACTTTTTTATTGAAAATTTATTAAAATGCTTTTATTAGTTTCTGCCATGTTAGACCATTTTCAGAAATAACCTTATTGGAAAGTTTCGCAAGTCCTGAACATCAAGAAACAATTATACTTAAGATATATATCATCATCATCATCATAGCATATTCACGAATTTAAGTCATTTGTTGACCTGTTTCGGCCTCAAGAGAAACACCATCCAGAAGTCTTTTGAGTGGACGTCCTGGTCTTCTTCTTCCTGCAGGATATCTTAACATTTATTTGGGTATCCTGTGATCTTCCATTCGATGAACATGTTGCATCCATCTTGACTTATAATCAGAAATGTTGTTTTATAAAGGTTCCATGTGTAATTCTTCTAAGATATCTTCATTTCTTTTTTGTGATCTAGTAGTGTGCATCCTGCAGTCCTCCGAAGATATCTCATTTCAGCAGATCTAAGTCTCTGTATATCCTTCTGTTTCAATGTCCATACTTCGCTACCATACAAAAGAGTTGGAAGAGCCAGTGTTTTATACAGTTTTAATTTTCAATGTTTTTGGACTGTGGCTTGAAGATAGAATTTATTAACCCTAAAATCCTTAAAATTTTGATATTTTTACATTTACATCCTTTTCTTCTTAATATGAAATATTGCATCCTAGATATGTAAAATTATTCATCTGCTCCAAAATTTTATTGTCAAGTACAATTTTAATTCTGACAGGAATTACAACTTGAAATTCCATAATTTTTGTTTTCTTTGTAGATATCTTCAATCCATATTCTTCTGTAATTTTGTTAAGTTCATATTGATCTTTCTGCAGATTATCTTCTGAATTTGCAATTATTATTTGGTCATCTGCAAACAATCGGGTGTTTAATTTAGTATTTTCTGATATTATTATTCTAAATTTATATGTCTTGTTCCAACAACATATTACTTCGTTGATATAGATTGCAAAGAGCGTTGGGGATAGGGGGCAGCCCAACTTCTTCAGAAAATCTGTTGTTTAATTAAATTTTTATGGTATTGTCTTTCTAAATATTTTTAGACATATATATATATATATATATATATATATATATATATATATATATGACATGATAAGAAAAATAAACGCCTGAACGGGGTTTGAACCCAGAGTTCAGGCGATTATTTTTCTTATCATGTCACATTAAGCTTGCATTGCTCAATGTCAAAAATTTAATTATAACACACACACACACACACACACAACATATATATATATATATATATATATATATATATATGGTATGATAAGAAAAATAAATGCCTGGACGGGATTCGAACCCGGATCTCTGAGTCTGTACCTCAGCGTGATATCCATTACACTACCAGGCGAATCCAATTCAAACACTTATTTTTCTTATATATGTATTATACTCTCCATTATTACTAGATGCCGCGAGAACACTGTCTTCACTGCCATCTAGTAGCTGACTATATCAATAAGCAAATTAAAGAGAATATTTTATTTTACTTTATAGCAGTGACGCTTTATCGATGTTATAATTAAATCTTTAACATTGAGCAATGCAAGCTTAATATGGTATGATAAGAAAAATAAATGCCTGGACGGGATTCGAACCCGGATCTCTGAGTCTGTACCTCAGATACACGCGCGCGCACACACAATACAAGTATTTTCTAATGCATTTGTTTGCCTCTTTGCTTTCTAGATTGATAACACTTGAGTTTGGTGTAACACAGTCGAAAATGGTATAAGCATATTTCAAAAGGTATATTATAAAACATAAGGAAAGTAAAAAATAGAGAACAATGTGTTTTAATAATAAATAATTTCACAGCAATAAAGTATATCAAATTATACATTGATCCTAACATATAGGATACAAAAGGACTAAAGAGGTATACAAGACACATTAATATATACTCCTAACTATGATAATTCATGTGCAGTACCACTGGTAGTTTTACCGACAAAATTTACTAATAATTTTAAGTATATAGACTGGAACAGAACTCTAGCGACAACATTTCACAGATTGTATAGGAACATTGGATGAATGTTTTGATATAAGGAACCCATTGTCTCCTATGATTTTTGCAGATAAACATGTCTTTTGGATCGTGAAAAATAGGGCTCTGATATTTTACAAAGTAGACGTGTCTTAATACCCTGGGATGGTAGAGTGTAAGCAACAATTGATGCACACTTTGTCGTGATTTTGGGGATCGACATTTCGAACTGCTTATAGTGCTTACGTTATGGAAGATTACACATTATAGTGTACAGTACAGTGTTTATCAATCAAGATTATTAATTTCACAATTTTTCTTTGTAATCTTAGAAGAATTACACATGGAATCTTTAGAAAACAAAATTTCTGATTATAAGTCAAGATGGATACAACATGTTCATCGAATGGAAGATCACAGAATACCCAAACTAATGTTAAGATATCAACCCGCAGGAAGAAGAAGACCAGGACGTCCACTCAAAAGACTTCTGGATGGTGTTTCTCTTGAGGCCGAAACAGGTCAACAAATGGCCTAAATTCGTGAATGTACTATGATGATGATGATGATCTATCAGAACCCATCATATCAAGGATAAGCTACATTACTAACACATCAACATATTATTGTGTAATAAATAGGGCCCGGATTTTGATGAAATGTCATCTTTTTTATGAGTTGTCAGAGAGAATGCAGATTAATAATTAAGTGCATTGTGCAATAAATATGTAAGATATATGAAATTTTTATAGGTCATTAAAATGCATTTTTTCCGCCTTTTTCAAATTTTATCTGTTATTTTAGGTTATTTTATTTATTTTTCGTACTTTTACACGTCAGTTTTTAAATAATCTATGTTTAAATGTTCATTTTTGTCTTTTTTTGTGCTCAGGCAAGTCACTGAGAAACCACAGTGCGTTGCCTCAATATCACATGAAAACACTGTGCTCTGCTTCCACGTGGATTGATTCGGTGCTTCCCCTTCAATGCGGGAATCTTTCGATTTGTAATATTTCCATTTGTCTCACGAGAATAGCGTTTCTGTATGGTTGTGTTGATTTTCGTACAGTGCAAAATGCCAAAACAAAAATTGTCTAGTGATATCCGTTTAAGACAGTATGTAACATAATTCGAACAAGCATTTTTTACTGAAGGGAATGTATTATTTTGCAAGGTGTGCGAAATTAAAGTAGCTGCAGATAAACGTTTCACTGTACATCAACATATCGGGCGCAAGAAACATTTACGGGTCCTTAAAAATGTGAACTAAAGAAAAGTGTCTGAATTACTGCTAAAACAAATTTCTTCCACATCAAATAGCAAGTCATCTCTATTTTTTAAAGAATTATGTGAAGTTGACGATTTTATTATTAATTTAACACTTCTCATTGAAGGATAAATTATATTTGAAGAGCATTTGGCGCGAGGGAATTACAACGTACATAAGAGAAAAATTTGCGTCTAGATCGTAACTCGCCTCGATAGCTCAGTTGGTAGAGATTTAAGATTTTAAGATTTAAGATTTATTTAGCCTGGTGGAGTTAAGGCCATGTGGCCTTCTCTTCCACTCACCAGGACAAACATATATTACATAAGAATATAACAATCTTAATTAACTCTAATATTAAACACTAAGTAAAAATTTGAGAAAAAAGATAATATCTAATATACATATTACGATCTATAATACAACCAGTTAATATTAGTTAAAATTAAGACTAAAACTAATAATAAAATGTATACAAGCAAGACATATTAAATTGTCCCTGTCTAGTGTATATAAAAAACAGGAAAATAATGAGATATAGAAAACTAATTTTACGATTATACAATATTTAAAACAAAACAAATACAAATATTTGTTATTCTTAATATTATTTACATAAATAATTAAATATATTAATATTGCTAAAAGAATACTATCAGTGAGGTGTATAAGTTAGTTTGTTATTAAATAATTCTTTAGTTTGTTTTTGAAGGATGTTATAGTTTGACAGTCTCTGACATAGGGTGGAAGGGAATTCCATGTTTTGGTAAGTGACACCGTAAAAGTGTCATGGCGGATTGTGAATAAGAGTGAAACTGGTTGCTCGTGTTTTTGCACAATTTTCAGCAGGTGTTAGTTTGTTTTTATAAACGTAATATCGATATTGTGAATTTAGTTTGTTTTTGCTTAATTTTACGCATAATGGCTCCACGTAAAGCAAGAAATTGTGAAGAAAGCAAAGAAGAAATAACTAAGCGTGTGGTCCAAGAATGTTTGCGGGATCCAGCCATGTTGCAGCTGTTGAAGGACTCCGTGCGTGAGGCTATTGTATCGGAGCTAAAGGTAACTATAGACCGTAATACGGAAGTTATTAGGCAGTTGGAACTCTCGCTTCAGGAGAGGGACAACAAAATATTAAAACTGGAACAACAGTTAAGTGAGAAAACCGACTCGCTAGAGCAATACCAACGTCGACAGTTGTCTACGTATTTTCGGTATACCTGAACAGGATGGTGAAGATACGGACAATATAGCAATCGACGTGGCCTCCAAAATTGGAGTTAAATTAGAAACCTGTGATATCGACAGGAGTCACAGGGTTGGGAAAAAATCGGATCGACCACGGCCTGTTATTGTTAAGTTTATCAGTTATAGAAAGAGAAGGGAGGTCTTCCAAAATACAAAAACAATTGAAAGGCAGTGGGATCACAGTAAGAGAAGATCTCACCCAAATTAGATATAAATTGTTAAAGGACTGCATCACAAAATTTGGCGTCACAAATGTGTGGACAATTGATGGCGCAATACATGTGAAAAATGGAGATACCAAACGCATCATCACCCGGGCCTCTGATATGTAAATCTACCTAGTGCAAACACGCCCAGTGATACCATATCCCCAATTTAGCACTTTTATATAAATTATTAAAATTATATTTAGAAATTTCACATTAATTATTAGTATTATATTTAGAAATTTTACTTTATTTATTAATTTAATATTTGAATAAGATATTAGTGACTTGTTCTTTTCTTATAATTCTAGTTAAAATATTTTTAAAATTTTCCATCCAAATAATGCTATTCATTTGGCGGTCTCTGACAGGTTAGAGGACACTACCCTTCTCAAACCCCTTCCAAACAACAATAATGCAAGACAGGTTCTAGAAAACAGCATTTCTCCCTCCCGTCTTCCCTACATGTGGTTCACTTGAACGCACAAAGCTTAACTGCACATACAGACGATATTAGAATGATTTTTTCTTCTTCCAATATTCATGCTATTCTCGTATCAGAAACATGGCTCACTCCCTCCATTAATTCTAGTTTAATTGACATGGATGGTTATACTTTTCTTAGACATGATCGTGTACATAGTCGAGGGGGCGGTGTGTTGGTGTCTTCGTTAGGACAGACCTTTGCCCTAAGTCTGTATACTTTTCTAATAACGAGACATCTCCGAAATTATGTTTATAGAAATATACGCAAGCTTCAAAAAATGCCTTCTTTGTGTAGTGTACCAACCCCCTAAAATGAAAAAAATAGCAGAAATAGAATCCGCTCTACAAAACGCACGTATACAATATGAACACGTTATCGTCATGGGTGACTTTAATATAAATATACTAGACACTGACAACAGACATACACAACAGCTTATGTCCGCGTTCCAAGTTTGTGATATGACTATCCTTCCCTTACAGCCTACACATCACACCAATCACTCTGAGACTTTACTTGACTTAATTGCTACTAATAATCCAGACAGAGTACTAACCCACGGGCAACTGTCAGCTCCCGGAATATCAGCACATGATATTATATTCTTAGCATATTCACTGCAGTGCCCTAAACTAGCTCGTAAGACTATCACATATAGAGACCTAAAACATATAAACAATGCAGCTCTACTTGAAGACGCTATAAAATTACCCTGGCATACTATATGGCGTTGCATTCTGTTGACGAAAAAGTTGAGGCATTAAATAACCTTATATTACAACTATATGACAGACACGCTCCACTGAAAACTAAACTAGTGAAACGACACCCTGCTCCCTGGATGTCTGCTAACATTCGTGACTTGATGATGACTGAAAGAGACGCAGCATATCGGAAATATAGAGTTGACAAAACTGATATAAATCTTAATCACTATAAACGGTTACGAAACAAGACTACACAAACTATCAGAAACGCCAAACTTAGATATCTATACAGCCTTACTGAACCTAATAACAATAACCCAGATATTTGGAAAAATCTGAATAAAATGGGTGTAGGTAGGAAACACACACAGGTAGAAAAACTACCTGTTTCTCTGAACACACTTAATAACCATTTTACAAGCACATTCTTTACTCCTAAAGACAAAACACATACAATAAGTGAACTACTATTGACAAATCCACCAGACAGAGAACATTTCCATTTTTCATATCTTACAGAAAATGACATAAAGAAAGCTCTCAAACGAATAAAAACAAAAGCAGAAGGTACTGACCGTATAAATATCACTCTACTTAACAAAATAATCGACGTTATACTACCTACCATAACTCATGTTTTCAACTCTTCACTACAAACCTCTATATATCCCACATTATGGAAGCAAGCAATTGTACGCCCACTCCCGAAGTAAAAACTCCCTTAACTCCTAACGATTTTCGACCCATTAGTATATTACCTACCCTTTCAAAAGCTTTGGAACGATTAGTCCACAAACAACTGACTGACTACCTAACTGAACACGACCTTTTAGATCAATACCAATCAGGCTTTAGGACAGGACACAATACAAATACTGCTCTACTAAATATATGTGAAGACATACGCGAAGCATCTGATAATCGAAAACTTACTATTCTTACACTACTTGACTTTAGTAAAGCATTACACGGTAGACTTGGACTTATTGTTGCTTAAACTAAAAAACCTCTCACTTTCTGACAGTGTCACGCAATGGTTCAACTCCTACCTTCGTGAGCGCCAGCAATATGTTGTAGGAAATTCTACATTACGCTCTTCTTGGACCTACCGTAAAGCTGGAGTTCCACAGGGCTCGGTGCTCGGCCCATTGCTTTTTACAATCTATATAAACGACATATCTGACTCCCTAAAACATTGCAAACATCATTTATTTGCGGACGACATGCAGATCTACCTTCACTCAGACAAATATTCTTTAAATGATGCGGTAACCAAAATTAATGAGGACCTTGACTCGCTAACGGCGTGGACAGAGAAATATGGACTTGAATTAAATCCTAGAAAGACACAAGCAATCATTATGGGCCATCAGAGACTATTATCCTCAATTAACACAAATGCAGTATTACATGTGTCACTTAATGGGGTTCAGATCCCTTATAGTGAGACAGTAAAAAATCTAGGAGTGTTTATGGATAAACATTTAATTTGGAATAAACAAATAAATAACACTTGCAAAACTATCTTCTCAATAATACACTCATTAAATCGTATAAGAAATTGTTTACCGTTTTCTCTAAGAAAAATGCTAGTAGAAACACTCGCAATGCCCCATTTTGATTATTGTGATACTCTTTTTACTGACCTAAATACTGTTCTTACCCAAAGACTTCAACGTGTTCACAATTCTTGCATACGTTTTATTTGTGGTATACGTAGATTTGATCACGTTACACCATCCCTGGAACAATTGTCATGGCTTCGTCTTCAAGATCGTAGAACCATCCGTTCCCTATGCCTACTCTATAACATATTACACACATCTTTACCTTATTATTTATCACACAGCTTCACTAAACTCTCTGATACACATAAACTTAGATACCCGATCCCTTGAGCACAGTGTCCTCTATATCCCTCCTCATCATACTACCTATTATTCGAAATCTTTTACAGTTTCTCTTGCTAGAACATGGAATTCACTTCCACCCTATGTCAGAGACTGCCAAACTTTACCATCTTTCAGAAATAAATTGAAAATAAATCACTAACAGAAACAACTCACTAATACTACTTTTTAAGAATTAATAATGCGTTTTTGCATTATTTAATAAAAATAGACTTAGGATTTGTTAATATATTTACCTAATGCCTTGTATAAAAAGCGTAGATTAATTCATTGTAGTGTATTTTTTTCTCTTCTTTTTATGCATAGTAGATTCGAGCTGTTATTCCTTTTTTTATTCATTGTATCATTAATTTAATTTTAATTGTATTTAGTTTCATTCTATTATTAGACATTAATTTCATTATTATTCAATATGACAGATAATTAATTGTTCAATGACTATTATTGTAACTTTTTTTTGTATTCATATGTAACATGTTTGTCCTGTCTATTATGACTACTATTGTAATTTTTTTTGTATTCATGTGTAACATATGTTTGTCCTGTTTTATATGACTATTATTGTATTTTTTTTTGTATTCATATGTAACATATGCTTGTTCTGGTGAGTGGAAGAGAAGGCCACATGGCCTTAACTCCACCAGGCTAAATAAATCTATTCAAAATTAAAAGATAATGAATAATATACAGTGTGATGAGGCGGGATATAAAGGACAATGTGCTGATGGGATCGAGTGTCAAGATTATGTGTGTCGGATAGTCTGATGAAGCGGCGTGATAAATAATTAGGCGATGATGTGTGAAGTATTTTATAGAGAAGGGATAGGGAATGGACAGTTCTACGATCTCTTAGACGAAACCACGATAATTGTTCCAGGGACGGTGTAACATGGTCAAATTTGCGAATACCACAAATAAAACGTGCGCAAGAATTATGAACACGTTGAAGTCTTTGAGTGGAAATAATATTTAAGTCTGTAAAAAGAGTGTCACAATAATCAAAATGGGGGCATTGCAAGTGTTTCTACTAACATTTTTCCTAAGGGCGAATGGCAAACAATTTCGTACACGATTTAATGAATGTATTATTGAAAAGACTGTTTTGCATGTATGGTTTATTTGTGTATTCCAATTTAAGTTTTTGTCAATAAATACTCCTAGAATTTTTACTGTCTCACTATAAGGGATTTGAACTCCGTTTAGTGACACATGCGAAACTGTGTTTAGGTTAATTGTAGATAGTAGTCTCTGATGGCCCATAATGATTGATTGTGACTTTTTAGGATTTAATTGCAGTCCATATTTAACTGTCCAAGTCATTAGCGAGTCAAGATCCTCGTTAATTTTGGCAACAGCGTCATTTAGTGAATATTTGTCTGCGTGGATGTAGATTTGCATGTCGTCTGCAAATAAATTATGTTTGCAATGCTTTAGGGAGTTAGATATGTCATTTATGTAGATTGAAAAAAGCAAAGGTCCAAGTACCGAACCCTGTGGAACCCCAGCTTTACGGAAGGACCAAGAAGAACATAATGTATGATTTCCTATAACAGATTGCTGGCGCTCATGAAGGTAGGAATTGAACCATTTCGTGGCACTATCAGAGAGTAAGAGGTTTTTAAGTTTATGCAACAATAAGTCCAAGTCTACCGTGTCGAATGCTTTACTAAAGTCCAGTAATGTAAGAATGGTAAGTTTTCGATTATCAGCAGCTTCGCGTATGTCTTCGCAAATATTTAGTAGAGCAGTATTTGTATTGTGTCCTGTCCTGAAGCCTGACTGAAATTGGGTCTAGAAGGTTGTAATCATTTAGGTATTCAGTCAGTTGTTTATGGACTAATCGTTCCAGAGCTTTTGAAAGAGTAGGTAAAATGCTAATGGGTCGAAAGTCGTTCGGGGTTGAGGGCGTTTTAACTTTAGGCAGTGGACGTACGAGGGCTTGTTTCCACAATGAGGGATATGTAGAAGTTTGTAGTGAGGAGTTAAAAATATGAGTTATAGTAGGTAGTATAGCTTCGATTATTTTATTCAGTAAAGTAATATTTATACGGTCAGTTCCTTCTGCTTGGTTTTTATTCGCATTATGGCTTTCTTTACGTCGTAGTCTGTAACATATGAGAAGTGGAAATGTTCTCTGTCGGGTTGATTTGTCAGTGATAATTCATTTATTGTTTGTTCTTTATCCTTTGGAGTAGTAGTTATACCTGTGAAGTGATTATTGAGTGTGTCCAGGGAAACAGGTAATTTGTCTACCTGTGTGTCTTTTCTCCCATTCCCATTCTATTCAAGTTTTTCCAGATTTCTGAAGTATTGGTATTTGTTAGGTTGTATAAATGTCTAAGTTTGGCGTTTCTTATAGCTTGATTTGTCTTGTTACGTAACTGTTTATATTGAGTGAGACTTGTGTCTGTTTTGTTGAGTCTATATTTCTTATGTGCTGCGTCTCTATCAGTCATCAAGTTACGAATTGAAAGAGTCATCCAGGGTGCAGGGCGTCGTTTCACGAGTTTAGTTTTTAGTGGGGCATGTCTGTTGTATAATTGTAGTATAAAGTCATTTAGTGTCTCAACTTTTTCATCTACAGAATGCAGCGTCCATATTGAATGCCACGGCATCTGCATAGCTTCTTCAATTAGGGTTGCATTGTCTATATGTTTTAAGTCTCTATACGTAATAGTCTTTCGAGTCGGTTTAGGGCACTGCAGTGAATATGCTAAGAATATAATATCATGTGCTGATATTCCGGGGCTGGCAGTTGCCCGTGAGTAAGTACTCTGTCTGGATTATTAGTTGCAATTAAGTCAAGTAACGTCTCAGAGTGATGAGTGTGATGTGTAGGTCGTAGGGGTAGGAGTGTCATATCACAAGCCTGGAACGTAGCCATCAGTTGTTGTGTATGTCTGTTATCAGTGTCTAGTATATTTATATTAAAGTCGCCCATAACGATAACATGTTCATATTGTATTCGCGCGTTTTGTAAAGTGGACTCAATTTCAGCGATGGCTTTTATTTTAGGAGGTTGGTATACTACACAGAGAAGACATTTTTTGAAACTGACAAATATTTCTATGAACATAATTTCGGCAGATGGTTCGTTATTAGATAGATACACAATTTTAGGAGTAAGGTCTGTTCTAACGAAGGCTCCAATACCGCCCCCGCGACTGTAAACACGATCGTGTCTAAGAAAAGTATAACCATCCATGTTAATTAAAGAAGAGGTAATGGTGGGATTTAGCCACGTTTCAGATATGAGAAGAGCATGAATATTTAAAGAGAAGAAAATTGTTCTGACTTCATCTATATGAGCAGTAATACTTTGAGCATTGAAATGGGCTACCTGCAAGGAAGTAGGGTATGTGGACAAAGCTATTTCTAAAGCATTCCTTGAAGTAGTGGGGTCGAGAAGGGGAGTGGGAAGGTTATTGTCCTGTAGCCTGTCAAAGACTGTCAAAGGAAAATCATCATTTAAACGAAAAATGGTCGTAAAAATTTCAACAAACTTACAAACTAAACTTGGTATCACGTCACTAAGAATATCTTAATTTTATGTAGGTTATTATTAATAAAATGTTTAAAGTGATAACTGTCGGTTATTCACTGGCCGTGTTTGCACTAATTATATTTCTGAGGCCGGAGAATGATGCGTTTGTTATCTCCTTCTTTAACATGGATTGCTCCGTCAATTGTCCACACATTTGTTACACCATATTTGGTGATGCATTCTTTTAATAGCTTATACCTCATTTGAGTTAAGTCTTCCCTAATTGTAACACCACTCCCTTTCAGCTGTTTTTTGTTCTGGAAAACCTCTCTCCTTTTCCGATAGCTTACGAATTTGACGATAACCGGCCGTGGCCGGTCCGCCTTTCTCCCCACACGATGACTCCTATCTATATCGCATGTTTCCAATTTAATACCTATTTTAGACGCCACATCGATAGCTATTTTGTCTGTATCCTCAGCGTCCATCTCAGGGATGCCAAAGATACGTAAGCATTGGCGGCGTTGGTACTGTTCAAGGGAATCAGTTTTTTCGCACAACAGTTGTTCTAGTTTCATTATTTTAGTATCCCTTTCCTGTAACGACAGCTCCAACTGTTTAATGACCTCAGTGTTCCGATCTATGGTAGAGCACTTGGCTCGGAAAGCCAAGGGTCCCGGGTTCGAGTCCCGGTCTAGGCGAAAATTTTTCTCTTCAAATATAATTATGTGAAGTGTTTGTGAGTGCAAATATTCAACTAGAAAAACTAAACAATTCTAAATTACGTGGTTTTCTTGAACGCCATAGGTCATACTGTTCCAGACGAATCAACATTGAGTAAAAAACTATTTAATAAAATGTTATGAAGACACATTAAACTATATAAAACCGTGTTAGCTGACAACCGCCAATCGTTCACTTTTGATAACTTTAGGATCGCCATTGTGGTGTATTGTAATGTTTAGTTAATAACTTTTCAAATTAGTTTAATAGAAATGAGATTGACCTGGTGATAATAATTATTTTCTTATTATTTTATATTACTACTAAGAACAGGAATTGCTTTAGAATAGTTATCTCAATCAATAATCATTATTTCTCTTAGATCATTTCTAATTAATAAATTATTAATTAGTTAATTATTATGAAATTTATAATATTCATTAGGTCAATTTTTTACACTTTTACATCATTTTAAGAGAATTTTAAGGGAATATTATAAGTCATTTTTTAAATATTTTACAGTCATAAACATCCGGGTCCTAGTAATAAGTGACAGAAATATGCGTTCCTTGTATAAAAACATAAAAAAAACTCTTGGCGCGACATACCTAGAAGGCCCTTAGCCTACCAGCCGGCTGCTGGACTTACATCCATATGTTTTAATCACAGAGGTAGATGATCATCTAACCTGTGTAGGGGTGACATGTGGTCAGCATGTCGAACCCCCAGCCGTTATAGCTGGTCTTCACAACCTGGAGCCGCTACTTATTGTAGCTACTCAAATGCCTCACGATGCTGGGTGGGCACCGGTCCCATACTGGCCGAAATTCCATGAGAAAATTTCTTCCCCCATGGAGACTCGAACCAGCGCAAGTCCCGTAGTTCTGAGCCAAGGCTTCCTGCTTTAACCACTCGGCTACGGCGCGGGACAAAAACATTCAACACAGACGATAAAGTTCTGTTCCACTCTGTATAATTAACAAATAAATACAAATTTAGAAAATAAATTAATCTTAATACACAGGTTATACTGTATACCCAAAGTTCTACATACGGTATTACCACAGATGTTCAAGTGTCTGGAAATATGGGTTTTAAAATATAATCTTAAGTGTACTGTTGTCAATTTGCGTCCTTTACGTTGTCAAAAGTGAAAACAAATACAGACTCAGATTTCACTCACTAATGCGAGAAGTGAAAGTAACTCTTAACACTGTGAGTAGATAAAAGCAATCACAAATATGAACAAAGAATAGTTTCATGTTACAGGAATTTAGCGCAAATAATGCTATTCTTCCAGAACAAACATTGGATGAAAGACCGCAAAATGAGTCACTGGGCAACAAATGTTTAGACTTCAAGCGAGCGTGCACGTTGCTACAATACACTGTACAAATATTTAGTTTGTAAGACTGAAATGAACAAATATTCCTGTAATTATTTGACTAAATATTATATCAAAAAGCCACGAAATGAAGAGTGTAAAATCGCACAACCAAATATCCTTAAAGAGGCTTCTATATCTATCAATCTGTATTAAATATAATTAGGAAATAACACTATGAACACAAGATCACAACATAGTCTCTTGCTTAATATACCGCAACATAGGACATCACATCACTCCATGTCATATACCATCTCCACTTCTCGCAACTGGAATTCCCTACCACAAGACATAAGGGGCTGCCGGACATTGGCATCTTTTAAAAGAAATCTAAATTTATATTTGCTGTAAACTCGACTTCATTATTATCCAGTGTAAGATATATATATATATTAATTGGTGTTTCCCGTATAATGTATCATATTATTATTATTATTATTATTATTATTATCGTATCATTATTGTTATTACCCTATAAAATGTTGTTTGTACATGACATTTACATTGCTACATTTATTGTATCTTTAACTGTTTATAATTAGTATAGTGTATATCTATATTTGTCGAATATTTATTTGTATTTGTGCTGGTTGAGTGGAAGAGAGGGCCTTATGGCCTTAACTCTGCCAGAATAAATAAAGTATTATTATTATTATTATTATTATTATTATTATTATTATTATTATATTATTATTATTATTATTATTATGATGAGCTATCTTTTAATTAAAGCGTTAGATATTTTGACTCATCTAATTTTTTTCTAATTTCAAAGTTTTCTTTTCCAAACTTTTTGATGGTTATTATTTTTTTTGAAAACAATGGAAATGAAATTGAAATAAACCCTTGGTTCGACAGCATCGAAAACTAAAGCCGAAAGAATTAGTTGTCAATATGAAGCATGTGGTAGTAAACAAAAAACACACGGTTAGCGTAACGCATTCCTCCAATCTTAGTTGCGTTTAAGAGTTGGGATCCGACTAGAATGATCCAGTGATGAATGTGTTCAGGCTTGAATTACGTTCCTTCCTCCCCTTCTCTGTTAATTGGACATGTGGTCGGGCCTTGAAAGAAAGATGTTGAAGAACATATTGCATCCCATTACGAATTAACGCTCTTTTCCCTTGGCTGGGATTTATATGGCTTGAATCTCCAAACCCTGAATTCCAGTGGAAAACACCCTCCTCACTCACAGACAGGTGATTATTTAACCCGCCCCCCCACTACCATAAGTTAATGTAAAAGCCACATTTAAAATCATCAGGTTGAAAATTCGCCTCCATCTGGTATAGGACTTATTTATTCTCCAGGTAGCACATGCAGTGTTAATCTGCGGGAGGACTAGAAGGCCTTGGCCTGGGATGTCGGCCTAGAAGAGTGCTAAATAATGAAATGGTATAATATTAATAATAATAATAATGATAATAATAATAATAATAATAATAATAATAATAATAATTCCTTTAACTGAACATTGTAAAATTGACAATAATTTATTAGATACTTTACTTTTTGCAGAGGATCAGGTTGTGATATCTAAGACAGAAGATGGTTTAAAAAACTCCTGGCGCGACAGGCCTACAAGGCCCTTAGCCTACCAGCCGGCTGCTGATCTCACATCCACATGTGTCAATCACAGAGGTAGATGATAATCAGTCAGTATAGGGGTGACATGTGGTCAGCATGTCGAGTCCCCCAGCCGTTATAGCTGGTTTTCTCAACCTGGAGCCGCTACTTATTGTAGCTACCCAAATGCATCACGATGCTGGGTGGGCACCGGTCCCATACTGGCCGAAATACCATGAGAAAATTTCTTCCCCCATGGAGACTCGAACCAGCGCAAGTCTCGTAGCTCTGCGCCAAGGCTTCTTGCCTTAACCACTCGGCTACGGCGCGGGACGAGAGACGAAGATGGTTTAACAACGGGCAATTTACAAATTAAGTAAAATATGTGAAACATAAAAGTAAAGTAAAGTGATCCCACAACAGACCCGGAAGCCCTTGGGGTGGTAGGAGGTTAAGGCTCCCACTTTTTCTAGACAATCGCCACTTTTATGTCAGCCGGGTTGTCAGCCCTGCGTGACGGCCGCCATTACCCCAGAACAAGTGTATGGTACTCATTTCCGTTAGAGGCTGAGTCGACCCCAGGGCCATAGTGCCGCCAGAGGGTTTGGGTGAGTTTAAAAATCCTGACCCCAACGGGACTTGAACCCTCGACCCTCCGGCTTGTAGCTCAGTGCCTTAACCACTACGCTACGGCGAAAACATACAACATGAAAATATCTACTCTAAAAACAAAAGTTTTATATTTTCGAGGGTTTGAGCCACTAAGAGTAAAAATCCAATTAGAGAATGAAATAATAAAACAAGTGAGCAATTTTAATTACCTGGGATACAATGTATCATATAGAAAAAGCGAAGACATTGGAACAAAATAAATACATTTAATTATGTGTGTGGCACCATAAAACAAAGTCTCAAAGGAACTAGAAAGGAGACACTTTTAAAATTTTATAAAACAATGGCGGTTCCAATACTACTGTATGGATCGGAACACTGGGCTTTAATATGAAATATGAAACAATGTAGTTTTTAGCAAGCCAGTGAACGCGTTAGTCTATATTAGGGTCAGAAATTGGGAAACATAGAACGTATGCACGTGTTTTTGTCTGACCTTAACTTGGCGAAACAAGAGTCTTGTAAACAGAATAATATTGTAAAAAATAAGCTTATAGTTAAACGCACATTTCATGAATATTACTAAAACATAATGGTTCATTTTGTTTCTATTATTTTTAAGGGAGGTGTTTTGAATTTAATAACTAAAACAATGCTTAATTTGCAATTCCGAGGGTTTTAAAAATGCTTTTCCTCATAGGAGCTTGAGAAGTAGAGAGAAGTTAATTTTATAATTCTGAAAAAAGTTGGAGAGGTAAACTATTTTACATATAAATTGGATGTGACTTGTTCCATTGTATCATGTATATGTTGTTATAGCTGATGAAATCCAGGGCCTCCTTGTTCTCTTCTCCAGAAACAAAAACAATGTGACTCACGGATCAACATTCAACAAGTACCGCAAAACCGGTACTACTGCTGAAACAAATGGTCCACTGAGGTCAACAAACACAGATTTCGGCATTCGAGAAAATGCTGCAAGCTACAACATACAGAAGTGAACTTAATTTCACATCTATATTAAAGCATTACAAATTCAGATAAACGCAGTAATTATATAAAGAGATCAAATATGATTTTTTTATTAGAGAAGAAACAATTTTCTTTCTTCCTTAATTCCGTTATAAATTGTACAAATTTCATTAATTTGGTGATATTTCTAGTCATAAACTCATGATGGTCATAAGGCGAATATTTTATAATATTCTATCATCCTCAGTTGTGATATACAAAATTTATAACATACTAAAATATTATTTTATAATCATATGTATGCATTTTCTGTAACCAATGTTTTGCTATTAATTTATTTTTTTAAATTTAATTTTATGTTGCAGTACGAAAAACTATTCAACTATAAAAACAATTTTTAGGACTACTGGAATAAGCAAATTGCCTAAACTATAAATGTAACCAATGATTATGATGATAATAAAATTATATACCTAATAGTACTAGCTATGGAAATTTTGAGGAAGTGTCTGAATTCAAATACCTAGGAACAATAACAAATAGGAATTAAATGCACAAATCAATTAAACATAAGTTCAATTCTGGAAATGCGTGATATTATGCATTACAGAGACTCTTGGCTTCCCAACTCATTTCAACAAACATTAAACTGAGAATATATCAAACTGTTTTTCTCCCAGTTATACTATATGGGCGAAACATGGACTCTTACTTTAAGGGAGGAAAGGAGATTACGAGTGTTTGAGAATAAAGTTCTTAGCAAAATGTTTGGACCAAGGAGAGATGAACTGGCAGGAGAAGGGAGAAAACTACTAAACAGTGAGATATATGGTCTTTATAGGAAGCCAGATATAACAAGAACAGTTAAGTCTCGTAGACTGCTATGGACAGGACATATGGCACGAATGGGAAATGAAAGACGTGCATGGAGGCTTCTTGCAGGAAAACCAGAGGGAAAACGCCCAGTTGGGTAGACCAATAATGAGGTGGGAGAATATCATTGACCTTGATTTGAGGGAAGTAGATTATATAAGCAATGATTGAAAAACATTAGCTCATGATAGGGATGTATGGAGAGCTTATGTCTGTGCGGCCATGAACCTACGGGTTCGATAGTGCCAGTGAGTTAGTTTAGTTATAATAGCTAATATCCGGCTTGCGCTGGTACGCCTAATTAAAATTAAATATTGAGAGTTAATAACACTGGTCAACATGATTTTTGTCTCATGAGTACCAATAGTTGTACTTAATGCATATTTTTAACGTGATTTCAAATATGCATTCGGAATTTATCCATCACCCACAGTTTTTTTATTTCAATTTCAATTAATGCATTTTAATAATTATCTTTTTAATAAACCTAGATTTCTTCCCGGAAAATCTTGGCGCAGTGAGCGATGAGCACGGGGAACACTTTCATCAGGAGATTTCAGCTATGGAAAAGAGATATCAAGGCAAATGGAATCCTAATATGCTGGCCGAGTATTGTTTGACCATCAAGAGAGTTGCTCCGCAGGCGAAATATAGCAGAAAATCGTAATTTCTTACTTTCTAGATGAGTCCGAATGTGTCGAATATTGTGTAGTTACGAATGTAGAAAATATTAAAGTGTTTGAAATTATAAATGCCTGTTCTCTCGGAAACCTTGCGTGATGGAGAAAAACCGATATCATATTTGAATTTAGGAGAAAAAATACTATCCGAATCACATATTTTTCTTCGTGAGACAAAAAGAAAAGTTTATTTTTTTGTTGCTCAGTGTTATGTAGGCCTATATGGTATACACTGCGACGAACCAAACATGGCGATTGCTAGAAAAATTTTATTTCAAATTTCAGGTGAACCCCCACTTCTAATGGTCGAATTTTGCATTTTTTTTTTGGATAATACATACCTCGATTTATTTCAATTCTAGCGATTTTTAAATTTTCGTTTCAGGTGAACTCCTATACCCAATAGGTTTAGAACATAGTAGTTAACGGCTAAATACTCGCCGCATATGAAAACCTCTACGTATATTCAAATTTTCACGAAGATCGGTTGCACGGTTTAGAAGTATATATATATATATATTTGTATGTAGTGAATTACACTATAAATCACACACACACATATATATATATATATATATATATATATATATATATGATTAAGAAAGTTTTCTTGGGTTTTCCGCGTCATGGATTTAGTTCGGCATGATCCCACATGTCATTATCATGCCGAAACGTAGGAATCAGTGGCCAGAGGCCGAAAGTTTTCTTGGGTTTTCCGCGTCATGGATTCAAGTTCGGCCTCTGGCTACTGATTCCTACGTTTCGGCATGATAATGACATGTGGGATCATGCCGAACTAAATCCATGACGCGGAAAACCCAAGAAAACTTTCTTAATCATACTTATATCCGCGAAAATCTGCAATATAACATATATATATATATATATATATATATATATATATATAGTGCATATTATACTGTAACGGAAGGAAAGTTAGGATACTAGATTTATTTGCTACATGTTTCTAGATTCAGAAAATGTATGTCCAATTACATTCTTTGAACTTCAATTTGAAATTTGAAATCAGCGCGATGAATGAAAGCGGAAGAAGTGATATGCCAATAGAAAGTAGAAAGAGATAGAGGGAAGCATTCGTTTGGAAAGGGAGGTCCGTAAAGATAATTGGATTTTGAACATCAACAAAAATCAATAGAGGACGTCACTCCTGCTCCGGTTACACTTGCAATAGGTCAGCTTTTTCGTGCGTAGCTGACTCAATATTTAATTTAGAAATCAGCTGTTTTTCAAACATATCCACACACAAATCACTTTTTTTTTCTGACTCTACAATTAATTTTCTCTTGCCATTTTTTTACAGAGTGTCTCATTTGAATAATTTTCTTGTCAGTCTCTGATTTACGGATTCTGTATTCGTATCAGTGATTTATTTGGATCCACGAAGAAATCATTCAAATAGTGAATTGCACTACAAATTCTTTACATAGAGTAGACGAAAAATCAGCAGTTTAGTATTCATTTATCGACTTTCGCGTTCAACACATGGCGAATAGACTTAATCTAGTTTCAACATTTGTCGGTCGTGGTAGACTAGTGGCTATGTTCCATGAGGAGTGAATTTTCAAGAGAATTTGGAGAGAGAGAAAGAGAGAAAAAGAGAGTAAAAGAGAGAAAAAGAGAGAGAAAGAGAGAGAAAGAGAGAGAGAGAGAAAGAGAGCGAAAGAGAGAGAGAGAGAGTGCATATATCCCTATCACGAGCCAATGTTTTCCAGTCATCCCCTGTATAATCTACTTCCCTCAAATCATAGTTAATGTTATTCTCCCACCTCATCCTTGGTCTACCAACTAGGCGTTTTCCCTCTGGTTTTCCTACAAAAAGCTTCCATGGACGCCTTTCATTCCCCATTCGTGCCACATGTCCTGCCCATCGCAGTCTACGAGACTTAACTGTTCTCATTATATCTGGCTTCCTATAAAGACCATGCAATTCACTGTGATGCAGTCTTCTCCATTTATTAATACTATGCTTTTTTTATTAACATGCATTTTAAAATCTCACCTTATACGTGCTTTTATATACCACACGCCACACGGGCCTTACAGCGGCCTGTCGGGAGAGGGATCACACAAGGACATGGAAAGCCTCCCGGAATGAGTGATCAGCTCAATGTCAAGACCTTCTCCGAGACAACACAACATTAAAACGAAATACACCGTTCATACTAAACTTGGAGAATATTGTATTGTATTGTAAGCCTATGTTTTCCCTTTACAGAGACGTAGGCTTCCCCCCCTACAGGGAAGAATTTGAACCATACTAATTTAGTTACACTTGTTTTCGTGTAGACGTCATTTTGAGTGGTACGTGGTCAGCGTTCCGCCTCATACTGACATGCAGGAAACCAAGGTAGTACTAGGACGGGAAAATTCGGTAAATTTTGCTTAGAGGCCTTTTCATTCAGGCTTAAGGATTTTTTTACGAGCCTGGAAATCTTCAGACTCGGGACCCACGGCTTAAAGTCCCTCCCGGAGGACTTGCTCCTTGGATTTTTCCGTCCTAAAAAATCCATCGACCCCGGCCGGGTTTGAACCCGCGACCCTCGGGACCAGAGGCAGGAGCATAACCACTAGCCCACCGCGGCCGAGTCTTGGAGAATATGATAATGGTGAAAAAGACTGCCAGATGATGTTCCGAACCGTTGGGGCCTTAAAGTTTCCTGACACGTGTCAGATGAGAACAAAATCCCGAATACCCCATCACTCAAGAAACTTGTACCGACCTTGGATCAATTACTGGCCCGTTGTGTATGAGGCAGCTGTGATATTCATTTACATTTTCTATAATTTTTAATAAAATCCATCTACCTCATTCTGACTTACCTAGAAAGTGGTAGATAGTGATTTTCGGGCATATTTTATGTAAGATCATTTTTATTTCCATCTGATCATTTTCAGTTTGAGCTAGGTCAGAATCAGAGTTATGAGTTAAGGTCATATCTGCATATACTGGTACAGGGAGGGAACTCTTCATGTAAGGTAAAGGTTCCTATGACAGGTCAAAGAAAATGCTAAAATCAATTTTAATAAAGTAGCTGTCACAAAAAAATACTGTACCTGATGGAGATATTCAGACTACATATCTGAATTCAGTATGAAAAAATGCACTAGATTCACTAATCAGATTTCTTGTGAAGAAAACCTTGTCGACCAGTGTTATAAGAACAGATTTTCAGGCAAGTAGTGGATCGGATTCTATAGTGTCTTACTTTTAAAAGCATTAAAACATAACATTTAATTTGACCTGGTATCGAACCTGACTCCGCTGCGTGTGAGGAATAGAATTACGTTATTTTCTTTAAGTCAGCTGCATATTTATTAATTAAAACAGAAAGGTTTTATGAAGGTCCTCAACGTGTAATCATAAAGAGCGACGAAATGACAAACATTAATTTAATCCCTGACTCTCCCTCGTTCCGGATTACAACCTGGGGCCCGGCATTCTAACAACTGCAGGAGGCTCTTAAATAACTTAATGAATAATGAAAAATAAATTAAAGACGGACCAAATGGAGAGGTGGCTCCATACCACGAGGTCTGGTTTTAATTACTACCGCCCGGTGCTGGCAAGTTGGATTCACAAAGGAAAAGATGTGTCATACTATTAAAGTGCAGAATTTATGTCAGACATTCCAGTTTGACCTCGGTTTCTTGTTAACATAGAGCCGCTTAGTGCAAAGTTCAGTAATTAAAGTTATGTTTTACTTTCTTAATTAAAATGGAAAGTAGGCATATCAGAATCTCCTACTGCAACAACTACTTCTATAGACACGGGTAGAATCCTGACAACACTGGACAATATCATTTTCTTAACAAGGAAACTCAATCCTGCCTCTACTCTATGTTATACAGAATTAAAAAAAGTAATCAGACATTTTTATCAGGCTTAGACTATTTGTGATAAACACTTTCTTTTTTTGCATAATATGCTTCTGAATATAGTAAAACGTGTTTAATCCGGAACGTGAATAATGCGGAAATCTGTCCAATGTGAATGAATTTATTGGTGCCGGCAAAATAATAGTAATTTTCAGATATTTACGATTGTCTAAAATGGTGACAGCCTTTACCTCGTACAACTCCAAGAGCCTCCTGAGACATGCAGTGGAATCACTTTACCTTTTAAAACAAGTTTCTATACTGTACCGAAATGGACATTTCGATACAGGAATTACGTCTTACTGCGCAAAACTATACGTCATCGCCTCTCCATCTCGAGTGTCATTTTTATGAACAGTGCCAAATGCTTTCCTATCTATCCCTTCCCTTCCTAGTGCGCACCCTGTGTTATCGCGCATTCCCCCCCTCTCCCTGTGAACTCTCATCAATAGCTGTGTTTTGTAACATCGAATCAGCATCTACTTAGTCACCATTGGAATCTGGTCAGAGCAGCTCAGGAGAGCTGGTTTAGTTTGTTTAGTCCAGTAAGCCAGGGTGGGGACGCTAGGACAGTATTTCCTCCAACCCGAGGCTGGACTAGAGTGAGTGATAATGTATGTAGGCCTATGTATGTTGATTTATATCATATTTTCTTTTTGTATAGATGATCTACTATGATTTCTTTTCTTTGTTAATTTAATATTTATTTATTTATCTTTATATTATATCTGACTATATTTTGACTCGCATTAAAAGCTTTAGTTGTGCTTTTTACTTACTCTATGCCTTTTCATTCAGAGTTAACATAAGTCAGATATGAAGTCAAAATCCAAAAGCTTCCTCAAGCGTGTGTTATTTCCTTCATCATCAAAGCTTCCACGATTATATTTTATAAATCAGTAAACATTACATATTGGGAGAATTTAGTAAAGAAAGTTGAATTCCTCTTTGCCTCTGGGCCCGGGCAAAGATGTCACAATTTGAACAATCTATGCTTTCCAATCAAAATAGTGATCAACAATATAACGCTGCGTGGGTGCAAAATGATAGTAGAACGAGGTTAAATAAAACGGCGCGAATGTGGGTTGTAGAACGTGGTTAAATAATAATAAGACGCCACAAAAATGGTTTAGCAGAGCGTGGTTCATACTGCACAGTACATCCGATCGTTCGCTATTTGTGCCACATCTCCAGCCCATTGTAGTCTATGTGACCTAACAATTCTTATTACATATCCTTTCCCATAAAACCAAATAGCTCACTTATCATCAGATTTATACATTTACCAGACTGTTTACCTCTCTTTGGTCCAAAAATTTCCCTAAGAACTTTATTCTCACAAACACAATCTTTTATCCTCTCTTAAATAAGAGACCATCGTTTCGCATCCATATTAATATATTTAGAAGAATTTCAAATGATATGCGTAACTGTACATAAAACATTAAAGAATAAAACAAGAAGAGATACTGCATTGAAGTTTTATAAAACATTCACAGTTGCTGCATTACTTTACGGGAGCGAAACTTGGATAATGACAAGAAATTATAAAGTAGAATACAACGCGTAGAAATGAACTTCCTTAGAAGAAAAAAAAAAGGCTGCACAAGATTGGATCGGATAAAGAATGAATACATACGAACAGAGTTAAATATATATCCATTGAATGGTAAAATCAAAGAATATAGAGATAAATGGTTTAGACATGTAGAAAGAATGAATGTAACAAGATTACCAAAAGCAGCATTTAACTACATGCCAACAAGTTCAAGGAATATAGGAAAGCCAGTGAAAAGATGGACAGAACAACAGTGAGGTGGAACAGGCAATTTGCCTAACCCGTGATGTGAAGAAGGAGAAGAAGATTGGAAAAATCAACTTACACACACACGCACATACACACACACACACACACACACACACACACACATATATATATATATATATATATATATATATATATATATATATATATATATATATATAACTTTTATATTATAAAACTTTTTTTGAGAGAATGTGGGATGATAATATCCTGTAATGGATATTAGCATTCGTTCCAGAGTTTAAACTATGTTTAATTAATTTCTGCACTTGATTACTGTTTGCATTTTTCTTCCCAGGTATTTTAATTCCGCCATTTTCTGAAAATTGTTCACATTTGTTAAGTATCCATTCCTATTTCATAACATTCATCTACATAAGGTAAAGTAAATTATTCCCACTACAGGCCTCAGGAGGTCTTTGGGGTAGTGGGAGGTTAAGGCTCCCACTTAAGTTCGACACAATGAAAACATTAACTGCATAACAACTATATAGAGCATTCCATTAATAATCATCTAGGAAGCTACTTACTTTATTTTATATCATTTTAATTTTATTATATTCTCTGTTTTGTTAGTATTAGCTAGTATTAGATCACATCATCATTGTATTTTGTTTAGTCTGTATTTTAATAATATCTTAAAATTGTAACATGTACGTAATTTTTGTATAATTTTACTATTCGCTGATTGAGTGGAAGAGAAGGCCTTATGGCCTTAACTCTGCCAGCTAAAATAAATTATTATTATTATTATTATTTGTACACAATTGGCACTTGATGTCAGCCGGGTTGTCAGCCCTGCGTGACGGCCGACTTTACCCCAGAACAAGCGTCTGGTACTCATTTCCGTTAGAGGCTGAGCCGACCCCAGGGCCATAGTGCCGCCAGAAGGTTTGGGTCAGTTAAAAAATCCTGACCCCACCGGGACTTGAAACCTCGACCTTCCGGCTTGTAGTAGCGCAGTGCCTTAACCACTACGCTACGGCGTGCCCCCACATTCATCTACATGTGAACATATATTCAGTTTGCAATACCAGTAGCGTAGTCTTCTTTCTCAGAATGTGTGTGCTGCCTTCAGGTATTTCTTCACAATCACCCTAATATATCAACCGATCAATACTAATGAATTGTTCACTCTGTTATATCCTCTAAAGATTTGATTGCAGGAAAGTAGTTACATATTTTATAAAGCTGGGGGAGAGAGGAAGCATAATTATTACTGTGGATTGAAGATTTGGTCATCATCAGAGCGTGAAAGAGTCACCTTCATTAATAAGACTACAACACGCAATGCAGGCCTACTGTACATTCATTTTCCAATTATTAACAGGATATGAAACGCTGTTCCTTTATTAACTCTGTATTCTATGTTTATACATTTAAATACCACCACCTCCTAATCACGTATTTCCCGTCTTAGGTCAGCATGGCTGTTGTGAACAACTTACCGCCTCGCAGGTTTATTGTTACCAAGCACGTCTCTGGATTCGAGGTTCAATGTTTAAAATTATGCAGCAGTCGATCATTTTCTTTTTTATTACATCTTATTATTTACATACTCTTTAAAATCGAGGACAAATCACGTCTTCGGATCTTTAGGTGTAACAATTAGTCTATGTGCTTCAAAGACAGATTTTAGAAAATAAATGGGAATATAATGGTACACCAACTATACGTAGACTTCAAAAAGGCATACGATTCAATTAAGAGGGGGAAGTTATATATTACTCTGCTAGAGTTCGGAATTCCTAAAAAGTTACACTTATACGAATGTGTCTAAATGGCACAAAGAGTAGGGTGCGTGTAGGCAAACACTTTTCGGATACTTTTGAAATCCACAATGGGTTGAAGCAAGGATATGCACTATCTCCTCTACTATTAAATGTTATACTAGAGCATGCCACCAAATCTTTTAGAGGATGAAAGAGGCCTACAACTCAATGGTATCAATAAGCTGTTGGTTTATGCTGATGATGTAGTACTATTGGGCGATAGCGTGGAGATGCTAAAGGACAACATGTACACACTATTGAGCAACACTAAGAAATTGGGACTGGAAGTAAATATCAATAAAACTAAATATATGGTCATACATAAAAATACATTATATAATGGAAATGGACAGCTAATGACAAATGAGGGAAATGTTGAGAAAGTGGCTGAATTCAAATACCTAGGAACGATAATCACAAACAGGAATGAGGTACACAAGGAAATTAAACATAGGTTCAATTCGGGAAATGCATGCTATTATGCATTACAGGGACTCTTGACGTCCCAAATCCTTTCAAAAAACGTTACACTGAAAATATATAAAACTATTATTCTACCAGTTACATTATATGGATGTGAAACATGGACTCTTACTTTAAGGGTGGAAAGGAGATTACGAGTATGAGAATAAAATTCTTAGGACAATTTTTGGACCAAAGAGAGATGGACAGACAGGTGAATGGAGAATAATAGTGAGCTACATGGTCTTTATAGGAAGCCAGATGTAATGAGAACAGTTATGTCTCGTAGACTGCGAAGAGCAGGACATGTGGCACGAATGGGGAATGAAAGACGTGCATCGAAGCTTCTTATAGGAAAACAAGAGGGAAAACGCCCAATTGGTTGACCGAGAATCAGTTGGGAGAATAACATGAACTATGATTTGAGGGAAGTAGATTATACAGGGAATGATTGGAAAGCGTTAGCCACGCGGCCATGAACCTACGGATTCGATAGTGTCAATGAGTAAGTAAGTATTCCATTTTATTATTTACGTACTCTTTAAAATCGAGGTCAAATCGTGTCTTAAGATCTTTAGATGTAACAATTAATCTGTGTGTTTTAACCCTCCATGGTATCTTTACCACCATGTCGTGGTGGAGTGGCTTGCGTGTTTGAATAATCCCGAGAGCTATGCCGGCGATAGCATTGCTGCCAGTAGGGTTACCAATGCCGGACTGTTTGAAGGTGAAAAGCAAGAGGAAAAAAGTACCTTGGTCGCAAGGATAACGATCTTTTACTGTAAAAATACAACCGTCAAGAAATGCGGGCATGGATTTCACTAAGGTAAAATTTTCCGGAGGTCAAAATAGTCCCCCATTCGGTTCGCCGGGAAGGGACTACTTGAGGGAAACCATGCCAAACGCTCAAACACAGGGACATGTTCCTAGGAACATGGAAAACAGAAGGAAAACGCCCAGTTGGTAGACCAAGAATAAGATGGGAAAATAACATTAACTATAATTTGAGTAAAGTAGATTATACACGGAATGATTGGAAAACATTAGCTCAGGATAGGGATGTATGGAAAGCTTATGTCAGTGCGGCCATGAACCTAAGGTTCGATAGTGCCAGTGAGTAAGTTAGTTTCTAGTGTAATTCTGTATTGCGTTTTAAACAAGGATGGAGGAGTATGTTGGCTAGATGGGGTTCGAGGACTATTTGGCCCTTAGCGTTTCCTGTTTGTGTTAGATGAGAGAAAAAAAATCTTCTCTCAGGGAAATTGTTCTGACCCGTTCCGCTGCATCTGCTGGAAACGACATTACCTCCAGAACACACCGGTGGACATTTTTATTTAACCAACTAACCAACTATGATGATCTTGATGAAGATTTTCGGGCTGTAGGCCGTGGTCGTCTTGACAACCCTTGAGGATGCCAGGCGCAGTCTCTGGCGAAACGTCGGGGAACTACAAGCCTCACGACCACGGCCTACAGCCCGAAAATCTTCATCAAGATCATCATAGCAACTCCGGCCGTGAAGTCTACGTAATTAAACTAACTAACTAATTCCCTGACACAATCGAACCCGTAGATTCATAACCGCAGGACATAAGCTCTTCATATATCCCAATCCTGAGCTGTTTTCCAATTATACCCTGTATAACTACTTCCCTCAAATCAGGGTAAATTATATTCTCTCAGCGCATTCTTGGTCTAACAACTGGCTTTTCCCCTTGATTTTCTTACAAGAAGCTTCCTTGCCCCTCTTTCATTCTCCATTCGTGACACATGTCCTGCCCATCGCAGTCTACGAGACTTCAATATTATTATATCTGGTTTTCTACAAAGACCGTACGTAGCTCACTGTTTAATAGTCTTCTCCATTCGCCTATTTCTTATCTCTCTTTGGTCCAAAAATTTTCATAAGTAATGCCACGAGTGATTTCCAAACTATCAATAAATTCACGACTCACGAAGAGAGGAGTGAATTTATCTAGAGAATATGGAAATCAAGAGTGGCATTTGTTAGGACTATTTAACTAATAAAATTAAGCTGTTTACTCACAAATCATTATTTAACTATAGTTATTTTAAAATATTTATATATTTAATGTAAACGGCGATGTTTGAAAACAAATGAGAAGCGATAGGTACGCTTCATCTGCTTCTTTTGTTTATCACTGCAACCAGATCATACTATTTATTGCCAAAGGAACGCAATATTGTAGGAATACTCTCTAGTGGAGAAAAAATGAAACACATCAAACTGTGTATTAATTCATTTCTGATGTCGTATGATGTAAATATGACAATTATATTTTTCTGGATTGTTACCTGGAAAAAAATACATTTAAGAAAGTGCAAACAGTGGTTTCTTTTTTTGGTGGTATAATCAATTGCTACAAATGTTTTTATATTAACTCCCGCATGCGGCATGTGTTGACATTCATGCACTATATATACAATCTGGTAGCCGTATTTCTTGCGGGCTCAGTTACTGCAAAATAATGGTCAGACCTATTCAGAATATTAAAAAGGAGGAGCCTTCTTTAATATGGTAATTATAACACTGATAAATATTTCGTGAAACACGACTGTGATTGGTTGTAAAACAGAAATAATTGAAACGTGATTGGCCATTGAGTCCCATTTGGGGCATGAGTTAAATAGTCCTAATAACTTTATTCTCAAATAGTCGTAATCTTTTCTACTCCCTTAAAGTATGGGTTCATGTTTCGCATCCATATAATATAACTGTGAGAATAACAGTTTTAGACATTTTCAGCTAAGTGGATTTTTATAATCCCTGTCATTCATAATAGCACGCATTTCCAGAATTGACCCTATGTCTAATTTCTTTATGCATCTGATTCCTATTTGTGATTATTGTTCCTAGATATTTGAATTTAGTCACATCTTCAAATTTACTTAGACTTCTTCCAATTTATTTAGACTCAACTCCATAACTCCATGGCGCGACAGGCCTAGAAGGACCTTGGCCTGCCTTCCGGCTGCTGACCTCACATCTACATTTGTTAGTCACAGGGGTGGACGATCGTCCTGCCGGTGTGGGGGTGACATGTGGTCATCATGTCGGGTCCCCCAGCCGTTATAGCTGGTTTTCTCAACCTGGAGTCGCTACTTGGTTTGGCTACCCAATTCCTCATGATGCTGGGTGGGCGCCGGTCCCGTACTGGCGGGAGATCCCATGGGAAGGTTTATTCCCCCATGGAGGCTCGAACCGGCGCGGGACACCAGCTCTGCGCCAGGGCTTCTTGCCTTGACCACTCCGAGAGGATTTGGAAATCGGGAGTGGCATATGTTGGGACTGTTTAACGAATAAAATTAAGCTGTTACAAATCATAATTTGGATATAGTTACTTCAAAATACTTATATTTATGTTTTTAATGTAAACTACGATGTTTGAAAAAAAAAATGTTTGGTGATGATTCATTTGTTCATCACTGCAACTTGATCATACTATTTATTGCCAAATGGGATCGCAATACTGTAAGAATGCACCCTAGTGGAGAAAAAATTGTAATAAATTGTAATTTTTGTATAATTCTATTAATCGCTGGTTGAGTGGAAGAGAAGGCCTTATGGCCTTAACTCTGCCAGCTAAAGTAAAGCATTAATAATATTATTATTATTATTATATTGATCATCACTTAAAATATTTTCTGTAGAATTTATACTCCAAAGTTTCTTACAAGTCAAAACTCCAAGCGGGTTGCTTGTATGGAAATACACGCACACTGGACAGATACACAGTGGCAGATCTTCCAGAACCTTGTGGTTACCAGTATGCCAGAGCTTTCGCCGAACATAGCACATGCACAATTAAGAGAAGGAACACATGATTAGATATACAGGGTGTCCCATTCAAACCTCCCACATTTTAATTAATCATAACTGACAAAGTATGCGGAATTATGAAATGAGGCCGGTATTAAACGAAACAGAAACTCAAAGAATTTTCATTGCAACACATTGCCAAACACTAAAATATGTGCACCATTGGTAGCACGAACAATATCAAGCCTGTATTCGATTTCGTGCCACGTTCTGTTCAAATGTCCATTGAACTGCCGGGAAGCTTGGCGATTGATTTTTGTGGACTTCTCTGAAATCCTGCTCCAATCTCTTCAATCTTTTCGTCTGAAACACGTGTACGAGCACCTCCTGATTCTTTTTTAACGCTTCCAGTCGCCAGAAACTTCTCTAGCCATGCCTTAATGGTTTTCCCATCAAGTGCATTTCCTCCATATTCTCTCCGGTAATTTCTTCGGGATGTAATTGTTGACTTCGTCTCTTTACATACCAGAGAACAGTTTGTGCTCGTTGCTGAGGAGTCGTCATTTTGTTTTATGTCATTATTGATCAACATGCGACAGACGAATTAACTGCAACAATGAAAACAAAAATTCTTCGAGTTTCTCTTTGTTTTAATACCAACCTCATTTCATAATTCCGCGTACTTTGAGAATGATTGATTAAAATGTGGGAGGTTTGAATGGGACACGGTGAATTATGTAATAATTAGTAATTAAGCACATGTTTTAATAACTATTACTGCTGAATTTTAACCAGTAAATAGCAAATTAACCCTTACTTCTAGTAAGAAGACTTTTTTTTTAAATTTCAAAGTGTGGATTTTTAAATCATCTAGTCTGTCCATAAATTAATTCGAGTCAACGAAGACTAATGTAGGACCCCTATGACACGTCGATGGATTTTTTCAGATCATAATAATAACGAATATTGTTTTCTTCGAAAAGACAAGTAAAGTCACGAGTTCCACAGAATTAATAATATGTAGATGGAAGTCTTACAGCCTTTGCCGCACCCCACATTTCTATCGTCATGTATCTTCGTCATTCCATTCATCTTCTTCAGTTGCCTTGTCTAGGAAATAGTCTTTATAATTCCTTCTCTTCATTGAGTTGCAGGTCTTCCTCTTCTCCTTCTGTTCCCTGGATTATAATTTAAAGCCTTTTTGACCATCTATCCTCTTCCATCCTTTTCACATGACCAGACCATACATAATATCTCTCATTTTTATCCTCTCAGCAGTTGTACAAATTCTTCCAGTTCGTCTTCGAATGACTGCATTTGGCACATTGGTGCAATTTAGAGATCCCGCATGCTTTTCTTAGGAAGTCAATTTTCACTGTCTCAATTACTCTTTCATCTTTCCTCGATACTTGCCAACACTCAGACCCACGTGATAATATTGGTTCCACCACAGCACTATATATATCATCTTTCCCATAGATCTCATCATCATCATCACTCCAGGGATTAGGCAAATGCCCGTTCCGACTTCATAATGCATCAGCCCAACGTCTTCTAGGTCTTCCAACATCACATCTTCCTCTTGCTTGATAATTTCTTGCTATCACCTTGACGTGGTGGGGAGGGGGCTTAGTACCCGATGAACCAGACGACTCTACTGGGGAAGATTGACTTAGGTTAATCTTGCTGGTGGGTAAGAGGCGAGGGGAACTAAGTATAGCTCACAACGAAGGAATGGCGTCTGTATCCACATTGGGCTGCCACATCTTCGTCAAGTCTTCAACGGTCAACAGGGCGACAAGGAATAGCACAGCTAAACAGAGCTTGAAGAGCGGAAGAAGCAGCCCTCTCTTGGGGGGTGGATACCCAGAGGAGCATGTTTGGAGGCTCAGAGGAAGCAGCCCTTCCACCATCCTTGTCCTGCGAAGCGCTCGTAACGCTTCCAGGAGACATCTATCTTACTGAGAAGCTTCATGGAAATCAGCCGGATTGTCATAAAAGGAACCGACCCATAGATCTATACCATAAGTTCCATGGAACGTAAAACAAGTTCAAATCTGAAATAAGGCGCTTCTATGGAAATTATGCCGGTCTTTTCATGACCAAATTTGAATCATGAAATAAATGAGGGATCATAAACAAAGTATATACATACATACATACATACATACATACATACATACATACATACATACATACATACATACATACATACATACATACATACATACATACATACATACATACATACATACATACATACATACATACATACATACATACATACATACATAAATGCATACATTCATACATACATACATACATACATACATACATACATACATAGTAATTCTGCCCGAAGGCAGGTCCTTCACTGCAATCATAGCATTTTCATGCTATGCTTGCAGCTTTACTAGGGAATTGTGTAGGTGTGGTAGCTTCCCGTTGTTTTCCACACCGGTGAAGGATGATGGTGGTGTTGATGATGATAACGATAAGAATGATGATGATGATGATGATGATGATAATGGCCATATGATTTCGGGGACCGTTTGGGCCTTAAAGTTTTCCTAACATTTGTCTTACAGGTGAGGGAAAACCCCGATGAAAACCTCACCCAGAAAAACTGCCCCGACCGGGGATCGAACTCAGGCCCGCACGCTACCTCGAGACCACAGCGGTGGAAACATACATACAAATGTATGATAAAACATACCAAATCCCCCAACAAATATACTTTTATTTATTTTTTTAAAATTATGTATGCAACTGGACGTTTTCTTAACATAATTGCTCTAGTAAGGACATTTTTATCAACTTTTTCCCGTAACTGAAATAAAGTATGATTAATTATAATACAGTTTGTTGTTAAATAATCAGCTTACGTGATATCTTGACGCATTCAGGCGGCCATGATACTTCTATATTTACATTTTTATTGTTTTCTATTAGGAATATTCCACAATACAGTGTTTCTCATTCAACCCAAAGTGATTTGTCGCCAGAGATTCCTGTCTAAAGCATCTTCTTCCCTCAAATCTATAGCTTCAATATTTCTCCTGACTTCATCTATCCAACGTTCTCTAGGTCTGCCTCTTGCACTTCATTCCGATCAAAGATCTTCTTTGGTATTCTATATATATATATATATATATATATTCCCCCATTTTTATGAGGTGTCCATATCATTTCAAACGTTTTTCTTCTATTTTATATATATTATATTTTTTTTTCAACTTGCATAATTTCCCTTATTGTGCTGTTTCTGACTTTATCTCTTCTTGAAATTCTTATCGATCGCCTCCAAAAATCCATTTCTACTGCTAAGAACTAACTCACTGGCACTATCGAACCCATAGGTTCATGGCCGCGCAGACATAAGGTCTTCCATACATCGCTATCCTGAGCATTATTTTCCAATCACCGCTGTATAATCTACTTCGCTCAAATCATGGTTAAAGTTATACACCCACCTCATTTTTTGTCTACCCACTGGGCGTTTTCTGTCTGGTTCCTACAAGAAGCTTCCATGCACGTCATTCATTCCCCATTCGTGCCACATTCCTGCCCAACGCAGTCTACGAGACTTAACTGTTCTTATAATATCTGGCTTCCTACAAATACCATGTAGTGCAGTGTTATGTAGTCTTCTCCATTCACCTTTCTACTAATAGTATTTTTATTTAAATATAAAATTAAACAAAACAAGTTAATAGCATTTTACTTAATTAAGGACTGAATGTAATTGTTTTTAATTTGACAATTTTATGGGGCACGCCGTAGCGTAGTGGTTAAGGCACTGAGCTACAAGCCGGAGGGTCGAGGGTTCAAGTCCCGTTGGGGTCAGGATTTTTAAACTGACCCAAACCCTCTGGCTGCACTATGGCCCTGGGGTCGACTCAGCCTCTAACGGAAATGAGTACCAGACGCTTGTTCTGGGGTAAAGGCGGCCGTCACGCAGGGCTGACAACCCGGCTGACATAAAAGTGCCGATTGTCTAGAAAAAAGTGGGAGCCTTAACCTCCTACTATCCCAAGGGCCTCCGGGTCTGTTGTGGGATCACTTTATTTTTACTTTACTTTACTTTGACAATTTTATAATTGATTAGAAACATTAGCAGACCCAGCATATTTTTCCAGCTCCAAGATAGAGATGAACGTCTACTCCTACAATTAGTGACCAAATTGAGAATCGTTTATATTATGATGCATAAGGAAATAATAATTTATTAAGAAACGTATATTGGGACTGTCCTCAATTAAAAGTTGGCTGAGGTGGTGCAATTACGTGCACGCAACCACCAGGCCTCGTGTTACTGGATTACAATAATCGAGGTAAGTCAAATCAATAAATAAAACCGGTATAAAACTAGTGGAATCCTCTTCTGGCAATATTTGGTGGCATTCCATGTAGACCATGGACTACTCAACTACCTCATAATATTAAGAATAAAACAATATAAATCTAGTCATTTAAAAACATAAATAGGCATGTTTGCAATTAAATAACACGCATAATTTTATGGTTTTTGTTTTTTATTTTTTATTCATTGGTCGATTTTAGTTTAAATTGAATTAAAAGAGGGGAATCGAGTAAACATAGTTTTATTTGATTTTCATTTTTATTATATAATTCAGTGACAGCTGTTTCGGTACACTGTACCTTCTTCAAACATGTTAACAAATTATGAATTGTGTTCCAACTGATCTAAGCAACAATACAACAATATTTATTTAAATTTTTAAATTTAACAAAGGGAATTCATTCAAATCAAGTTGAGAATTTAACAGTTTGTTACTACTTTTCAATTTATTAATTTCTACAGCCTCCAAACGATCTAATTTTTTTACCCTTATCACAAACATGTAAAATTTCAAAATTTGGATCGAAACAATGATTAAATTGGAATAGGTGGTTAGCATTTGTTAATTTATTACGATGCTCGAAGATATTTCGTAACACTCACTATTAAATACTTTATCGAAATACAGTAAACTGATTCGTTTTACTTCCCATAAATGCTGTGTGAAAGTCACACCAATAATTTTATTATAAAATAATGCACGAATAGATTTTTGTACAATTTATTTTTCTAAATATCTAAAATTTGATTATATAATTAACTCGAGGAAATTGTACTTAAAAAATCTGCGCATTTCCATTGCTGTCTTACGGCCCAAACATATAATTTAAGTTATAATTAATGTAAACAATAATTAACATACTGTAATTATACTCCAAAAAAATATGGCAGCAGAACTGTCCATATTGCAGTAACAACGCCAAATAAATTGTCTTCAACATTATTGATCTTGTCTTGCAAATAAGTGTATACCAGAGGTATGTGACTGGGTAGGCAATATCTTTACTTAACGACGCTCTTTAAGGGAGGGGACGAACATCTTTAGCCATTAAAAATATGGCATATTCCAATTTTTTCACAGCAACAATGCTGGTTACAGAAATGAAATTTGGTGAGATATTTATATTACAATGCCAGCATGTTTATGTATTTAACTACAATATAACTTCAGGCGTTATGGTTAATTAAATATTCAAAATGCCAGCTGAAAACTTTGCATTGTCTTGCCGTTTCCCTGATATTTTTCCTACATTTCAATATATTTTAATGATTCTTGTTTTATTTTACTCATTAATGTTGTGCCTAGGAACTATTACTACATTGTTTAATTATACAGAGTGTAAATATTTTATTTTTTATTTCAAATCGATGCATACTCATTTTTGTTAAAATTTGAACTAAAAATATAAAAAATGTTTAAATAAAATATAATAGGTACATTACTAAAGTAAAGTAAAGTAAAGTGATCCCACAACAGACCCGGAGGCCCTTGGGGTAGTAGGAGGTTAGGGCTCCCACTTTTTCTAGACAATCGGCACTTTATGTCAGCCGGGTTGTCAGCCCTGCGTGACGGCCGCCTTTAACCCCAGAACAAGCGTCTGGTACTCATTTACGTTAGAGGCTGAGTCGACCCCAGGGCCATAGTGCCGCCAGAGGGTTTGGGTCAGTTTAAAAATCCTGACCCCAACGGGACTTGAACCCTCGACCCTCTGGCTTATTAGCTCAGTGCCTTAACCACTACGCTACGGCGTACATTACTAATTGTAGTATATTTTGTTCATCTCTGTAAGCTACATATACATGCAAAATTACATCTCAATATCTTGAAAACGTTGGGAGATACCAGGAAAACCGTATTTAAAAAATGAAGTTACGAAAAACAAGCGAAAAACTTACCGAAGATGTAAGTACCTTCAAAAATTAAAGGGCTCATTCAAGTGACAGCATTGCACATTTTTAAACATATCTCGAAAAGTAATAGATATATCAATGGAAAAAAAATTGAAAAATGACTTTCTCTGATCCTCAAAGGTGTTGGTCCCCCCCCCCTTAATAGCTAAGGTCTTTAGGTCAAAATGCAAATCTACAGAGCCGAGATTTTTTTCTGAAGCCTCTTATTTCAAAGCTCAAATTATTTTAGGAGCCGTCAATCTACTACGTGGAAATAACAGCTACACTTACCTTCCGAAGGAAGCCATACTCAGTATTTTTATGTCGTGACCCCAACCGGGTTTAAACCCGCGAATCACGGAGAATTGTAACCACTAGCGGTAGTCTAACGAAACTGTCAGAATCATAGAGCGTATAAAGAATGTCAGTTATAACAATAATTCTAAAATTTTGAAATCAACAATCCTGGAATCTGATCAGTTTTTACTCCTGCGTACTTAATGTAATATCAGCAAAAGAGAATTCCTTTGGCGAGAATAAAGTTTTTTTTTTTAATATCTGCTATTTATTCCTTGTCATGTTCTGTAAAAATATGCAAATATGAAAATATCCACATTATAAAATTCACTACAAAATTTACATAAATTATAAGTTAAATTAGAGATAATAAACAAATTATATTTAATTCCTTGTCATATTTTATATAAATACAAGTAAATTAATTTAGAAACGGATTATTTATGCAGCAGAAAGTCAAAATTAGAACATGTCACAAATAAGGATATTAGAAACATAATGGAAGCAGAAGAAAGTATAATTGAAATAATTAAGGAAAATAAATTAAAGTGGTTAGGACATATTTTAAGAATGGAAGATGAGCGATGGCCGAAACTACTATATCAATGGCAACCAACCAGAAAGAAGAAAAGAGGGAGACCAAAGTTAACATGAAAAAAAAAAAGAGAATAGCAATGCAAGCAAGAGGGCTAAGCATTGAATATACACATGATCGTAGGCTTTGGAGGTTTGGCACGGGAAGACGGCAGCGGCTGTAAAAACTCAAAGATAGATAGAAATTAATTTAGTAGTATTTTTCCTATATTCCATGATTTGTAAAATTAGATCAGAGTTTCTCAGAATATATTTGAATATATATATAGATATTATAAATATATTTTTGACATTTGGCAATGAAGGCAAATATGATATGAAAAGAAAAAAGAATGCTTGAGTCGGGATTTGAACTCGAGTCTCTAAAGTCTGTACCTTTAGCGCTCTAACCAACTGAGCTACCCAAGAATTCCAAGACAAACATACAATTTTCTTATACATGTAGTATTCTCAAATCACACAAGAAGGTAGCGGAAATTTGTTCCAAACTCCCATCTAGCGGCTAACATAACATAGTAAAGCAAATTTTTAAAGAGAACTAATTAACTTTATAGCAGTAACGCTTGTATATATAGATATTATAAATATATTTTTGACATTTGGCAATGAAGGCAAATATGATATGAAAAGAAAAAAGAATGCTTGAGTCGGGATTTTGAACTCGAGTTTCTCTAAAGTCTGTACCTTTAGCGCTCTAACCAACTGAGCTACCCAAGAATTCCAAGACAAACATACAATTTACTTATACATGTAGTATTCTCAATTCACACAAGAGGTAGCGGAAATTTGTTCCAACTCCCATCTAGCGGCAAACATAACAGTTAAGCTTTTTTTTAAAGAGAATATTTACTTTATAGCAGTAACGCTTGTATATATAGATATTATAAATATATTTTTGACATTTGGCAGTGAAGGCAAATATGATATGAAAAGAAAAAAGAATGCTTGAATCGGGATTAGAACTCGAGTTTCTAAAGGCTGTACCTTTAGCGCTATAATCAACTGAGCTACCTAAGTATTCCAAGACAAACATACAATTTTCTTATACATGTAGTATTCTAAATTCACACAAGAGGTAGCGGAAAATTGTTCCAAATCCCAACTAGCGGCTAACATAACAGTTAAGCAAATTTTTAAAGAGAATATTTACTTTATAGCAGTTAACGCTTGGCCATATATAGATATTTATAAATATATTTTTGACATTTGGCAAATGAAGGCAGATGTGATATGAAAATAAAAACAAATGCTTGGAGTCCCCGGATCACAACTCGAGTCTCTAAAGTCTATACCTTTAAGCGCTCTAACCAACTGAGCTACCCAAGAATTCCAAGACAAACATACAATTTTCTTATACATGTAGTATTCTCAATTCACACAAGAGGTAGCGGAAGTTGGTTAGAGCGCTAAAGGTACAGACTTTAGAGACTCGAGTTCAAATCCCGACTCAAGCATTCTTTTTTCTTTTCATATCATATATATATATATATATATATATATATATATATATATATATTTGTATTTGCAATGATGGAGACCATAACAGCTCAAAGAAGCGTTGCATATTAGCTTCCAATATACGGCCTTCTAACGTGAAGCGTGCATTAACGTTATATTTGTTTTGTTTTCAACTAAAAGCAACAATGATTACCTTCCATTCATTAATTAGCCCGGTATTCCTTAGTATACATTTACATTTGAAACATGACATATTAGTTGTGTAAATGAATATCAGAGACTCAAAAGCAAAGAATAATACGATATCATATTTAACTTTAATCAGAAATAATGAGGGCTAAATAAGCATTCAGCCTTCCCCAGTTACAGTTTATTTACAAGAGTAATTATTAAACAAGAGATGTAAGGGTTATTTTACAACGTAATAAAGTAACTGCCATTAATTAAGTTACATTAAAGTAGTACTCATTACCATATTGACTAACGTTGGCACAGTCTAGGAATATATTACATAAACAACATCCATTTGTGTAACAACTGTAAGTTAAAGTAAGTTGTAGAGTTTTAAGTTTACTATTTGTAAGTCGCCAATTTCAGTCTCCTATCCAATTCAAGATGCTCCATATACAGTAAAACTTACTCAAAGCGGAATCGCATGGGACCAACTTCTTTCCACTTACTTACTCACTGGCACTATCGAACCCGTAAGTACATGGCCGCGCGGAAATAAGCTCTCCATACATCCCTATCCTGAGCTAATGCTTTCCAATCATTCCCTGTACAATCTACCTCCCTCAAATCATAGTTAATAAATTTTTTCCACATTAGACAAAATTCCGCATTATAAAAAATCTAAAACTTATTAATAATCTTAGATTATAGAATACCGTATATGTATTCTTACGTACCTTGGATTAATTGCAGTTCCGCTGCCTTTGAAAAGGGAAGTATAGTATGTATGAGCGACTTCGACGGTAACGCGCGAAAAAAAAAACAGTCCCGTTTCGTCAGCGTTAAAAATGTCTCTTAGGCGCGTATCCTGAAATTAAAGTATGCAGTTTCGGTTTCCGCTCACTAACTACACTTTCGTCCATATTCTTTGATTCCCCGCAATTTTAATTCCACACTACATTGTGTCGTCTTTTAAAACTGTCCAGCCAACCTGAAGATGCCTTGAAATCGTTGTTCCCTAGGGATATAGCAACAGCTAGAGCTTGACTTTGGAGCATCGATCCGAAAATTTGGAGATTTATCTTCAATCACTTTTACTTTTTCGTTTAATGACAATGATAGCCATCTTTATCCCTTAAATTCAGAACGCTACCTGTGAAAGTTCGGTCTCAGAACCTAAACTAATTTAAGATTTTACAGTTATTTGTAAGACAATGGTTATTTGTATGTATTTCGTGTAACGGGTGAGCAGTGAGGCCGAAATAAAATTTCAGGCTTCAGGTAGAATCTCTACTTTCCCGGCGACAGGAATAATTCTTTTTTTTTTTTTTTTTTTGGCATAACAGGAATTCAATGAAGTGGAAACTTTTTTATTTCTCTCTCTCTGTTCTTCCGCTTTATAATTTTGTCCATGAATTGTGTGAAATATCCTTCCGTTTCCGCGTTGGACAGATTCTGATTTATGCAAAATAAATACACGTAAAATTACTATTATTTCGCCGGGACCAATAAATTTGTTCACATTGGCCAGATTTTCGCATCATTCACGTTCCGGATTAAACAAGTTTTGCTGTATTATATGTTGTAGGCAAAGTATAAAATTCAGGCATCATATAGAATGCCTAGGAATTGTATAAAATACCGGACGATTTTTGGCAAAGAATAAAATGAAGAAAATTATATTTCAAGTTCTGTTATAAATCATTTTATTATATGGGTCCGAAAATTGGGCAGTAAGTAGAGAACAAGCCAACAAGCTGTTGGCAGTAGAAATGGATTTTTGGAGGCGATCAACAAGAATTTCAAGAAGGGATAAGGTCAGAGACAGCACAATAAGGGAAATTGTGCAAGTTGAAAAAAATATTAGAAAAAATAAAAGAACGTTTGAAATGGTATGGACACCTCATAAGAAGGAAGAAGAGAGAATATCAAAGAAGATCCTTAATTGGAAAGCTAATGGAAGAAGTGGAAGAGGCAGACCTATAGAGAACGTTGGATGGATGGAGTGAGGAGAAGTATGGAAGCTAGAGATCTGAGGGAAGAATATGCTCTAGACAGGAACCTCTAGTGACAAACCACTTCGGGTTGAAGGAGAAACACTGTATTGTGGAATATTACTAATAAAAAATATAATTCTTACTTTGTTTTATACTTTTCCTAGGCATTATATACAATATCAGACTCTGTCACGGTAATGTATATAATTAAAAAAACATATTTCAAAGAATAATTTAATATTCCATACACTTGCATAAAAAAATTTTCACAAATAACTTGTTAAAGGCATAAACAATAATTAAATATACAAATTATAATAAATCTGAAAATTTTAAACAACTATTTTTGAGAATATGAATACTGTACTTGAATATGCAAAATATACTTTTAAATAAATGAAGAGCAAAAGAATATTAAGTTACCAAAATCAAAGAGTCGTTCGGAGCGAAATTTCAAACAGTCCTATGTGTTGCAACTAGAGAGAGATGAGTGACGCTTAGAATTGCACTGTATTTCATTTTTCACGCAAAAGCTCTTCATATTTCGGTACTTGGTCTTGAACATACATCTGTTGAAACCTTAGAACTGAGAGGTCGCGGCTGTTCGGAGTGCAATTTCATGATTTGGAACATCTTTAAGTCGCACTAATTCCTTTGGACACACCTGAACTTCGACATAGAATAAAGCTGTTTCAGAATCCCATCCAATGTTCTTAGTTGGTAGAAGCCAATTTAACCTTTTTTTTTTGGGTAATTTTTGAAGTTGTTTTCTTTTGGCATGTTCTTGCTGTACCATATCGATCGTACATTGTTGAATCGATATCCTTCTCAAAGAAGTTAATTTGCTGAGATATCTTTCATTACAAATTATAATTTCAAAAGAGGAACAATATTTGTGTTGGCAACACTAATAGGAACAGGCAATTTTATCAACAGGAAGAGGTCATTTTATCGGTCTATGAGATAAATAATCACAGAAATAGTCATTAAACTAATATCGCCATATACAGATACATTTTCATACGCGTAGAATATAATTGTTAATTTATTTGCATTGATTTGTTTCATGAAACAAAAATAAAATATATATTATTTTCGTATTATTTTCGGCCAATTAAAGAAGAAGAAGAATAGAAAACTGATGCAAGGAAACAATGATTGCATAATTACTTTAAGGATACATTTTCGTAAAAAATATTTCATATCAGAATAATGCAAAACAAACATTTTTTGAATAATGTTAAAATACCATACTAACTTCTTTTTCGATATCATCTCTGTTTTATTATTACTTATGAAATACTCAAGCAACATTTACTGCTACTAGCCGCTAGAAATCGTTAAAATTAAATATTTCTCATTAGTTATAATTCTGTTCTCTGCAGTACACAAAGTTGAGTAACCTATTTAAGGCAAAGAAAGAAATAAAGAAAAAAATTATCGCAAAATCAAAGACTAGGTCATTCGCAACAAGAAATATTGCGCTGGGGAGCATGTAGAAGGAAGTTGTAAAAATGTTTTATTAAAAAAATGCCTCGAGTCTCATGAAAGAGCCAATGTTGAGCAGACATTACTGTGTCACGATGCTGTAACTACTGATTCCTATAAAGAATTCCGTTCTCTTCTCCTTCCAGCTTTCCTTCTTTCTCTCGTTGGAATTTGTTCAAATCGTGAAACTGAAAACCCACATTCGTGGGAAACCAAGTTTTATAATATTGTGCAGAAAACAAGAAACCATCAATAGTTCACCTACAGCAATGATTTCCATTACTTTTCGATACGAGGTATCCCTGTGAAGTATAAAAAAATAACGAGAGTAAATAATGTGACATTTTAAACATTTTTAATGTTAACATTTGAAGGGGAATCAAAGGGCGATGAGTTTTCTCTTATTTTCAAAGTAGGTCAAGAGTGAGGGATCCTTAGGGGTTTATAAATTATTAACTTAATTTAAATTTTTAAAAATCATCATTAAGCTTAACTCCTCATGCGTTTGCTCACTAAATAAAAATGGAAAAATATCAGTAACTAAAAGAAAAATAAATAAATATTTATAGAAATGTCACATCCAGCCGTATGAGTGGAAGATAGATCCCAACTGTTAACCAAATATAACATATCTCACTTAACTAAAAAGTCCAATTTGTCAACAAAATTGTCAATTTATTGCGACACATGTTGTGTCAAATGCAAAAATTCTCAGGTGTAGGGTTCTATAACCTTCTTCTTCTTCTTCCTTCCAAGTATTAGGCCAAGGCCTGTTACGATCCTATAGCCTTGTAATTTATTTTTTGTTTCTGATATTACAGCTAATGAAATCCCCTTTTTGCACAATATATCATCTAATTGATCATCTTTATAGTTAATCCCTTGTACATTCCATGTGCTAAAAAGCAAAATATTTTTTTTCTTCCAAGAGTTGTCCTTTTTCATGCTTTGGTCGTCATTAGTTTGATCCTTCCGGGAAATTCTCGTATAAGACTTGAAAGCATAATAATAGTCCCTTCGATTGGTTGCCGGCCAAAGGAAGGCAAGACCAGTGATGGGGCTGCCATCTTATAGCCTCTGGTCAGGCTTTTCTGGAGAAGAAAAGAAAATAAACGAAAAAAGAAATGGAAGAAAGGAAAGACTCCCTAGCCTTCGGATGCCCTAATAGCGTCGGGGTCGAAAAAAACAAGAGTTAACCAAGTGAGGTTAGATAGTAAAGTTAAAAGAGTGCAAAACACAAGTAAGTGGAAGAAATGTTTTGCTCAGCTTGGGCACCTTGTGGTCGCCATCCACATATCCCCTAGATGAGGACCCCTAAAGTGTAGATTATTATCAAGAATATGATAATAGTATTATTTAATTTTGTTTAAGGGGACCGACTGGTGAAAATGTTGAAAAAATCACCAAAAAAAAGTTTTAATTTACTTTTTAATAACTCTGATTCTTTAGGATCATTTTCATATAAACATGTTTATTGTAGGAGCAAAATTGAGTCCGTGACGTAAGAGTTTAAATACCCTTGCACGTATGGTCAGTATTACTCCCTAAACGTTAATATGCGTCCCCCCCCGCTACCATTTCTTTGACATTTTCCAAAACTTAAAATGCTCCTTACGATGCAATGTTTATGCTATGAAAGCGAAATTTTGTGGTTAGACTCTCAAATATATGCTAATTCACATTTGCTATGCAGTTACTAGTCTAAGACACATTTGTTCTTTTAAATTGAGATGGAAAAAATAATGAGAGTGATAAAACATAATTTTTTACTGAAAAATGAGCAGTATCCTCCCTTTATGATTTCTGCATAGCAAATATGTTTAGTGGAATCATAAAGACTCCGAATCTCAAATGTCATCAAAAAATATTTTAAAATGCATCGTAAGGAGCATTTTTTTAGAAAATATTTAAAAAAATAGTTTTAAAAAATCATAATTCCTTCCGGGAAATTCTCGTATAAGACTTGAAAGCATAATAATAGTCCCTTCGATTGGTTGCTGGCCAAAGGAAGGCAAGACCAGTGATGGGGCTGCCATCTTATAGCCTCTGGTCAGGCTTTTCTGGAGAAGAAAAGAAAATAAAGGAAATAAGAAATGGAAGAAAGGAAAGACTCCCTAGCCTTCGGATGCCCTAATAGCGTCGGGGTCGAAAAAAACAAGAGTTAACCAAGATAGGTTAGATAGTAAAGTTAAAAGAGTGCAAAACACAAGTAAGCGGAAGAAATGTTTTTGCTCAGCTTGGGCACCTTGTGGTCGCCATCCACATATCCCCTAGATGAGGACCCCTGAATAAATTTATAATAATTAATAAAATTTTAGAGAGATCTAATCAATTTAAATATCTTGGATATTATCTCTCTATCTGGGATGAAAAAAAATATCCCTGAAAAAGTTACTAGTTATAATAAAAGTTTAGGAATTATTAATCAAGTTATGAAACCATCCCTTGTACAAAAAAACACCAGATTACGTTTATATAACACTTTGGCTAGACCAGTGTTGACCTATGGTAGTGAAGCATGGACACTAAAAAAACAACATGAAAGCAGAATAACGGCTTGTGAAATGAGATTCATGCGCAGAACAGCGGGTTACACCAGATAGGATCGGAAAAGGAACACCGATATCTTAAAAGAATTGAAGACTACGCCAATTTTGGAATATATTAAACAGTACCAACTAAATTGGAAACACCATCTTGAAAGAATGAGTTCAAATCGGATCCCCAAAGCTGTTTATAATTATATACCAAGAGGACGAAGATCACTGGGCCGTCCTATGAAACGCTGGAGGGAAAATTTTCTATAGGATCAAATAGGCCTTGGCCTAATACTTGGAAGGAAGAAGAAGAAGAAGAAGAAGAAAAATCATAATTCCAAAACTATTGTACATATAAACACCAAATCTCACACAAACGTTTCTATACGCACCTATTGTATGTGATAAAAATTTCAAAACAATCAGATGAAAACTAAAAAAAAAAATGAAATTCACCATTCGCTCCCCTTAATGAAACTTGAATTAAATTGAAATTTTAGGAAGTCAGAATATTCATAACTTGAATATCATTGTTAAGTCTTCCAATATTATGAGAAGACATTAAACGATACAAGAAACAAGAGACGAACCTATAGAAGAGGAAATAACAAACAGAAACAAATATCAAAAGAAGGGGGCAAATAAAGACGCCAATCATGGATTCTGATTTGACTAATGATAATTTTCATCAACGGGATTTAGGATACAGTTGGGCAGGAAAATGTTTTTTTGCGCGATAATCCGTTTTGTCGTACGTAGGCCTACAGCAATGGCGACCATGATTGAATGTTCAACTTCCTACATTTCGGGGTTGCCAACCTAAGTAACTATACTTTAATAAAAATAACTAAACTGGGGGTCGGCAGGAGATGAGCACCCTGTCGTACTATGTGCTTACCTGTTGGAGCATCCGTGCCGCCCACCGCGACGGCAGGACATGTCCCTGGGAGGTACACCAGGGCACGGCTCGGATCAGAGTAGCGCGGGAACAACAGCGCTGACTCCCGGGTCAGCCTACGGGCTCGTGGACAACTGTAGGGTCGCCAGGAGATGAGAACCTGGGTGCATTAAAATCTCACACAGCGGGGCTTGATGCAATCAAAGCCCTGTCTCACAACGACTGCAGGATGCGTCCCTGGAGGTAGAACAGGGAGATGGTTGGTGGATCTGCGATGCTCCCAAGCAAAGCAGTCCTCCTTGCCAGGCTCATGGAGCCCATGAACCAACTGTGGGGTCGTCGGAGTTGAGCGTCCTGACGTACTCAGCAAATTCCACGAAGTTGCGACTCCAACGCTCTCTCTCGGGATGTTGGTTTTATTGCCCGTGAACTTGAATACGTGACTCGCGAAGTAGATAAGGGACTTGGGAGTATGGTCGAAGTGACCGAGGTATCCCAAGGGATGGAGGATGGGTTCAGATTGCATATTACAAACTCGCGTGCGGGAAGTAAAACCACTGTCCTCTATATACACTACATACAATGTATATATAAAGAATATACAAAAAGGTAGTGTTAATATACATTATCTTCTTCTTCTTCTTCTTCTACTACTACAAGGTTTAGGCTATGCAGCCTGCTCCGGCGAAGTTAAAAGTGGAGTCCATCTTCTACGTCGTCGGCCAACATCTCTTGTTCCTCTGGGATTATACAGGAAGGTTATTTTTGGTAATCTTTCGTTGCGGATAGAATAAGGAATGAAACTATACGAGAAGAATTAAATATATATAAAACTGAAGATAAAATCAGCGAAAATAATAATAAATGGACAGAACACTTAATGAGAATAATATACATTATACCAAACAAATCACTGCATTTTAAATTAACTGAACTTTATTTGAAACAATAAAAATCAATATATACATACTTGCCTCCATTTTATCACTAAATTGGCCTCACGGCCTCCAGTTGTTTCAACTAATAAACATTGCCCACATTGTTAACGTTGGTCAATTGTTTATAATGAACGCAAATACTTCCAAAAGAGATATTATTTTACTATTATTTATTATTTTGAAACACCATCGTTCAAAAAATGTACAACGGACGTTTGTGAAGTGTTTTACAGAATCTCGGAAATTAAGAACCTCGCTATCGGTCGGTTTTTAAAGATTTTTCCTCGATTCTGTAAAAACCACTTCCCAACCTCGCAATGTTAATATACTATTTAAACTCGGTTCTATAATTCCTGAAAACGTCTATAAACGAAAAATGCATTTAAGAAGTTTTTAGAATACATACAAGAACAAAATACAAGTCATACTTAGGATAATGGTGGGGATACCGTACACAGCAGTGAGTTCTAACAATACCAGGGGGTGGAGATTTCAACGCGTAAATAAGAAAGAAATGGATGGAAAGAAAGAAGGCGAGAAAAATGTGAATAGAAGACTTTTGTTTGCTGTTTTCTAGAGGACTAGCACTTCTGTGAGGAATCATTTTGGCGAAAATCTTGGAGTTAACATTTTCACTGCACTTTAAGAAATAGAAAATGCGCATTAGAACTTTTTGGCTGTTTTTAAATGAGGAATGCTTACTTTTATCGAAATTACTCCATGTTCTGAATATCCACAACTACGAAACTATAGATACTTACTTACTCACTGGCACTATCGAACCCGTAGGTTCATGGCCGCGCGGAAATAATCTCTCCATACATCCCTATCCTGAGCTAATGCTTTCCAATCATTCCCTGTATAATCTACTTCCCTAAAATCATAGTTAATGTTGTTTTCCCACCTCATTCTTGGTCTACCAACTGGGCGTTTTCCCTCTGGCTTTCCTACAAGAAGCTTCCATCCACTCCTTTCATTCCCCATACGCGCAACATGTCATGCCCATCGTAGTCTACGAGACTTAACTGTTCTTATTATATCTGGCTTCCTATAAAGACCATGTAGTTCATTGTTGTGTTAGATTTCTCCATTCACCTGTCTGTTCATCTCTCTTTTTGGTCCAAAAATTTTCTTAAGAACTTCATTCTCAAAAAACTCGTAATATCCTTTACTCCCTTAAAGTTAAGAGTCCATATTTCGCACCCATATAATAGGCCTATAACTGGTAGAATAATAGTTTTATATATTTTCAGTTTAACGTTTTTTGAAAGGAGTTGGGACATCAAAAGTCTCTGCAATGCATAATAGCATGCATTTCCAGAATTGAGCCTATGTTTAATTTCTTTGTGCATCTCATTCATATTTGTGATTATTGTTCCTAGGTATTTGAATTAAGCAACTTCCTCAAAATTTCCCTCATTTGTCATTAGCTGTCCATTTCCATTATATAATGCATTTCCACGTGTGACCATATATTTAGTTTCATTGATATTCGAAACTGTACAACATGAATTAATAAAAAAAACAGAAAATAATAAAAATTCCGTCACGTAGAAACTGAGTACAGTAAGTCGAAATAGTGGCCCGAATTTACTGGTTTAAGGAATGTATAACTAACTAACTAACTGGCACTATCGAACCCTAGGTTCATGGCCGCGCGGACATAAGCTCTCCATATATCCCTATCCTGAGCCAATGTTTTCCAATCATCCCCTGTATAATCTACTTCCCTCAAATCATAGTTAATGTTATTCTCCCACCTCATTCTTGGTCTACCAACTGAGCGTTTTCCTTCTGGCTTTCCTACAAGAAGTTTCCATGCACGTCTTTCATTCCCCATACTCCCAACATGTCCTGCCCATCGCAGTCTACGAGACTTAACTGTTCTCATTATATCTGGCTTCCTATAAACACCATGTAATTCACTGTTACGCAGTCTTCTCCATTCACCTGTCTGTTCATCTCTCTTTGGTCCAAAATTTTTCCTAAGAACTTTATTCTCAAATACTCGTAACCTCCTTTCCTCCCTTAAAGTAAGAGTCCATGTTTCGCACCCATATAATATAACTGGTAGAATAATAGTTTTATATATTTTCAGTTTAACGTTTTTTGAAAGGAGTTGGGACATCAAAAGTCTCTGCAATGCATAATAGCACGCATTTCCAGAATTGAGCCTATGTTTAATTTCTTTGTGCATCTCATTCATATTTGTGATTATTGTTCCTAGGTATTTGAATTAAGCAACTTCCTCAAAATTTCCCTCATTTGTCATTAGCTGTCCATTTCCATTATATAATGCATTTCCACGTGTGACCATATATTTAGTTTTACTGATATTCGAAACTGTACAACACGAATTAATAAAAAACAGAAAATAATAAAAATTCCGTCACTCAGAAACTGCTTAAACTAAGTCGAATTTGTAGCCCGAATTTACTGGTTTAAGGAATGTATAAGGTACTTATTCTGTTATATTGTAGAAACTCAATTTCTGATTTATATAAAAGTGTCGGATTGCAGTGAAATGAATCGTGCATGACCCTAAAAGTATCTATTGCATATTGAATAATTTAGCACAAATATCTACTGATTAATTTTATTAATTACTTTATTAAAATATTAAACACATTAAATCAATGTATATTATATGACCCATTTCCAATTTAAGGGTTAATTTACATGTATGATATACATTGGGACGAAGTAAACATGGTCGCCAGAGCGAATTTTTAATTTCAGGTTTCAGGTAGACCCCACTTCTAATGGTCGGATTTCGCTGAATTTTCGATAATTCATTCCCCCTTTTATTTTAATAGCACTTATTGAATTTAGTTGTGAAATATGTCGACAATTGCGACCGCTAGAGCGATTTTTAAATTCTCGTTTCAGGTCCAATTTAATGGTTCAATTTTGATGAATAATGAACTCTAGTTTTTTATTGACTGCTATGTGCCAAGTTTGGCCCTGATAAACCAGAAATTGCGGCCGCTAGAGCGTTAACAGACACACACATAATTACATATATATATATATATATATATGTTATAATTAAATTTTTGGCATTGAGCAATGCAAGCTTAATATGACATGATAAGAAAAATAAGGTAGCAGTGGAAACCGAGTTCCCGCTACATCTCGTAATAATAGAGAGAGAAAAAAATATATAAAGAAAAATGGATTTTTGTACTAGATTTGCTAGGTTGCGTAATCGGTAGCGCACTGGACTATCAATCCAGAGGTCCGGGTTCATATATATTTGACATAAGAAAAATAAATGCTCGGACGGGATTTGAACCCGGGCCTCTGGATTGATACTGCATTATTTTTCTTATGCCATATATATATATATATATATATATATATATATATATATGTAGATATGACATGATAGGAAAAATAAATGCCTGAACGGGTTTGAACCCGGACCTCTGGGTAGGTACCCCAGCGTGCTATCCATTACACCACCAGGCAAATCCAATTCAAACACTTATCCTTCTTATATATATATATATAATATTCTCCACTATTACTAGATGTCGCGAGAACTTGGTCTTCAATGCCACCGAGTAGGTGACTATAACAAGTAAGCATATTAAAGAGAATATTTTTACTTTATAGCAGTGACGCTTTATAGATGTTATAATAAAATTTTTGACATTGAGCAATGCAAGCTTAATATGACATGATAAAAAAAATAAAAAAATGATAATTTTTAGAAAGCAGAAGATGATACTTAAGTTATAGAAAGGCTTCCTACAAAATACACTGCAGATTATTACCTTGAATACCGAGTTAAGTGTAGTCATTAGGGCAATGTAAGAGAAGATGTTAATTATAAAATTGGTACATGGTAAGACAGTGTCCTCAACTAAATTATTAAACTTCATCAAGTTATTCCAATATGGAGGCCATTCAAAAACAATGTTCCATCTTCTGCCATCAGTATCAGATAAAATGTACCATCATAATGATCCTTAAGCTGTCAAAAGTGAAGGATTCGGCGGTTGTCAGCTAACACTGTTTTATACTTGAAGAAACTTATCTCTACTTTCACAAATATAATGGGTGCGTATTTAAAAAAACACTACGTCACTTGCTATTAAATATTCCTCAAAAATATTCATTCTAAATACTTTACCTGGCTATTTAACGCATTGTTTGAAATCATTTGTTTTTATCTAACACAAATTTCAATTTCTAACTGCTTCTACAATCTCTCCATTTGCATTGTTTATACAAATTTCAGCACATTTATTAACTCTATTGACTTTTCCAATGAACATTTAACCATAGATTATTTAAAAACTGATGTTTAAAAGTACGAAAAGTAAATAAAATGACCTAAAATTACAAATAAAATTTGTAAAATGACTTTGTAAGAAAAATGCGAAAAAATGAATTTTAATTACCTACAAAAATCTCATATATTTAATATTTTCATTGCACAATGCATTTAATTATTTTTCTGTATCGACTTTTATAAGATTCATGATGTGTTACGTTGAGGTATTATTCAAAATTAAAATATAAAGTTATGGAATATTCACCTGAAAGGTCTGTCTCCTCAATTTAATTAATTATTTAACTATAGCGCTTTCGGGACTTGACGATGATGGGACAAGTCCCGAAAGTGCTACAGTTAAATAATTAATTCAGTTGAGGAGACAGACCTTTCAGGTAAATATTCCATAATTTTATATTTTAATTATCTGTATCGTCTCTGACAACTCGTAAAAAAGATGACATTTCATCAAAATCCGGGCCCTACAGATGACCTTTACTTATGTTTCGGATCTCCCGAAAACCTTAAAGGCGGTAAGAATTATATCCTGCAAATGAAAATCATCATCATCTTCATTCATGGATTAGGTCTGTTGACCCGTTCCGACTTCAGCCCATCTCTTTCTAGGTCTGCCCACATCTCGGGTGCCTTTAGGTTTGTATTTTGTTATTTGTTTTGGATATCTGTCTTCATTCATTCTGTCTATGTGTTGCTTCCATTTTTGTCTATATGTATCCATTTTATCAGTTATTGCAAATATTTCAAGTTCCTGTCTTATTTCTGTGTTCTTGATTCTGTCTTCCTTAGTCACCCTTTAATAGATCTCAAAAATTTCATTTCTGCCGCCGTTATCCTACTTAGGTCTTGTTTTTTTATGTATCCAGGCTTCTGAACCATAGAGCAGTACCGGTACTGCCAACATTTTATAAAATTTCAGTTGGGTCTCTCTTGTTGTTTTGTTATTTAGTGTTCGTTTTATCGTACCACATATTCCCTGGAATTTTGCTATTTTATTATTTATATCATTATCATAATTAAATGAAATGTCACATCCTAGATAATTGAGATGGTTCACCTGTTCTATGATTTTGCAAATGAAAATAAATTCAATATTAATATTATGTGAAAAAGACTTCTTACGTAATATTAAGGAAAGAGAATAAAGTTTTATACAGAAAATCTTGTACAAAGGAAAATGTCATTTCAGCAGTACTTAATTTACAGATACACTTTGTAACTTTTATGTAGTGTGGGGAAGATTGTAAAGACTAACCGATTCGAGTTTCGAGAAGCAGAAAAAAGAAAGAGGATGGAGTGGGGTGGAAATAGAAGTTGAGATAAGAAGTCTCCTCCTCAACAAGCTGCGAGTGTATATTCGACAAGATTAAATCCTTCCTTATACGACATCATATTTCTCGCTCCTAGGCATTCCATTCATATACAACATTTTCTTTCTCTGCTTCTAACGTTGTCAGAAAATACTGGTATACACAGCTATCAGTAGTCATTTTACACACACCCACAACACTTCTTCAATCATATTAAATTATATACTGAAATCTGAACTCTCCATTCCTCTCTTAGTTACATCCTATTCAAAAGCTAGGCAGTAACGGGGGGTGTATGAACAGTGTGACCTATATTTATTCAATATGTTTATAAAAATAAGATTCTAAACATTCTAAATATGAGACGCTGCAGGCCTTTTCATTCTTCGAATGTATGCAGATTATCATAAGTAATGCCACGAGTGATTTCTAAATTTCGTGAGTCGTGAATTTATTTAGAGAATTTGGAAATCAAGAGTGGCATTTGTTAGGACTATTTAACGAATAAAATTAAGCTGTTTACTCACAAATCATTATTTAACTATAGTTATTTTAAAATATTTATATATTTAATGTAAACGGTGATGTTTGGAAACAAATGAGAAACGATTGGTACGCTTCATTTGCTTCTTTTGTCCATTACTGCAACCAGATCATATTATTTATTGCCAAAGGATCGCAATATTGTAATAATGCATCCTAGTGGAGAAATTTACAACCAACATTACAGGTAGTAATTAATTCCTGATGTCCTATGAAATAAATATGTCAATTATATTATTCTGCAACGTCATTTCCTGGAAAACAATTCGTTTAAGAAAGTGCAAAAAGTGTTTTTTTGTGGTATAACCAAATTGCTACAAATGTTTTCATATTATCTCCCGCATGCGCTATCTGCTGACATTCATGCTATATATATATATATATATATATATATATATATATACAATCTGGTAGCCGTATTTCTTAGAGAGTCAGTCACTGCAAAATAATGCTATGACCTATTCAGAATGTTAAAAAAGGAGGTGCTTTCTTTAATATGATAAACTTTCGTTGATAAATTCGAGGTGAAACACGACTGTGATTGGTTGTAAATAAAAAATCATTGAATTCTGATTGGTCATTGACTCCCATTTGGAGCATGAGTTAAATAGTCATAAGTAATGCCACGAGTGATTTCCAAATTATCGATAAATTCACGATGTCACGAAGTGACGAGTGAATTTATCTAGAGAATTTGGAAATCAAGAGTGGCATTTGTTAGTACTATTTAACGAATACAATTAAGCTGTTTACATATAAATCATTATTTAACTATAGTTATTTTAAAATATTTATATATTTAACGTAAACGGCGATGTTTGAAAACAAATGAGAAACGTTCGTTATGTTTCATTTGTTCATCACTGCAACTCGATCATATTATTTATTGCCAAATTGGATCGCAGTATTGTAAGAATGCACCCTAGTGGAGAAAAAATGAAACACGTCAAATTGTATATCATAACCAACATTATATATTAGTAATTCTTTTCAGATGTCCTATGATGAAAATATGACAATTATATTCTTCTGGAACTTAAATACCTGGGAAATAATACGTTTAGAAGAGTGCAAACAGTGGTTTCTTTTTATTGTGGTATAATCATTTACTACAGGTGTATATAACCCGCGGCCCTCGATCCCATCACATTCGTTTGCAGGTTATAGTAGTCTATATTATTATTATATATAAAATAAGTAATTCTATTTGGTATAAGACAAACTTGGAAGATAAAGACTTTCTTCTGTTTCCAACACACGTGGTTGCGAAAGTTCATCCTACTCATCGTCTTACTCAAAACATGGAGAAACCACATCCATTTTAAGGAACACCCAGCCCAGATTTTTATTTATGATCCTACCTACCGCGTATTGCTTTGAAGTCTCCGTGCATTGTTGACCGCGCGGTTACTGCCTTCAAAGGCGAGTGTGCGCCAGATGTTTTATTATCGTTACATTTTGTTCCTTTCAAGTTAGTTTCCAGTTTGTAGTTGTTTGCTGATATTGTAGTGTCAGTGTTAGTGAGAGGTTTGAAGAATATAATTAATTCTATAAGTTTTATAAGTGTTAATTATGGTTTCTAAGTGTAGCGGCAAGAAAATATGGTTCAAATTAGATTTTATAATTAGATTATACATGAAAAATATATTTAATTAATTTTTTTAAACAATTTAACTAATATATGATTACTATTTTAATAAAAATAATATCACAATATATTAGCTATTTTATATTTAAATTAATTGGTGTATCTTAGATCCTATTTAATACGGTAAAAAAGTTGGATAATGTGGCCCGCAAACCAATTCACCTTAACGACAGTGGCCCTTTTCCAAAAAAGGTTGGACACGCCTGATCTAGGCATTTACTTACTTAACTCTTAATACTGGATTTCCACTTTACAGCAGTTCGCCCTTAATCCCTGCTTTCCAGACATTGCTATCTTCCCATTTTCCTTCTTCCATACCCCCTCTTTATCATAAAATCACATATTCCCTCATACCATGTTCTTCAGCACCTCTCCCTCTTCCTTCTGCCGAGTACCATGCAATCTAACACCCGTTTAGGCCACTATTCTTCTGACATCCGCTGTACATGTCCATACCACTGTAAAGCTCTCTTTGTTATCCCATCGATAACAGTCTCTTCTTCTTCGTCACGCTTAAGTCTTATTTACTAGCCTGTCCCGGCTCCAAATTGCAGTTCTTTCCATCTTTTCTTTGATCTTCCCAAACTCCTTCCTCGTGGTGAATAGTTGTATGCTGCTTTTGGTATTCTATTCTCAGTCATCCTTGCTAAGTGTTCTTTCCAGAAATCCATTGTGGCATTGCCCATGACTATTTAACTCATGCCCCAAATGGGAGTCAATGACCTATCACATTTCAATTATTTTTTTACAACCAATCACAGGGATGTTTCGACTCCAATTTATCAACTGAAGTTTATCATCTTAGAGAAAGCTCCTCCTTTTTAACGTTCTGAATAGGTCATAGCATTATTTTGCAGTGAAAGACTCTCCAAGAAATACGTCTACCAGATTGTATATATAGTGCATGAATGTCAGCAGATAGCGCATACGGGAGATAATATAAAAACATTTGTAACAGTGGATTATACCACAAAAAAAACCACTGTTTGCACTTTCTTAAACGAATTATTTTCCAGGAAATGACACAGAAAAATATAATTGACATATTTACATCATATAAAATCATAAATTAATTAATACCTATAATGTTGGTTATAAATTTCTCCACTAGGATGCATTCTTACAATATTGCAATCCTTTGGCAATAAATAATATGATCTGGTTGCAGCGATGAACAAAAGAAGCAAATGAAGCATACCAATCGTTTCTCATTAGTTTTCAAACATCCCCCTTTACATTAAATATATAAATATTTTAAAATAGCTATAGTTAAATAATGGTTTGTGTGTAAAAAGCTTAATTTTATTCGTTAAATAGTCCTAACAAATGCCACTATTGATTTCCAAATTCTGTAGATAAATTGGAAATCACTCGTGGCATTACTTATGATAATATTCTTATCACGTATTCATCTTTTATCAAAATACGTCAAGAATGTCAGCATCTTTTGACAGTCTCATCAAAATCCTGAAGATGCCATTTAATGTGTGACACGATAAGACATTGTCATTCATTTTTAATATCTAAATGAAGCAGAAATACAGATATATAAACCCCAGCGACTCAAGCAGAGAGCAGGGATTCATTAGAACTGACAGCACCAGGAGACCAAACAAAAGAAGCTGGTAAGTTAAATACCTACATTATTTAACTAATTTATTTAATCATAATTGTTATATAAAATATAGTAAAGTAATAATAAATAATTGAACAAAATATTAAATTAATTAAATTTGAAAAGGTACACGATTTTGTATAACTAGAAACATAGATGGGATTCAATTTTAAAATAGCGGGTAAATACTTGTATGAAATGTGACTTAACTAATTCTTAGATCTCGAATAATAGGTTTTCTCCTGAAAGAATCTATGAGATTCAATTGTATAGGTTGAAGTTTCATAAAAATTATACCTTTTTAAATAAATAATCGGGCACATGTTCAGATTGTCAAAACATAATCTACTTAACAATATGTCTAATACTTGGTTATTATTTGCAAAGTATTGCGAAACCAACCTGGAACAGTTTAACTATGTCTAAACATGTACAATTTTACCCATCGTATCTAATTTGCGTTTTACAGCATAAATTAGTATCTATTTTGTGATTTTGATCATAAGATTAATTTTTTTTATTAAATTTACATACTTCGCCCTGTTAAGCATTGCCAGGTCTCAAGAAATTTCCACAGATCTTTAGAACTTTTTAACTTGCTAGAAATGTAAAAATGAAATTGCGATCTCTGATCTTTTCTTTAATTTACGAAATTGTTTTTTAACATGAACCAATATCCGACATATATTAAACTCGGTATATCGACTTGTAATTATAATATTTAAAGTTATGTTTGTAACACCGGCCTCGGTGGTCTAGGGGCTAAATTCCTTGCCTCTGATCCCAAGGATCGCGGGTTCAAACTGACCAATAGATTTTTACGATCTATAATTTAGAGTACAAGTCCTCTGGGAGAGACTTAAGCCGTGGGTCTCGATTCTGAAGATTTTTGGGCTCGTAAAAGAGCCTCAAGCCTACACTAGTGTCTCTGAGCACAATTTTTTAGGTAATTTTAAAAATCATGACCCTAACATGAATTAAACTCGAGTTATATTGTATTGATAATAATATTTTGGTATATTTCTCCTATTTATCTGGATATATAATGTTATTCAATGAGGCAAGTTTAGGAAAAGTATGGTTAATATCGCATTAAATTTGGTTATTTTATTGAGAAGAGGGATCTCTGGTAAAGTTTATAATTTGCTCAATAGAAAAATGTCTTTCTGATTCTCTGTAATGTTGTCAACGAAACATGCCAAGGATCAGTAACAAATTTGGATTAACCAAATCTGCCTCATTAATGAATAGATATCCCCGTTGTAAATTATGAGATGTCTTATATTTATAAATTTTATTAAATATTATTCTTGTAATGCACAAGCTCTTTTAAGTGCAAAACTAACACTTTTACAGATGTTTTCATGAATACGAACTGATAGCTCAGAACAAGAGGGTTAGAACTCTAAAATCACAATTTTTCAGTAGAATTATTTTAAGATTTAATATGCAAAATAATTTAACAGAGGAATTCACAGTGAATAAAGGCCTTAAGCAGGGATGCAGTTTGTCATCAATTCTTGTTAATATTTATTTAGAAAAGGCTCTTAACTTATGGTATAAAAAATGTTCTGAAATGGGTATTCCTATAGGAGGAAAAGTAATGCATTCATTGTTGTTTGCAGATGATCAAATAATTTTTGCAGGGAATGAAGATGATATGAAATATATGATAAATAAACTAATGGAAGAATATAAAATATTGGGACTTAATATAAATTTACAGAAAACAGAATGTATGTGTTTGGGAAAGGATGTGGATGACCTCATATTTGAAACAGGGAAAATAAAAAAAAAGTGAAATTTTTTAAATATCTTGGATCAATAATTACAAGTTTAGGTACCTGTGAGAGAGATGTACAGACTAAAATTGCAATGGCAAAAAATGCAACTAAGACATTGCATGGAATAATTTGGAACAAAAATATTACAAAGGAAACTAAAATGAAAATTTATAAGAGCATAATACAGAATATCTTGTCATATGGAAGTGAAACTTGGTCTTTACCGGAATTACAAAAGAATAAAATTAGAACAGTTGAATTTGATTATTTTAGAAAAAGCCTCCAAAAAACAAGACAGGATAAAATAAGAAATGAATTCCTTTGGAGAGAAATGAGTGTCACCACATCTGTTGTTAAGAGGATTTAAAATCAAACGCTTAAATGGTATGGCCATGTACAAAGAATGGAAAATGAAAGATGGTCAAAAATATATATACCAATGGTCATCCCCTGGAAGAAATAAACTGGCAGACCAAGATGGAAATAGAAAACCTACGTCAGAACCATAATGGATGATAGGAATTTGGAAGAGGGAGATTGGAATGATAGAGATAAATGGAAACTGAAGACGGCAAACCTATATGTGGGGGAAAGCCGAAAAAGAAGGAGAAGAAGAAGATGAAGCATATACTTTTGTATTAAAGTTAAAAATCAGAGATTTGTTTAAAAAGATTAAAACTGGGTACAAATACTCTTTAATAGTATAAAGATATTTCACAATATTAATTTTGTTAACATGCTCTAATATGATTAACTTTTTTCATTTCTAACTGTTTTGTTATCAAGCTACTACAGGATTTTGGAAATATATCTGTATGCTATATTATTTTTGGAAGGAAACACTGTTTTCTCCTTCATAATATTATTATGCAGCTTTTTTTAAGCGAATAAATGAGAAAACAATACAAATCCAGAACTATTATATAAGTATTTTCCATTCCCACATTAATGAATTTTAAGATTTAACACTTCAAAATTATTATATTGCTACAAGAACAATTTTGTTGTTGTAACTCTTTATCTGAGCCATTGAAATAGGCCTACATGAGATTGGATTGAATCTACATGTATTATTATCTCTTGCAGGTACAATGAAGCAAATGTCAGCAGTTTTGGGAGTCCTCGTGACAATACTAGCTGTAGCTAGCAGTATTCCAAAGCCAGATGGAGGATCGTGTTCATCAGAATTCTCAGCACATCCAAGTGACTGCAATGCATTTTACCAATGCGTAAGCGGAAAGAATGTTGCACAACGTTGTGGCAAAGGACTGCATTGGAACGCAAAGTCTAATGTATGTGATTGGCCAGACAGTGCAGGTTGCAAGTCAGGTGGAAAAACTAGCGGCGATGATGATGGCGAAGGAAGTGATGGAAGCGATAGTGGAGACAGTAGCAAAAGCAGCGGTGATTCAAGCACCAGCGAAGAATCAGTCCCAGGAAGTGACAGCAGCAGCAGCAGCTCAGAGAGCAACGAATGTCCAGAAAGCAGCAAGAAACCAAAGTGTCCAGCAAAGGATCCTAAAAATTCTGTCTTCTTCCCTCACTCCGATCCACATTGGTATTTCCATTGCAGTAATGGAGTAGCCTATTGTCAACCATGTCCTTCACCACTTGTCTGGAACTCTGAGTGCAACACTTGCGATTGGGAAGGACAAAACAATTGTCCAAAGAGCAGCGAGAGTGGAGACACCAGCGAAAGCAGTGGCGATTCAAGCACCAGCGAGGAATCCGTTCCAGGAAGTGACAGCAGCAGCGAAAGCGAAGAGTGAATCATACAATCGACTTCATTATAATCCACGACTAGTTACGACAACTGCAAAGTTTAATGGACCATGATATTAAATATATATTTAATTTATATTTATAACAATGTTTTCAAAAAAATATTTCATAGCCTATTTATTATATCGTAGTGTATGCCTCATTAAAGTTCGATTAAAATAAATTCATGACATGAAAATGTACTTATTTTTCTATTTATGAGTTTACAATTTTGTAAACTTCACAATAACCCTTCATTTATTATAAAGGATTTAGCTTTGAGGCTCCAAAATATAGAAATATTATGGTTCATAATAGGGGGAAGGTTGTAGCCGGGTCAACAGAGTGCTGACTCGAGATAAATTTCGTCACCATCGTCAACAACAAGGATTAAGCTCAATGGCCTGTTCCGATCTCATTATAGGTCGAATTGGTCCTTCCATCTCTTCAATGGTCTTCCCAACATTCTTCTCCCTTTTGGTTTATAATTATAGGCCTACGTTCTTCTTGGTATGCGCTGTTCATTCATACATAATACGTGTTGAATATAAGCATTTTGATAATATTTTATTCTTTTACAGAGATTAAATATATTAAGTTCTGTTCTTGTATCTTCGTTTTTCTTTTTATAAATTTCGTAAAACATGATTATAAAATAATTCAGTATTAATGAACACGTATATTATCATGAGTTAAGATATTGACTGAAATAATTCTACACATTATTTTCCGTAAAACTAGCAACCAAACGTTTTTCTAGTTACATAGGCGTAGGACTTACACAATAAAAAACCATAAAGAAAATGCAGGAAGGAAAGACAATTGTCCTGAGTAATTACTTCCAATATCATATCGGTGAGTCAATATTTTTTATATCCTTAGCATTACATAGACTTACTTTTCGATTGCATATAAGTGTAGGCGTTGGGATTCTAGTGAAGTGGATACGTTTTCCCTTGTATGTCTTACAGAGTCGCAAAGCTGAGCCCCATATAATATCTACCTAAAATTGGTTTACCATTGTAAACACACCTTCCGGTGTCCAAAGTTCTGTGTGTTAAATATTGAATTTAAATATCTTATCCATTCTTTCACATTATTCCATTGTCCTCATATATTCTCCTTCTCTTATTGATGTTGTTACACCCTGAATTCAAGTACCATCTATTCCTCTATTTCTTCTCGTCTTAAAGCTACATTGGGGTTCTTCTTCTTCCATTTTTCACTTATGCTATTAGAACATAATTGATTTTATTGAGGAATGAGAAAGTATGGACAGGAAGCTGTATTTTATTCCTACAAACTATCTAACTCACTGGCACTATCGAACCCATAGATTCATGACCGCGCGACCATAAGCTCTCCATACATCCCTATCCTGAGATAATGTTTTCCAATCATTCCCTATATAATCTACGTCCCTCAAATCATGGTTAATGTTATTCTCCCACCTCATTATTAGTCTACTAATTGGGCGTTTTCGATCTGGATTTCCTACAAGAAGCTTCCATGCACGTCCTTCATTCCCCATTCGTGCAATATATCCTGCCCATCGCAGTCTACGAGATTTAATGTTCTTATTATATCTGGCTTCCTATAAAGATCATGTAGTTCACTGTTTTTTAGTCATCTCCATTCACCTGTCCGTTCATCTCTCTTTGGTCCAGAAATTTTCCTAAGAACTTTATTCTCAAATACTCGTAATCTCCTTTCCTCCCTTAAAGTAAGAGTCTATGTTTTGCATACATATAATATAACTGGTAGAATAAGTTTTATATAATATTTTACATAAATAAATCTAATCTAATCTAAATTTCGTTTAACGTTTTTTGAAAGGAGTTGGGACGACAAGAGTCCTAGTAATGCATAATAGCACGCATTTCCAGATTGAGCCTATGTTTAATTTCTTTGTGCATCTCATTCCTATTTGTGATTATTGTTCCTAGGTATTTGAATTCAGCCACTTCATCAAAATTTCCCTCATTTTTCATTAGCTGTCCATTTCCATTATATAATGTATTTATATGTGTGACCATACATTTAGTTTTATTAATAGTTACTCCCAGTCCAATTTCTTAGTGTTACTCAATAGTGTGTGCGTGTTGGCCTTTAGTATTATCGCCTCACTATGATGCTTAACAAGCGGCTCGCTTTATTTCCCCGCAGCTGTTATATGTTATTAAAATACAAAGATCTCGACTGCCGCGACTACGACGATGGTGCCACATTGCTATTCTTCCCTCAGTTTCAATTAAAACTCGGAACGATGTGGAACATTCGATCCGATTATAAAATTATATACCGTGATTAATGGTATAATTGTCAGTGATTTATTGTGATATGTAGCTCGAATAATAATACAATATCTACATATTATATTAGTTTAATATATAAGTGATTTCAACATGTGGCGGCCATGGGAAAATATTTCAGACCGAAGAGTTAATAATAATAATAATAATAATAATAAATATAATAATATTTTCAGCATGATTTTGTACGGATATTAAATTCATGTAGACCTACAAGCTATATAATGTTGAAATTAAATTATTTAATAAATAAATACGTATATAATTTTAATTTTAAAACTTAAACAATACCAAATAATAACATAAAAATTAAATAATAACATAAATAATCCATGTCTTCTGTCCTTGTGTAATAAACGCCCATAGCGCTATGAGAAACGTGACAACACAGCATGTCCAGCATTGCTGCGCGGCACCCGCTTTTATATAAACTGTTAACCATCAGAGTGAGGCTATAATATCTCCTCGCTATATCCAATAGTAATACATCTTCAGCATAAACCAACAGTTTATTAATACCATTGAGTTACAGGCCTTCTTCATCCTCTAAAGATTTGATGGCATGCTCTAGATTACTACTATTTTTTCCTATTTTTATTTCAAGCGGTATCTGGTTACATTTGTGCAATATATATATGTCACTGCTGTGGTCTCGAGGTAGCGTGCTGCCTTGTCACGCAGTGGGCCCGGGTTCGATCCCCGGTCGACACAGACTCCAGGGTGAGGTTTTTTTCTCGGGGTTTTTCCTTACCTGTAAGACAAATTTCAGGATGCTTAGGGCCCAACGGTCCCCGCAAATCATCCGGCCATCATCTTCATCCTTCACCGGTTTGGAAATCAACGGGAAGCTACCACACCTATAATTCCCTAGTAAAGCTGCAAAACATAACATGATAATGTTATGATTTCAGTGAAAGACCTGCCCTCGGGCAGAATTAATATATATATATATATATATATATATATATATATATATATATATATATACACACACAATCTGGTAACCACATGGATTCTAGGATTCTTATATCTTAATACATAAATTGCTATATTCAACATATTTCTTAGAGAGTCAGTCATTGCAAAATAATGCTATGACCTGTTCAGAATATTAAACAGGAAGAGCTTCCTTTAATATGATAAACTTAAGTGATAAATATCGGGTGAAACAAGATTGTGATTGGCTGTAACACAAGATTCATTGAAACGTGATTGGTCACTGACTCCCATTTGGGGCATGAGTTAAACAATCAACTTATTCTAAATTATTGTTCAGTTTATTTTGATATAAGTTGATGTTGTTTATTATGTATTTTATATTATTATTATTATTATTATTATTATTATTATTATTATTATTATTATTGTTATAGGTATGAGAAAACGTTAAAATGCATTATTTTTTATATTTTTCTTATTATGTACACCATTGTATTGTTGTACAGTTATATTTGTGGTTGAGTACAAGACTATATATTATGGGATTAAATGTAAGTAAAGAGTGAACAAACCAAATCACACGATTGCCTCTTAAAAACTGCAATGTAGAGTAAATTATTTTTTCTTTTCTTTTGGGAATGAGATAGGATATAACAAACGTCAAGGAATAGTAGTTGATGCAGCAATGGTACGAGTAGTAATAGTTTTAGAAGTAGCGGTGATACTGGTAATGGTTGTAGTAGTAATAGTAGTAGTAGTAGTAGTAGTAGTAGTAGTAGTAGTAGTAGAAGTAGTAGTAGAAGTATTGAAACACATAGGATGTCAATTCTTTACGACACATCATGACAAACTGGAAAATGAGTTTTATATAGGGTTCGAATTGATTCTCTAAATTGAAACAGCCAAGATTATTAACTTGTAACATAAGTTTCTGGTGAATAGAAAACCTTCTATGAATTTTCCGGCAGAGAGTTTATCCATGACAACCATACAAATCGCTAAATTATAATAAGAAACACAAATTAAGAGACAAAAGGAAAACATGTTTACAATATCTATAATAGAAATAATTGTGTCTGAATGCGAAATAATGAACAGAAGGTCTGGACTGAGGAATGTGTGGCAGGTGAATATGTAAAACATGGTGCTCTTCACACGTGAGGTACAAAATGAGTTAACAATTAACCGCACCTGCTCCTTCTTCCACATAATTACTAGCAATGCTTTCAGCTTTTACGACCTTCACTCATCATTTTAGCAACCTCTAACACTCCGCCACTCAATCATTTGCACAAAGCCAACCTTACACCGTATAAATTTGCATTTAACTTAAACACTACACTTACATAATATTTAAAAATATATATTTAACGAATATCAACAGTGAAAACGTCTGGATTCTCAGAACGTCCATTTCAAAACAAGATGATAATTTGTCTTAAGTTATGCCACGAGTGATTTCCAAATTATCGATAAATCCACAGTTGTTTCACATCGTCAAAATGAAAAGTGAAAATATATTTTAATGCTCTAGTTACTATTTACTCAGACAGGTGAATGGAGAAGACTACATAACAGTGAAATAAACAACAACAAAAAAAGCAATAACATTAAATCCAAGCAGCCGAGATGAAATTTTTAACAAGAGTAAAAGGCTGCACTAGAATGGACCAGATAAGAAACGAGGATATCCGTGAAGAACTGCTGATCTACTCCATAAAAGAAAAGATATTTAACAACAAGATACAGGGGAAAGAACATGTAGAAAGAATGGAAGAAAGTAGATTACCAAATAAAATCTTCCATTATTTTCCAAGAGGAAGAAGAGATGGTCTTAGATCTATTAGTGAAGACGGAACATGCAACTAATACCGAAACCAGGAACTGAAGAAGAAGAAGAAGAATATAATCTACTTCACCTTGACGTCCCAACTCCTTTCAAAAAACGTTAAACTGAAAATATATAAAACTATTATTCTACCAGTTATATTATATGGGTGCGAAACATTGACTCTTACTTTAAGGGAGGAAAGGAGATTACAAGTATTTGAGAATAAAGTACTTAGGAAAATTTTCGGACCAAAGAGAGATGAACAGACAGGTGAAAGGAGAAGACTACATAACAGTGAACTACATGGCCTTTATAGGAAGCCAGATATAATAAGACCAGTTAAGTCTCGTAGACTGCGATGGGCAGGACATGTGGCACGAGTGGGGAATGAAAGACGTACATGGAAGCTTCTTGTAGGAAAATCAGAGGAAAACGGCCAGTTGGCAAGAATGTAGTGGCAGAATAACATTAATTATGATTTGAGGGACGTATATTATACAGGGAATAATTGGAAAGCATTAGCTCAGGATAGGAATGTATGGAGAGCTTATGTCCGCGCGGCCATGAACCTACGGGTTCGATAGTGCCAATGAGTAAGTAAGTTACTATTTACCTTAAAATAGATGCCTTAAGTAATATTTAATGCTTGCAGGGGTGTCAACAGGTGTGCTCACAGATACTTTTTTTAAAATGTGATAAGTATTACAGGTAAACATACTATTTGAGAACATATGATAGCCTACAATAGCCTTCTATGCAGCAAAACTACAAAATATAATTTGAAATAAATAAGAAAACAAAAGAAAAAAATATATATATAAAGAAAATTGAAAAAGGTATCGAAACAACTTTCTATTCGGATCCAAAATTACTCACTTACTTACTTACTCACTGGCACTATCGAACCCATAGGTGCATGGCCGCACGGACATAAGCTCTCCATACATCCCTATCCTGAGCTAATGCTTTCCAATCATTCCCTGTATAATCTACTTCCCTCAAATCATAGTTAATGTTGTTCTCCCACCTCATTCTTGGTCTACCAACTGGGCGTTTTCCTTCTGGCTTTCCTTGTAGGAAAGCCAGAAGGAAAACGCCCAGTCCAAACTACTATTATATAATAATAATAATAATAATAATAATAATAATAATAATAATAATAATAATAATAATAATAATAATAATAGCTTTATTTTACCTGGCAGAGTTAAGGCCTTAAGGCCTTGTCTACCACTCAACCAGGTTTAAAAAAAATACAAACAAAAAAAAAATAGTCTTAAATCTAAATTACAACATATATATATATATATATATATATATATATATATATATAAACGATTACAAGTTATGAATACAATACAATTAATATTTATAATGTATTTTGATTTACTCTAAATTTAACGAATTAAATATATAATATGTACAATATATATAAAAAAACGAGGAAAAGATTGACATAGTATAAAATTATATAAATAGAGAAAAATTAATTATTAGACAACAGGTAACTGTATAAGCGTGACTTAAAGGTTCCAAGTGTGCGGCAACCCCTGATATCTTGAGGAAGGAGATTCCAGGAGCGGGCAGAGGCTACTGTGAAAGAAGTAGAATAGGAGGAAGTGCTATGAAGAGGAATTGACTGGTATGCAGACTGGTATCTTGTGATCTAGTGTCAATATTGTGGTAAGAGGATAACTTCTCAAATCTGGACGCCAGGTAAGTAGGGATGTAGGAATTCAGAAGCTTGAAAAGTAGTGAAAGGGAGTGCAATTTACGTCTGTCAGTAAGACGGAGCCAAGAGAGGTTATTAAAGTGTTCGGAAATATGGTCATAACGGCGGATATAGAAAATGAATCGAACGCAAGCATTATGAACACGCTGCAGTCTCTGCGACAAGTCATAGTTTAGATCATTATATATAATGTCACAATAATCGAAGTGTGGTAACACAAGATTCTGCACAAGGATTTGTTTTGGAAATCAAGAGTGGCATTTGTTAGGACTATTTAACGAATACAATTAAGCTGTTTACTCACAAGTCATTGTTCAACTATATAGTTATTTTAAAATATTTATATATTTAATGTAAACGGCGATGTTTGAAAACAAATCAGAAATGCGAGGTTATGTTCATTCACTGCTGCTTGATCATACTATTTACTACCAAATAAGATCGCAATATTGTAAGAGTGCACCCAAGCGGAGAAATAATGAAGCACATCAAACTTTATCATAATCAACATTACGGGTTATTCATTTATTTTTTTAGTAAACTCAGTAAAATCAAGGAATATTTTCATTATTTGCTATATTCAATGTATTTGTTGAAGAAAAATAATGCTTTGACCTGTTCAGAACATTAAAAAGGAGGAGCTTTCTTTATCACAAAAGCAGGAGCTGATAAAGAGAAATCGATAAAGAGCGAGGTGAAACACTACTGTCATTGGTAGTAAAACAAGATTCATTGAAATGTGATTGGTCATTGACTACCATTTGTGGCATGAGTTAAATAGTCATAAGTAATGCCGCGAGTGATTTCCAAATTATCGATAAATTTACGACTCACGAAGTGAGGAGTGAATTTATCTACAGAATTTGGAAATCAAGAGTGACATTTGTTAGGACTATTTAACGAATAAAATTAAGCTGTTCACTCACAAATCATTATTTAAATATAGTTATTTTAAAATATTTATATATTTAATGTAAACGGCACAGTTTGAAAACAAATGAGAAACGATTGATACGCTTCATTTGCTTCTTTTATTCGTCACTGCAACCAGATCATATTATTTATTGCCAAAGGAACGCAATATTGTAAGAATGCACTCTAGTGGAGAAAGAATGAAACACATGAAACTGTATAGTAATTCATTTCTGATGTCCTATGACAATTCTATTTTTCTGGAATGTTATAGCCAGGGAAAAAATACATTTAATAAAGTGCAAACAGTGTTTTTTTTTGGTAGTATAATCAATTGCTACAAATGTTTTTACATTAACTCCCGCATGCACTATGTGTTGACATTCATTCACTATATATACAATCTGGTAGCCGTATTTCTTACAGAGTCAGTCACTGCAAAATAATGTTATGGCCTATTTAGAATGTTAAAAAGGAGGTACTATCTTTATTATGATAAACTTTAGTTGGTAAATTCTAGGCGAAACATGACTGTGATTGGTTGTAAATAAAAAATCATTGAAACGCAATTGGCCATTGACTCCCATTTGGGGCATGAGTTAAATAGTCATACTAAATTAACTTAAGAAGAAAGAGGGAATAATGTTGTACCTCCTTCTTCTTCTATTTATTCTTCTTCTAAATGCAATCCCTAGACAGTGGAATCATTCTTCTCTTATTTCAGCTATCATTTTCATTTCTTGATAATCCTATAATTTTGATTACATCTTCCAAAAAGTGTTCCTTGGTCTTTCTCTTCTTTATCCATAAAAAAGTTTCCTTTCAAAGATTGTTTGAAGGAAATTATTGTGACGGAGTACATGACCAAAAATGATTTTCCTACCTTTGATAAAAATCATAATAATAATAAAAATAATTTTCACGAGTGATTTCCAAATCAAGAGTGGCATTTGTTAGGGCTATTTAACAAATAAAATTAAGCTGTTTATTCAAACATCATTATTTATATATAATTACCGGTATTTTAAAATATTTATATATTTAATTTAATGGCTATATTTGAAAACAAATCAGAAATGTGAGGTTATCTTTCATCACTGCAACTGGATCATATTATTTATACTTTTAATATTCATATTTGAACACCGTTGAGGTTAAAATTATTTCAATTATATTTTTTTATCTTATATAACACATATGTTATATTTTTCTCTCTCTCTCTCTCTCTCTTTATTCAGCATGTTCCATAACAAAAAAATTAATACTACATGCTTTAAGTTACAACATTATTTACATAAAATTATTTACAAAGAAATAAAAATCCTTGTATTTTAATTAATTTTCTATGGCCACTTGTATTTTTTTTATTTGTTCTGCTCGTTGAATTGGCTTTATTTTGTTCTAAAGTTTGTCCAATTTTATGGAATTAATGAATGAAATTAATTCATCTGTATACTCCACTACTAGTCTTACTTTATCGAATGTCCATTTACCATATGTTTTTATATATATATATATATATATATATATATATATATATATATATATATGTTATAATTCTCGTTATATCATCAAAATTCAAAGCTTTTCGAAGCCATGCTTCATCTTCAGGAACCTTCCTGCTCTTGATATTAGTATTGGGTTATTTAAATTAATGACAATGAAAATTAGCAAATGGAAACGCATGGTTTCACGTGGGTGGTGTCAAACAATATCAATAATCATCTGAACACGCAATATAGCTATCCATGTAACAGAAACATAGCCCTATATGCTTGAGAAAAGAACTGTATTATTTTGGAAAAAATATAGTTATGGATAGTTTAATTAAAACACTCATTTAATATTTCCGGGAAATTTTGGCAATCAAAGGTAAGAACCCTGAAATAATTTATGAAAGAATTCTTAACTCTCACAAGTCACATACAGAGTGATTCATAAATATGGCTATACGTTTGATCGCATTTTGTGACGAAAATATTATTATTAAAGAAAATATGATGTTATCATTGGAAAGAGAATCCTTCAAATTATTTATTAATTCGATTTAGTCCTTCTTTTGGGGCGGAATTGAACACTTTTCTTTTAATTGTTTCTGGTTTAACAATATTTATGGCCGGCCTTGGTGCAAACTTTGAATATGATTTAAAGAAAATTATTAAACAAACCAAAACAAATAACTGCTCACGTGCAGCTTGGCGGGTTGATTTTTCTGGGCTAGCGTCGAACGCCTCCACAATTCTCTTCGTTGTTTCTGCATCCGTGCTAATGCGAGACCATCCAGGAGGTTTGATTTTCTGCATCCTTCCCGTTTCCAGCAGTCTTTTCTCCACTTCCCCACAGTCGACGGCTACAATGCTACATTAAACTCACGTCTTGCCCGTCTTGCGGCCTCACGATCATTAGCATACGTTATTGCTCATGCCGCATTTGTAATTTGCTGTTGCATATTCAACGCCATTTTGACTAATGGCGTAAGTTCTACACTGTTTGTTTTATCCCATTTTTGTAATTTGAATAATTGCCTTTCCAACGGCAATTTCATATTTCCTGTAATGGTAATATTTTCATCACACAACGCGAACAAATGTATAGCCATATTTATGATTCACCCCGTATATTGTCGAACTATATACTTGTATGTAAGATATGTTCAGATGTCATCAGCACAATGGTTGAACGCCCACTGGCAATTTTCTAGATGGAAATTAAAAAGGAAAAAGAAAATCGACAACGAGAGAAAAAGTGGGAGAGAGATAGAAAAGGAGAGGAAGAACAGGGGCGTTCCGGGAAGTCAAAACAACACGCACCGATTAGGTTAATAACTTGCATATATTACTTTTACCGGAAATTAAAAAAAGGATATTCATAATACACTCTCACCTCTGTATAATACGTCTCAATATGCAATGTAACCAAATGTAATACATAATACATATTGATTGCCGTACATCTCTCTAGTAACAGAATTTCTCTTAGAATCCAGGGAGTTTTTTACAAATCCCTTATAAATAGTCGACCGCGGTGGAGTATGGTTATGCTCCTTGCCTCTGGTCCCGAGGGTCGCGGGTTTAAACCCGGCCGCGGTCGATGGACTTTTTCGGATGAAAAATCCAAGAAGCAAGTCCTTCCAGAGAGGCTTTAAGCCTTGGGTCCCGAGTTTGAAGATCTTCAGGCTCGTAAAACATCTCAAGCCTGAACAAAGAGACCTCTAAGCAACATTTATAGCTAGTAATACCTTAATTGTCTGCTAGATGTTTAATTGAGACGGTGTGTTGACCGCATGCCACGCATAACATCTTATGGCAAATAAGGTAACTAAAATTAATTTGGTCTATAAACTCCTGACAAAGGAGAGGCTATAGTTGAACAATGGACTATATCATTATCTATATAGTAAATATCAATAAAACTAAATATATGGTCACACATAAAAATACATTATATAATGGAAATGGATAGCTATCAGAGAAATTTAGAAGTGGCTGAATTCAGATACCTATAATAATTACAAATAGGAATGAGATGCACAAAGAAATTAAACATAGGCTCAATTCTGCAAATGCGTGCTATTATACGTTACAGGGACTCTTGACGTCCCTCCTTTCAAAAAATATTAAACTAAAATATATAAACCTATTATTGTACCAGTTATATTTTATGGATGCGAAACGTTGACTCTTACTGTTAAGGAGTAAAGGAGATTACGAGTATTTGAGAATGAAGTTTGTAGCAAAATGTTTGGACCAAAAAGAGATGAACAGACAGGTGAATGAAGATGACTACATAATAGTGAACTACATGGTCTTTATAGGAAGCCAGATATAATAAGAGCAATTAGTCTCGTAAACTGCGATGGGCAGGACATGTGGCACGAATTGGGGATGAAACACGTTCATGGAAGCTTCTTATAGGAAAACCAGAGGGAAAACGCCCAATCGGTAGACCAATAATGAGGTGGGAGAATAACATTAACCATGAGTTGAGGGAAGTAGATTATACAAGGAATGATTGGAAAACATTAGTTCAGGATATGTATATGTAGAGAGCTTATGTCAGCGCGGCCATGAACCTAGGGGTTCGATAGTGCCAGTTAGTTATATATAGGCATATATATACACACACCACACACACACACACACACACACACACACACACACACACACACACACACACACACACAGAATCCAAAATATACCGATCTTTTTCACAAGTTGATCATTGATGTTTTCTGAGTGTTTTGATATAAGGGAGCAATGGTCCACGGTGAATAATTGCCGAGTAATTTCATTATTTTCATTTCGAACTAAACCTTTATAAGTGGTTTCAACATGATGTTGGGCCACAACCACAATCAGCCGTGTTCTGTGAATCACAAATCGAAGCCCGGTCTAGGAGAGTACTCGATGCCTAGATATCTTAGAGAATCATAGTTACTATCATATGTTTACCCGCTTTTTCCTTGAATTTCTTCACTTTGGCATTAAGAGCAACTTTTTATATTATCTCATAGCTCTTTGTACTAAGTACTTTTTCGATACAAAATTATCGCGTTTCGGTTACAGAATTGTTGCAATTTTTCATTATTAACTTCAACACAGGAATCTCGTGTCAATTGTGTCTGGTATGTTAAAAGCAATATTAGGAGTTTGCAGTCGCAGATGATAACTAAGATGACCATGGCAGCTGCAGTAATAAGAATAACCCTGCAACGTCGATCGTATTCGCAAAGAAACAAACTGAACAACACACGATGTCACAATGATCGACCTAAACTTTACGGAATACATTTGCTCCGCCCAGACCCTTTTAAACTACTGACCTTATTTTCACATCTAATACCAAAACGATCTAAGTACATTAATTAGGTAATAAATACTGTTCGTGTTAACCTTCCTCAAACGTTGCAAAACATCACACACACACACACACACATTATATATATATTATATATATATATACACATCCATAGTAATTCTGCCCGAGGGCAGGTCTTTCACTGCAATCATAGCATTTGTGTCATGCTATGGCAGCTTTACTAAGGAATTGTAGGTGTGGTAGCTTCCCGTTGCTTTCCACACAGGTGAAGGATGATGATGATGATGATGATGATGATGATGATGATGGTAATGATAAGGATAATGATGACCATATGATTTCGGGGACCGTTTGGGCCTTAAAGTTTTCCTGACATTTGTCTTAGAGGTGAGGAAAAACCCCGATAAAAACCTCACCCAGAAAAACTGTCCCGACCGGGGATCGAACCCGGGCCCGCTGCGTGACAAGGCAGCACGCTACCTCGAGACGACAGTGGTGGACTATATATATATATATATTGAGTTGGAATTCCTTAGTGACTCAGGTGGTTAGAGCGCTAAACGTACAGAGTTTATAGGATTGGGTTCAAATTCCGACTCAGGCACTTATTATTTATATACACTTATGATGACAAGGACTCTTACCAAAAGCTGTGAAAATAAACTACGTAAAGATTTTCAACATAAATACTAATTAAAATTGAATGAGAATGAAAAAATGTATTTGGTGACGTAATGAATTTGATATAGGAAACGTAGGGATCTCAGAAGAAAAATAATCGAGTTACCAATTTTTAGAGTTGTTCACATTTGATATAGGCTACTTATAATACAATGTAAATATATAATAATAATATATATAAATAAAACAGGAGTATGGAACAATGTGTATAAGAACTTTAGATTTTCCACAAGGAAGTCATACTTAAAAATTCTGCGCACATTTTAATTGAATCATGTATTTCAAAGTTGATAGATCTTTGTTACACACTTCTAATACGAGATTCTACTAACTTCATAATACAACTGAAAACCTATTTCAAATGAAAAACAAAGAAATATAGGTTAAATAAGGTTAGAGTATAGCTTCACGCAAACTACGTGACTCCTATACTGTCTCCTGCTAGCGAACAACATTAACACAACCCTCCAGAGATATCGTGCCATATTGTTCTTCTTCTTCTTCTTCACTTCCTGGTTTAGGCAAGAGTTGCCTGTTCCGTCTTCACTAATAGATCTAAGACCATCTCTTCCGAGGACGTCCGACATCTCTTCTTCCTCTTGGAAAATAATGGAAGATTTTATTTGGTAATCTACTTTCTTCCATTCTTTCTATATGTTCTTTCCACTGTACCTTGTTGTTAAATATCTTTTCTTTTATGGAGTAGATCTTTGGAGTGTTTATTATAACGATACTAATTGAAAAGAGAAGAGAATTTGACCTGCCAACATATTTGTTGTTCATTGATTTTGAAAAGGCCTTTGAGAGAGTAAATAGATCTATACTATGGGAAATAATGAAGGAACGAGGATATCCACACCATCGTGCCATATTCAATAGACTTATTTATCTATAACTAGCTAATACACGGCGTGCGCTGCTACTCATAAATAAATTTACCAACAGCTGTGCACTGTTCGGGAATCTGCTTATCCCGATATTATTGGCATCAATGAAAGGCAAAAATGGTTATTGTGAGTTCTCCGTAGAAGATAAACAAACATATGCTGTCGCCGTTTTTTGAGATGTTCAATTCTGTGTACATTAATTTGGTGTATTTTTTATGGTTTAGGCAGCGTAAGCCATTTAAGCGTCAAAATGGGAACTTTATTTCACGTTTTTCACTACAAAGGGTGATTTTTAGGGGTCAAGAGGTTGAGTATTTCATCTCCCTTATAGCCTATGTTCATCCCCGGAATCTCCTGAACATTTTTCAAAAAGTCCTATCTCAATTGGATGAATAGTATGGCAGAGTAAGCTTGTCCGGGAATCGACTTATTCCAATCTTCTTGGTATCGATGAAAAACAAAAATGGTTATTGTGAGTTATCCGTAAGAGGTAAACATATGCTGTCGCGGACTTTTTTGAAGAGTTTTTTTTATATATTCAATTCTATGTACATTAATTTAGTGTATTTGTAATGGTTTAGGCAGCGTAAACCATTTAAGCGTCAAAATAGGGACTTCAATCACATTTTTCACTACAAAGGGTGATTTTTGGGGGTGAAGGGATTGAATATCACAACTCTCTTATAGCCTATGTTCATCCCGGGAATCTTCTGAACATTTTGCAGAAACCCCATCAAAATCGGATCAACGGTATGTCCGCGCATAAAATACGAACGAACAGACAAACCAACAAACATACAAACAAACATACAAACAAACAAACAAACATTGATTTTATATATAAGTTTTTTTCTATTTGTCCACTGCTGTGGTCTCGAGGTAGTGGCTGCCGTATCACGCAACTGGCCCGGGTTCGATTCCCGGTCGGGACAGGTTCATGGGTGAGGTTTTTTCAAGGTTTTTCCTCACCTGTAAGACAAATGTCAGGAAGCTTAGGGCTCAATGGTCACCGAAAATCATCTGTCCATCATCATCATCCTTATCATCACCATCCTTCACCGATGTGGAAAGCAACGGGAAGCTACCACACCTATAATTCCCTAGTAGAGCTGCAAAGCATAGTATGAAAATGCTATGATTGCAGTGAAAGACCTGTCCTCGGGCAGAATTACTATGGATGGATGGATGATATATTTAACATTTTTCAGCATTACTCCACTACAGACTTTAAAATCTCTTTAAACTGTTCATGGAAACGGTGACTTCCAATAGTTTAGATGACATTGTAATTAATACAGTCATTGATGTTTCTAAACTTTGCAAAACAGACCCTATATCTGGCAATTAACATCTATCTCTCTATATATGTTTTAACCTTTCAATCAAATAAACACAAATATATTTCGATATTGTAATTAATTGTTGACAAATCTTAAATGACATCGAAATATAAAAGCGTTACTGCCATAAAGTAAACATTAAAATTATTTCTTGATATATTTTTATATACAGATTTTCAAAGTTTTTACATATTTCCCTTTTATTTTCCTTCTCCACTCGTCCCTATCCATGCACTTCATTCCTCATTCCAATTCTTATTACTTGCTGGCATCCATGTGTTTTGAGATCTTACTTTCTTTATTGTTCCAGGTGGACACCATTCCAATGTTATTTTTTTCTGGGTAACCTTTGTTCTTGCATTCGTCGTACATTCCCATACCAATTTAACTGCTTATCTTATTTAATAATATTTAATATTCATTTTTTTCTCGTATGACTTTTTTTTTCAATTTTGAACATCTTTATATGTATATATATCCACCCATCCATAGTAATTCAGCCCCCAAAAAACCTCATCCAGGAGCCTGTCCCAGCCGGGAATCGTACCCGGGCCTGCTGCGTGACAAGGCAGCACGCTACCTAGAGACCACAGCGGCGAACATACAGACACACACACACACACACACATATATATATATATATATTTAAATAAATAAATAAATATATATATATATATATATATATATAGGCTATAGGTAAAGAGGTTGATTGAGAGAATATATATATACATACATATATTTTTTTTTTCTCTCAATCAACCTCTTTACCTATAGCTAGTTATTAATATACCTTTCATCTGTTTATAAACCCATGTATATATTTCTTCTTAGAATCATAGAAGTCCCGCGCCGTAGCCGAGCGGTTAAGGTAGGAAGCCTTGGCGCAGAGCTATGGGACTTGCGCTGGTTCGAGTCTCCATGGGGGAAGACATTTTCTCATGGTATTTCGGCCAGTATGGGACCGGTGCCCACCCAGCTTCGTGAGGCAATTGGGTAGCTACAATAAGTAGCGGCTCCAGGTTGAGGAACCAGCTATAACGGCTGGGGGACTCGACATGCTAACCACATGTCACCCCTACACTGGCTGTTGATCATCTACCTCTGTGATTGACACATGTGGATGTGAAGGGCCAGCAGCCGGCTGGTAAAAGGGCAACCGCTGAAAAGTGGAAAGACCCTCAATCGGAGAATCATAGAAAGAAGAAGTAAACATTTACAAAAGTAATTATTTGGAAAGTAAATAAAATTTCTTAAAAAGAAATAATGAATCACTCTAAGACATAGAGAAATATATTTTATAAATACGGCATACAAGTGTTTAACAAACTATCTTCATTGATTTTTTAAAAAAAATAAATACATTTACTTTGGCAATGTGTGTAAAATGTGGATAAAATTCATCCCTTACGGATCTCGAAATCCTCAGAATATTAAAATGTGGGAAAATAATCTAAGCGAAAGATAACCTACCTACGCACTCTAGTCTGTTTACATGTTAGGAAAACATTAAGTCCCGTACAGATGGAAACGTGTCTATTTTATATTCCGTTTGGTTCACTGCCTGTGGTACTGTGCCATGAATTTCAACAATAACAAGATCAGTGCATATTTTATTTTTAAATCTCAGAATTTCCCAGGATCTCCGTGACGTGTGTTCCGGTCGTGAAGACAATACATCTATGACTCCTTTCTTTGGTGACACCCAGCCTCAAGGTCCTGAAATGTGATTGAACTACTGTACTTCCATCATCACATGGTTTTACAGCCGATATCGAGCCCTGGCCTTCCTTCACACTTCTCTGTCCACCGCAGCCGACTTCCAATTCCTGATACCAGGAATCTGGTTAGTGTACTTTCTTATTGCAATTTCCCATCTACTTCTTGGTCTTCCTTGAGATATTGTCCCGTCAAATGTCAATGAACTATTGTACTTACTATTTAGATAAAACTAATAAATTTGATAAAAACATAAATTAAAGAGCAGGCATAAATGAGGTAGCCTACATTATCACAAGCCACAGAAATCAGCATTTACTGAAATAATAGTAGCATTACACATCTACATAGCATGAAAAAAAAAATATATATATATAGAATTATAGATATTTCTATCTATCTATCTTCGGGTTTTTACAGCTGCTGCCGTCTTCCCGTGACAAACCTCCAAAGCCTACGGTCTTGGGCATCTTCGATGCTTAGACCTCTAGCTTGCATTACTGTCTTCATGTTTTCCTTCCATGTTAACCTTGGTCATCCTCTTTTCTTCTTTCTGTTCGGAATTTGATATGGAATTCATGAAAAAAGGTTGAAAAACACATATGAATCATGGGGTCTCGCAGTAAATTTACAAAAAAACAGAATATCTGGCAATAAATAGCAATGAAAGAGAAAATTTAATATTGGAAGAAGGAATCCAAATAAAGCAAGTGAAACAAACTAAATATTTGGGAATAATTATGGATAACATCGAAGGTATAGGCAAAGAGAACATAAAATATAGAACTGAATTGAGTTGCAAAATAATATCATCGTTAAATTCCATATGGTGGGATAAGCATATTTGGAAAGACACAAAAAATATATTGGTAAAACATTGGTGGAATCTGTTGCAATGTACGGAAGTGAGGTATGGACAATCAATAAGTACTATAAGAATAGACTAATAGCTCTAGAAATGGATTATTTACGAAGAAGTGCCAGAAAGTCTAAATTAGAACACGTCACAAATTATAGATATTTAAGGAATAAAAAAATATAAGTAGGCCTACTGGATATTTCCAATATGTTGGTCCCCTGGGGGGAAAAACCTCCTTGGAACTATACGTGTGTGTGTGTGTGTGTATATATATATATATATATTCCCCTCCCTCGTTGAGAAATTATATATTGAGCATTAATCTAAAGACAACCCTTGAGGATGCCGGACGCAGTCTCTGACGAAACGTCGGGGAACTTCTAGCCTCAAAACCACGGCCAACAGCCCGGAAATCTTCAAGTTCTTCATTGAGCATTAGATTCGTCCAAACCATATTTTCATCGTCGTCTTAGCTATCACATAACTGCAAGTATGAAAATAGCGTAACAAAGTCGAGTTATTTGCTTTATGACGTTTGTTGTTTTAAATATTATAACGGCGAAAAAAGAAACCACATTAAAATATTGTAAAACTTCTATTTGCAAAATCGTGAAACAAGAAACATAATATTAACTCTAAAATCTGACATTATGTTTGTTTCGTAATGAAATCCTGCTAATTTCGAAAGCATCTAGTTGCATTATTGCATTTTAGAAAGCTGTATTTAAAATTGTTAAACATATATTATTAACCAGCACACATTATGATGAAATAATGAATAAGTTACAACAGAATATAAAAGTCGCAAACTAATTTTTCCATTCGAAATTTGGGTAAAAAGTATACATTCCGTGCCCTTTGTTTCTGTAAGAAAGTACATCATATGTCCTCTGATTCTGAAATTTGTTATATTTTTAATTTCGGAATAAAACCGACACCTCCAAAACCTCAAACACCGTCGGTGATTTATTAATATTAAAACCTAAAATTATGTTAAAAAATACTTACAATTAGATCCAACTTTATATGTCACCACTTACCTGAAAAAGAGAAAAAAAATTATTAGCATGTCATCTAGAAACTTGATACTTTTTTCAATTGATATAATTCGTAGTTTATAAATAATGATAATAATAATAATAATAATAATAATAATAATAATAATAATAACTATGATTTGAGGGAATATATACTTATTATTATTATTATTATTATTATTATTATTATTATTATTATTATTATTATTATTATTATTATTATGTGTAACTGTATTTATTGTACCATAATACAAATCTCGCTGTAATTAGAGTTTGCCTTTCGATGCAGAGGACATATACAATTAATTTTGTAAAACTTCGTAAACGGTAGACGAAAAGAAAACATATAAGTTTATATACCTAAATGTCTAAACTGAGTGTGTTTTGAAAGCACTAATTAGAGGTTTAATTCCTCTTTTAACTTTCTTTAATCTAATGACTACTTAAATATGCTCACTAAATAATAAGATAAATAAAAAAAAGCTTAAAACCTATAAAAAATAATAAATAATTTAAAGATAATGGTAAAAAAACTTTTCCACGCCAAACGAAAGCCAACGTTTCTTTTAACTAATATTAATTTTTGCTACAAAGATATGAAATTTACAACACTTGCTAAAACACTATAATTTTGTCACCTTAAATGTCTCTATTGTTTCTATTATTACAACGAACAAAAATATCTTGAATCTGCATATGCACAGTTGCAAATTAATCTAGATATTCCGAAGCTTAGCTCAGACCTGTATTATTTATTATTTCCTCTTATGAATATCATAACTTAAGCATAAAATATATATTAGAAATGGGAATATAATGATACTGTACATCAACAATATGTAGTATTCAAAAAGGCATACGATTCAGTTAAGAGGGAGAAGTTAAATAGTATCCTTCTCGAGTTCGGAATTCCTAAAATCTTAGACCAATAATAACAATAATAATAATAATAATAATAATAACAACAACAATAATAATAATAATGTAATAATAATAGTAATAATGTTATAATATATGGATGCGAAACATGGACTCTTACTTTAAGGGAGGAAAGAAGATTGCGAGTATTTGAGAATAAAGTTCTTAGGAAAATGTTTGGGCCAAAAAGGGATGAACAGACAGGCGAATGAAGAAGACTACATAATAGTGAACTACATGGTCTTTATAGGAAGCCAGATATAATAAGAACAGTTAAGTCTCGTAGGCTACAATATGGCACGTATGGGGAATGAAAGACGTGCTTGGAAGCATCTTGTACGAAAACCAGAGGGAAAACTTCCAGACCAAGAATGAGGTGGGAGAATAACATTAACTATGATTTGAGGGAAGTAGATTATACAGGGAATGATTAGAAAACATTAGCTCAGGTTAGGGATGTATGCAGAGCTTGAATCCGCGCGGCCATGAACCCACGGGTTCAATAGTGCCTGCTGAGTTACTAAGTTAATACATTACTTCAAAAGCAGTTTAGGCTATGCATTAAGGAGTGCAAACAGAAGTTCGTTACGCAGTTACACGGTATCCTGCACATGTAATAGTTGCTCTTGTCCCTCCCTTAACCCTGACATAAAGGTAAAAGGTAATTAGTGGTCCCTCATTAAACTTGCAGGAGCTAGCAAGAAATGCGAGGGTGCCTTGTATTGTGAGCAACAATAAATAGTTTCTCATGCTCTCTCTCTCTCTCTCTCTCTCTCTCTCTCTCTCTCTCTCTGGAAACACTAACAAGAACATGTGCTACATCATTAGCCTCCCCACTCCGCCAGGACCTTCAGCAGTCCACAGGCAGATACACTGTAGTCATTTCAACCTAACTTTGATCTCTAGAAAGTTATGCCATTCATCTCGCGTTTATTAATCTTGGATCACATTAACGATATTAAATAATTATCATAAGTAATGCCACGAGTGATTTCCAATTTATCTACAGAATTTGGAAATCAAGAGTAGCATTTGTTAGGACTACTTAACGAATAAAATTAAGCTGTTTACTCACAAATCATTACCGTATTTAAATATAGTTATTTTAAAATATGTATATATTTAATGTAAACGGCGATGTTTGAAAACAAATGAGAAACGATAGTTACGCTTCATCTGCTTCTTTTGTTGATCACTGCAACCAGATCATACTATTTATTGCCAAAGGAATGCAATATTGTAAGAATGCTCTCTAGTGGAGAAAAAATGAAACACATCAAACTGTATATTAATTCATTTCTGATGTCGTATGATGTATTATATTTTTCTGGATTGTTACCTGGGAAAAAATGCATTTCAGAAAGTGGTGGTATAATCAATTGCTACAAATGTTTTTATATTGACTCCCGCATGCGGCATGTGTTGACATTCATGCACTATATATACAATCTGGTAGCCGTATTTCCCGTGGGCTCAGTCACTGCAAAATAATGGTCAGACCTGTTCAGAATATTAACAAGGAGGAGCTTTCTTTAATATGGTAATTATAACACTGATAAATATTTCGTGAAACACGACTCTGATTGGTTGTAAAACAGAAATCATTGAAACGTGATTGGTCATTGACTCCCATTTGGGGCATGAGTTAAATAGTCAATATTAAATAGCTCTTGGTAATGAAATGATAACACATAATTTACTTTCACATAAAAAAATGTGTCACCTGGCCTCGGAATAGTGAGACAAACTTTGAAGTACATGATAATAAAAGTATTATGAATTAAATAAATATATATATATATATATATATATATATTAAACATTCTAAAGTATGGGCTACATTATTTATTTTATCATGAAGCAAGGATTTTATGCAGTCTTCTCCATTCGCATGTCTGTTGATCTCTCTTTGGTCCAAAAAAGATTTCTTAAGAAATTTATTCTCAAACTCTCATTACATTTTCTCCACTCTTAAATTAAGAGTCCATGTTTCACATCCATACAATATAACTGGGAGAATAACAGTTTTATATATGTTCAGTTTATCATTTTTGAGCGAAAATTGGAACGACAAGCGTCCCTGTAATGCATAATAGCATGTATTTCCATAATTGAACCTATGTTTAATTTCTTTGTGCATCTCATTCTTTTTTTTTTACTAAAATTACATAATTTAATATTCTTAGCCTGAAATGGTTGCGAAACATGGACTCTTACTTTAAGGGAGGAAAGGAGATTACGAGTATTTGAGAATAAAGTTCTCAGGAAAATTTTTGGACCAAAGAGAGATGAACAGACAGATGAATGGAGAAGACTTACATAACAGTGAACTACATGATCTTTATAGGAAGCCAGATATAATGAGAACAGCTAAGTCTCGTAGTCTACGATGGGCAGGACATGTGGCACGAATGGGGACTGAAAGACCTGCATGGAAGTTTCTTATAGGAAAACCAGAGGGAAAACGCCCAGTTGGAAGACCAAGGATGAGGTGGGAAAATAACATTAACTATGATTTGAGGGAAGTAGATTATACAGGAGATGATAGAAAAACAATGCCTCAGGATAGGGATGTATGGAGAGCTTATGTCCGCGCGGCCTTGAACCTACGGGTTCGATAGTGGCAGTGAGCTAATTAGTTAGTTAGCCTAACATTTATAAATAAGCATGATTAAATAATTTTAAGTTCTTGGAACTTTTTGCTGTGTACCATCGAGTTAACCGAATCGGTTAGTTGATGTTTAGTAATAATGCGTCGTTAAGATAAACTACTTCACGCACGATACACTCTAAGATGCAGCTCAAGACACTGCAACTTTATCGAGCATGATGTCAGCATTACTGACTTTAATTTTGACTCTCCCTAAACCTACCCCATGTCAATCTAATTTTCTACAGAAATTCTCCAAATGCAATTGTTCATAAATAATCCGGAAACACATTAACATCACAAAGGAGCGATGAGTTTCACAAAACAATTAAGTTAAGGTAAGGTTTAGTTAATTCGTGGCATTGCTCATTTCGAAATTTTCAGAAAAAAGAAATAACAAACGGTTCTTATTTTGTAAACATATAGTATGAGGTAATTTATTTTATTTTGTGTATATAGTATAAGTTTTTTTATTTTTTATTTAAAAAACACAACAAATTAAAAATCGCGGCATCTTAAAATACTTACATAATCTTTAAAATGTAATAATAATAATAATAATACTAATAATAATAATAATAATAATAATACTTTATTTATTCTGGCAGAGTTAAGGCCATAAGGCCCTCTCTTCCACTCAACCAGCACAAATACAAATAAATATTCGACAAATATAGATATACACTATACTAATTATAAACAGTTAAAGATACAATAAATGTAGCAATGTAAATGTCATGTACAAACAACATTTTATAGGGTAATAACAATAATGATACGATAATAATAATAATATAAATATGATACATTATACGGGAAACACCAATTAATATATATATCTTACACTGGATAATAATGAAGTCGAGTAATAAAATGTATAGTATCTATCACTAAATAGATGGAATTACGAACTTTATTTCAACTTAAAACGCACGGAACGTCCAATACGAGCTAATGTAACATAACATACAATGACAAACTGCCTTGGAAAAAATGATACTATAATGTCCCTTCCCTTGCATTACGGTAACTTCCACTCCAAATACTGACTGAAAAGAATGGTATTGGCGAAAAATGAAATAAATAGGAGGTTACTTTCTTAAAATTAACTTAATAGAAATACAATTAATATAAACGATCAAAAGCACCGTTTTAGATAATTCCGATGGAACTAAAATTGTCCTATAAATGTTTTTTTTTTATTTTTGTTTTACAAATCTTCATCTATTCTACTTGGTAGAACCGGAAATGACCATGAATATATTTACTTACTTACTTACTTACTCACTCACTGGCACTATCGAACCCGTAGGTTCATGGCCGCGCGGACATAAGCTCTCCATACATCCCTATCCTGAGCTTATGCTTTCCAATCATTCCCTGTATAGTCTACTTCCCTCAAATCATCCAAAGACGATTTATCTAATTCCCGCGTTAATATCTCTAGTGCCTCCTATTGTATAATATGAATATATATACACATATAAATGATAAATGTTTGTGCTAAGAGCCTGATTGGACCAGTGGTCATTTCACTAACGTATAAAGTTAGATTTCTCGGGTTCAAATCCCAATTTATTTTTCTTTTCATATATATATATATATATATATATATATATATAATGAGCACGCTGTAGCGTAGTGGTTAATGCAGTGCGCTACAAACCGGAAGGTCGAGGGTTCAAGTCCCGGTGGGGTCAGGATTTTTTAAACTGACCCAAACCATCTGGTGGCACAATGGCCCTGGGGTCAACTCAGCCTCTAACGGAAATGAGTGCCAGACGCTTGTTCTGGTGGTAAAGGCGGCCGTCACGCGCAGGGCTGACAACCCGGCTGACAGCAAATGCCGATTGTCTAGAAAAAGTGGGAGTCTTAACCTCCTAATACCCCAAGGGACTCCCATGATCTGTAGTGGGATCAATTTACTTTACTTATATATATATAGTCCACCGCTGTGGTCTCGAGGTAGCGTGCTGCCTTGTCACGCAGCGGGCCCGCGTTCGATCCCCGGTCGGGGCAGTTTTTCTGGGTGAGGTTTTTTATCGGGGTTTTTCCTCACCTGTAAGACAAATGTCAGGAAAACTTTAAGGCCCAAACGGTCCCCGAAATCATATGGCCATCATCCTTATCATTATCATCCTTACCATTATCATTATCATCATCATCATCCTTCACCGGTGTGGAAAGCAACGGGAAGCTACCACACCTACACAATTCCCTAGTAAAGCTGTAAGCATAGCATGAAAATGCTATGATTGCAGTGAAGGACCTGCCTTCGGGCAGAATTACTATGGATGGATGGATATATATATATGTGTGTGTGTGTGTGTGTGTGTGTGTGTGTGTGTGCGCGCGCGCGCGCGCGCGTGCATGTGTACGCGCGTGTCTGTAAAAAACTTTTCTAGGATTTAAGTCGGCTGGAGTTTAGGATAACTACCTTATCCCTCATCACCGTGTCATTGGCTAAGTATCGTGGATCCGTAGATCCACAACCGCATGAGTCCTCCTTCCCTATGAAAGATAAGCTATTTTCATTTATGAATAATAAAATAAAAGAAGAAATGTTGACTCAAAGTCCTCTTTTTTTTACGACATATTTCTAATAAAGTAAGTTCCTAGTCGCCGTGTTAATTGAAAAGTACGCTCTGATATAGCGAGTGGGGAATTCCTTATTTAGAAAGCTACATCAAACTCTTTATTACTCGGTCTTGACTCGCCAGTACTCCTGTCTCTCATGTGACCGAATTTAAGGGCTCATAAAACTAGCAATGTCCTACTTTACCTCAACGTTAATGGAACGTTTCTACATGGTCGTAGTGGAGAGTTTGTTCACAGTGTCTGCTAGTAACACACTCAAACCAATCGCCCACTTGTTCCCCAATGCCCTATCCTACCCTTTATATGAATTTAGTCCCTAGATTTTAAATTTGGATGGAAAAATCAATATCGACTACATAGTTTATTAAAGGATCGAATGCTAACATTACAAATATTATTTCTAAATTTCCAAACATTAATTTTTTTATTTGTTCATGACAAATTATAACTGAAATGATTGTATTCCAAATCTCGGAAAAATGATTTTCCAAATATTCATAAATATAATATTCTAATGACATCAGAACTTGAATGCGATTTATATGACTATAACTCATAGACCAATAATCGTGCCTCTTCGTGTTCGTAATGAGAGATGTCTCCGCAAATTAACTTCATTGACAAGAATATCGATTGAACAATATAAGATCGATATGGTACAGCATAAAATGCCAAAAGAAAACAACTTAAAAAAAAGTTAGTTCTGTTGCTCTAAAAAATTATTAAATGTTGTATAATGTATCTGCATTATTGTTAATAGTTAGGGGCCTATTTCTCATACAACCACCTGTTATTGATTTTCCCCAAGCCCAAAGATATTTAACAGTAAATATATGCTATTTATAACTATACAGCCGGCTTAGAAATCGCCCGGAAGTAAGATCGGAATACAAAACCTCACATTTGGTAAATATTAAACTTTATAATTATTTTTAGCTTCTGAAGTTGTATTATTCGCTAAATAGCCACTCCGAATCCAACGCGAAGTTGAGTTTTTCATTAGACAAAATCAGTAGCTACTTCGTCGCTCATGTTTTTTTTTCAGAAAAACACAATCTCTTGTTAGATTACTGTTAATAATATATATGTTGGAGCTCTAAGGAACTAAACATTTTTACAAGTTTACAGAAAATATAGGAAGTTAGCATTGATATAACACTGAGCAACAAAAAATCAATTTTTTTTGTCTCAAAAAGAAAAAAAAAGTGATTTTGATAGTATTTTTTCTCCTGAATTCAAATATGATATTGGTTTTTCTCCATCACGCAAGGTTTCCGAGAGACAGGAATTTATGATTTCAAACACTTTAATATTTTCTACATTCGTAACTACACAATATTCGAACATTCGGACTTACCTAGAAAGTAAGAAATTACGATTTTCTGTTATATTTCGCCTGTGGAGCATCCCTCTTGATGGTCCAACAATAATCGGCCAACATATTAGGATTCCATTTGCCTTGATATCTCTTTTCCATAGCCGAAACCATTTGAGTTAGCTCATTTGGTTTTATTTTACAATGGACAAATGGACGAAAAACGTTTATTAAAAATAATTATTTAAATCCATTAATTGAAATTGAAATAAAAAAAACTGTGGGTGATGGAGAAATTCCGAATACATATTAGAAAACACGATAAAAAAACTGCATTAAGTAAACTATTGGTTGGCCTACTCATGAGACAAAAATCATGTTGACCAGCATAATCAAACGAATTAGCTTAGACATACTAGTACCATTTTATTACTCTTTTTCGGAGACTTGAACCCAAATTCTGAAAACGACTAATTTCAATGGGTTATTTTAGTTTTTTTTTAAATCAGCAAATCAAATGCTAATTTTAAACTTCATTGACAGAGTCCATTTTCTTTTAACCGTAATTTAAAAACATAGTTGTAAAATTAAATCAGCGAACACATAAGCAATAAATCAGCGAACACATAAGCAAACACAATAATAGGAAAAAAGATATTGCTTACAGGTTACAAACCGTGTAAGTTAGATGTAAAATTACAAATGGCTGGTAAGCAGACATAATATAATTGCAATTAAAATAATAAAAATGTTGACACAAAACTTGAGACAAACACAAAAACAGATACACACAAGGAGATGGTCAAGTGGTTGGACAGAGATCTGATTGCTGTAGCAAGGAAAGAAAACTAGGAGATGAAATAAAAGTCTTAAGGAATGTTTGGCATTCCTGCGTGTCAGGTTATATTACTTGTTGACTCCCCTCACCCTTAAACACTTGTCGCAACCCCGTCCAATCCAAGACAAGCATTTACTCTAATGGAAAATACAACACCTTTGTCTGACCAAGAATTCGTATTGCTTTATCTTACAAAAGAGCTATTGTAACTTTGTTCTAGAGCTAAGATCATGTTTTCTAACTTTAGTGGAGCTGTTTGGCAACGGAGAGTTATGTTGTGATGAAACAAATTCTCCACATAACATACTTATTTTATGATCATACAAAGTTCTAATTAAAAGTTATAGAAATTTCTAATCTATAAGCACATAAGCTTTTATCCCCTACTACAGTGTTTTCCATTCGGAAAACATATGGATTCCGCAGTCTTCACGGACTATGTACGTCACAGCATGGATCTCATTCCCCATAATTGAAATACTGTATCTTTTTTTTTGCGCTGATTTACATGATTAATTGAAAATGTCGTTAGGCCTATTTAAAAATGGAGAAAAATCAAAGAGTATCAAAAGGCAATGAAAAATATTAATCTTGTTTTTTCTTGTAAGCCGATGTTTCCCTTAACATAGATTTAGACGCTCTCCCCCTACAGGGAAGTATTTGAACCATACTAATTTAGTTACACTTGTTTTCGTACAGATGTCATTTCAGTGGTCCGTGGTCAGCGTTCCGCCTCATACTGACATCTAGGAAACCAAGGTAGTACTAGGACGGGAAAATTCGGTAAATTTTGCTTAGAGGAATTTTCATTCAGGCTTAAGGCTCTTTTACGAACCCGAAATGTTTCAGACTCGGGACCCACGGCTTAAAGCCCCTCCCGGAGGACTTGCTCCTTGGATTTTTTCATCGACCCCGGCCGGGTTTGAACCCGTGACCCTCGGGACCAGAGGAAGGAGCATAACCACTAGTCCACCGCGGCCGATAAATATTAATACAGGAATAAATTGCATTATTATTTTATCGATGAAATTTAAATACGCTCCAAATTATAAAATAATTACAATTGGGATACTATTTCGTAACTTTAAAAAAGTGCGTTACCATAAATAATATATACGACTTTTTTTTTACTCTGTATACGCATAAATGCCAGTCGTTAAAAATGTAAAATTTTAATTTTTTTCACAAACCTTTATGTTTATATTAATTTAATTTACGGTATATAATTATTTATATTTCAAGTTCATATTTGTTGTTAATATTTATATATGGCAAATTGCTTTTAAAATATCTTATATATTAATACATACTGCTCTTTTTTACACGCTTTATATTAGCTTGACCTGTATCTATGTAACGGAATCTTTGAACACGATTTTCACCCACTTAAAAACATTGAATCGACTTGAAACAATGTATACTTGTAAAGGACCACTGACAATACAATAATTTCATATTTATTTCTAAAATCCTGGCCAGATTCATCAGGACATCAAACAAATAAAAACCGGTATAATAGTTTGCGGACTTATCGACTTTTTAGTCAATCGATGTAAGAGCTCAGTTGGTAGGGCGGTGGACTGCAGTGGTATATAATTTCAGTAATCCATAGGTCACTGGTTCAAATCCGGCCCGCAGGATTTTTTAGAAGAGTAATAAGCAATTACATTTTCATGGGATTTCGGTTTATGACAATCAAATAAACTAATAATAATAATAAAAATAGTTTAAAAAACTAAAACAACACGCTTTATTAGAAAACCAAACTAAAAAATAAATAGTTTAAAAAACTAAAACAAGCTTTATTAGAAAACCGAACTAAAAAATGAAAAATAATTTTAATTTCCAACACGCTTGTGATAAAATTAAAGTAGTCAACAAAAAAATCATCTCCAATTTAAATTCAACTAATGGATTAATGTATACTCAAAGGAATAACAGCTCGTATCTACTCTACATAAAAAGAAAGTAATTAATTAATGAATTAATCTATCGCTTATATATAAGGCATTAGGTAAATATATTGACAAATCTTAATACCATTTTTATTAAATAAAGAAAAAAAATCATTGATAGTTAAAAAAAGTAATATTAGTGACATGTTTCTGTTGTTGTTGTTGTCGTTATTATTATTATTATTATTATTATTATTATTATTACTGCTCGTCTTTTTCTTTCAATCCTCTTGTTTCCGGTTATACGAAGAAGAAAGAAAGAAATTACTTCTAGGATTGAGTACAGACTAATGTCTCTCAAATAACCTGTCAGGCGAAAATGACAAAATGTCGATGCCGGTTTTTTTCTTGAGTCTTGAGGGGATTTTGAAATTCAAGAGAAGATGGGATCCCACCTCTACTTTCAAGACATCTGTCGACGTTTTGTGAGATCCGAGAAGCAGGTATTTATACCAATATTAGGATAGGAAGGCATTTCTTATTGCAAAGATTCGTTTATTGAATTTTACTGACAAGCAAATTAATTGTGCCAAAACGAAAGATGGCGTTCATTCACCGGACATTACTAAATAATATTTACAATCTAATCCTAATTGATGAGTAATTAGGAGCTTGCTGTACATTTATGTAATGGAAGTCCAATGTATGTTGCTACGTTTAATATGCACATGGCCGCAGCAAGAAAACATTCCTTTGATACTATATATGCATCATCTTCAGAAATGATTCTATGGCGATACAGGTTTCCTCAACTAAACTATATCCTTTTCTATTACTTCTCCCAATATATCGAATCTCCTCGTTAACACTCTTCATCTTGATACTATTTTTAATATCCTCTTCTCATGTATATTGTGTCATCTTCCTCTCCCCCTATTTACTGGTGGTTTCCAAAGTAAACTTCTGAATTAAATTGATTATTTCTTCTAAAGTACCTGTCCATAATATCTCTTTCTATCTTCCTATATCCTTACTTCCTGGTTGTTTTCAAAGTAAGACTTCTGAATTCATTGACTATTTCGTCTAAATTACTTGTCCATACTATCTCTTGCGATCTTCCTCTCTCCCTATTCCCTGATGATTCCCAAAGTAAGACTTCTAAAATAATTGATTATTTCTATTAAATTACCTGTCCATACTATCTCTTGCGATCTTCCTCTCTCCCTATTCCCTGATGATTCCCAAAGTAAGACTTCTAAAATAATTGATTATTTCTATTAAATTACCTGTCCATACTATCTCTTGCGATCTTCCTCTCTCCCTATTCCCTGATGATTCCCAAAGTAAGACTTCTAAAATAATTGATTATTTCTATTAAATTACCTGTCCATACTATCTCTTGCAATCTTCCTCTCTCCCTATTCCCTGACGATTCCCAAAGTAAGACTTCTAAAATAATTGATTATTTCTATTAAATTACCTGTCCATACTATCTCTTGCGATCTTCCTCTCTCCCTATTCCCTGATGATTCCCAAAGTAAGACTTCTAAAATAATTGATTATTTCTATTAAATTACCTGTCCATACTATCTCTTGCAATCTTCCTCTCTCCCTATTCCCTGACGATTCCCAAAGTAAGACTTCTAAAATAATTGATTATTTCTATTAAATTACCTGTCCATACTATCTCTTGCAATCTTCCTCTCTCCCTATTCCCTGACGATTCCCAAAGTAAGACTTCTAAAATAATTGATTATTTCTATTAAATTACCTGGTAATACTATCTCTTGCGATCTTCCTCTCTCCCTATTCCCTGATGATTAATTGAATATTTCTTCTAAATTACCTGTCTATTCTATCAATTGCAGACCAGCCTCATGGGCTAGTGGTCAGCGTTTCTGACTATAGTTCATGAGATCCCCGGTTCGATTCCCGGTCAGACCATATTAACTTTTCCTTAAATGTAATTATTCCAGTGATTCCCCATGGCCTGGAATTTTTGTTAAGTTTAGGTTAAGGACTCTCCTGGCGCTTCATTGTAATTTATATCCCATCATATCATCGGGGTAACGTAACTCCGCCTTCCAGGTGCCACAACCTAAGAAATGGATTACAATTCCGCCAATGCCAGAGGATAATGACTGAAGTGTCATAAAAGACAACATGGTGGCGTTTTCATTATTCGCGAGTTAAAAATTGCGACACACTTCCTGTATTCGCGGCTAAAAATGTATTTATTTGCAGATCCAGTTCGTATATGTAAAAGGTATAGTGTCCTTTATTAACGCATCGACAATTTTTTTTTTTTTACTGCAGGCACGTGCCAAAGCAGCTTGTACAAAGAGTGATTCAAACCAAATGGACAAATTAATATAAAAAAGTAAAATAACCCTTATTGTCACTAGGCCTAAAGTTCGTTGTTAAAAGTCACCGCAGCAGTATTTCACATGCCGCTATGTCAGTTGATAAATACCGCCCTCGCCACGATCGGTGTTTTATTGTTTCAACTTGTCATTCGTTGCAATAATTTTGATTGAATAACACGCGTCTCTTCTGCTTTGTTGCCAATTTATAATGTCAAGTAAAAGGAAAGGAAATTAGTTCCGAAGCGGAAAAAAGTAGTGTTGTCGCTTAAAGTAAAAATATAAATGCTTGACCGTTTACGCGTTGGTGAGTCGTTTGCGTCTACATCACGCTGTTTCAATGTTAGTGAATCAAGAAATCTGAAGACAAAATAAGGCATTCTATCGCGGAATTTACAGCTGTATATCAATCTTAATTGAAAGACCTTTTAGAAGCGGCAAAATAGGAAAATAATTACTAAGTTCTTTAAGTCCTTGCTTAAACCTGACAGTAATGATTAATATAAATTCTTCAAAATCAATCATTAATTGATTTTATTTTGATAATTTCTATTTTATTTTGTAACCTTGGAAAGTATCCTCTATATACCTATACAAATTACCGTTCCATATTCGCGGAACATACCCCCGTGAATATGGAGCTTTTACTGTATAAAAAAATATCCATGGCGCGACAGGCCTAGAAAGGCCCTTAACCTAGCAGCTGGCTGCTGGCCTACATCCACATGTGTTAATCACAGAGGTAGGGTCACCCTCAGATGGTGTATGGATGACATGTGGTAAACATATCGTGACCCCAGCCGTTATAGCTGGTTTTCTCAACCTGGAGTCGCTACTTATTGTAGCTACCCAAATGCCTCACGATGCTGGGTGAGCACCGGTCCCATACTGGCCAAAATTTCATGAGAAAAATTCTTCCCCATGGGGACTCGAACCAGCGCAAGTCACGTAGCTTAACTACTCGGCTACGGCGCGGGACGGATATGCAAAAGAAGATAAATTTACAGTCTTGAAAAGCTATCAAAATAACTCACCGCAACCTTGAAATATTTCACCTACAGTAATAATATTACCGAAATCGCATTAAATTGGCAACATAAGATGTATTAGAAGATGATCCAAAAGATTCGCAGTAGTTTATTACCTGTGGCCCGTTCTAACGTGTCCATGTAGAGTAGATAGATGCGCTACAATAACTGTGTTTATTATTATTATTATTATTATTATTATTATTATTATTATTATTATGTTTTGAGGAAGTGGCTGAATTCAAATACCTAGGAACAATAATCATAAATAGGAATAAGATGCACAAGGAAATTAAACATAGGCTCAATTCTGGAAATGCGTGCTATTATGCATTACAGAGACTCTTGACTTCCCAACTCATTTAAAAAAACGTTAAACTGAAAATATATAAACTATTATTCTACCAGCTATATTATATGGATGCGAAACATGGACTCTTACTTTAAGGGAGGAAAATAGATTACAAGTATTTGAGAATAAAGTTCTTAGAAAAAAATTTGGACCAAAGAGAGATGAACATACAGGCGAATGAGAAGACTGCATAACAATGAACTACATGGTCTTTATAGGAAGCCAGATAGGCCTATAATGAGAACAGTTAAGTCTCGTAGACTTCGATGTGCGGGACATGTGGCACGAATGGGGAATGAAAGAGGTACATAAAAGTTTCTTGTAGGAAAACCAGAGGGAAAAGCGCCCAGTTGGTAGACCAAGAATGAGGTGGGAGAATAACTGACTGTGATTTGAGGGAAGTTGATTATACAGGATATGATTGGAAAACATTAGCTCAGGATAGGGATGTATGGAGAATTTATGTCCGCCGGCCATGAACCTACGGGTTCGATGATGCCAGTGAGTTAGTTTATTATTATTATTATTATTATTATTATTATTATTATTATTATTATCATCATCATCATAGTACATTCACGAATTTAGGCCATTTGTTGACCTGTTTCGGCCTCAAGAGAAACACCATCCAGAAGTCTTTTGAGTGGACGTCCTGGTCTTCTTCTTCCTGCGGGTTGATATCTTAACATTAGTTTGGGTATTCTGTGATCTTCCATTCGATGAACATGTTGTATCCATCTTGACTTATAATCAGAAATTTTGTTTTCTAAAGATTCCATGTGTAATTCTTCTAAGATATCTTCATTTTTTTTGTGATATAGTAGTGTGTATCCTGCAGTCCTCCGAAGATATCTCATTTCAGCAGATCTAAGTCTCTGTATATCCTTCTGTTTCAACGTCCATACTTCGCTACCATACAAAAGAGTTGGAAGAGCCAGTGTTTTATACACTTTCAGTCTTGAATGCTTTTGGACTAATTATTATTATTATTAATTATTATTATTATTATTATTATTATTATTATTATTATTATTATGGGACTTAGAGATGAGAATGTTCAAGACCGCTAAAACTGGAGAAGTCGAAATTCTTGAGGGTTACGGAAAACCACTTTACTGTATTGTGAATAAATTACGAAATAAAAAAAATATTATTTTTTTAATAGTGTCCCATGGAACAGACATATAATAAGGAAAAATAAGTTAAAAATATATAATTCAATAGTGAGAAGTACTGTCACACATGGAGCTGAAGTTTGTAAATTCAACAAAAACGTATGTCGATGGAAATGGATTTCTTGAGGAGAGAAGAAACATGTTGAAAATTGGAACAAAATAAAAATCGTAGATTGAATAATATGTAAGCAATTAAATTGGTATGGGCATGTACCACGAATGCAAGTAGAAAGGTTGGGTAAACCCCCCCAAAAAAAAAATTGGAATGCTGTACACCAGGAAGAAAGAAAGACAGACCCCGAACTCATGGATACAAGAAATAAGAACTGGAATGAGAACAAGAGAACAGGGGGATATGGAGTGGATGGATAGGCACGATGGAGAAGGAAAATGAAATTTTACGCTAAAAAAATAGCCTATGTGTAAACATTGAAAATCAGTATATAAAAATTTATTATTATTATTATTATTATTATTATTATTATTATTATTATTATTATTATTATTATTATTATTATTGTTATTATAGACCTCGAAACTCATGGATGCGAGAAATATAAATTAGAATGAGAACAAGAGGACTGGAAGACATGGAGTGGATGGATAGAGACGAGTGGAGAAGGAAAATAAAACTTTAGGCACAGAAATATGGGTAAAAATTAAAAATATGTATACAAATAATAATAATAATAACAATAATAATAATAATAATTATTATTATTATTAAATTTTTATTATTGTTATTATAGGCCTCGAAACTCATGGATGCGAGAAATAAGAACTGGAATGAGAACAAGAAGACTCGAAGACATGGAGTGGATGGATAGAGACAAGTGGAGAAGGAAAATAAAACTTTAAGCACAGAAATATGGGTAAAAATTAAAAATATGTATACAAATAATAATAATAATAATAATTATTATTATTAAATTATTATTATTGTTATTATAGGCCTCGAAACTCATAGATGCAAGAAATGTGAACTGGATTGAGAACAAGAGGACTGGAAGATGGATGGATAGAGACGAGTGGAGAAGGAAAATAAAACCTTAAGGCACAGAAAGATGTGTAAACATTAAAAATATGTATATAAATAAAGTTTTATTATTATTATTATTATTATTATTATTATTATTATTATTATTAGTAGTAGTAGTAGTAGTATTATTATACACCATCGAAACTCACGAATGCAAGAAATGAGAACAAGGAGACATGGAGTGGATGAGGAAAATAAAACTTTAGGCACAGAAATATGTGTAAACATTAAAAATCTGTATATAAATATATTATTATTATCATTATTAACCATTAAGAGTAGAAAGTAAATTACTGGCTCTATGTTATGATGACCATAAAATCGCTGTTTTACAATTACAATGAATATGAGATGAACTATAAAATAAAGATAACATTCTGTGCATAATAGAGGTGCAACATGTGTAGAGATTGTAAACCAGACTTGTGTGATATAACTTGGCGTAAATTACGTGCCGTTAATCAGTGGTTGGCAAACACTGACACGTATGGACTTAATGATGTGCTTGAAATCAACATAGGTTTTGCTTCACTTTGTCGCCATGTTCCAACTTAATAAACCAACATACAAGGCATGAAAGACCATAATTATGCATTTACAATACTTATTTTATTATTTTTTTGCAACTTCAAGTTTTAACCACCTAATAAATGTGCTTCTTTTTCATAATCAATTTATGCCTGCATTTAAAATGACTTCACAGTTATATTAGGTTAAGAGATTATATTTTCATCAAACTGGATTCCTAACAAGCAGAGTTTGGATCCAAGAAAATGCAAGTATTTTATGAATTAAAATTAAATTGGTAACTATTTTCTTTTCAGTTTTTGGTATTTCAACAAATTGTGTATGATGTTGAGGCGCATTGTTGAGCCGAATTTTGAATTAGTGAGCTGCAACGGAACTCGTCTTATAAGTAAGGAGCGGATTGTTGTGTGCTAAACAATTGCAACGTAGTGTAATGAGTAGAGCAAGGCAATTAATGATTTTGCATCTTTTTCTTATGAAGGTTGAAACATTGCTTGCATATATGAAAATGTATGGCATTAAAAAACTGATTAAATAAAAGCAATTTGTTAGGGCATTGTTTTGCATTTTCTTAACTTTTTTAGGGATAGGTCATTTTTTAGCAATTTTAGGTCATTATGAGCATATGATTTTTTTGTCCCGCGCCGTAGCCGAGCGGTTAAGGTAGGAAGCCTTGGCGCAGAGCTACGGGACTTGCGCTGTTCGAGTCTCCATGGGGGAAGAAATTTTCTCATGGTATTTCGGCCAGTATGGGACCGGTGCCCACCCAGCATCGTGAGGCAATTGGGTAACTACAATAAGTAGCGGCTCCAGGTTGAAGAACCAGCTATAACGTCTGGGGGACTCGACATGCTAACTACATGTCACCCCTACACTGGCTGTTGATCATCTACCTCTGTGATTGACACATGTGGATGTGAAGGGTCAGCAGCCGGCTGGTAAAAGGGCAACCGCTGAAAAGTGGAAAGACCCTCAATCGGAATGAGCATTTTTTACACTTTTCCGGAAGGCTGTGACATTATTTGTATTTGATTTAAGAGTTTTATTATTATTCAGTTAGAATAGAAGACTGCCTTCGCTCAGCTAAGGATCCTCGGCCACCTCTCTCCACTTGCGGCGTATATCGACTTCCTTGTTCGTGTGGTAAACCATACATAGGGACCACGAAAAGAAGTATAGCCACCCGTTTATCAGAACACAAAAGAAACTGCAGACAAGGAGAAATGGATAAATCGGCTGTAGCAGAACATGCCATTATGAATGGACACCAGATTCTATTCGATGATACACAAGTTTTAGCCACAACTTCCTACTATTTCCCTAGATTATATCGAGAGGCTATAGAAATACACAAGCATAAGGAAAATATTAACAGAAAAGAGGAAGGTATTAAACTGTCTAAGGCCTGGTACCGTACACTAGAAAATAAATGCATCAACACTAGGGACAACAAGGAGACGACCATTAGCCAATCAGCAAGAGCCACGCCCGCTCACCCTGCTCCCACCACTAGTATCAATACAACGCCCGCAGCGTTCACTCTAAGTAGAGCTTCCGACCAGGAAACACGCCTAGAAGCACTCGCCACTGAAGATGCCCTCCGCAGTTGAGGGCGAAACGTCTGGTATCAACACCAACTATGGACCACGGCCACAGAACCCGGAATCACTCAACATTATGATTACCGGCCGTGAAAGCCTGCATTCAACTATTATTCAGTTTGTTTCCTTGTCAATACAAATTCTTGGAATTAAGTTGTTGTTTTGTTAACTACTACCCCTATTTTTCAAGGTATGTGCATAATGAACTTGCCCACTTCTAGGAATGTTATTCAATTTCTTAGAGCTTCTACCCTTATTCTGATTGTTAACTGCAATTCAAAATTGTTGTAAAAGCGCGCTGTGTAATTGAAATGGATTTTCTGCAATAAAAGGTACTGTAATATGTATTTTTTTAAAAGAATTTTCTTTTAATATTTTCAGGTTAAGTTAAATTTTATGTAATTTAGTAATCAAGTGAGTACTTAATCTAATAAATAGTATGTTTATTGGTAATACTTAACTTCTTATTCGTCTTTTTTTTTACTTTATTGGTCATAAATGCATTTTTTATTTTCCATTTTTTACCAATTTATAGGTCATTAAATGCCTTGTTCTAATAATGAGAAGTTAGGCTTATGACTGTCTTTTGTTTTGATTCCACACACAAACAGTTGAATAGTATAATGAGAAATAAGACTTTCGACTGTCTTGTATCTTATTACACACACAAACAGTTGAATAATATATATATTATCTGTAATGCAAACTTATCTTTTATTACATAAAAATCCGCTCCCTACTTATAAGGTATAGTCACGGCTCATGAGACGGAGGTGCCGCTAAGAGCCTTCCAGATGCGTCTATGTATTGCTTTCTAGAACGATCTTCCTCTCGAAGTTCCCTTTCGAGAAGAATCGGAACTGGGCTTCCAGATACCGCGACTCTCGCGTATAAAGGAGATGCAAGTCGGTTGACCACTCAGTCAGTCGGTCAGTCAGTAGCGAAAGCCAGTTGTGATCCGAAATACGATGAATGTTCTGATCTATAGACAAAGAGAGTGTTAAAAGATAAAGCTTTTGCAAGTGTGAATATAATAAACTAGAAGAGAAACTCTATTTGCGAGAGACTCAACCACGAAAATCGTATGCCAAGTTAAATTTATTAATCAAATCTTTTTAATCAACAACGAAAAAATGATAAAAATCTTACTATTTTTATCCCTTCTTTCCCTACGTGGTCTACCCCCATTTTTAGGCTTTCTCTCATATCTGCATTATTGTGAAAGGAATAAAGATTTTTTTTTAATCAGTGTGAAGTTATATTGCAGAAATAGTCCACCGTCGTGGTGTCCAGATCGAACCCGGCGTGCTGACTTGTATCGTCATTAGCCGGGTTCGATCCCCAGTTCTGATAAGTTTCCAGGGTGTGGTTTTACGGGGTTTTTTCCTCACCTGCAAGACAAATGTCAGGAAATGTAAATCCCAAACGATCCCCGAACATCATCTGACCATCATCTTCACCTATCATATATTATCGGGGCAGCGTAACTCCATCTTCCAAGCGCCCAAACCTCAGATGTGAGTTACAGTAACGGCAATGTCAGGAGAGAATAACAAAATGTCTAAATATAAATCTGGTGGCGTTGAATAAAAAAATAAAGAAATTATACCTATCCCAAAGCCACCGTCACACGCTATTCAATGCATTATAAATATTAGGCCTAATACAAATACAGGTTGGTGCAAAAAAATCAATTACATAATCTTTGAGTGATAAAAGTGGTCACAATCGAAATTTCTATATACTAAAATGCATACACAGCATTAGTAACAAAATCTGACCGCTGTCAAAAGTTAAATCTTCATCTTGGCTGTTTTATAAAGCGGATATAAACGCGGAAATTTAGAATTAAGTGAATATTTAAACCTATTTTTTACGGCGCAAACAGGCGTAGAAGGCCTTTAGCCTACCAGCCAGCTGCTGACTTCACACCCACATGTGTTAATCACGGATGTAGATGTTTATCCAGCCAATATAGGGGTGATATGTGATTAATATAACGGTTCCTCCAACCGTTACAGATGACTTTTCTCAACCTGGAGCCTCTATTTATTGCAGGTACCCAAATTCCTCACGATGCTGGGCGAGCACCGGTCGCATACTGGCCGAAATTCTTTGAGAACATTTCTTCCCCCCATGGAGACTGGAACCTGCACTCTAGCTCTGCGGTAAGGAAACTTGTCTTAACCACTCGGCTACGGCGTCGGACTTTAAACACATTTACTTCGACCTATATTCTGTCGTACTCAGTGAGGCACGCCGTAGCGTAGTGGTTAAGGCACTGCGCTACAAGCCTGAAGGTCGAGGGTTCGAGTCCCAGTGGGGTCAGGATTTTTAAATTGACCCAAACCTTCTGGCGGCACTATGGCTCTGTGGTCGACTAGCCTATAACGAAAATGAGTACCAGACGCTTGTTCTGGGGGTAAAGGCGGCCGTCACGCAAGGCTGATAATCCGGCTGACATAGTGCCGATTGTCTAGAAAAAGTGGGAGCCTTAACCTCCTACTACCCCAAAGGTCTCCCGAGGCCTGTAGTGGTATCACTATACTTACTTTACTTTACTCGTGTATCAGTACTCACATAAATGTGAAGTTAGCACACTTTACCCTTCAGAAGATCGTCAAATTCGGCATTTTCCCGTTTTGTCCAAGTAAAATGAATTGATAGAGATATGAGAGTGCATCTGAATGAAAGAGGTGCATGGAAGCTTCTTGTAGGAAAACCAGAGGGAAAACGCCCAGCTGACAGACCAAGAATGAGGTTGGAGAATAATATTAACTATGATTTGAGGGAAGTAGATTATACAGGGGATAATTGGAAAACATTGGCTCAGGATAGGGATGTATGGAGAGCTTATGTCCATGCGGCCATGAACCTACGGGTTCGATAGTGCCAGTGAGTTAGTTAGTTAGTTATGAGAGTGCATCTACTCGTGACTTATGATTTATGTCGATCAACGTTGATCCCGAGTGTGAAAAGGGATGAAAGGCATTGTTAATGAAACTACTGTAAATATCGAGGAAGGTCAGTTGCCCATGTTGCTGCAGCTTAGATGGTCACCACGTAAACTCATGGTATTTTTTTCACGTGTCATACAATTTTTGGTATGCAAATACCACCTTTGTGTTAAAGTTGATAGCGAGAAATTTCATCAACGTCTTTAAAATAAACATACGTGAAGAAGGTACTTAGTATGTAGAGCAAACACACCACAGTGAACAAATAGTGCCTGTACATGAATTTAGAATACAACATTAAAATATAAAGTTAAAAAGGGTAGGAAGATGAAGTTTTATAAGGCAATGGATGTACTAATGCTTATGTACGGTGGTGAAAACTGGCAGATAGAAAAAAAAAGAAGTGACAAACGAAAAATAAAAACAGTCGAGATGAGATTCTTAAGAATAAATATGCAATTATTGTATTGTCACGGGTTCTTTACAAGTATACAAAGTTTCAAGTCGATCCAATGTCTCTAAGTGGGTGAAAATCGTGTTCAAAGATTCCGTTAAAACAAAGACACTTTTTTTTTCTGATGATTCTGGCCAGGATTTTAGAAAATGAATATGAAATTATTGTATTGCACGGGTCCTTTATAAGTATACAAAGTTTTAAGTCGAATCAATGTCTTTAAGTGGGTGAAAATCGTGTTCAAAGATTCCGTTACATAAATACAAAGACACTTTTTTTAATTTTCTGATGATTCTGGCCAGGATTTTAGAAAATAAATATGAAATTATTGTATTGCCACGGGTCCTTTACAAGTATACAAAATTTCAAGTGGATCCAATTATTTTAAGTGGGTGAAAAACGTTGAAAGATTCAGTTACATAGATAGATAGATACATGTCAAGCTAATATAAAGCGTGTAAAAACAGCAGGGTACACATCACGGGATGAAAAAGGGAATGAATGAATCAGAAAAGAACTTGGAATCTTAAATATTTAACAAAGGACTGTAGATAGAAAGGATTGGTTTGTACATTTACAATGGATGGACCCACACAGAGTAGCTGGACTGGCATTTGAATATATACCTACAGGGCGCCGTGATATTGGACGTCCGAGGAGAAGATGGATAGATGATTTGATTCCTGTGTGAGTGGAACGGATCTAAAAGATCCACCACAAAGAAGAAGAAAATGTACAACTTGGCTTTCTCTTTTATCCTTAAAGCGTTGAAAATGACCTTTTATATCATTATCATCATGTCAAGTAGGCCTATTAATCCTGGAATAACTGTGACGCCTGACAAAGGGTTTTCATGGTATATTTTCATCTTGTGATCCAGTGAACCCTTTCTTTTTTGGGTAATATTTCAATATTGCTTTATGAAATCTGAACGGGCCATGACCTGCTGTAACCCGTTCTGCTGATACTTGCGAGGGCACTGGCAACCATTGCAAGTCGAAACCTACCTAGGACTTTTTTTTTCCAGAAAAACACTGTGATGTACCAAGGCCGTGTAAAAGAACTCTTTTAACTGCAAGGCACATAAACGGCAGGTAGTAAGTGTTATCCAATCTACTATTCCGGAGTTGCATTAATTCCCTATAGTTTAAATGCGAGATTTGGCGCTGAATTTTAGTGCATTGCAATTAAAAAGTCAGTTTTTTTTACACGTGCTTCGTTCATCACAACGCTCATCTGGAAGAAATTTCAAGGTATGTTTCGGCACGCAATGGTGGAAGTTCTCTTGTGATATCGCATGTTGAGTTGTAATAGTAGGCTTATAGATTTTCTGCTGATCCCATTTGATGTCTTTTCGGCCCATTAACCTTATTTCGCAGTTTTTTTTTCCAAGATTCCAAGTTTCGCTTCCATAACACAGCCATTGTCGTTTATAATCAAACACGATTTGTTTTCTGTATCAATCATGATTGAAAAACTCTGTTAATGTTGCCCATGGGTATTTTTAATTTCAGATTTTTCTCTGGTTAATCTAATTTTTCAACAAAAGATAATTTATAGGATGAGAATATTCATTAAGTTGTTCTATTAATTTGTTCAAACAAATTTTTCACGAGTATTTACATAAAAAGGGGTGACCAAAAAATCAAAATAAATCTTGATATAGAATAGGGTCTCCTCCTCCTGCAGTGCTAATAACTTTAACTTATTGAGGGTATTGCGGGTCTTGTACTTTAATAATTGCTCATGGCCTTTGCCTTTATTTTTTTCAGGTGGATGTTTCTACAGAAAAAAAAAATCTGTGCTATATTTTGCACAACTCTATAATTAAAGTAACTTACACATACAAAATAAAACAGGATCATTTCTTTGGCACAAAATGTAAAATCAGATGACAACACTTCTCCATGTTCGGACGCATATACAGGAGCTTGCTAATATTAAAAACAGAAATTCGAAATAGAATTGAGTTTGCATGCTTTTCCTGTGGTAACTTTTGCACGGCTCTATATTTAAAGGAACTTAGACATGTAGAAGAAAATAGGACACTTTTCTTAGCAGAAAATGTAAAATAAAATGACAAGAATACTTTGTCAATGTTCAGACGCATACACAAGAGCTTGCTAATATCAAGAACAAGAAATTCCAAATATAATTGAGTTTGCATGTTTTTCATTAGGATCATCATAAAAAGAAAAATACATTTTATATTAAGATTCCGTGGCGCAAGCAGTTAGACTCTCGCCTCTCACCATTGGGGTCCCAAAATCGAGTGTCGGTCACTCCATATGCGTTTCGTGGTGGACGAAACGGAGCTTGGACAGGTTTTTCTCGGGGTTTCTCCCGTTTTCCCCTGCGACAAATTTCATTCCACCCTTTATACATACTCATCTAATCCATTTCGTTTCATTTCATTCATCCCCCCCTGTGACGCTGACGGTGCATCAGGAGTGGTGGGTCGGCAACTTTGTCGTTCACAGACCTCTATAAATATAGGGCCTTCATCTCATCTCATCCTTCGACCCGACCCTGAATTGGACACGAGTTGAGGATATACTCGTATCTTTTTAATTTCATTAATATTCGGTATGTTTAATCTACAGTTGGACGGTTAAAATATAATGAATTTTACTACATTTTTACAAGATAGCTGTAACATTTAATGTTATGTAAAATGTTAAGTGCTGCGCATCTAAGACGGAAAACATCAAAGAACTTGATTCAATTCGAATGTTCTGCTGAACCTTTTTTACTTCACTAATGGCCTGCACCAGCATTAGCTTAGGTCATATGGTGAGTGATAATGCATGTTGTTCATTTGGAAGGAAACAAAAATAACATACCAATGTTCCAAATCAATATTTAAATATTATATAAATTATCATAAATTACCTAAGATTGTGTCAAATTACGTTAAAAATACAGTAATAACTTACTTTTACATGATTTTATTTCTTTGCGGTCCGAAACACTTGAATGACGGGCACAAGAAAGTATTGTTCCGCCAATTTAAGGGTTAAGTAAGTGCTAATAGGAACAATATCAAGCAACTGTAAATATTAATCATAACTTGTTAGTGCCAAGAGGAACCATAACTTGCTTAAGTATAATTAACAGAGAGCATTGTTTAAAATGCAAATAACAACCACAACGAAATAGAATAATTTAGCGTCACAATAACTCAAAATTATATTTTAAGGAATCGAAAATAGAAAAATAATTTCACACATTAGAACTAGTAAATAACACTATAAATGCATAGTCAGGAACATCAACACACATAAAATGATAGAGATATTTTAATATTGCTAAACCAAAGCATGTAGTACTGCAGTAAACTGTAGTGGAGCATGCTGTCATATGAAGATTCTTAAATAAATATATATATATATATATATATATATATATATATATATATATATATATATGTATATATTCCTTGCTGTTATTAAAAAACGTGCAGTTTTAATTTACATTCATAGTTGTCTGTCAATGGGCAAATTATTCATTTCAAATTCACTGTTGCTGCTTTACAAGTGAATAGGTATAAATGCAACAATTTCCAGTTGGTTCCGCATACCACTCTCTTTTTGTAATCTTAAAGATCTTAAAGGCAAGTATTAATATTAAAACTATAACATAAAATTATAAAATTATCCACCATACAAGTCCGTCTCTCCAACTTCTTAGATAAAAAAAGTTCCTTATCTACTGTAAAAACCAGGTTAAAATTACCCACAAAGCAAATAATTTATTCGATTTTATTACAATCTGTTTTTGCATATTTTATAGATTTTTCTTGCATATCCATCCATAGTAATTCTGCCCGAAGGCAGGTCCTTCACTGCAATCATAGTATTTTCATGCTATGCTTGCAGCTTTACTAGGGAATTGTAGATGTGGTAGCTTCCCGTTGCTTTCCACACCGGTGAAGGATGATGATGATGATGATAATGATAAGGATGATGATGATGGCCATATGATTTCGGGAACCGTTTGGGCCTTTAAAGTTTTCGTGACATTTGTCTTACAGGTGAGGACAAACCTGATAAAAACCTCATCCAGAAAAACTGCCCCGACCGGGGATCGAACCCGGGCTCACTGCGGTGGACTTCTTGCATATTTGCATGCATATTTAGTACTTTATTTTGTATACAATTCCAGGCTCTAATCATCAGTAATGTTCATAGTTCTATTAGTAAATCCTGTTCAATGCAACTGAACTAGAGCAAAAACACTTATCCTAGTGAACTAGGTACCATACTCACATCTGAATATCATATTCGTATGTTTAAATACGACCGAGTAAATATACTATTTTCTGGGTGTCAAAAATCCTGAATAAAGCTTCCTTCGGAAGAGTAGTAAAGCGATAGGTCCGTGTCGTAAAGTTATGGAAAGTAAAAGAACAGCAAGCCGGAAATAAGGTGCCTCTGGGTAAAATTTGTAAGTAATTTCACGCCCAGCTTTGAATTTCGACGCTTAGTTTATATTTTTGTAGCAATTCACTGATGCAATTTATTTTTATTTATTTATTTAGCAGGTTTCGCAATGTTTCACATCTTCTTCCGTCCAATTAATCTAATTTCATTCTCCTCCACTATTTTATGTCATTACAATCTCCATCGTCCAATCTTTTTTCTTTTTCCTCGTGCTGTTCAAAACACCATCAATCTACGTTATTTTTGTCGTCCTTTTCTTCTTCTTCTTCTACCAAGTGGCACCCATTCTATACCCCAGCCGCAATCTCCGGCTCTGAGTTTAAGGTTATACGAGGGGTAAAGGGAGAATTCGCCCTCTACTGCCAATAAGGAAATGGTTGTATTGTAAATAAATGTCTGTCACAACCAATCACTGCTCTTGACGCAGAGCGCGCTAGTAAGGTTTAAAATTGCTGAGATGTTGTCAGCTGTATGTCTGCTAACCGCATACATAAAGTGGCCACTCCCACTGAATATCCATATCGGCAACACTGTCGTGAAAACGTCAAGGCCGGAGAATCAGTGGCTGCAGTACAGTATTACTCTTGGGAATTTGTCTTCTGCCGTTCTGTTTATATGACTATACCATTTTAATTGTTTTTTTATGACATCCACAATTGAAATTTGAACATTCATATTTAGTTTAATTAAATATCCTTAACTCGTGTCCAACGCAGGGTCAGATCGAGGGATGAGATGAGATAAGCACCCTATATAGAGGTCTGTGAATAACAAGCGTGCCGGCCAACCACGCCTGACGCAACATCACGGGAGCAGATGAATGAAATGAAACAAAATGGAGAGAGATGAGTATGGAGAAATGGAATGAAATTGTGGCAGGGGAAAACGGGAGAAAATCCCGAAAAAAACTTGCCCAAGCTCCGTTTCGTCCACCACGAAATCCACATGGAGCGACCGAGACTCGACCTCGGGACTCCAGCGGAGAGAGGCGAGCGTCAAACTGCTTGCGCCACGGAGCCACCTTATTTTGTTTAATATTATTATTAACTGATTTAACTTTAATGCTCACAGACTCTATAAATATAGGGGCTTCATCTCATCTCATCCCTCGACCCGACCCTGAGTTGGACACGAGTTGAGTATATTTTATTTTTATATTACGAGAAAGTACTTTGCAAGCAAATGGATCATAGTAACTAAACTTCAATCCAGTATTTGTCTAGATAACTGAGGAAATCAGTTGTCGGCTCAGGGATTTGAACCTGGGTCTAATCGATTACGAGTATCTGCAATGCGATCAAACTCGCTCAGTAAATGTCTGCGTGGATCTAAATACTCTAGTTTACAATTACAGAAATAATTAATTTTATATAAAGATTTTTTGCAGTTCCAATATACCTCAAGTAATTAGCGATAATAAAAAGAAGAAGAAAGTAGAAGGTGAAAATTAGTTTAGTATTGAACAGTGTGCAGAAAATCCTACCGAATAAACTTAATGAGAATATATAGCTGGAATAAAAATCATGTGAACAAACATCTATTCCCGGACTAGCTCATGAATGTTTTATTATAAATCTAAAGTTAATGTACACTTGGCAAAATATTTTATACGAATAATGTTAACAAAGAGGAAATTCTGCAAATAATCCCTGAACAAAAGGTTGTGTCGAGTATATTTGCCAATTTCTGTTTTCCAAGACTCTTATATTGACTTTGTAATTCGCCAAATTTCTGGTTGAAAATTTATCACACAATATTTCTTGTGCTATCAGATAACTTACATGCCGTCTTGTTCCAGGAAATGAATAAAGTTTAAGTGGGAATTTCAGCAACCAGTGTATTATGATTACGTAGTACAAACTTCATGTATAAAATAACCAGCATTTGTTTACCCTTCAAAATAAACATTTTCCATAGAAATTAAGTAGTTTTTAAATAAAATGTTAAGGTATATGTGCGAATATAGGCCCCAATTATATATATATTAATTCAGTAAGAACTTTACGTCCCAACTTCTTCAAAAAAAAAAAACGTTAAACTGAAAATATATAAAACCATTATTCTACCAGTTATATTATACGGATGCAAAACTTTGACTATTACTTTAAGGGGGGGAAAGCAGATTACGAGTATTCGGGAATAAAGTTCTTAGGAAAAATTTTGGACCAAAGAGATATGAACAGACAGGTGAATGGAGAAAACTTCATAATAGTGAACTACATGGTATTTATAGGAATCCAGATATAATAAGAACAGTTAAGTCCCATAGACTGCGATGAGCAGGACATGTGGCACGAATGGGGAATGAAAGAAGTACATGGAAGCTTCTTGTAGGAAAACCAGAGGGAAAACGGTCAGTTGGTAGATCAAGAATGGTGGGAGAATAACTATGATTTGAGGGAAGTAGATTATACAGGGAATGATTGGAAAACATTAGCTCAGGAAAGGGATGTATGGAGAGTTTATGTCCGTGCGGCCATGAACCTAGGGTTCGATAGTGCCAGTGAGTTAGTTAGTTAAGAACTTATAAACCTTATCCCTAGAAGTAAGACTAACGATAGAGTTTTAGTGTGACACGGGACTTCGTGGACAAATGAAGAAGCTATTTGACATTTTTTCCCCCCTCAGTTTAACCTCTTATCTTATATGTAATTTTATGTGCCCCTCGCCATCCAGTACATAGGCCTACAGGAATACAACCTGTCAGAAAATTTCAATTCCGGATCACATAATACTCGTACTTATTTTGACACTCAAGGACCTCCTCGGACGAATCATCAGCTCAATCCCAGGGACATCTCCAAGACAACATCAACATTTAAAACAAGATACACCCACCATTCCTTCATACATTTATAGTAAACAAAGGGGTATATGATATGGATGATTATAATGGTCCGCGATAATATTTCGGGGATTAACTGGGCATTAAATTTTCCTGATATTTCAGTTACAGGTGTAAGGTACGAGTACATAGACTCGTGTAATTTATTATATTTATATGATTAATAACTAACTCACTGGCTCTGTAGAACCCGTAGGTTTATGGCTGCGCAGAAATAAGCTCTCCATGTATCCCTATCCTGAACTAATGTTTTCCAATCATCCCCTGTATAATCTATTTCCCTCAAATCATGAATCATTATTGGTCTACCAACTGATCGTTTTCCTTCTGGTTTTCCTTCCAGAAGTTTCCATGCACCTCTTTCATCCCCCATACGTACCACATGTCATGTCCATTACAGCCTACGAGACTTAACTCTTCTTATTATATCTGTCTTCCTATAAAGACCATGTAGCTCACTGTTACTTATAGTCTTCTCCATTCATCTGTCTGTTCATCTCTCTTTGATCCAAAAAAATTGCTAAAAACTTTATTCTCAAATACTCGTAATCTCCTTTCCTACCTTAAAGTAAGAGTCCATGTTTCGCATCCATATAATAAAAATGGTCAGAACAACACTAATTATATATTTTCCGTTTGACGTTTTTTGAAAGGAGTGGGGGGGACGTCAAGAGTACATGTAAGGAATAATAGCACGCATTTAAAGGATTGAGCCCATGTTTCATTTCTTTGTGCATCTCCCATTCATATTGTGTAATCTTTCACTTCTTCAAAATTCCTCTATTTGTGATTAATTAGTTATTTCCATGTTCATGATTATTATTATTTATCATCATAAACATCCTCAATATGTTAAATGTTATTTTACGTGAAATTTACATTGCAACATTTACCATATTTTCAACTCTTTATAATTCGTATAAACGATATATAATCTCCAAAGTGGAATATGTATTTGTAATTTGTGCTGGTTGAGTGGAAGAGAAGGCCTTATGGTCTTAACTCTGCCAGAATAAATAAAACATTTTATTATTATTATTATTATTATTATTATTATTATTATTACCCAGGAAATTTGTCCCGACCGAGGCTCGACCTTGAGCCAACTGTGCATAAGGTAATGATGTTAGTCCTAGACCACAGCAGTGGATAACTATTTGACGAAAGTAACGAAATTAATTCAATAGAAGTGAACCCAAGATTCAAATGCTGCATTCACACTAACTTGGCTCACGTTTGTTAGCTAGATATAGCAACCACTTTAGTTGTCACGAATTTATTTTTATTTAACTTATTAACATTATTGCTCTCTGGCATATAAAGCAGAGTGGGCTGACCTGAGGAGCTGGTGTGGAGGGTTTTAATAGTCCATTATGAGCTTCAGTACATCCAGATGTGACGTTATCAGCATCTGTCATGTTTTGTTTTTACACTCCTGCGCGCTGGATTGTTTTTATTCCAGTCTCCTGTCATGGAGATACGGTCCCTAACTTCCGCTCGTATCCACTTTTACAATAAACCCTAGAGATTCTATTTGTACGCTCAATAGCGTTATCTACTTTGCAACTTTCCTTATTGTTTCACTTGTTTATCTAACCGGACTCTTTTTGACGTTTTACTCTACTTTACACTAACTCACTGGCACTATCGAACCCGTAGGTTCATGACCTCGCGGACATAAGCTCTCCATACATCCCTATCCTGAGCTAATGTTTTCCAATCATTCCCTGTATAATCGACATCCCTCAAATCATAGTTAATGTTATTCTCCCACCTCATACTTGGTCTACCAACTGGGCGTTTTCCCTCTGGCTTTCCTACAAGGAGCTTCCATGCACGTCTTTCATTCCCCATTCGCTCCACATGTCCTGCCCATCGCAGCCTACGAGACTTAACTGTTCTTATTATATCTGGCTTCCTATAATATCAATGTTTTTAAAATACGTTACGAAACTCCGTTGAGGTTACTGTGTTAAAGTTTTAAGAAATGTAAAACAGTACCTGATATTTCAGTCGTCCTCAATAATTTGCGAATTATTGAGGACGACTGAGATATCAGGTTCTGTTTAACATTTATTAAAATGTTCCTATAATATGTAGTTCACTCTTGTGTAGTCTTCTCCCTTCATCTGACTATTCATCTCTCTTTGGTCCAAACATTTTCCTCCGATTCCGATTGAAGGTCTTTCCACTTTTCAGCGGTTGCTCTTTTACCAGCCGGCTGCTGGCCCTTCACATCCACATGTGTCAATCACAGAGATAGATGATCAACAGCCAGTGTAGGGGGTGACATGTGGTTAGCATGTCGAGTCCCCCAGCCCTTATAGCTGGTTCCTCAACCTGGAGCCGCTACTTATTGTAGCTACCCAATTGCCTCACGATGCTGGGTGGGCACCGGTCCCATACTGGCCGAAATACCATGAGAAAATTTCTTCCCCCATGGAGACTCGAACCAGCGCAAGTCCCGTAGCTCTGCGCCAAGGCTTCCTACCTTAACCGCTCGGCTTCGGCGCGGGACATTTTCCTAAGAACTTTATTCTCAAATACTCGTAATCTCCTTTCCTCCCTTGAAGTAAGAGTCCAGTTTCGCTTCCACATAATATAACTAATTGAATAATATTATTATTGATTTCGTACATCTCAATGATGGATAAATCATATTTGAAGAGAAAAATTATACGCTCAGACCGGGACTTGAACCCAGGACCCTTGGTTCTCTAGACCAAGTGCTCTACCAACTGAGCTACCTGAGCAAGTACCGATCTCTTCAAATATAATTGAATAATAGTTTTATATATTTGATATATTTCTACTTTACTCTACCAGTATATTTACGCATGCTCATGGTCATTTGTACGATTTTTTTGCACTTTAATTTTATATTATAGTATAATTTTATGAATAAGGTATATTAATTCAATTTATATATGAATTTAATGCAAGCACTATCGAAAGTAATTCAATAGCTTACAATGACAGCGATACAAAATTAAACATTAAGAAGATAAAAAAATCTGTAAATTAATGAAAATAGGTTACATTCTCCCTTACCTCCTTGTATGAAAGTGGTTTACTTTTAATACATTAATTACGCCCCACTTATTTTTAAACCCCGCCGAGGTCTATGATTTTTTCAGAAGTAAAACCGTGAGTATGACTTCGTTCGAAACGATCCCGTGTATGGCATATAACAAACATAAAGCATGAAACAGTAAGTTTCAGAGAACATTGTCTGGCTCCTTCTGGGTTCAGTTTTGAATATATTTAAATAGCGTCATCAAATAAAAAAAAACTACACATCCACAATAACAATTTATCCAAATTTTATATTAATCTTTATATGTTAGGCCTACCTTTTTTTTAATGTTATATATGTTTGTCCTGGTAGAGTGCAAGCGAATGCCATATGGGCTTAGCTCCATCAAACGAAATAAATATTAAAAATTTAGTTAATAAATGGGAAATAATATTAAGCTCCAAAGACATGATTTGAATGAAAAAATATTCAATTCCATAGTAAATCTGCCCCAAGGCAGGCCCTTCACTGCAACCATAGCATTTTGATGGTATGCTTTGCAGCTTTACTAGGGAATTATAGGTGCGGTAGCTTCCCGTTGCTTTCCACAGAACAAAAAATATAGGCCTACAATATTTCCAGATTTGAGGAGCAAAAATTGGAAACGTGACATGTCCATCGGAGAGAAATTCAAAATTACAACACATCCACAATTATTTACAGGAAGTATTTATTTAAAAGTGTTACACTAGGCTTGAAAATAATAGCATAGGCAGGTAGATTTCGTTTCGCTACTATTCTCATATTGCAACTCATCATGCGATAATTTTCCCAAATAATATTTTCCTTTCATCTTAGATTAAGCTTAGGATTAGGGACTCTCCCGGCGCACCACTATCATCATCATCATCATCACCCATCATATCATCGGGGCAACGTAACCCCACCTTCCAGGTGCCCCAACCTAAGAAGTGGGTTACAAGTATGCCATGCCAGGAGACAACACCAGGAATGTCGAAACGACAACCTGGGGCATTTGCAAAAAAAAATATTTTTGTCCAACTCAAAGTCAAAGATGAAGTGTCCATTTTGCGCGGATAATTTGGATTTAAAATGACGAACTATGTGCTTGTATATGAATGATACTTGGCTGTATGACTTACAGAAGCAAATACTTTGCTCTGCTCCGTTAAGTTTTGTATTTCCGAAATGTTTTTTCGCGATATTTTTGTCCCAAGACACTTCGCACCAAGAAAAATATTCGTCTCACGAAATTTGTTACCGTTCACTACAGTGCACCATTATGACGAAAGCATCTCCATGGAAGTTCCTTTACATCATCCTAATCCCAATTTGGAACTGAAAAAACAACAAATCTAATCGAAGCAGGCACAACGGTCTAACTTCATCATGAACTGGACTCACACATCCTTTAATGAATTTCTTAAAAACACCAGAATGAAGTAGCTGCGCTTATATACCGAAGATATTCCAACAAAGCCAATAAAAGTGCAGCCGAATAGGCAGTCTAAATGAGAGGATCATTAACATTTACCAGGATTTTAAGAGTGACCGAGAAGAACGAAGATATCTTGCACATTTGGTTAGATATTTCCCTGGAACCGTTTAAGGTGAGAAACTTTGTCAATAACTCAATAAAAAATTAGGCAATTATTGATAAAGTAGTCTTCTTTTTCTTTTTCACTTCCTGGTTTAGGCATTTGTTGCCTGTTCCGTCTTCACTAGTAGATCTAAGATCATCTCTTCCGAGGATGTCCGACATCTCTTCTTCCTCTCGGAAAATGTAATATTTTATTTGGTAATCTACTTTCTTCCATTCTTTCTACATGTTCCTTCCACTGAATCTTCTTGTTAAATATATTTTCTTTTATGGAGTAGATGTGTAGTTCTTCACGGATATCGTTTCTTATCTGGTCCATTGTAGTGCATCCTTTTACTCTTCTTAAAAATTTGTTCTTGGCTGCTTGGATTTTACTTTCTTTTTTGGTAGTGATAATACAAGATTCACTCCCTTACAAAAGGACAGGGACTGCCATTGTTTTATAAAATTTTAATTTAGTTTGTTTATGGGCTTTATTATTCAATGTTCTATTTGATAAAGTATTTTTATAATTATTATAAAATCACAGTGACCCAATAAACAACCATGCGTTACTGAATCCTAACACCGCGGTTCAATTTATTTCATTTATTTAATTTTATGTCATTGGTACAAACCAAAAACTTGTACGAACTGAATTGGTGCGAATTGCATACTACTATAGAATATGGTAAAAATTATCACGAACTTCTACCGGGTCTAATGGTTTGTCGCGAAATCAGTAGAGCTTTCATCTGCAGTAGACATCTCTGGCTTTAAATGTTTGTTCCTCATTTCTCCTATAACGAAATGTATTTATTTATCAAATTTAGTTAGAAAACTGTTTATCATTCTGCAGTAATCAATTACGGAAATTGGAGATTTAATTATAGAGCAGCTGTTGGCCTCATAAATTTAAAAAATCAAGTAATGTCTGTTATTAAGAGAGTGAATAAAGATCACATGATCCCTCTGAGAGATCGGACATGCGCCTCACCGAATGACCTAAAAATTATAGAAAACAAAGATGTTATTCAACACGACTCCATATGATTCTAGTTAAAGCGTTGCAGCTGCTTCCGATGTGCTCATTTCTTCATATTGTCCGTTGACATTAAGCTGTGATTTTTTAGCTCAAGGTCTGGCAAATATTTATTTTTATAAAAATAAATAAATTCAATATATTTTAATAAATTCAATTTTAATTACTTTTGTGCACTGTAATTATGATTAAATATATCCATAATTTTCTCGTGTATCATCAAATTTAAAATAATTATTCACATACTACCTTCATCATAAGTAATGCCACTAGTGATTTGCAATTTACCTAGAGAATTTGGAAATCAAGAATGGCATTTGTTAGGACTATTTAACGAATACAATTAAGCTGTTTACTTACAAATCATTATTTAAATATAGTTATTAAAATATTAATATATATTATTTGTAAACGGCGATGTTTCAAAACAAATGAGAAACGTTTGTTATGCTTAATTTGTTCATCACTGCAACCAGATCATATTATTTATTGCCAAACGATCACAATATTGTAAGAATGCACCCTAGTGGAGAAAAAATGAAACACATCAAACTGATTATAACCAACATTATCAATAATATCATTATTAATTTCTGATGTCATATGATGTAAATATGTCAATTATATTTTTCTCGAACGAAAATACCTGGGAAATAATACGTTTAAGAAAGTGCAAACAGTGATTTATTTTTATTGTGGTATAATCAATTACAACGAATGTTTTTCTATTATATCACGCAAGTAGTATCTGTTTACATTCGTGCACTATACTATACAATCTGGTTTCCGTATTTCTTGGAGAGTCAGTCACTGCAAAATAAAGCTCTGACCTATTCAGGAGGAGCTTTCTTTAATATGATAAACTTATTTGATAAATTCCAGCTGAAACACGACTGTGATTGATTGTAAATCAAAATTCATTGAAACGCGATTGGTCATTGACTCCCATTTGGGGCATGAGTTAAATAGTCATAACAATTGCCAACATTATTAGCTCTACAGTGGAAAGCAACGGGAAGCTACCACACCTACGATTCCCTAGTAAAGTTACAAGCATAGCATGAAAATGCTATGATTGCAGTGAAGGACCTGCCTTCGGGCAGAATTACTATGGATAGATTAGCTCTACAGCCCTGAGAGGGCCTTGATCATCCCCAGAAATATTCTCCACTGCTCCAGTTACAATCAGCCGCAGCCAAAATATCCGAAGAAATGTTTTGCTTATTTTAAAGTGGAAATAATTATCTTAGATATAGCTTCGGATTTTGTCTTGCCAGTTCAACAGGGATTGCGGTTCAGTCATTTACCTTTCATTTCCAATCAATCTTAAATTACCACCAGGGGATTCCCAAACAGTGTGTTTTATTTAAATGATTTATCTTCCACCTAGATCATATATATATTATATATATATATATATATATATATATATATATCTTTTTCTTTTATCTTCCACTTACGTACAGCGCGTACCAAGATTTTTCATATGTAATACCACGAGTGATTTCCAAATTCACGACTCACGAAGTGAGGAGTGAATTTATCTAGAGAATTTGCAAATCAAGAGTGGCATTTGTTAAGACTATTTAACGAATAAAATTAAGCTGTTTACTCACAAATCATTATTTAAATACAGTTATTTTAAAATATTTATACATTTAGTGTGAACGGCGATGTTTGAAAACAAAGGAGAAACGATTAGTACGCTTCATTTGCTTCTTTTGTTCTTCACTGCAACCAGATCATATTATTTATTGCCAAATTAACCAATATTGTAAGAATGCACTTTAGTGGAGAAAAAAGGAAACACATCAAACTGTATATTAATTAATTGATGTAAATATGACAATTATATTTTTCTGAAAAAAATACATTTAAGAAAGTGCAAACAGTGGTTTCTTTTTTTGGTGGTATAATCAATTGCTACAAATATTTTATATTAACTCCCGCATGCGGTATGTGTTGACATTCTTGCACTATATATACAATCTGGTAGCCATATTTCTTAATGGGTCAGTCACTGCAAAATAATGCTATGACCTATTCAGAATGTTAAAAAGGAGGTGCTTTCGTTATTATGATAAACTTTAGTTGGTAAATTCTAGGCGAAACACGACTGTGATTGGTTGTAAATAAAAAATCATTGTAATGTGATTGGTCATTGACTCCCATTTGGGACATGAGTTAAATAGTCTCAGTATTGTAATCCTTACATGTTTTTTTTTTTTACGCAGTCATGTCAAGAATATGAATACGTCATTGTATAACCTTGAGCTGAACTCATGTTAGATTAATTACCATACAACCTGTGCATCTGGAATCATTGATCATTCTCTAGGTGTGTCCAATAAAATATGTTCGATTTATCGACTGTCAGGTACGTGCTAGAAATCAACTCTAATAAATTTGCATGAATGAAACGTTTAAACATCAACATTTTTATTTTATTGACGCATGAAAAATATTGCTTTCGCGCTTCAAATAAGATAAAAGCACTTCACATCTAAGGTGTCTGTTGTGCAGCAGGATGAGTACCTATATGATCTCCTTTGCTCAACATTACTGTATTAAAATTAGAACATATATTGTTTTATAAGTCGGCCGCGGTGGACTAGTGGTTATGCTCCTTGCCTCTGGTCCCGAGGGTCGCGGGTTCAAACCCGACCGGGGTCGATGGATTTTTTAGGACGGAAAAATCCAAGGGGCAAGTCCTCCGGGAGGGACTTTAAGCCGTGGGTCCCGAGTCTGAAGATGTTCAGGCTCGTAAAAAATCCTTAAGCCTGTATGAAAAGGCCTCTAAGCAAAATTTACCGAATTTTCCCGTCCTAGTACTACCTTGGTTTCCTAGATGTCAGTATGAGGCGGAATGCTAACTACGTACCACTCAAAATGACATCTATACGAAAACAAGTGTAACTAAAATTAGTATGGTTCAAATTATTCCGTGTAGGGGGAGAGCGCCTAAATCTCTGTAAAGGGAAAACATAGGCTTACAATACAAAAAAAATCGTTTTATAAAACCCAAACTCCTCCTAAACATTTTGTTTTCAAATGTCCCAGGTTTGTCTTTCGACATTCCCGGTTTCTCTCCTGGTATGGCGTACTTGTAACCCACTTCTGAGGTTGGGGCGCCTGGAAGGCGGGGTTACGTTGCCTCGATGATATGATGGGTGAAGATGATAATGGTGCGCCAGGAGAGTCCCTAATCCTAAGCTTAACCTAGGATGAATATGGATGATGATGAATGCGATGGCCATATGATTTCGAGAACCATTTGGACCTTAAAGTTTTCCTGACATTTGTCTTACTGGTGAGGAAAAACCCCGATAAAAGCCTCACCCAGAAAAACTGTCCCGACCGGGGATCGAACCCGGGCTCGCTGCGTGACAAGGCAGCACGCTACCCCGAGACCACAGCGTTGAGGAACATTAAAAGATATGGTTTCTTCTGATATCTACGTGCTTTTTACTAGTAAAGAAATGTTGACAGTAAGTTATTTCTGAAGCATTTATACTAGTTATTGTATTTTATACTTGTTTAAATATTGTCACAACCGACCTTCGTCCATCCATATTTCCTAATAGATCAATACTTCTAAAATTCACACGGAACTACCGTTGAGGTTGTTTTGTAATAAGTTAAAATAATAAAATTAATACTTGAGATATCAGTCCTCCTGAACATTAAAATCCATTAAAATTATGTAGATCTTTCTGAACTACTGTTCCATCTTCAGCAGCTGGATTGGTAGGAATGTAGCTACTGAAGATGGAACAAGCAGTTCTGAAAGGCCTACACAATTTTAATGCATTTTAATGTTGAGGACGACTGATATTTCAGGTACAAATGTTATTATTTTAAATTATTCCTACTAGATGACATCTCGAGATCCCTCGCTGACATCTGCAGGGAAATAACCGTAGCTAAAATAGTCTGGCTAATAAACTTCCCACTAGGGAAGCACCCATATTCCAGACGACGGGGATATATCCTTATCATCTCACTATTAGCCAGTTCATCTATTTAGAGTAAAAAATATGAAGGATTGATTGCACTTTTACATACTTGATAATACGTAAGTTATATTGTATTTCTATTCTGTACCCATAATAAAATCAGCCCCAGTGGTCTAAAAGGTTAAATTCATGCACCTGCTTACAAGGGTTGTGGTTCATATCCGGGCCGGGTTGACGGTATTTTAGTATGGAAAATTCTAAAGGAAAAGTCCTCTGGAAGCGACTTTTTGGCAGAGGATTTTCGGGCTTGTAAAAGAACCGCTAAGCAAAATTTAATCGGTCTTTCCTATCCAAGAAATACCTAGTGTCTACTAAGTGTCTGAGTCGACGATTGGATAAGTAATTCCCGCGAGGGATCACTCTTCCCCACATGGGAATGTACAAGTTTATTAATCATTCAAAATATATCTGCAAGAGGACGCATTGAGAAGCACTGATTGTTGCTACACGTGACATAATATAAGGCAATGTACAGTAGGAAAAGAATCACAGTTGCCTTTTAATAGCACTTGTAACCACATCATTCGCTCCTGAATAGCGATTTCGTGTCGATACAACAATTTGTATTATACACCTACGTTTGTATTGTATAAGTATGGAGACGCCTGAAAGTCTCCAAGAAAAGTTATTAATTCACAAGTCAGAAAGATAATTTACATAACAAACTTTTTACTAGACCTTAAACGGGTAATAAGTAGTCATATTGCTCATTTGCTGCAACAACGTCATAACTCGAAAATCACTATTTTTTTAGGGGAAACATTTGAAGTTTTAAATACTGTCATTCCAAGTCTCCCTGTGATACTAACTAAAATATTGTGATTTTTACACGCTTTATATTAGCTTGACCTGTATCTATCTATCTATCTATCTATCTATCTATCTATCTATCTATCTATCTATCTATCTATCTATCTATCTATCTATCTATCTATCTATCCATCTATCTATCTATCTATGTAACGGAATCTTTCAACGCGATTTTCACCCACTTAAAATCATTGGATCGACTTGAAACTTTGTATACTTGTAGAGGACCCGTGACAATACAATGATTTCATATTTATTTTCTAAAATCCTGGCCATAATCATCATATGATTTTTACATTTTCTTCTTAGAGAGCTTACTTTTACCAATATATGTTTATTATCAAATATATTAATTGATATAGAGCACCCCACGCTTTTGATGGTAAAATTATTTTATTTTTCTTGATAACTCTAATTTTATTCTATATGTGTTGGAGATGATTTTTTTGTTGACCACTTTATTTTATCCCAAGCGTGTTGGAAATTAAAATTATTTTTCATTTTTTAGTTTTCTAATAAAGCGTGTTCTTTTAGTTTTTAAAACTATTATTTATTTAGTTATGACGTTGTTGCAGCAAATGAGCGATAATTATACAATTACATAATAAAAATAACTCATGTTTGCCATTTTTTAAACCGGTTCTATTCGGTTTACTTTTTATTGTACTATTATCATATATGTATTAAACTGTAAATACGAGAATATACTTTTATCGTATAGATTTATTATATGTTATATCTATATATGGCAAACATGGACACTTACTTTAAGAGAGGAGAAAATATTACGAGTATTTAAAAGTAAAGTTCTTAGGAAAAATGTTGGACCGAAGAGAGAAGAACGGACAGGTGAACAGAGAAGTCTACCTAACAGTCAACTACATGATCTTAATATGAACCAAATATAATAAGAATAATTAAGTCTCGTAGACTTCGATGGACAGGACATGTGGCGCGAATGACGAATGAAAGAGAGGGCATGTAAGCTTCTTGTAGGAAAACCAGAGGGAAAACGGTCAGTTGGTAAACCAAGAACGAGGTGGTTATTAACAATAACCGTGATTTGAGGGAACTATATCATACAAGAAATGGTTGGAGAACATTAGCTCAGGATAGAGATATATGGAGAGCTTATGTCAGCACAGGCATGATCCTACGGGTTCGATAGTGCCAGTGAGTTATAGTTAGATTGTTTTTATCACGCAAAGTCAGTTCACGAACAAAATAATAGAAGAAAAAGCATGACACGATTGAGGTTTAGTAATTCCAGGATCCCTGTCGCCACATTACGAAACTATTATAAAACGAAATGTGCTTAAGTTATGATGCATAATGCTCTCTCCAGTGTGGCAGGATTATAAATGTCCACCATTTAGACTCTTCTCTGAGCACTTAATGCAATCAACTGCTTTACAAAACACATTTCGTGTTTCTTAAGTTCGACATCAATGCCTCTTTCTTTTCTAGTGGTAATAAAATATCAGCTGCTTCTTATATCCTCATCAGCACAATGATAATATTCAAATATCACAGATTGAAGGTCGCATGAAGTTAAATTTTGAGATTAAATTTTATTAATTACATGTCAACAAGTGTCTTGTGATATCTGAGACAGAAGATGGCTTACAACGGGCAATTTACGCATGAAGTTAAATTTTGAGATTAAATTTTATTAATTACTTCCTAACAACTGTCTTGTGATATCTGAGACAGAAGATGGCTTACAACGGGTAATTTACAAATTAAGCAAAATATGTGAAACATACAACTTGAGAAAATATATACTCTAAAAACAAAAACAAAAATAACTTTTCGAGGGTATGAGCCACTAAGTAAAAAATCCCATTAGAGAATAAAATAATACAACAGGTGAGCAATTTTAATTACCTGGGATACAATGTGTCACAGAAAAAGTGAAGACATTTAATTATATGTGTGACACCACAAAACGAAGTCTCAGAGGAACTAGAAAGGAGACACTTTTAAAATTTTATAAAAACAATGGTGATTCCAACACTACTATATCCATCTGGGTCTTAACCAAAAACTAGGAACGGAAAATAGAAACGTCAAAAATGAGGTTTCTGAGGAGTGTGGCTGGCTATAAAATAATGGATCAAAGACGAAGTGATGATATACGAAGAGAACTGAATATATTCAAACTATTAGATAGAATTACACAATATAGAGATGAATGGATGGACCACATCAATAGAATGGATAACAATAGAACTCAAAAACAGATTCTTCATTACATACCACTAGGACAAAGACCAATTCTAACATGAGATCGGAACAGACCGGCAGGTCTAATCCTTGATGCTGAAGATGATGACTTGTCAATAGGTTAATTGTTCAGGTACAATCACAAATACAGAGTGTTTCACAATAAGTATTAGACTTCTAGGGATTATAGAGGGGGCTTAGTAGATAAAGTTTTGATAAAGAATTCATGTTCGGAAACGTACCACTTCGATGTAAAATAGGTTTTGAAGATCGAAACACAATGGGTTTGATATTATGTGCCTTGTGCTTCAGAATAAGTACTACACACTTCTAGAAGTAACTTGACCGAGCGGGGCAAATGTAGGCCTATATATGACGAGCAGAGTATTGCAGAGTTTGTCGTGTATGCCCAGAAAAAAAAAACAGTCACGACCTATTGCCAAGCAAAATTTCGCAACTGCTTCTCTCCGGGACGAATACTGACTTTGCAGTGAGTCTTTCGACTGCTTATCCTTGGTTTCTTCCTCCAGGTTACGGTGGAACGCTCCTCTCATCTTCTGGCAAATATTTGCGATTGCTCTATGGTAGGAACCTGGAACCAGAGGCGAGTACTGTAATTGTCTACCGATACCGGAATATTCAATGGGGAATTTAAATATACACTTCAGAAAAATGGTTTAATATTATTCATTGCGCAAACAGCATTATTTAGATTTAGGGTAGGCCCAAATATTTTAATTTTTATCGTGTTTTGATGTTTTCGTTCTTATTTAGAACCGTTTCAAAATCTAAAGTCGTAATACGTATAGAATATATGGTTGTATCCAGTCGTTCGTGCACGTTTATGGTTATGTGTAATTTCTTTTCTGTAGATGTCTCCTGGTTTTATTTTATTCTAGCTAATACCCGACGTGCGCTCCTACGCCTAAATAAATGAAATGTGTTTTTATATTTAGTCGAATAACTAAAAAGGAAAATAATTATAAATTTATACAGTAATTATTTTTAGATACCTCGTGCTGATTATCTGTAATTTACTGATCACGATCTTCTTGGCATCATTTAGCTTAAAGACACAAGTGGTTGTGAGTTATCCGTAAAAGACCATACATATGCTGACGCGGACTTTTTTTTGTAGATTTTTTCAGATATAAATTTCTGTGTACATAAATTTGGTGTATTTGTTATGATTTAAGCGTTCAGAAAGCCACTTTTTTTAGTGCACTGATGCACTTTTATTTTCTTTTAACTCCGGCCCTATAGTACAGCTCGGGACACAGCTCCGTGTGTCTGAAAGGAATTTGCTGACTCAGCTGTTAGTATATGAGAAGTATAGAAGTGTACCTCCTCCCACTCCCCACACTTCTCCCCGCAAACACACAGAGCTTGGTCTCGAGCTGTACGTAAGGTAATGTGATATATGCGTTAATCGTCCAGGAAAATTCTCTAAATGATGGTGAAAACCTCGTTCAAATCGATCAAGTAGTTTTTCAGTCCATAAAGGACCGACAAACAGATTCACACTAATTGTTGCATATAAAGATGATTTTAAAAGGATGGTGATAATGGAACTGCAACTCAGAATTTGCCTTTACGACTAAGTGACAAAAAAAGTCAGCAATCACCGGGATGTTCAGATTACAAGTCTCAAACCAAATTATCTGATCTTTTTGTTTTTGTTATTTATTTAAGACAATCTCTATTTTATTGAAAATATCCTTAAAATAGGAATGATAAACTAAAACAGGAATTACAGACGTTATGTTAGATGATTCTGATAGGGGAAAATCGTTTAGAGAAAGAAATGTTGCTGTCAGAGATGTCAGCATGCTATCTAACATGGGAACCTTCCTTTATTCTATTAGAATTCAATTTGAATTTGTGGTCATCCAGACGTAACTATCAGATTTCAACCAACCGTGTTCAATATGGCTAGTAATCAATAGAAGGGATCCACAATTCCTGCGTATCATAACACGGTAATTACACAAACACCACACAAAAGAACTTTGTGTTACATCAAAACCTCCAAATTGTATAAAAAAAACCTCTTTGTGTCCCACAGATAACAAAATCAGAAAAACCACCCCGTTAGAAATCAGAATAAAATGCATATATTTTCTGACGCAGCACATGTTAATAAATATTTTTCTAATTGCATTTTTGCCCCATCAGGGTAGTTCATAAATATTGCGATTGCCATTGAACTCGAAGGTCGCGAATTCAAACCCAACCATGTCACTGCTCATCATAGACCACTTCCCGAGTTAACAATCGTAATATGGCCCCGCTTTAAAGAGATCATAAATAAATAACTTTTACTGAAGTTTTGTTACAACTTGTTAGTATCCAAGTAACATAAAGAATATTATAGGCCAACGATGAGGAAGTTTATTGATATACCATATCCATATACATAGTCTATTGGCCTTCCATGATACATGTGTCGGTGAGTGTGACTACATATATTTGGAGGAAATCTGCCAGGAATAAGATGCAAACTTAAAAAAATAATATTTTAAGATTATTAACAATTCCGAAATTATTATCAGATAAGAAAAAGGAATTAAGATATTAGGAAAAATACTTAAATATTTTTAATGTAACAAATAGAATTGACAATATGAGAAATAACTGGTATGAACATGTTAAAAGAATGTCTACATATAGAATCCCGCAGCTGTTACTAAAGTACAAACCAATAGGACATAGAAGTGTTGGACGCCCATTTACTAGATGGAAGATTCGTTAAATCCCATTTGATGTGAAAACAGGTCAAAAGGCCTAATTTCATGAAGTAGTAGTAGAAGAAGAAGATAGAAATTGAATTAAGGAACTTTCATAGCTTGTGATGCTTCATAATTTAGAAGAACAACAATAAATAATAATAATTATTTATTATTATTTATTTATTTATTTATATGCAGATTTTCAATGTTTATACATCTTATGCCTAAAGTTTCATTTTCCTTCTCTACACGTCCCTATCCATCCACTCCATGTCCTCTTGTTCTCATTCCAGTTCTTATTTCTTGCATCCACGAGTTTCGAGGTCTTCTTTCTTTCTTTTTTTTTCCAGGTGAATACTATTCCAGTGTTTCTATGGGTAACTTATCTTCTTACTTCGACCTACGTGCACGTAACATTTTAATTGCTTATGTCTTATATCCATCCATCCACAGTAATTCTGCCCGAAGGCAGGTCTTTCACTGCAATCATAGCATTTCCATGATATGCTTTGCAGCTTTACTAGGGAATTATAGGTGTGGTAGCTTCCCGTTGCTTTCCACACCGATGAAGGATGATTATGATAAGATGAATATGAATGATGATGATTGCGATGGCCATATGATTTCGGGGACCGTTTGGGCCTTAAAGTTTTCCTGACATTTGTCTTACAGGTGAGGAAAAACCCCGATAAAAACCTCACCCAGAAAAACTGTCCCGAGCGGGGATCGAACCCGGGCCCGCTGCGTGACAAGGGCAACCTCGAGACCACAGCGGTGGACATATCTTATATAATCTACTTTAAATATATAAAAAAAAATTCGTATGACATTTTATTTTCTTCGAATTTTGAACATCTTCTCAACCATTTCCATTGACAGTGTTTGTTGAATTCCCCCGCTTCAGCTCCATATGTGACAGTACTTCTCACTATTTAATTATATATTTGTAACTATTGTTTCCTGGTTAATGTCTGTTCCACAGGACACCATTTAAATAATAATAATAATAATAATAATAATAATAATAATAATAATAATAATAATAATAATAATAATATTTTGATGTTTTAAAGTTATGACAGTTTTTTTAAATTTAATTATATTTAATAAGATAGATGCATTAACATATTTATTATTATTATTATTATTATTATATATTAAAGTAAAGTAGTCCCACTACAGGCCTCAGGAGGCCCTTGGGGTGGTAGGAGGTTAAGGCTCCCACTTTTTCTAGACAATCGGCACTTGATGTCAGCCGGGTTGTCAGCCCTGCATGACGGCCGCCTTTACCCCCAGAACAAGCGTCTGGTACTCATTTCCACTAGAGGCTGAGTCGACCCCAGGGCCATAGTGCCGCCAGAAGGTTTGGGTCAGTTTAAAAATCCTGACCCCCACCGGGACTTGAACCCTCAACCTTCCGGCTTGTAGCGCAGTGCCTTAACCACGCTACGGCGTGCCCCTATTATATATTAAATAAATATAAATACATATTTATTTTATAAAAAATTACATTTCCATCATATTTTAATTACAACAGTTTGATTTCGTTATTGAATTTGTATAAGCGGTCAATAGAAGAAAATGCTGCTTTGGTTTTCTGGGATTTTTTTTAATTAGATAGGCCCATGAGAAAGTTTAAAATCGGCAAAATAGAAGTTGTATATTAACTACATAAACCATGCCTGGACGGCTATTCTGAAGAGAAGACTAAATGAAAGTAATACAGGTTAAACATAACGCAATCTCTCCACCTTAATTACTGTTATCCTAACTGGATTTCGCTACTCCTTAATTAACTGTGGTAAAATTATGAAAATATTGCCAATATGACAGTGTTCGTAATTAATCGTTTGAAAATCTCTTATGTGTATTATTCGTGGAATATAAACTATACGCATCAGAGAAACTGGTTATATTGAACTAATTCAACATGTTTACCAAAGCAAGAATTTATATTCAGTAGGCCTACTAACTAATCAATATGGAAAAGACGAAGAACCAAATAGAATAGCTAATCAGGTGCATCTTAAGTCTTAAGAAAAGGTCAGGTGAATGTAAAAATATAATGTTCGTGATAGATAGATAGATAACTAAATTAATAAATAAAAGTTGAATCGTATTTAATTTACATTTAAAATTAAATACTTAATCTTTTTTATTTGGTCCAATGCCACGAAGTTGTTTTTATGACATTTCTGGCAGGAATGAGCTGAAAATTACATTAACAATGGTTTGAGGGAAGTAGAATATACTGGGGATGATTGGAAAGCACTAACGCAAGATAGGGCTGCATGCAGTGTTTATGTCCGCACGACCATGAACTACGGGTTCCATAGTGCAGTGAATTAATCAGTTCGGTTTCTGACAGGACGGCTTATTTGCCTAATAAAGAAAAATACGAGTTTTTTTTTGTCATTCGTGTTTAAGCACGCTCCATTAATTAATTAATTTTATCTAAAATAATTCAATTATATCACGTTTAGTTCGTAAACTCATTCATCAATCCAAGTTTTTTTTTATCGAAAACATTAGCTACGTCTGAAAAAGGTAGACAGCATATGCAGGTAAGAACTGGCAACCCCCTACGCCCATCCCTTATAAGCATATTGGCCCAGAGGTAGGGCGGGCATCGCGTGGGCATGATGGAATGCTTGATATATCCAACCAAGTCATTACAGAAGACCTCTCAGCTTCATTTTTATTTCATTTTCAGCGGAGCTTTGTGGCCTAAAGACAAGAAGAGGCTTGATTTTCTAACTAAATTTGGCATTGTTTTAGTTGAATTGATTTCACAGTGTTATAACATTAGCTATATTTACCATTACAAATTATTAATGTTGGAAACACAAGTTTTCACCAGAGGTGTAGTACCCTAACCTTAATTAGAATTTCACAAACCCTTAACTATATATGGTATGAAAAGAAAAATATACGCCTGAACCGGGAATTGAACCCATGACCTCTAACTTGGTACGTTGGTGCGCTACGAGTTTCGCTATATATATGACATAAGGAAAATAAATGCTCGGACGGGGTTTTAACGCGGACCTCTGGATTGATACCCCAGTGCGCTACCGATTACGCAACCGAGCAAATCTAGAACAAACGTTCATTTTTCTTACATAGAAGAAAACATGAATTTTTGTACTAGATTTGCTCAGTAGCAAGAAAAAATGAATGTTTGTACACTGGATTTGCTCGGTAGCGTAATTGGTAGCGCACTGGGGTATCAATCCAGAGATCCAGGTTCAAATCCCGTCCGAGCATTTATTTTTCTTATCATGTCATATTAAGCTTGCATTGCTCAATGCAAAAATTTAATTATAACACACACACACACATATTTATTATTTTCAATGTTATAATTAAATTTTAACATTTAGTAATCAAGGCCTAATATAATATTAGGCCTTCATTTAGACCTTCATTGCTAAATGTCAACATTTAATTATAACATCGAAATAAAGAACCCTTACTGCTACAGAGTAAAAATTCTCTTTAATTTGCTTACTTCTTATAGTAGCCATAAGAGGGCAGTGAGACCGAGTTCCCGCTACCTCTCATGATAAAGAATATATATATATATATATATATATATAAATTAAAAATAAATATTTGTGCTAGGATGCCTGGACAGCGTACTTGGTAGAGCACTAATGTATCAAGTTAGAGTTCCTGGGTTCAAATCCCGGTTCCGACCTTTTTATTTTCATGTCATATTATATATAGGATATATATATATATATATATATATACACGACATGAAAAGAAAAATGAATGCTTGAGTCGGGATTTGAACCCGAGTCTCTAAACTCTGTACGTTTAGTGCTCGAACCAACTATGCTACCCAAGTATTCCAACACTAACATACATGTTTCTTATATATGTAGTATTCTCAATTCACACAAGAGGTAGCGGGAAGTCGTTCCAACTGACATCTAGTGGCCAACATAACAGTTAAGCAAATTTTTAAAGAGAGTAGGCCCTATTTATTTTATAGCAGTAACGCTTGTATATTTATATATTATAACCATATTTTTGACAATTGGCAAAGAAGGAAAATATGATATGAAAAGAAAAATTAATGCTGAGTCGGGATTTGAATCCGAGTCTCTAAACTCTATGGGACATTCCATATGAAATCGGCAAAAAAATTGTGAAAAATGAACTCACATCTTTAAAAGTTTACCATTTTATTTACAGTGAAACTTTATGATATACTGAATATCTGTACCGAATTTCAAGTCTTCGCTTGGTGTAATTAAATAGTAATAGAGCTGTCAATTTATCGTATTGTTTTAAATAGTCTCTTTTATAAAATACATTTCTCGAAGTATGGCTATTCCCTCAACTTGAAAAGATAGTCACATTATAGATGATTTTATGCTCTATCGCGTGAAAATTAGTATGTTAATATTTACGTTTTTCTGAAGGGCGTAAATGCTATAAATATGCAATTGACCTTCCTCACCAAAAAAATTATAAAATCAAAAAGTGCCACATTATTACCTGAACACCAGTTAATTTTTTGTAATTAGTATTAAAGTGGAGTCTTGAAAGGAAACTACCAAAAATAATTAATTTTCCTAAAATCTCCTATGTGTAGACTGCCCGCAATACCTTTCGCGTGAGTGGAGATCGCTCGCTCATACAAACAATGACGGAACTACTTGGTAATAGTCCTTTGCGCACTAACAAATATTTTTATTGTTATTATCATCATTACATTATTTTTATTATCATTATAACAATTATTACATTATCATCATCATCATCATCATCATCATCGTGGACTAGTGGTTACTCTGCACGCCTCCGATTCCGAGGTTCGCGGGTTCAAACTCGATAGGAATCAATGGAATTTTAAAGGCGTAACAATTCTGAATGCTATTTTGCTATTTTAATGCTATGTTTTGATGCATAAAAATGCTATTGTACTCTTCTTACTGACCAGGAGAGTGGAAGCAACGTTAGAATTTTGATTTTATCTTTTTTATCACTGCTAGCAGCAAACGCCTTCTTAAGATTTTCCAAAACCTCAATTTCATATTTATCCTCTTCTTCACTTGAAGAGTCAAATTGGTGGAAAATTTTATTTTTAATTGCCTCAGTTACACTTTTATATTTATTTTTCACATATTTATTGTGAGACATTTTTGCTCTCTTAATGGGACTTTCCCCTATCAATTTAAATGATTCATTTAATGTTGGAATAGCCGATTCTTTAACGATGTCGGAACTACTATCGTTATTATTACTAGGTTGTGTTACATCGGATTCCTCATTTTCAGTATTAGTTAATCTGTTAGGCTGTACATCCTCAACATTTCTCTTACCCTCTAAAATTAGCCTGCAATTACTACATATTTTTGCCGAGAGCCAGTGTTCTTGGGGTACCCCGAGTTCCTCACAGTTCCATGGAGGGACAGATCTGAAATTTTTTAAACTACTCTTTTGTCGTCGTCCGAGTGGATTGAAGCACTTTCCATTCACATAACAACAGTTAGGCTTATTCATAATAGACAGTGTAATTATATGTACAGTAATAAAATAAAACACTTCAATCTGCAAACTTGTTAGTTAAAAACGATAAAAGATTATTTTAAATTTGATTGTAATACTTAAAATAATGAGGTGACACACTAAACACACGTACTGATTTAAATCAACTGTCTAGTATATAATCTGAACTTGAGAATTGTTGATAGAGGAACAGATGTTTTAAGAAGATTAAGAAGACGCGCTGATTCAGCATTTCATTCGTTTGTTAGGAAGTGGTACTAGTATTAAAACATTCGGTTTTATTTGGAAATGATATCTTGTAACAACACTATTTCGTCATAGTTTCCAGGGTACAATACAGTACACTCAATAAAACTTATTTTAAGATTGAAATTAGTAATTATAACATAATAAAATTCTGTACCAGTTTATTCAATTAATGGTGTAAGAGTTTTTATTATATTTCATTTAATTGCAATGAAAAATTTGTAACAAAATAAATAATTTGTTTTAAGGGAGGAAAGAAGATTACGAGTATTTCAGAATAAAGTTCTTAGGAAAATATTTTGATCAAAAAGAGATGAACAGACAGGTGAACGGAGGAAACTACATAATAGTGAGCTACATGATATGTATAGAAAGCCAGATATAATAAGAACAGTTAAGTCTCGTAGGCTTCGATGTGGTACGTATGGAGGATGAAAGAGGTGCTTGGAAAATTTTGGTAGGAAAACCGGAGGGAAAACGGCCAGTTGGAAGACTAAGAATGAAGTGGGAGAATAACATGATACATGATTTGAGGGAAGTAGATTATACAGAGGATAATTGGAAAACGTTAGCTCGGGATGGGATGTATGGGGGACATTCCATACGAAATCGGCAAAAAAATTGTGAAAAATGAACTCACATCTTTAAAAGTTTACCATTTTTTTTTACAGTGAAACTTTATGATGTACTGAATATCTGTACCGAATTTCAAGTCTTCGCTTGGTGTAATTAAATAGTAATAGAGCTGTCAATTTATCGTATTGTTTTAAATAGTCTCTTTTATAAAATACATTTCTCGAAGTATGGCTATTCCCTCAACTTGAAAAGATAGTCACATTATAGATGATTTTATGCTCTATCGTGTGAAAATTAGTATGTTAATATTTACATTTTTCTGAAGGGCGTAAATGCTATTAATATGCAATTGACCTTCCTCACCAAAAAAATTATAAAATCAAAAAGTGCCACATTATTACCTGAACACCAGTTAATTTTTTGTAGTTAGTATTAAAGTGGAGTATTGAAAGGAAACTACCAAAAATAATTATTTTTCCTAAAATCTCCTACGTGTAGACTGCCCGCAATACCTTTCGCGTGAGTGGAGATCGGTCGCTCGTACAAACAATGACGGAACTACTTGGTAATAGTCCTTTGCGCACTAACAAATATTTTTATTGTTATTATCATCATTACATTATTTTTATTATCATTATAACAATTATTACATTATCATCATCATCATCGTGGACTAGTGGTTACTCTGCACGCCTCCGATTCCGAGGTTCGCGGGTTCAAACTCGATAGGAATCAATGGAATTTTAAAGGCGTAAAAATTCTGAATGCTATTTTGCTATTTTAATGCTATGTTTTGATGCATAAAAATGCTATTGTACTCTTCTTACTGACCAGGAGAGTGGAAGCAACGTTAGAATTTTGATTTTATCTTTTTTTATCACTGCTAGCAGCAAACGCCTTCTTAATATTTTCCAAAACCTCAATTTCATATTTATCCTCTTCTTCACTTGAAGAGTCAAATTGGTGGAAAATTTTATTTTTAATTGCTTCAGTTACACTTTTATATTTATTTTTCACATATTTATTGTGAGACATTTTTGCTCTCTAAGTGGGACTTTCCCCTATCAATTTAAATGATTCATTTAATGTTGGTATAGCCGATTCTTTAACTATGTCGGAACTACTATCGTTATTGCTACTAGGTTGTGTTACATCGGATTCCTCATTTTCAATATTAGTTAATCTGTTAGGCTGTACATCCTCAACATTTCTCTTACCCTCTAAAATTAGCCTGCAATTACTACATATTTTTGCCGAGAGCCAGTGTTCTTGGGGTACCCCGAGTTCCTCACAGATCCATGGAGGGACAGATCTGAAATTTTTTTAACTACTCTTATGTCGTCGTCCGAGTGGATTGAAACACTTTCCATTCACATAACACCAGTTAGGCTTATTCATAATAGACAGTGTAATTATATGTACAGTAATAAAATAAAACACTTCAATCTGCAAACTTGTTAGTTAAAAACGATAAAAGATTATTTTAAATTTGATTGTAATACTTAAAATAATGAGGTGACACACTAAACACACGTACTGATTTAAATCAACTGTCTAGTATATAATCTGAACTTGAGAATTGTTGATAGAGGAACAGATGTTTTAAGAAGACGCGCTGATTCAGCATTTCATTCGTTTGTTAGGAAGTGATACGAGTATTAAAACGTTCGGTTTTATTTGGAAGTGATATCTTGTAACAACACTATTTCGTCATAGTTTCCAGGGTACAATACAGTACACTCAATAAAAAATTATTTTAAGATTGAAATTAGTAATTATAACATAATAAAATTCTGTACCAGTTTATTCAATTAATGGTGTAAGAGTTTTTATTATATTTCATTTAATTGCAATGAAAAATTTGTAACAAAATAAATAATTTGTTTTAAGGGAGGAAAGAAGATTACGAGTATTTCAGAATAAAGTTCTTAGGAAAATATTTTGATCAAAAAGAGATGAACAGACAGGTGAACGGAGGAAACTACATAATAGTGAGCTACATGATATGTATAGAAAGCCAGATATAATAAGAACAGTTAAGTCTCGTAGGCTTCGATGTGGTACGTATGGAGGATGAAAGAGGTGCTTGGAAAATTTTGGTAGGAAAACCGGAGGGAAAACGGCCAGTTGGAAGACTAAGAATGAAGTGGGAGAATAACATGATACATGATTTGAGGGAAGTAGATTATACAGAGGATAATTGGAAAACGTTAGCTCGGGATGGGATGTATGGGGGACATTCCATACGAAATCGGCAAAAAAATTGTGAAAAATGAACTCACATCTTTAAAAGTTTACCATTTTTTTTACAGTGAAACTTTATGATGTACTGAATATTTGTACCGAATTTCAAGTCTTCGCTTGGTGTAATTAAATAGTAATAGAGCTGTCAATTTATCGTATTGTTTTAAATAGTCTCTTTTATAAAATACATTTCTCGAAGTATGGCTATTCCCTCAACTTGAAAAGATAGTCACATTATAGATGATTTTATGCTCTATCGTGTGAAAATTAGTATGTTAATAATTACATTTTTCTGAAGGGCGTAAATGCTATTAATATGCAATTGACCTTCCTCACCAAAAAAATTATAAAATCAAAAAGTGCCACATTATTACCTGAACACCAGTTAATTTTTTGTAGTTAGTATTAAAGTGGAGTATTGAAAGGAAACTACCAAAAATAATTATTTTTCCTAAAATCTCCTACGTGTAGACTGCCCGCAATACCTTTCGCGTGAGTGGAGATCGGTCGCTCGTACAAACAATGACGGAACTACTTGGTAATAGTCCTTTGCGCACTAACAAATATTTTTATTGTTATTATCATCATTACATTATTTTTATTATCATTATAACAATTATTACATTATCATCATCATCATCATCGTGGACTAGTGGTTACTCTGCACGCCTCCGATTCCGAGGTTCGCGGGTTCAAACTCGATAGGAATCAATGGAATTTTAAAGGCGTAAAAATTCTGAATGCTATTTTGCTATTTTAATGCTATGTTTTGATGCATAAAAATGCTATTGTACTCTTCTTACTGACCAGGAGAGTGGAAGCAACGTTAGAATTTTGATTTTATCTTTTTTATCACTGCTAGCAGCAAACGCCTTCTTAATATTTTCCAAAACCTCAATTTCATATTTATCCTCTTCTTCACTTGAAGAGTCAAATTGGTGGAAAATTTTATTTTTAATTGCTTCAGTTACACTTTTATATTTATTTTTCACATATTTATTGTGAGACATTTTTGCTCTCTAAGTGGGACTTTCCCCTATCAATTTAAATGATTCATTTAATGTTGGTATAGCCGATTCTTTAACTATGTCGGAACTACTATCGTTATTGCTACTAGGTTGTGTTACATCGGATTCCTCATTTTCAATATTAGTTAATCTGTTAGGCTGTACATCCTCAACATTTCTCTTACCCTCTAAAATTAGCCTGCAATTACTACATATTTTTGCCGAGAGCCAGTGTTCTTGGGGTACCCCCAATTCCTCACAGATCCATGGAGGGACAGATCTGAAATTTTTTTAACTACTCTTATGTCGTCGTCCGAGTGGATTGAAACACTTTCCATTCACATAACACCAGTTAGGCTTATTCATAATAGACAGTGTAATTATATGTACAGTAATAAAATAAAACACTTCAATCTGCAAACTTGTTAGTTAAAAACGATAAAAGATTATTTTAAATTTGATTGTAATACTTAAAATAATGAGGTGACACACTAAACACACGTACTGATTTAAATCAACTGTCTAGTATATAATCTGAACTTGAGAATTGTTGATAGAGGAACAGATGTTTTAAGAAGACGCGCTGATTCAGCATTTCATTCGTTTGTTAGGAAGTGATACGAGTATTAAAACGTTCGGTTTTATTTGGAAGTGATATCTTGTAACAACACTATTTCGTCATAGTTTCCAGGGTACAATACAGTACACTCAATAAAAAATTATTTTAAGATTGAAGTTAGTAATTATAACATAATAAAAATCTATACCAGTTTATTCAATTAATGGTGTAAGAGTTTTTATTATATTTCATTTAATTGCAATGAAAAATTTGTAACAAAATAAATAATTTGTTTTAAGGGAGGAAAGAAGATTACGAGTATTTCAGAATAAAGTTCTTAGGAAAATATTTTGATCAAAAAGAGATGAACAGACAGGTGAACGGAGGAAACTACATAATAGTGAGCTACATGATATGTATAGAAAGCCAGATATAATAAGAACAGTTAAGTCTCGTAGGCTTCGATGGGCAGGACATGTGGTACGTATGGAGGATGAAAGAGGTGTTTGGAAAATTCTGGTAGGAAAACCGGAGGGAAAACGCCCAGTTGGAAGACTAAGAATGAGGTGGGAGAATAGCATTATACATGATTTGAGGGAAGTAGATTATACAGGGGATAATTGGAAAAAGTTAGCTCGGGATGGGATGTATGGAGAGCTTATGTCTGCGCTGCCATGAACCTACAGGTTCCACAGAGCCAGTGAGTGAGTTAGTTATAAATAATTTGTTTAATAATTCACAGTAAACGTAAGTAACAGAGCTCTTTACTTCTCACTTCAGCAATAAAATTTGATAAATAAATATCTACTGCGTAAGAATTAAAATATCGCCACTTTTATAAATTTACTGTACTGTTTCATTAAGCACAACATATAATAATTTATTCGATTTAATGGCAGTTGAAAAAGTCACTGATGAAGCTCTTTTAATAAAGTACGCGCGCGACCTTGGTCGTGAAATGAATCTGATGCGCCGTGGACCCGCGAGTTTTTTTTACGAAAATAGAATAAAAAACATTTATATTGTCTGAACTATTCAACTCTCCAAAAGGGTAATTGCTGAAAATTAATCCTTATTACGTGAATAGTATCCTGTATTTTTTCCGTTTTCATTTTTTGATATGTACTGCAGTAAACCGCCATAAAACAGAAAATTGACACCGAAAATAAAAATATCCTAATTATAAAAATAACACCCTTAAACTACATGATATCACCTATATAAATATGTTTGAAACAAATTTTTGCTGTTTACTGTTTCAGAAATATTAGTTAGTAAACGTTTTAGTTTATCATATTTACGATAATTTTAGATCATCATAACTACGAACTATAAATGATAAAAATTAAATTTCTGTATTAATACGTTTATAAATGTATTCACTATATTTAGGGATACATAAAATTAAAAAAATAAATTGCAAGATTTTTTGCTGTCCGGTTTGATATGGAATGTCCCATGGAGAGCTTATGTCCGCGCTGCCATGAAACTACAGGTTCCACAGAGCCAGTGAGTGAGTTAGTTATAAATAATTTGTTTAATAATTCACAGTAAACGTAACAGAGCTCTTTACTTCTCACTTCAGCAATAAAATTTGATAAATATCTACTGCGTAAGAATTAAAATATCGCCACTTTTATAAATTTACGGTACTGTTCCATTAAGCACAACATATAATAATTTATTCGATTTAATGGCAGTTGAAAAAGTCACTGATGAAGCTCTTTTAATAAAGTACGCGCGCGACCTTGGTCGTGAAATGAATCTGATGCGCCGTGGACCCGCGAGTTTTTTTTACGAAAATAGAATAAAAAACATTTATATTGTCTGAACTATTCAACTCTCCAAAAGGGTAATTGCTGAAAATTAATCCTTATTACGTGAATACTATCCTGTATTTTTTCCGTTTTCATTTTTTGATATGTACTGCAGTAAACCGCCATAAAACAGAAAATTGACACCGAAAATAAAAATATCCTAATTATAAAAATAACACCCTTAAACTACATGATATCACCTATATAAATATGTTTGAAACAAATTTTTGCTGTTTACTGTTTCAGAAATATTAGTTAGTAAACGTTTTAGTTTATCATATTTACGATAATTTTAGATCATCATAACTACGAACCTATAAATGATAAAAATTAAATTTCTGTATTAATACGTTTATAAATGTATTCACTATATTTAGGGATACATAAAATTAAAAAAATAAATTGCAAGATTTTTTGCTGTCCGGTTTGATATGGAATGTCCCATGGAGAGCTTATGTCCGCGCTGCCATGAAACTACAGGTTCCACAGAGCCAGTGAGTGAGTTAGTTATAAATAATTTGTTTAATAATTCACAGTAAACGTAACAGAGCTCTTTACTTCTCACTTCAGCAATAAAATTTGATAAATATCTACTGCGTAAGAATTAAAATATCGCCACTTTTATAAATTTACGGTACTGTTTCATTAAGCACAACATATAATAATTTATTCGATTTAATGGCAGTTGAACAAGTCACTGATGAAGCTCTTTTAATAAAGTACGCGCGCGACCTTGGTCGTGAAATGAATCTGATGCGCCGTGGACCCGCGAGTTTTTTTACGAAAATAGAATAAAAAACATTTATATTGTCTGAACTATTCAACTCTCCAAAAGGGTAATTGCTGAAAATTAATCCTTATTACGTGAATAGTATCCTGTATTTTTTCCGTTTTCATTTTTTGATATGTACTGCAGTAAACCGCCATAAAACAGAAAATTGACACCGAAAATAAAAATATCCTAATTATAAAAATAACACCCTTAAACTACATGATATCACCTATATAAATATGTTTGAAACTAATTTTTGCTGTTTACTGTTTCAGAAATATTAGTTAGTAAACGTTTTAGTTTATCATATTTACGATAATTTTAGATCATCATAACTACGAACCTATAAATGATAAAAATTAAATTTCTGTATTAATACGTTTATAAATGTATTCACTATATTTAGGGATACATAAAGTTAAAAAAATAAATTGCAAGATTTTTTGCTGTCCGGTTTGATATGGAATGTCCCATGGAGGGCTTATGTCCGCGCTGCCATGAACCTACAGGTTCCACAGAGCCAGTGAGTGAGTTAGTTATAAATAATTTGTTTAATAATTCACAGTAAACGTAACAGAGCTCTTTACTTCTCACTTCAGCAATAAAATTTGATAAATATCTACTGCGTAAGAATTAAAATATCGCCACTTTTATAAATTTACGGTACTGTTTCATTAAGCACAACATATAATAATTTATTCGATTTAATGGCAGTTGAACAAGTCACTGATGAAGCTCTTTTAATAAAGTACGCGCGCGACCTTGGTCGTGAAATGAATCTGATGCGCCGTGGACCCGCGAGTTTTTTTACGAAAATAGAATAAAAAACATTTATATTGTCTGAACTATTCAACTCTCCAAAAGGGTAATTGCTGAAAATTAATCCTTATTACGTGAATAGTATCCTGTATTTTTTCCGTTTTCATTTTTTGATATGTACTGCAGTAAACCGCCATAAAACAGAAAATTGACACCGAAAATAAAAATATCCTAATTATAAAAATAACACCCTTAAACTACATGATATCACCTATATAAATATGTTTGAAACTAATTTTTGCTGTTTACTGTTTCAGAAATATTAGTTAGTAAACGTTTTAGTTTATCATATTTACGATAATTTTAGATCATCATAACTACGAACCTATAAATGATAAAAATTAAATTTCTGTATTAATACGTTTATAAATGTATTCACTATATTTAGGGATACATAAAATTAAAAAAGTAAATTGCAAGATTTTTTGCTGTCCGATTTGATATGGAATGTCCCCTATACGTTTAGCGCTCTATACATACGCCGTAGCGTAGTGGTTAAGGCACTGAGCTACAAGCCGGAAGGTCGAGGGTTCAAGTCCCATTGGGGTCAGGATTTTTAAACTGACCCAAACCCTCTGGCGGCACTATGGTTCTGGGGTCGACTCAGCCTCTAACGGAAATGAGTACCAGACGCTTGTTCTGGGGGCAAAGGCGGCCGTCACGCAGGGCTGACAAACCGGCCGACATAAAGTGCCGATTGTCTACAAAAAGTGGGAGCCTTAACCTCCTACTACCCCAAGGGCCTCCGGGCCTGTTGTGGGATCACTTTACTTTTATACATATATATAATTCTTACAAATAGATGTCCTGACATTTAATATTTTTTAACCAATGCCACCAAGTTGTCTTCATGACTTCTGGCATTCTCTCCTGACATTGGCGGAATTGTAATCCACTTCTTAAGTTAGGGCGCCTAGAAGGCGGAGTTACGTTACCCCGATGATATGACAGGCGATAAATGATAATGAAGCGCCAGGATAGTCCTTAAATATAAACTTAACCTAAATCCAAAACATATGTAACCACTCTTTAAAGAATTACTGTTTATGAACGGTCAGAAAAAGCGTATGTTTACATGGAATGGAATTTATTGCCTTTTTTTCAGAATAAAGAAAATACATATGCATTTACATTGCGCACGGGCCTGCTTGGCCGTACGTGCATTATTTTTCCATGAATAAAAAAATAAAACTAATAATATAAACAAATACCTACAAATACACCTGTATCAAAAAACAATAACAGGCTACATATAAGTAAAATCTATGTCTGCACTAAATCAAAATAATACATATCTACATTCATCCACATTCCGTACATTAATATTAAAAAAAAATGCTAGAAAACAAATTAGAAAAAAAAAAGCACACACACATACACCCACACACCCCCACACATATACACACCGCACGCTCATACCCCCCTCCCCCCGTCCCTGCAGACATTAAGTGCACTATTAGACTATTCAACTTATCAGACTTTGAATCGCGGGGTGCCTACCTGTGCTGTAAGCAGATTAAATTGTGTGTTTTAATTTATACCATTCACAATATGGTACAGCCGGAAATCGAACTCGAGTCCTTGAGGTGCCACTCAGGTGGGTCTTGAATTTTTAAGTGATGAATCTATCAACTGGAATCTAGGCCTTGCTTTACTTTCTAAAGAAACCATATTCAGATTTTCGCTTCAACTTTTGATCTTCGAGGTGCTGATGGTAACCAATAATAATTTATCTACTGAGTACATTAAGCCTGGTGGTCCTCTCGGTGTTCATTTGACAAGAGTAATTACACTGAGCAACAAAAAAGAAACTTTTTTTGTGTCAGAAAGAAAAATATGTGATTCTGATGGTATTTTTTCTCCTGAATTCAAATATGATATCGGGTTTCCTCCATCACGCAAGGTTTCCGAGAGAAGGAATTTATAATTTGAAACACTTTAATACTTTCTACATTCGTAACTACACAATATTCGAACATTCGGACTCACCTAGGAAGTAAGAAATTACGATTTTCTGCTATATTTCGCCTGTGGAGCTTGCCTCTTGATGGCACAACAATAATCATCCAGCATATTAGGATTCCATTTGCCTTGATATCTCTTTTCCATAGCTGAAATCTCCTGATGAAAATGTTCCCCGTGCTCATCGCTCACTGCGCCAAGATTTTCCTGGGAATAAATTTAGGTTTATTAAAAAATAATTATTTAAATAAATTAATTGAAATTGAAATAAAAACTGTGGGTGATGGAGAAATTCCGAATACATATTTGAAAACACGATAAAAACTGAATTAAGTACAACTATCGGTACTCATGATACAAAAATCTGTTGACGAGTGTAATCTGCTTTCTTCCATTCTTTCTACATTTTCTTTCCACTGACTCTTGTTGTTAAATATATTTTCTTTTATGGAGTAGATCTGCAGTTCTTCACGGATATCATCATTTCTTATCTGGTCCATTACTCTTCTTAAACTTTAATCTCGGCTGCTTGGATTTTACTTTCTTGTTTTGTCTCGGACGGACTTAACGTTAATTGTTTACTGATGAAGTCCTAAGCCCGATTTCACCGTGTTTGTGATGATTAAATTTGTTAGTGTTTGGAAGTGGGAACAAATATTGAGAAGGAACTCTGGAATTTGAATAACGTTGGAATATTTAATGAGAGTTGTAGGAAGAGCAGTGGGAAAACGTATGGAGGGAGCAAGTACTACGGGCACATGTTCCCCATAAATTAACTGTGACTGATGCATAAATTATTCAATCCAATTAAATTTCCAGTACAGTTCGGTTTCATTAAAGGAATAATCCTCTACAAAATTGCTTACAGACGTATCAGAACATAAATTATTAAAGTAGATATAGCTACACGTAATCAATTAATATTATTGACCAAATTCCTGCATCCACAAAGTCCCTGCAATTCATTATCAAGAGCAGGTAACTACAAATTCCACCTGAGTAAAAAATAATTATTTTCAAATTAATAATGATCTCACTATAATCGCAGTAAAATTTAAATAAAATATTAAATTCAAATTACGACAATGTGCTCCTGATTAAATTATGGGAAGTTTCACGTACAGTAACAATAAATAAAAACATTATCCAGGCAATAAAAAATCTATTTCCGGATTAAAAATGGGTTGAACTATTTTGTCAGGTTTTGGAGTTACTAATGGTTTAAGACAAGGATGTTGTTTATCGTCGATATTTTACAACATATCGTAGAAAAACTAATGTTCACCAATGGGAATAATGTAGATGAATATACGATCTATTGGTTGCTACTTTCTGACGATCGGTTACTGATGGCAGAAGAGTTTGGATATTTAGAGTACATGACAAGAAAAATGAAGGAGGGATATGATATTTGGGGATTAAAGATACATTTGGACAGAGCTGCAAATTCGAGATATTATTCAGTTAGAAGTCTCTTATTTTAACCAACAATAAGAATATAAAAATCACATATAACGTCAATCTCATCTGTAGTGACTGTGAAATACGGTCATTTACATTGAATTAAATAATGAACTAAAAATCTTTGAAAATATGATCATAACGCGAAGATTTGGACTCAATGGATGAGAATGGAGAATTGAACATCTCCAGAACTACGAACTTCTTCATTTTAATTGTTCGCTCAAGGGATAATTCTGAATTTGTATAAAAAAATGAAGTGTCTATCTAAAAAACCTATGGTGCAAGAAACAATTTCTATTTGTTTTGGAATTCCTCTTAAGAAAAAAACAAAATATAATTCAGGAACTATACAACATACAACTTTTAACTTTTCTGTGAACAGTGGTCTAATACTACTGAAACAGTGTGCGAAATTTCAAACATGTATCTAAAATAGTATAGATTTTGGTATTTTCGCCAGACCACCTCCTTAACATCGTCAAGATGGTTAAAATATATTTGGGAGTACAAATTATAGAAGATGGGAAACATGGGAAAGAAATAAGATCAAAGTTAAACTCAGAAAAATGTATAATATCTGCCCTGAATGGAATATTATGGGATAAACATATCAAAAAAGAAACTAAAGTTAAACTTTTAAAACAATAGTTAGAAGTATTATGACTTATGGTTCAGAGGTTTAGACTATAAATTAGCAGATGAAAAGAAAATTAATGGTAGCAGAAATGGACTATTGGATAAGATCTGCTAGGATATCAAAGAGAGAGAAAATTAGAAATGAAGTTATAAAAGAGAACATGAACGTACAAAACTCAATTTTACAATTTACCCAAAAGAAAACTAAAATTGTACGGGCACATTAGGCAAATGGGGATGAAAGATTACCAAAAAATAATGGAATGGACACCATCAGGGACGAGAAGGGATTAGAGAAACTTTGAAGGTCTGGGAAATAGAAGAAGAAATGTGTTATAATAGAGACGAATGAAGGAAAATTATAAAGCAAAATTGAAGACAAATTATTGGTTCCCGAAAAAAAAACATATCAACATTGTTAAAACCGGAAATAATATATATTATGTAATTAAATATAGGAAACTGAAATGAGCACAACCAATAGTCTTCAGTGTATGTGAAAGACAATGTACACCCCTGAAAGGTATTTCACCTGAACAGCTATCTCCATCTCTTTCTCTAGGATTGGATGTAGCAAGTGTTGATGTAGTGAACCACATGGCTGAAACATTTCCCCTTTTGTTGATAATGGAATTCCGCTTCGGTCTTTCTCCCAGTCTTTACTTATCATTTGCATGTCCTCTATAGCATTATTGATACATTGTGAACGCTGGTAGATTTATTCAGTGTCTTGCAGCACATTGTAAACACAGATGGCACAAACTAACATCGCTAGGGAATGCGCGAAAATTAATAACTTATTCTCTGTCTTGATGAGTTCCGGTTTTAAACGGCACTTTTCTATTCGTGAGAACAAAAACTTTTTTCCTTGACCTCCTCACTAACTTATATTTTAGGAAACAGTCAGCGAACTATGGAAATAGAATTTTCATCAACTAAACTTCTAATATATATTTAAAAAAAACACAGGCAAGAAGGTTCTAACCAAGAAAAAATGTGTTTTACTCAATATTTCTTCTAGGTACGCAGGAACCTGAGAGTTGCGTTCCTAGGGTAGACAAATTACGATTGATACTCCAGTTTTATTCCACCTTCAGCCACATCTCATAGCATCTATATTCACAACATCCCTTACTTTACCCTTGTGTTTTCTTTATGTAATTGTAATGTTAATGTTTTTAGTGTATGGCCGCGCGGACATAAGCTCTCCATACACCCTTATATTGACTAATGTTTTCAAATCATCCCCTGTATAATCCACTTCCCTCAAATCATGGTTAATTATATTCTCCTACCTCATTTTTGGTCTACCAACTGGGCGTTTACCCTCTGGTTTTCCTACAAGCTTCCATACCCCGCTCTAATTCATCATTCGTACAAAATGTCCTGCCCATCGCAGTCTACGAGACTTAACTGTTCTTGTTATATCTGATCTCTTATAAAGATCTGTTGTCACGCAACGGGCCCGGGTTCGATTCCCGGTTGGGACAAGTTTCATGGGTGGTGGCTTTTTTCGGGGGGTTTCCTCACCTGTAAGACAAATGCCAGGAAACTTTAAGGCACAAACGGTCCCCGAACACCATCTGGCCATCATTAAGATGTTCATTAAATTGAGGATTAAGACCTCTCCTAGCGCTTCATTGCCATCATCATCACCTATCACATATCATAGAGGCAGCGTAACTCCGCCTTCCAGACGCCCCAACCTCAAAAGTGGGTTACAATAACGCCACGCCAGGAGAGAATACCAGAATGTCGAAATGACAACGTGGTGGCATTGAATAAAAAAATAAATATTATAATACTATTATGTAGTCTTCCCCATTAGTCTGTCTGTTCATATCTTTTTCGTCCAAAAATGTTATTACGAACTTCATTCTCAAATACCCGTAATCTCCTTTCCTCCCTTAAATTAAGAGTCCGTGTATTTAATACACAAGTGCCCTTCTTGGTAATAAAATATTAAAATAAACGGTCAATATGCCCAATTCACCAATCAATGATTACAATAGTCAACATGTTTCTACAGGTAAGTTGTCATCCTCATTACTAGTTTTGTTTTCAGTCAATATATAGTCTTGAGGATGACAGCTTAGCTGTAGAAACATGTTGACCACTAATCATTAATTGGTGAATTGGGCATATTGGCTGTTTATTTTGAGAGTCCACGTTTCGCATCCATATAATAGCCTATATAGTCCTAGTATTTTTTAATTCCTATGGAACTATTTCCTCGAGACATATATATATATATATATATATAATATATATATATTCCCTATCTATAGAGGTCTGCGAACACATTCATGTATTTACGATTTGTGTGTGTCATTACTTCAATATGTATTGCAAAACAAAATCATATACGTTCCCACCTAGAGCGATTCTAGTATATTTCAAAACATGAGGGCCTCCCTCACACCACTGGCTCATGGCAGCTATCAATGACAAGAACAATCCTCCCGAGTTAACAATTACATTGTGCTGTTTCTAGAAGCGTGTCTCTTTTGTCCACTGGTATTTAAAGGATTACAAGAAGGGTTTCGAATGATATGTGGAACTATATATAAAACATTAAAGAACAAAACAAGAAGAGATACTAGATTGAAATTTTATAAAATATTGGCAGCTCCTGCATTACTTTATGGGAGTGAAACTTGGATAATGACCAAAAAATTACAAAGTAGAATAGAAAGTGTAGAAATGAACTTTCTTAGGAGAACAAAAGGCTGCACAAGAATGGATCGGTTAAAGAATGAAGATATAAGAACAGAGTTAAATATATATATATATATATATATATATATATATATATATATATATCATAAACTTTAAGTAAGCCAAATGCGCTTCTTACGATCATTGTTAGGAGTTAATAGACTGGATCACCAAAGGAACACTATTATCAGAGGAAAACTTGGAGTAACAAGTTTATATGAAGATATACAAAGATACCAACAAGAATGGAAAAATCATCTGAGGAGAATGGCAACAAATAGACTTCCAAAATTGGCATTCCAATATACCCCAACTGGACATAGGGACCAAGGAAGACCAAAACATCGGTGGAATGATCAAGACCATCTTCACTAGGTTTACCGTACAGGCCACATGGCCTAAAACGAATTTGTTCATGATGATGATGATGATATATATCCATTACATTATAAAATAGAGAAAAATGGTTTAGACATGTAGAAACAATAAACGTAACAAGATTACAAAAAGCAGCATTTAACTATAAGCCAAGAGGTTCAAGGAATGTAGGAAGACCAGTGAAAAGATGGACAGAAGAATTGTGAGGCGGAACAAGCATTTTACCTAGCCTGTGAAGTGAAGAAAAAGAAGAAGAAGAAGACAAGAAGGGTTGCCTTTTGTTCGCAAGAATTTTTGAATAGAGAAAAGAGGTGGTGATTCCAAGATACTTCCAGGAACTGAAGTTCTAAGTTTTGGAGAAAACTATACCTAAGTTGACACAGGGAATACAATTAAGCAATGTTGATTAGATAAATATTAATAAAGCCATTCGCTTGGATGTTGTGGTATAACTTACATTCTTGTGGTATTAACTTCACTTGTACATACTTTCTCCAGTAATCTGGTCATTAGCCGTGTGTCGTTGCAATGTTGAACACTAAGGACGTCCCTGAGCTCACCAGATTTAACGGTTCTTCACGGATCGCTAACTTTGACACCTGTTTCTTTACATTCTCAAGGTCAATGGAGATTACAATTCCTTAACTTTTCATAGTTTCATATCTGGGTAAATAATAATTGGCATAGTTCACATAAATGAATATAATGTTCTGGACTCTTCCAAAACAACATGTAGAGCATCTCCATAAATATTCCGAGGTTTGGAAACGTTTCTCCAGCTAACTGAAATTTTCGTTATACTATGTATATATATTATTTTTTTTATACGAAGACTACAAAGGAAAAACAATCAAAGGACATTTTTTCATAAAAATTGAGTTATGGGTATACTCCGTATTATCATTCCTGGCATAGAGTACTACTATTTTAAATGCCAATACATGGAAATATTATTCGTAGTCCGCGTAAAATTGGCTCCAAAATAAAGTGTACAATGGAAGATCAATCAAAGTCCCACAGTTGTATTTTAAATCAATCAGTGTCCACCCAGTTATAAATAAGAAATCTTATAGAGTATAACTGATTTTCGTCATAAATGTTTGTAAACCTGAATTTTAATTATTGAAAAGGGACAACCGTGTGTCGATTTGTACAAGATTCCCATCCCAGTAACAAGACAGAAATATAATGACTTACAAGAACTGAAAACGTTCTGCTCTCATACAGCCCAAGACTTTTTCTCTATTTTAAAGTATGAAATGTAACATTTCTGGTGTATTTGCATTGAAACAGTAGCGCTTTTTTCTATGCGTGTTTTCTTAACTGTCACTGACTTACAAGAACTGAAAACGTTCTGCTCTCATACAGCCAAGACTTTTTCTCTATTTTAAAGTATGAAATGTAACATTTCTGGTGTATTTGCATTGAAACAGTAGCGCTTTTTCTATGCGTGTTTTCTTAACTGTCACTGACTTACAAGAACTGAAAACGTTCTGCTCTCATACAGCCCAAGACTTTTTCTCTATTTTAAAGTATGAAATGTAACATTTCTGGTGTATTTGCATTGAAACAGTAGCGCTTTTTCTATGCGTTTTTTCTTAACTGTCACTGACTTACAAGAACTGAAAACGTTCTGCTCTCATACAGCCCAAGACTTTTTCTCTATTTTAAAGTATGAAATGTAACATTTCTGGTGTATTTTGCATTGAAACAGTAGCGCTTTTTTCTATGCGTGTTTTCTTAACTGTACTGTCACTGACTTACCAGAACTGAAAACGTTCTGCTCTCATACAGCCCAAGACTTTTTCTCTATTTTAAAGTATGAAATGTAACATTTCTGGTGTATTTGCATTGAAACAGTAGCGCTTTTTTCTATGCGTGGTTTTCTTAACTGTCACTGACTTACAAGAACTGAAAACGTTCTGCTCTCATACAGCCCAAGACTTTTCTCTATTTTAAAGTATGAAATGTAACATTTCTGGTGTATTTTGCATTGAAACAGTAGCGCTTTTTTCTATGCGTGTTTTCTTAACTGTCACTGACTTACAAGAACTGAAAACGTTCTGCTCTCATACAGCCCAAGACTTTTTCTCATTTTTTAAAGTATGAAATGTAACATTTCTGGTGTATTTGCATTGAAACAGTAGCGCTTTTTTCTATGCGTGTTTTCTTAACTGTCACTGACTTACAAGAACTGAAAACGTTCTGCTCTCATACAGCCCAAGACTTTTTCTCTATTTTAAAGTATGAAATGTAACATTTCTGGTGTATTTGCATTGAAACAGTAGCGCTTTTTTCTATGCGTGTTTTCTTAACTGTCACTGACTTACAAGAACTGAAAACGTTCTGCTCTCATACAGCCCAAGACTTTTTCTCTATTTTAAAGTATGAAATGTAACATTTCTGGTGTATTTGCATTGAAACAGTAGCGCTTTTTTCTATGCGTGTTTTCTTAACTGTCACTGACTTACAAGAACTGAAAACGTTCTGCTCTCATACAGCCCAAGACTTTTTCTCTATTTTAAAGTATGAAATGTAACATTTCTGGTGTGTATTTGCATTGAAACAGTAGCGCTTTTTTCTATGCGTTTTTTCTTAACTGTCACTGACTTACAAGAACTGAAAACGTTCTGCTCTCATACAGCCCAAGACTTTTTCTCTATTTAAAGTATGAAATGTAACATTTCTGGTGTATTTGCATTGAAACAGTAGCGCTTTTTTCTATGCTTGTGTTTTCTTTAACTGTCACTGACTTACAAGAACTGAAAACGTTCTGCTCTCATACAGCCCAAGACTTTTTCTCTATTTTAAAGTATGAAATGTAACATTTCTGGTGTATTTGCATTGAAACAGTAGCGCTTTTTTCTATGCGTGTTTTCTTAACTGTCACTGACTTACAAGAACTGAAAACGTTCTGCTCTCATACAGCCCAAGACTTTTTCTCTATTTTAAAGTATGAAATGTAACATTTCTGGTGTATTTGCATTGAAACAGTAGCGCTTTTTTCTATGCGTGTTTTCTTAACTGTCACTGACTTACAAGAACTGAAAACGTTCTGCTCTCATACAGCCCAAGACTTTTTCTCTATTTTAAAGTATGAAATGTAACATTTCTGGTGTATTTGCATTGAAACAGTAGCGCTTTTTTCTATGCGTGTTTTCTTAACTGTCACTGACTTACAAGAACTGAAAACGTTCTGCTCTCATACAGCCCAAGACTTTTTCTCTATTTTATAAGTATGAAATGTAACATTTCTGGTGTATTTGCATTGAAACAGTAGCGCTTTTTTCTATGCGTGTTTTCTTAACTGTCACTGACTTACAAGAACTGAAAACGTTTCTGCTCTCATACAGCCCAAGACTTTTTCTCTATTTTAAAGTATGAAATGTAACATTTCTGGTGTATTTGCATTGAAACAGTAGCGCTTTTTTCTATGCGTGTTTTCTTAACTGTCACTGACTTACAAGAACTGAAAACGTTCTGCTCTCATACAGCCCAAGACTTTTTTCTCTATTTTAAAGTATGAAATGTAACATTTCTGGTGTATTTGCATTGAAACAGTAGCGCTTTTTTCTATGCGTGTTTTTCTTAACTGTCACTGACTTACAAGAACTGAAAACGTTCTGCTCTCATACAGCCCAAGACTTTTTCTCTATTTTAAAGTATGAAATGTAACATTTCTGGTGTATTTGCATTGAAACAGTAGCGCTTTTTTCTATGCGTGTTTTCTTAACTGTCACTGACTTACAAGAACTGAAAACGTTCTGCTCTCATACAGCCCAAGACTTTTTCTCTATTTTAAAGTATGAAATGTAACATTTCTGGTGTATTTGCATTGAAACAGTAGCGCTTTTTTCTATGCGTGTTTTCTTAACTGTCACTGACTTACAAGAACTGAAAACGTTCTGCTCTCATACAGCCCAAGACTTTTTCTCTATTTTAAAGTATGAAATGTAACATTTCTGGTGTATTTGCATTGAAACAGTAGCGCTTTTTTTCTATGCGTGTTTTCTTAACTGTCACTGACTTACAAGAACTGAAAACGTTCTGCTCTCATACAGCCCAAGACTTTTTCTCTATTTTAAAGTATGAAATGTAACATTTCTGGTGTATTTGCATTGAAACAGTAGCGCTTTTTTCTATGCGTGTTTTCTTAACTGTCACTGACTTACAAGAACTGAAAACGTTCTGCTCTCATACAGCCCAAGACTTTTTCTCTATTTTAAAGTATGATAAATGTAACATTTCTGGTGTATTTGCATTGAAACAGTAGCGCTTTTTTCTATGCGTGTTTTCTTAACTGTCACTGACTTACAAGAACTGAAAACGTTCTGCTCTCATACAGCCCAAGACTTTTTCTCTATTTTAAAGTATGAAATGTAACATTTCTGGTGTATTTGCATTGAAACAGTAGCGCTTTTTTCTATGCGTGTTTTCTTAACTGTCACTGACTTACAAGAACTGAAAACGTTCTGCTCTCATACAGCCCAAGACTTTTTTCTCTATTTTAAAGTATGAAATGTAACATTTCTGGTGTATTTGCATTGAAACAGTAGCGCTTTTTTTCTATGCGTGTTTTCTTAACTGTCACTGACTTACAAGAACTGAAAACGTTCTGCTCTCATACAGCCCAAGACTTTTTCTCTATTTTAAAGTATGAAATGTAACATTTCTGGTGTATTTGCATTGAAACAGTAGCGCTTTTTTCTATGCGTGTTTTCTTAACTGTCACTGACTTACAAGAACTGAAAACGTTCTGCTCTCATACAGCCCAAGACTTTTTCTCTATTTTAAAGTATGAAATGTAACATTTCTGGTGTATTTGCATTGAAACAGTAGCGCTTTTTTCTATGCGTGTTTTCCTTAACTGTCACTGACTTACAAGAACTGAAAACGTTCTGCTCTCATACAGCCCAAGACTTTTTCTCTATTTTAAAGTATGAAATGTAACATTTCTGGTGTATTTGCATTGAAACAGTAGCGCTTTTTTCTATGCGTGTTTTCTTAACTGTCACTGACTTACAAGAACTGAAAACGTTCTGCTCTCATACAGCCCAAGACTTTTTCTCTATTTAAAGTATGAAATGTAACATTTCTGGTGTATTTGCATTGAAACAGTAGCGCTTTTTTCTATGCGTGTTTTCTTAACTGTCACTGACTTACAAGAACTGAAAACGTTCTGCTCTCATACAGCCCAAGACTTTTTCTCTATTTTAAAGTATGAAATGTAACATTTCTGGTGTATTTGCATTGAAACAGTAGCGCTTTTTTCTATGCGTGTTTTCTTAACTGTCACTGACTTACAAGAACTGAAAACGTTCTGCTCTCATACAGCCCAAGACTTTTTCTCTATTTTAAAGTATGAAATGTAACATTTCTGGTGTATTTGCATTGAAACAGTAGCGCTTTTTTCTATGCGTGTTTTCTTAACTGTCACTGACTTACAAGAACTGAAAACGTTCTGCTCTCATACAGCCCAAGACTTTTTCTCTATTTTAAAGTATGAAATGTAACATTTCTGGTGTATTTGCATTGAAACAGTAGCGCTTTTTTCTATGCGTGTTTTCTTAACTGTCACTGACTTACAAGAACTGAAAACGTTCTGCTCTCATACAGCCCAAGACTTTTTCTCTATTTTAAAGTATGAAATGTAACATTTCTGGTGTATTTGCATTGAAACAGTAGCGCTTTTTTCTATGCGTGTTTTTCTTAACTGTCACTGACTTACAAGAACTGAAAACGTTCTGCTCTCATACAGCCCAAGACTTTTCTCTCTATTTTAAAGTATGAAATGTAACATTTCTGGTGTATTTGCATTGAAACAGTAGCGCTTTTTTCTATGCGTGTTTTCTTAACTGTCACTGACTTACAAGAACTGAAAACGTTCTGCTCTCATACAGCCCAAGACTTTTTCTCTATTTTAAAGTATGAAATGTAACATTTCTGGTGTATTTGCATTGAAACAGTAGCGCTTTTTTCTATGCGTGTTTTCTTAACTGTCACTGACTTACAAGAACTGAAAACGTTCTGCTCTCATACAGCCCAAGACTTTTTCTCTATTTTAAAGTATGAAATGTAACATTTCTGGTGTATTTGCATTGAAACAGTAGCGCTTTTTTCTATGCGTGTTTTCTTAACTGTCACTGTTCATTACTATTCCTAATTCTGCAATTTAAAGAATGATGTGGACTTTGATTGTTCTTTCATACAAAAATGTGCTAACAGTGTTTCCATTGTTAACTACTCTTCACAGGACAACACAAATATCAATTCAAATAGATTAACTTGTTATACAAACAGTGTTTGATACAATTTCATGTTCATAATACTTTTATTGTAAGAGCGTTTTTAATTATTGTTTCAAATTTACTCAGAATGAGAAATATGTGACTTTGATTGTTTTTCCTTTGTAGTATTCATATCGTTTTTAATTGTTCATACTGCACCAAGGAAATTAAACTTAAATCAATTTAAAAAAAAACAAATTGGTTACAGAAAACATCTAAACATGCGAATACGTCAGTATTCTATATTACATTAAATCTCTATCTATCTTCGGGTTTTTACAGCTGCTGCCGTCTTCCCGTGCCAAACCTCCAAAGCCTACGGCTTTGATTGATTTGGTCTTTTAGCATTTTTTTTTCTAATGTGTGGGGAGCTGGCCCACAGCATAAACCCCCAACCTGGAGGACCAGGAAAATTTCTGTCTGGGTTTTCCTCCCATAGCCTTTGAAGATCCCTCTTCACCGCAAGGCAGCGTTTCTCTATATTACATTAAAACTTGAATAAAACCTCAAAGGAATACATACAATACTTCCGTCATATAAAAAATTGCTTATTGTTAAAAGAGTATAAAATCAATATCTGGCAGAATTCATTTTTAAGAAATTGATATTATATAACTAATAGCAATCTGATCAAACTAGATTCCGTACCAGATCTCAATGATGTCATACAATTAGAGTAAACCACTCCCTTAATTATATTTTAAAATCTGGTAAAAATAAATCCGCAGATATTTGTACGCCTGACTTGTAGAAATTCAGAAAATCTTGAAAGCGATACATGAGTGTAGGCCTTGTAGAGTAACCCAGCTCTATTTTATGTAAATTGGTGAATTTATTAAGCCAAAAACACAATCTACAGAGAGAGAGGTAGAGAGGTAGAGATTTAGAGATGTAGAGATTTAGAGATGTAGAAATGTAGAGATGGAGAGATGTAGAGATGGAGGAGAGAGGAGAGAGAGAGAGAGAGAGAGAGAGGAGCGCTCTCTCGTCTTTCTCTCTCTCTCGCTCTTTTTCTCTCTCTCTCTCTTTCTCTCTCTCCTTTTTCTCTCTCTCTCTTTCTCTCTCTTCTTTCTCTCTCTCTCTTCTCTCTCTCTTTCTCTCTCTCTTCTTTTCCCCCTCCTCCTCATAAGCGTTCTTATTGGGCGAGGAATATATTGTGGGTCATTTAAATTCCTATTATCGCCTCACTATGATGCTTAACAAGCGGCTCGCTTTGTTTCCCCGCAGCTGTTGTATGTTATTAGAATACAAAGATCCCGAGTACCACGAGTACTACGATGTTGCCACATTGCTATTCCTCCCTCAGTTTCAATTAAAATTCGGAACGTGGAACAGTCGACCCAGTTATAAAATTGTATACCGTAATTAACTGTTATAATTATCAGTGATTTATTGTGATATGTAGCTCGCATAATAATACAATATCTACAAATTATATTTGTTTAATATATAAGTGATTTGAACATGTGGCGGCCATGGGAAAATGTTTCAGACCCGAACGATTAATAATAATAATAATAATAATAATAATAATAATAATAATAATAATAATAATAATAATAATAATAATATGTAATAGTGGAATGCAGGCTTTCACGGCCGGTAATCATGGTTATAAAAGATTCCGGGCTATGTGGCCGTGGTCTATAACTGGCGTTTCTTCCAGACGTTTCTCCCTCAACTGCGGAGGGCATCTTCAGTGGCGAGAGCTTACAGCTGTTGTTTCCCTGTCGTAGACTCGACTGCGAGTCGACAGTCGAGTCTACGACAGGGAGACAACAGCTGTAAGCGCTCGCCACTGAAGATGCCCTCCGCAGTTGAGGGAGAAACGTCTGGAAGAAACGCCAGTTATAAACCACGGCCACATAGCCCGGAATCTTTTATAACCAATAATATGTAAATTTGAGCATGATGTATGAATATTAAATTTATGTAGACCTACAAGCTATATAATGTTGGAATTAAATTATTTAATACATGAGTACATATATAATTTTAATTTTAAAAGTTAAACAATACCAAATAATAACATAAAAATTAAATAATGACTTAAATAATAATCAATGTTTTCTGTCCTTGTGTAATAAACGCCCATAGCGCTATGAGAAACGTGACAACACCGCATGTCAAGCATTGCCTCTCGGCACCCGCTTTTATATAAACTGTTAACCATCAGAGTGAGGCGATCATACATACATGATGTGAAAACTTCCACCACTCAACGATTATAATGTTTTTCTCCTGTTCTCTACATCTACAAAGACATAACAGCCCATTGTTGGGCCTTAGCCTCTCCTTTGTAAGGAGTTACAGACCAAGTTAATTATTCTTATTTCCCTAAATATGTCATGAATGGTATGCGGTCAACAGACCGACCCAATGAGATATCTTGTAGGCAACTAAAGTTTTACTATAATGAAAGAGGTCTGTAAATTTTGCTTAGACGCCTCTTTATCTATTCTTAATGATATTTTAAGAGCCTGAAAATCTCTCCCGGAGGACTTGTTCCTTGGATTTTTCCATCCTAAAAAAATCATCACCCCGGTCGGATTTGAACCCGCGACCATCGAGACCAGAGACAAGGAACATAATCACTAAACTACCGCGGTCGACCTTTCTCTTTGTTTTCTATCTCCCTCTGCTTCTTTTCAGTTTTATCATTTACATAAATCATGTTAAATCACTACAAGAGAAAATACATACATTACTATATTGTTTAATTTAATCACACAGCCAGAAGCATTAACTGTTTCTCGGTTATTTATATTCTAATAATATTCTCCCAAATATACAAGGTCAACTCTTTGAGACAGGACCACATACTAGGGGAGAGATTGATCCGTGAGGTGAAACGTAAGGTCAACTTGATATCCAAGTAGACACAGTACAAAATAAATTATATTCTTCTGAATTTCTATGACTAACGCTAATATATTTTTAGAATGACATAACAGAACGCTTAACAACCTACTTAAATACAATAAAATTACACTTTTATTAAATGATAAAATTTAAACCCAATAACAGAAGACCAACGGCTTGATTATTATAAAGAACTTCAGACAGATCAACAACATAATGACAGACTACAAGCACAGACCGATGAGAATGTAGACCCGATTACATTAGAAGAACTATTAATTACAATAACCTCTTGTCGAAATAAGAAAACACCCGGAACAGATGAAATTAATAATGAATTAATAAAATATGCATAATTGCCCCAAATTTTACGCCTTTTAGATTTATTAAATATCTGTTGGAAGTTTGGACACGTTCCAGAAGAATGGAAGATAGCAAAAATTCATCCAATATTTAAAAAAGGTAACATTGAATGCAATAATTGTCGAGGAATAAGTCTTCTAAATACATGTTATAAGATCTATGCCTCCATCTTAAAACGCCGTCTTACTATTATCATTGAAAGTGTGCTATCAGAAATACAAAACGGTTTTAGAAAAGGAAGATCTTGTTCAGACTATATATATATATATATATATATATGTATGTGTGTGTGTGTGTGTGTGTATGTTATAACACAGTTAATAGAGAAACGTAGAGAATACAACTAACCAACATATATGGCATTTTGCTTTTGAGAAGGCTTCTGACAGGTTGAATAGAAATAAATTATGTAATATAATGATAAATAGAGGCATTCCACAACATTTGGTTAAAATTATTGAAAGTTTATATGTAGATAATAAAATATAAATTAGAATGTGTAATAAAAAACAAAACAATAAAACAGCGACAATAAACTGTGGAGTAAAACAAGGATACCCACTTTCACCTTATATATATATATATATATATATATATATATATATATATAGATGATGCCATACAGAATTGACAATTGGTTTCAACTGAACATTTTAAAATTGACGATATTTTATTAGGTACTTTACTTTTTGCACAAGATCAGGTTGTGATATCTGAGGCAAAAGATGTCTTACAACGGGCAATTTACAAATTAAGTAAAACATGTGAAACATACAACTTGAAAACATCTACCCTAAAACAGAAGTTTTAGCTTTTCGAGGGAATGAGCCACTAAGAGTAAAAATCCAAATACAGAATAAAATAATAGAACAGGTGAGGAATTTTAATTACTTGGGATACAATGTATCATATAGAAAAAGCGAAGAAATTGAAGACAAAATAAATAAATTTAATTATATGTGTAGTACCATAAAACGATGTCTCAAAGTAACTAGAAAGGAGACACTTTTAAAATTTTATAAAACAATGGCGGTTCCAACACTACTATATGGATCGGAACACTGGGTCTTAACCAAAAGCCAGGAACGAAGAATGAAAACGCCAGAAATGAGGTTTCTGAGTAGTGAGGCTGGCTATACAATAACAGATCGAAAACGAAATGAAAATATACGAAGATAACTAAATATATTCAAATTATTAGATAGAATTACACAATACAGAGTTGGACCACATCAATAGAATGGATAACAATAGAATTCCGAAACACTTTCTTCATTACAAACCACTAGGACGAAGAAATGTTGGAAGACCCAGTAAAAGATGGACAGACCAATTCTAACAGGAGACCGGAACAGACCAGCAAGTTTAATCCTTGATGCTGCTGCTGATGATGATGATTAAACGATATTAATACAAAAGTCATCTCTTGTGCTTCAACAGTGCCAAATTACATAACTACTTACATTACCAAATAAGAAACAATTAAATTAATAGCATCAGAACAAAAGATAAAAATAGTCCCTCGCTGTGGCATGGACAATGCAGATACTACGTTCCATTCCTTGAAGAATGGAGGATTTAAAAATTCCTATCAGGGAGCGGCCACATTATGTATCAATCTGGTTTGAAGTTCAAAGTTTTTACTCTAACCAATACACGGAATTTAGTTATAGATCCCTGTGAGATGTAGGCTCAAGTCCTCTGAAAGAGGAGGATCAAATTAAGAAAGAAAGGAAAAAAAAAGCTAAGAAAAGCAAAAATAGAATATTAAGAACAAACTGTGAAAAGGAAGTTTTAAACTAATAGTGCTTGATTATATAGCACAATGGTTAAAAATTATTTAATGTTTTATTTTTTTGTGAATGTAAATCTTTGATCAAGTTCAAGTGAACAGGAAATTCCACAGATGGATAGCAAAAACTCGAAACCGCGCTAAAATTCATATTTCCCTAAACGATGTATATAATTTAAAAGCTGACTAATATCAAATTAAAGTTTGTTACTTAAAATTTTTATTCAAAATCAATTCACAAACATATAAACGGTAAAGTTATGTGTGAAGAGAATAAGTTGAACAAAAATACTTTACTGTGAAAAAAAGAAAATTGAGAAATGAATTTGGACGAATCACAAAAAGTGAAAAAATACAGGTTATCACAGTTAGCGTAGTACAATAAAGAAACAAAAGTACTTAAGAAAATTTTTGGACAAACGGAGATGAAGAGACAGGTGAATGGAGAAGATTACATAACAGAACACTAAGTCTATCACATGAAAGGAAGAAGAAGAATATTCTACAACCTATTCACGTTGTGACTGTAAACAGATTAACAAATGATCGCGAATCAGTGTTGGTCATGGTAATTTTACATTATATTTCTTGAGCTGATCCTAAGTACTTGTTTATTGTCTCTAAAAGGGTAAATATAGATTAATAGACAGCTAGATCATAAAACAAACCAGTTCATATATCAAATATAAAGTACTTTAAAGTTCAAAAAAGTTTGATTATACGTGGATGTTTTCTTTATGAAGGTAACTAATTTCCTCAGTCCTCAGGGGATTTGAGAACGAGTCTTCATTTGAAGAATCAAGTCGATGTTTAAAAGTTGGGATACAATAAAACCCCCACATCGAGTCAAAGTACAGTTACTTCTTATACAAAGCCGATTCTAACTGCTTTCTTTCTTTTTTTCATTGTTTTTATCAAAGGAAAAATCTTCTCTCTTCACTCTGTACTAAATAACTTCTTCATGAAGGCAACAACGTAGTAAGTGATCCTAAACTTAATGAATCTCTGTCTTCATTATCGCACGCACTTAAATATCTAAGTTACACAACTGTTCAGGATATTCTAATTCATGTACAGGTATTTTTAAACGTAACATTCTCAATGTCCCCACTTAAATAAAGATAAACATTAATTAATACGTTAATTCATGGATAAATCCATATATATATTTGTTACATTTACATTTTATTTAGTATAAACTAGCTCTATGGAAATTCTATAGTTGGTTAAAATCAGAACTCCCAATTTATATTTAGATTTATCGTTCAAAGGAATCGGGTTTTGATTTATTTTTGGGTTTCTCTTTCTAGACAGGTCGAAATGTCCCATCATCTTAATTCGAGGTTTGCAGGTTCAAATTCTGCAGAAATGATATTTTGTAGGAAGTAAAGGACCGAATATCCTTCCTTCAGAATGAAAATAAACCCACGAGCAATTTTTTCAACGAAAACATTATTGAAGGAAGAACAATTATCTAGATTTCATTATTTTTTAAAATATATTTAGTAATTTTTATGATTATTACATTACATCTTAAGGCACGTAAACATGGTCAAGCCTGAAATAAGAGGCCTCTAAAAAGCTACATATTGAATTGCAATACCATGCATAAATCTTGTCGGCCCTTTCAAGCAGAGCTTTTTCGAAAATAATGATCTGAAATTTTATAAAATCTCCTCTAATATATATAAATATATAATTAGGCTATGCATACATTGTATATATTACGAGTACAAAAATACCGAATGTAGTAACTGAAAAAAAATCAAGCATAATTTATAGGCTATACGTAATATGCCAAATGCTTGCCTGACATGAATGAACACAGGTAGCTACTTAATTTATAATTAATACCACGAAAATAAGTTTAACTAAATTAGTATGGTTCAATTTCTTCCCTGTAGGGGGAGAGCGCCTAAATCTCGTTGAGGGAAAAAATAGGGCTTACAAAAAAAACTTAAAGTATTCAGATCTGAAACGTCGCCTATTTATAAAAATCGAAAATAACATTGTTTTCAAAGACAGGAGTGAATTTCCATTATTTACTGACGACACCTAGTATTATTTCAATTTTTCTGATAATGAAATCATATTCTCAATATTAATAAAATTAATTGTAATCAAAATTAAGGTTGAGTATTAATATTGTTTAAATATTAATATAAGTACCTTCTTATACCCGTCTTCCTCAATTAAACTGATTTTTGTTTAAAAAAACTTCGTTGATCAATAATTTAAATTCATGTAGGCCTTTCAAAACATGTTTCATCTTCGTCATACATTTTACTTTTCAGTTTAATATTTTTTTGTAGTAGAAATTTGAACTATTTTTCTTCCTTTGAATGAAAATTGGTGATTATTCATAATTCGACCCCGTTGAATCTGCATCTGGCAATCGCAATGCTGTATCGCCTCTTGTTTTTCTGGATTATAATTTTTCATTTTCTACAAACAATTAATTTACTTTGTATTGGTACATCGAAATTAATAATTTTTGTTTATCTGCTTATGAAATAGAAAATACGTATATAGGACTCCAGCAGGAAGAAATTGCACAAAAAATGAGAGCTACAATACTAGATAGCTATCATGAAAAGCTTTTTGATTCTTTAAAATCTTCAAGTACTTGCTAGCCACTGAAAAGTACTAAAAATGTATGTCTGAATCTTTTCGGACTGGTGATAATTATATTTTAGATGATACAATATGCACGTGTTCACACTACATTCACCAGCCCGTCCGGTTAAGGCTACGATGATGGTCTCTGTTAATATATTCTCCTAAAGCAATGATTAACATGCTGGATCGTCACGGTGAAGGTTCGAAGTTCAAATCACGGCTTTGAATACATCAAAGCAGTGGAGAGTGTTAACGGCAGAGTTTGTAAAACGCCGGTACTGCACAACTTCGCAAACCGCAGGATGAAAAGGTTCACCTGGTGTGTGCATATATATGCGTGGTCGATAACGCACTAACGAATAAAGTTTCAAATCCCTGTTCAGGGGTTAATTTTTCTTTTCATGTAGTATATGCCCAATTTTCTGTGTGCTAAATTGTTGCATTTTAATTTCTTCTCCAGTCTTTTCTATAATCATATGTCCTTCCTATATCCTTGTTTTTCCTTCGTTGTTACTATTGTTTTTATACTCTGAACCCAAGTAGGATTTCGTCCCCCCCCTCTCTCTCTCTCTCTCTCTCTCATATCAATCTCGCGGGCGACAGCCAGACCAACATATTATTCAGTAGTTGTTCTTCAGTCATTCTTTTTTACGTGGACGTACGATTTTTTCGGAACTAAACTGGGCATATAGCAATAAATTCAGAAACGTAAGCACTTGCAGTGAGGTTAACCTGAGACAAAATTAAAAAAAAAATCGGCAGCAGTTTTCGATTATTCACAACGAAACAAGTTATATAATATTAAAAATTGCTCACAATCGTGCAAAGTTAATTAATGGACATATTGCGCTAAAGGCATTGTGACTTTGGAACACGATTCCAAATGATATCTTGTACACTTTAGTCCGCATAGTTTACATATGCAACTTTTTTCGATTTGATGGTAAGAGACATTCACACACACTTTGTGATGGAAGCCATGAACTGTATAGGCCTAGCGGTTTATTAGTTCCTTGTTTGGTTCAGACCAGATCCTATCTATCATGGGAACAAAATATTTCAAGGGGTTCTCCAAAATTTTCCCGCAATGACAGGTTTCGAGGTTAGGCTTATTTTTGTTTCCTTTATTTCTGCGGCATTATCATAATAATAATAATTGTTATTGCTATTATTTTTAAATTAAATTTACCCTATAATGCACCATGTTACATATGCATACCCCTACTTGTGCGAAAAGTCGTTTTCTTCATAGGCCTATTTAAAAAATAAATACAGAAATTGTGCTGAAAGTAATTCGAGACATTATTTAAGTTCTATGGTTCCTAACTTCAAAGCTCTGTGCCATGGAACCTAGGCGCAACCTTCTCACTGAATTCCAAGGAAGAGGTGAGTAATTACAATGGAAACTTGTATATATTATTGCAAGTAGGCCTACATGTTGTGTAACTTTTAAGCCGTAACTAGAGTAACTTTATATTTTAACCGTTAAGGATTATGTTAATTTAATGTTGTTAAACATTTTGCTTGGAATTAAATGTTATGCATGTTTACTGTATCTATTTTTAAAAATTCGTGGTCCACCCAACTCAGATCGTTGTGGAAGGAGTTCGCGAGTCGAAAAAGGCTGGAAACCGCTGCTTTAGTGGATGGCAGATAGTAGCGCATTCTGAAGTCTTCCAGGAAGAATTATTTTCTTGTTAGTACATAGGCCAGTCTAGAGGGTGTGAGAAACAAGGTATATTGGAGTAAAAGAGGAGAGATATTTTTCAAAAACCAGAAAATTCTGACCATTACGAGCCGAAATTAAAAAAAAAAGTTTTAGAAACCAAAATGTTTTTTTTCTCGCAACGAAACCAGATACGTACGTTTTAATTAAGAAAAAATATGGCCTATATTCCATAAATCTGGAAAATAAGACAAATTCGACATGATGATGAATTTGCTTGGTTTACGAATTTTCTGAGAGGGGGAGTTTTACTTACTTTAATCAATATTCCATTAAAGTAGCCAAACCAACGTGCATATTACGGATCTAGATCCAATATAAGTTTATTTTTACAGTTGATAAAATGTTCCCATGTCAAATATTTTTGATAACGCCAATTTTAATAACATTAAAAATAGTTTATATTTCTTAATTGGACAGCGTTATGCATCAACAGGCTAAGAGCCATGATGTAAGTTTCGAGAAAAATACATTTAGAGTTTATTTTTTATTTATTGTAATTAATTTCTATTTGTTATAGCGCCAAACTAACAATACTGGATATTATAAGTTATTTTCCTTGTTTCACAGTTATGTATCAACAATCTAAGAACTGGAACATTTGGCGCTTAGCTGCATGATACAAAATTTATGAAGATCTGTTTCAAACCCGTTTGTTGCAAAACACAGAATCTCTGATAGGACTGATGGCGTTTACATATTATTTAATAATAAGGCTATATTTAAAGATTTGGCGCTAAAAGTGTGCATACAGGTACTTCACGAGCCAGTGCAATAGATGACATCAAAATATTTTTTTAACTATCGCTTAACCGGCTGATGCATTAAATTGTCCAATTAATATCATCATCATCATCATCGTCCTTTCAAGTATTAGGCCCAGTGGCCCGTTACGGTCTCCCGCCATCTCCGAAAAGGTCTACCCACAGATCTTCTGCCTCGAGGAATGTAGTGAAGAATTTGTTTTGGTATTCTGTGACGATCCATGCGCTGAATATGGGCTAGCCAATTGTTTCTATATTCTTGGAGGTATTCAGATATAGGTACGATGTTTAACTCTCTGGCTATTGTTGAATTTCTTTGGTGGTCTAGAAGGCTATAACCTGCAGTTCGTCGCAGAAATTTCATCTCCGTGGCTGTAATATGATGATCATCCTGAGTTCTGATGGTCCAAGCTTCACTGCCATAACATATTATGGGTCTAGCGAGAATTTTACAGATTTTCATTCTTGTGTGTCTCTGCACTTTTGATGGTTTAAAAACTTCGTTGATAATTCTTAAAGCTTTATTATAGTTTTGTATTTTAAAGGATATTTTAGAAATATTTCATAATTCTTATTTATTGTACGAGTATTTTATAATTAATGTTGCGTATTTCAATAAAGCTAGAAATGTCCATTCGATGGCAACCAGATATGTTTTACTAATTCATAACTTATTCTTTGTAAACATTTAACTGGGGAATAAAAAAAGTGAAAACAGTAATAACGCAAATGTAATGGTCGCATATTTTATAGCAGAGTCACTCTTGCAGTGAAAGTTTCAATTAATCCCTTCAATAAAAATAATTTCATTTCATAAAACCATCGCAAATTTTACCTATTAAATTTTCCCTGCATGAAAGGAGTTTATTAAAATATAAATAATAATTATTTATCGAACAACTCGGTATGAAATTTTTAATGAAGGATAAATATACACAAATGAAATGTGTTATAAACTAAAGCCAATCGACAGTGATTCGCTATTTTTCATTTCAATGAAGCGGAAGAAAAAAAAAGTCAATGAATGATTCAATTTCAATTAACGATACAAAATGGGACATGTATCTAGAGAACAAAGTACAATTAGAAATGGCCTCCGTTAATTGTCATTTTCATCTCCAAATCGGCGTAAGTTGATAAGATTACGATCAACGGCAGCGGAAAATTTACCCCTTGTTTTGTTGCAGTTATTCAGTTAATTTTTCCTCTCGCAATTTTGTCCAATTCACCACCCTCTTTGTGACAACTGAAATATGACGAGAAGAATCATTTCAATCTATTGTCATTACAAACACTGATTGATTCCGGCGCATCCGTTTGTGAAAACATCAAAGTCCTTGCGATTCAAAAAAATTATCAACAACGCAAATTTGAAACAATAGCTATTATGGATATTTTCTCTGCAATTCGACATATTGCATCTTTCATCTTACCATCTTTCACTAACAAACTGAAAATAAAAATATTAACAGAAACAAAATATTACTTTTTCAACAATCAATAATTTGATTTTTCATTATTTCTTCTTCTTCCTTCCAAGTATTAGGCCGAGACCTGTTACGATCCTATAGAAAATTTTCCCTTATGGGAAATTCTCGTATAAGACTTGAAAGCATAATAATAGTCCCTTCGATTGGTTGCTGGCCAAAGGAAGGCAAGACCAGTGATGGGGCTGCCATCTTATAGCCTCTGGTCAGGCTTTTCTGGAGAAGAAAAGAAAATAAAGGAAAGAAGAAATGGAAAAAAGGAAGGACTCCCTATACCCTCGGATGCCCTAATAGCGTCGGGGTCGTTAATAAAGATAAGTGTTAAGATGTGTTAATATATTTACGTAATGCCTTCTATATATAAGCGATAGATTAATTCATTATAGTTTATTACTTTCTTTGTATTTTTTTTCCTGTTCCTCTTATGTATAGTATATTCGAGCTGTTATTCCTTTGTGTATACATTCTTTCATTAGCGGTAATTTAATTGTAACTGGCCTTAACTCCACGTAAAGTAAATCTATTCTAAATCTATTGGATTTGACAAAGTCCCAATACAGTTCACATTGCAATAGATCTCACAACTTACTTCCATGTAAATCGAATATCCTGCGTGAGGTCTAACACTCGCGTCACAGGTAGGTCAAGCCTCTCAAAACAACATTTACTATTTTGAAAGCTTATTTTAACACATCATGTAAGGGACATTGACTGACTGACTGTACCCCATTCGTTCCTTGAGGGAACATGGGTGCAACCCAGCGGGAGTTTCTTTAACCAAGCTAATTTAGTTACGCTTATTTACCTATAGATGTCAACGAGTGATCTGTAGTTAGCACATCGCCTCAATGAGATACATAATTGGCAACTAAAGTATTCAACTTTTATAAGATTCATGATGTGTTCCGTTGAGGTTTATTCAAAATTAATATAAAATTATAGAATATTCACCTGAAAGGTCCGTCTCCTCAACATAATTAATCATTTAACTGTAGCGAATGGGCCTTCACCAGTAGTTTTGAAATCTGCCCCGGATGGGACAAAAAGTACCCGAAAGCGCTTCGCTTTACAGTTAAAGGATGAATGTATAAGTTGAGGCGAAGGAACTTTCAGGTGAAGAGTCTATAATTTATATTAACTAAAGTATTACTTGGATGGGTGAAGATCGGTTACATTTTACACAAATGCCTTTTCATTCAGGTTTGTTGTTCTTTATCGAGCCTGGAAATCTTCAGATTCGGGACCCACGGCTTATATTCCCTCTCGGAGGATTTGTCTCTTGGATTTTTCTATCCTAAAATCCATCGACCACGGCCGGGTTTCAACCCGCGTCTCTCGGAAAAGAGGCAAGGGACAAAACCGCCAACCGCGGCCGATGAAAGGGACATTAGATTTAACTAATTTAGCTCTTGTGTATTAAATATTTCTATCATAACCTAACTATAAACCAGGAACAAATAGAAACCTTAGAAATGAGGTTTTTGAAGGGTGTATTACTATGTGTGAACATATATTTAGTTTAAATGTTATTTACTTACAGCCCTAATTTCTTAGTGTTACGTTTTATTAATCTCTTCTATTAAAATGTGTTTTGATTTTCCATAAATAACCTTCTGTATTATTAATCCAAACATTTTCTGTAATCTATAAAGCGAACACATTCGATAAAAGGAACCAGGAAGTCCTAATTATTATTTTCACAGCATAGCTTCTTACCTCATAAATTTAATTTATGCTCATAATAAGCCTAAAAATTGTCCATTTTATCTTGTCATAACTTTAGATGTTATAATATTATAAGGTTCAAGACAAAAAACTGCATCCAAATTCTATATTACAATTTCTGACTTATAAAGAATATAGTGAAATGAAAATGTATTCAACTCTGAACTAATTGCAAAATTTAAAGACTGATCGACGGCTATAGTTTCATAATTTATTTATTGTTAAAAAGTTAAAACATTAAAATATGTACCTGAAATAACAGTGGTTCTCTACAAATTAAAATTCATTAAAATACTGAAAGCCTTTCAGATCTTGTTTCATCTTCAGCAGCTGGGTACTAAGTAATTTTGTATGAGTAGGCATATACGTGAAAATTAGTAGCTACCTAGCTGCTGAGAATGGAACAAGAAGTTCTGAAAGGTCTTCACTATTTTAACGAATTTTAATTTGTTGATGACTGTTATTTCAGGTAGTACTAATTTCAATATTACACAGCACTCTGCCAGAATACAGGCTGCTGAAATGAAATTCCTCAGACCAATAGCAGAATATCAAAGAACAGACAAAAAACACAACTCAGAAATAAGACAACAGCTAAACGTAGAGGAATTAAACACAATAGTGAAATACAGAACAAACTGGAAAGAACACTTAGCAAGGATGACTGAGAATAGAATTCCAAAAGCAGCATATAACTATTCACCACGAGGAAGAAGAAGTTTGGGAAGACCAAAGAAAATATGGAATCAGCAGCAATTTGGAGCCGGAACAGGCTAGTAAATAAGCCTAAACCGTGACGAAGAGGAAGAAGAATTTTAATATTTTAACTTTTCACATAACAACCTCAACGGTGGTTCATAATGGATTTTAAAAGTATTATTTACTATTAAAATTGAAAATCCACTGTCTTACTTCAAATTTTGTTTTTGAAATCGGCTCACAGAGTAATTGTTTCATGAGACTGTAAAAAAACGAACAGGAAATTACAACAGAAGCATTTAATTGCCCCCTTCAAGTTTTCGTGTATATTACGAGAAATTTCAGTAAATTGCATATGTAATTCAAGTGAAACAACGCTATTTGATTACCATAGCACAATGATTGATGATAATTACGTAATTTGGGGCTCATTATCCAGCAATTTGAATTTCCTCCAGGGATTGCCACTGGTAATTGTTCTAACATTATATTAACAGCATATATTGAATGGAAACAAACTTCTAGAGATGTTTCAGGTTGGGCGAAGGTTTTGATAGGAACCCACGATAATCATTAGGCCTATCTGATTACTAGGTTTGAAAAAAGTATCGGTATCAAGGTAACTAATTTCTATACACATCGTTTACAAAATGCGATTCTTTGTCGAGCGTCTCCACTGCCTGCTCGGAGCGGAGAGTAATTTCGACTCTCCTCATTAATAACCTGTTTATGTGACGTGTGGTTTATCAGAATGCCGAAACAAAAATTGTGCAAAGATGAGTCCATTCTTACACAAAGTGGAATGTACTAGAAGTCTGTCCCGAGTAGCGCGTGTGAAAGTGCAGTTTGTAAACATAGCGGTCTAAGTACGATGCAGCCTAGCCTATAACCAATACTTTTTTCAGCCCTACTGATTACATAGTGAATTTATGTTGATGTGTGAAACATGAATTCTGTCCCAATATTAGTGTTGAATAGCATATGCCATTCCCACCTAGAGATACTATAGTGTTACTGGAACACAAGATAAAGTAAAGTATTCCCACTACAGGCCTCAGGAGGCCCTTGGGGTAGTGGGATGTTAAGACTCCCACTATTTCTAGACAATCGGCACTTGATGTCAGCCGGGTTGTCAGCCCTGCGTGACGGCCGCCTTTACCCCAGAACAAGCGTCTGGTACTCATTTACGTTAGAGGCTGAGTCGACCCCAGGGCCAAAGTGCTGCCAGAAGGTTTAGGTCAGTTTAAAATTCCTGACCCCACCGGGACTTGAACCCTCGATCTTCCGGCTTGTAGCGCAGTGCCTTAACCACTACGCTACGGCGTGCCCCCGGAACACAAGATAAATCACCAAATTCTTCTAGGAGATATCCATATACCTATTCAGAATCTATAAACAGCAGTTCCTTTACATGAAGTCGTCTCAAACAAGACAACTGTCCAACTATTGCTTGCCGAAACAATGCTTCGAAATTTCTTTCAGAGAAACGTTATGTTGTATAAAGTTCGCGTTCCAAAAATTATCTGCCGTTTTTAACTGCAAGACACTAAAATCCAGCGCCAAATCCCTCATTTAAACTATGGGGAAGTAATACAATTCCTGTATTGGCAGACTGCATAACCCTCACTACCCGCCGTCAGCGCAGCGTCCTGCCTCACTTCACATCGCTCTTAACTCATGTAGGGATAAGTACATCTGTTCCGTACCGTGGGTTGCCATTGCTGTATTCTGGCTTCGATTTCTGTGACTTGCAGTTAAAAACAGTAGATAATTATTTTGTACACGTCCTTGGTACGTCACAATGCTTCTCTAGGAGAAATTTCAAGGCAGGTTTCGACATGCAGTGGTTGACAGTTCCCTTATAAGCAATTGATTAATTAAACAAATTCATCCACCAAGATATAGTTCTGTGGTTCCATTCTTCTGCCGTATTTTACAATATCTATTAAGAATAAAATGGCAGAAAGAATATCAAATAAAGAATTATGAGAAAAAAAACTGACCAGAAAGAAATTAAAAAATGAAAACAAAAAGTGAAACTGGATAGGACATACATTAAGAAAAGACCATGATTCATTCGATTGAAATAAATGCATTGGATTGGAATCCACAAGGACACAGGGGAAGAGGCAGACCAAAACACACATGGAAGAGAACCATCCTTGAAGAAATTGTAAAGAATGGAAAAATCTGTAAGGGAGTGAAGAAGTCGGCTCAGAATAGGATCCGTTGGCGACGCTTTATGGATGCCCTGTGCTCCTGATAGATGATAAAGGAGATGATGATGATGATGATAGTTGAGAATGTAACTTACATAATGTATGTATATAAACATCAAATTGCTGTCTTGGTGGATATCAAGATAAATTCGTTAAATAACCCTGGTCAACATGATTTTTTGTCTCATGAGTACCAATAGTTATACTTAATGCTGCTTTTTATCGTGTTTTCAAATACGTATTCGGAATTTCTCCATCGCCCAATTTTTTTTTTATTTCAATTTCAATTGATGGACTTAAATAATTATTTTTTAATAATTTTTTTTTCGTCCATTTGTCCATTGAGCGAGAGCACGGAGAACACTTTCATCAGGAGGTCTCAGCTATGGAAAAATATATATCAAGACAAATCGAATCCTAATATGCTGGCCGATTATTGTTGGAATATCAAGAGGGATGTTCCACAGGCGAAATATAGCAGAAAATAGTCATTCCTTACTTTCTAGGTAATTCCGAATGTTCGAATATTGTGTAGTTACGAATGTAGAAAATATTAAAGTGTTTGAAATTATAAATTCCAGTCTCTCGGAACCTTGCGTGATAGAGAAAAACCGACATCATATTTGATTTCAGGAGACAAAATACTATCAGAATCACATATTTTTCTTTCTGTGACAAAAAAAAAAAGTTTATTTTTTCGTTGCTCAGTGTAAAAGTCCCAATCAGAAGTGACACGCTTATTCTAGTAACAGGTAGTTCAATTATAACATAACTAATCTGACAAAAAATGAATTTAACATTACTGTCCAATATCGTTTTGGAGATGAGTTCATTACATCAAAACACGTAGCCAACATTCCTGAACACCTGGTAAAGATATTATCCTTCGTTATAACTCTAAGGCAGTTTTTAAAAGATGACACAATGTAACTGTAATTGCGGAAGCCATTTTGTTACAATATTATCGTGATATTGTATTAATAAACGTGCTCGTGCAACACAGCACTCGCTTGTTACGTGTCAAGTCTGATGTTTGGGGAACTGACAGCCACTTCATTAATAATGTCCATTGCAACAACGTAATTAAGGATAAACTCATAATGATAACAATTATGTATTCCCTCTAGTATAAAATCACATAGTGAATCAATAATGCAAAATGACATAAAGCAACTTGATATATTATACAACTATCTAAATCATCTTCTACCGGTACACAATCATACCAGCTATTCAAAGTAGAAACACTAACATGGACAGAAACCTCCTACTACAGGGTCAAGCACTTCACTCTGTTACGCTGAAGGATAAATACTGGGGAGCAAGAGCCACTCTTCCTATGGTTTTTATTGTTTTAATTTATTGTTATTAGTTATTTGTTTGCTCATAATAACACTGCGCAACAAAAAATAAACTTTTTTTTTGTCTCAGAAAGAAAAAAATGTGAAACAGTGTTTTTTCTCCCGAATTCAAATATGAGATCGGTTTTTCTCCATCACGCAAGGTTTCCGAGAGACAGAAATTTATAATTTCATACACGTTAATATTTTCTACATTCGTAACTACACAATATTCGAGCATTCGGACTCACCTAGAAAGTAAGAAATGACGATTTTCTGCAATATTTCGCCTGTGGAGTATCCCTCTTGATGGTCCAACAATAATCGGTCAGCATATTAGGTTTCCATTTGCTTTGATATATCTTTTCCATAGCTGAAATTTCCTGAGTTAGCTCATTTGGTTTTATTTTACAATGGACAAATGGACAAAAAAAAGTTTATTAAAAAAATAATTACCGTATTTAAATTCAGTAATTGAAATTGAAATAAAAAAAACGGTGGGTGAAGGAGAAATTCCGAATACATATTTGAAAACACCATAAAAACTGCATTAAGTACCACTATTGGTACTCATGAGACAAAAATCATGTTGACCAGTGTAATTATGGAAAATGACTTCTGCCAAGTCCCCTGTATTTGTACAAAACAATAAATAAAAATGTATACCGTAGTACAAACACGCCTAATAATGCTGAACATTATTTTCCGTAGAGAGAAAATATATTTATGATCTAAAACACTTAAGAGTTAGTTACGTAGATAAATGGGGATGGATATAATTAACTATAACGAACTACTAATTGGCATATCGAACCTGGAGGTTCATGGCAGCGCGGACATAAGCCCTCCATACATACATATCCAGAATTAATATTGTATATCATTCCCTGTATAATTGACCACTATCAAATCATATTTTGTTATTCTTCCACCTCATTATTGGCCTACCTAACGGACGCTTTCCTTCTTGTTTTGTTATAGGTAGTTTCCATGCTCTCTTTATTTCCCATTCATGTAAAATGTCCTGCCATCGCATTCTACGAGACCTAATTTTCTTATTACATCTGGTTTCCAATACATAGGCCTATAGGCTAATATAGTTCATTTTTATGTAGGCCAGTTTCCATTAATATAAATGTTCAGGTCTTTTTGGTCCACCATATTTATGAAGCACTTTATTTTCTAATAATCGCATCTTTTTTCCTCTCTTAAATTAAGAGACCATGTTTCGCATTCATGTATTAAAACTGAATCAATCGTCATTTCATATATTTGTAATTTATATTTTTATAATATAATTATACAAAACGAGTGTGAATCTGTCTGCTTGTTTGTCTGTCCTTTATGGGCTCAAAAACGACTTGACCGATTTGAATGGGATTTTCATCATCATTTACAGATTTTTTTGTAGAAAATTAACATTTGTGTTACCGTACATACTGTAGGGCTGGAGCTAAAAAAAAAGTGCATCGGTGCGCTTAAAAAAGTAGCTTTTTGGACGCTTAAATGGCTTACGCTGCCTAAACCATAGCATATACACAAATGCATGTTCACACAATTAAATATCTAAAAAAAAATTCTACAAACAAAATGTTCGCGGCAGTATATGTCTATCTTCTACAAATAACTCGTTATAACCATTTTTTTGTCTTTCAGCCCTTTGATACAATGAAGATTGGGATAAGTAGATTCCCGGACAACGCCGGGTAATCAGCATGGGGTATCTAAAAATAATTTCGATATAATTTATAATTTTTTTCTTTTTACTTATTCAACTAAACATAAAAACACATTTAATTTTTTAGGCTTAGCAGCGCACGCCGGGTGTTAGGTAGCAGCTAAATAAATATGTTGACAGATAGGTTGATGGATGTCTGGAGATATATATATATACACACACACACATGAAATGAAAAATAAATTCCTGACTCGGGATTTGAACCCGAGTTTTTAAACTCTGTACGTGTAGAGCTCTAACGATCTGAGCTAATCAGGAATCCTAACACAAACATTAATTTTTCTTTTATTAATATAGGCCTATATATATATATATATATATATATATATGCTGTGGTCTCGAGGTAGCGTGCTGCCTTGTCACGCAGCGGGCCCGGGTTCGATCCCCGGTCGGGGCAGTTTTTCTGGGTGAGGTTTTTATCGGGGTTTTTCCTCACCTGTAAGACAAATGTCAGGAAAACTTTAAGGCCCAAACGGTCCCCGAAATCATATGGCCATCATCATCATCCTTATCATTATCATCATACTTCACCGGTGTGGAAAGCAATGGGAAGCTACCATACCTACAATTCCCTAGTAAAGCTGCAAGCATAGCATGGAAATGCTATGATTGCAGTGAAGGACCTGCCTTCGGGCAGAATTACTATGGATGGATATGTGTATATATATATATACATACACACACACACATGTATTTAGGGATCTATAGATTAAATGTAGATGTGTGTTATATTGTACGATCTACAGCAATCATCATCATCATCATCGTCATCAACTTAAGGCACTACAACTTCAAAACTGAATGTTTTGCCCTTGTCAATAATTGTCTGCCAGACTCTTTAATCCGTCCGGCTGATTCATATTGAGGCTTAAAAGCAAGGTTTCTTTTCACTATGATGGGGAGCTAACCTAACGCCAAACCCCCAAATGAGTTATTATTATACAGTACAACATATCAATAACTTTGTTTTCTAAACCATTCAAGGCTCAATATTCATGGAAGTTGTAGAGAATTTAAAATTTTTGCTCATCTCTTCTTGTAAAATTAATCATAAAAATATTTTGTCATCTGCAAGACTACTGTATTTAAAATTGAATAATCCCACTTTGAAATAATGCCTATTTTAGAGCGTAGAAAAGAAACTACCTATTTATAAATCCGAAAGGAGTAAGTTAAACGATTTAATACAATAATTTATTTATTTGAAATATTTATGACTGTTTTAAAATGATGGTCAGATATTGCTGTTATAGTTAGCTTTTAAATATGTTGACACTACAAATGATTGTGTAAGATTTCCAGGGGGAGTCTTATGTGTCACTTTTGTTCAAATAAGTGGATTCAACATTCCATATTGGACCAAGCTGATGGACACTTAGCCTTTCCGAACTGGACTCTTTGTAACGTGATAGGAATTTATTTTACGAGAAGGTCTCTCGTAAAAACACAAACTTTACAACTTAAATCAAGTTTAATACAAAATTCAAGATACCCAAGCTTTTTAATAAAGTCATTCTCTCTCTCCACCGAGGATACATTTCACTGCTGTTGCTTTATTTTCATAACCTCAAATTGTCAGAATAAATAGTTTAGCTTTTAAAAACATAATTTAGAATATAATTAAAAAACTAGAGGAAATCTGAATAAATGTTATGTTGATATAGAATATGTATTTTAAAAAAGTAAATACGTTTAATATCAAAATTACAATTCTATTTTTCGCAGTTATCTTAAAAACTGGGCATTTTATTTTTTGCTATAATGTTTTAGTTAATAATGAATTAATGATGATAATGGTTAAATTAGTGTACATGTTAATTTAACTTAGATAAAGGAAAATGGCATAAGCAAAACTATATGATAAAATTTCGAAAATTCCTATCTAGATAACAAAAATGAATTAGGCGAATCTATGTCCAAAAATCCTTACTTCCTCTCTCCTATTGCATTTTACATTGAAGTATATTTTGTTATTTCCATAAATTGCCGATGAATTAATATATATATATATATATATATATATATAATTTATTTATTTAAGCTTTCAAGGTAATGCGAAGGCCTACTGCTGATATTTAAAAAAATGCATATGAACTGCATTACAGAAGAATGAAAATGTTACTGTTACTTACGAAAGTTTTGACACAATATAACAAAAGCAATTTATTTATCAAATTTCATTACGTAAATACTGTAATCACTTCTTATAGAAATCCCTGCGTTAAATTGTCAAAAAGTTGTTGAATATATAAAATGAAAATCAGAAGTAAACCCATTTTGTTGATTTTAAGTAATTATGATTTTATGAATTTCAACAATTTTAGAAACAAAATTGGACCATTCAGGCGATAACATAGTGGAAATTAAAAATGGAATCGCACAAACAACAAGTAATAAATGCTTTAAACTCTTGTTTGGTGGAGCAAGAATATTACAAAAAATGTAAAATTACAAATATATCCAACCATAATTCAAAGTATTTTAACATATGGTGCTGAAGTTTGGCAAATTCTTACCAGGGAAATGAAAATAATTTTAAGTACAGAAATGGATGTTTTAAAAAGATCAGATGGAAAATATAGAATGGATAGAATACGAAATAAAGAAATATGGGAAATTATGGGTGTACAAGAGGAGCCGGACATCGTAGACATTATAGAAAAGAAAAGATTACAGTAGTATGTCCATGTCAAAAGAATGCCAGAGCAAAGATTGCCCAAAATTGTTATGGAATGAATCCCAATGGAAAGGAGGAAGAGAGGAAGACTGAAGAAAATTAGGATAGAAGGGGTACAAGCGGATATGAATATGAGAGGATTGGAGGAAAAGCAATGGATGGACAGAGAGGAATGGCGATTGGTTTCCGGAAGACGGGGGCAGCTGTCATGATACCGGATGATGATGATGAATTTCAAAAGAGTATTAATAGTAACCTACTGTAGGCTTCGGTGATCTACTGGCCATGTTCCTCGCATTTAGTGCAGAGGATCACGAGTTCAAACTCGCCAGGAATCGATGAATTTCTAGGATGAAAAAATCCAAGGGAAAATTCGTAAGGGAGGGACTTACGCCGTGGTTCCGAGTCTGAAGATTATCGGGCTCGTAAAAAAACTCAAATATGAATAAAAAATCTCTGAGCTAAATTTAACAGACCTTCATTCATACGAGTAATACCCTAGTTTCTTACTAGATGTCGCCTAGAGGCGATGTACTAACCGCATGTCCCTCGCTGAATCTATAAGGAAATATGCGTAACTAATTAAGAAACTTTCCACAAGGGGAGCACCTACCTCCCGCCTCGGGACGAACAGTGATCATTCAGTCAATTAATAACATCAATAAAGGATTTTGTAAACCCCTTAATTTCAAGAAAATAAATAACGAATTAAAATGTTGTTAAATAGTTGAAGTGTTTATTAAACTGTAGTTTTCTCTCTAAGAATGGGTCTTTCACTTCAAACCCAGCATTCTCTATTTTTCGTATCTTCTCGCTATCCGGACAGAATTAATTTAGGCCTACTTTTATTTCCCCATAATCTTATGGATCCCCCCCCGGTATTTATTCCGCCCACTATTATTTCAAGTGCATCTTTCAAAAGGAGATTTCTTCTTAGTATGTTATCCACCTACAGATAAATAATATGATAATTAAACATGTTGAAGAGTTTAAATATCTTGGATCTACAATAGATAAATCTGGTACTTGTGAAAAAGATATTATTAACAGAGTAAATTGTGCAAGGAAGGCGATTAGATCCCTGAATGGTCTTTTATAGAATAGAAATTGGACCAGAAAAACAAAAAAGAGATTATACAGAAAGTATATTTACATATGGATCAGAAAGTTGGACAATAAATGAAAGGATTCAGAAAAGAATCTTGGCGACAGAAATGGATGGATTACGGAGAAGTATGAGAATATCCAGGCTACAACATATTCGAAATACATATATCAGACAAGAAATGGATGCACAAGAAACTGTTATCGATAGGATAACAAAGAGAGCCCTACAGTGGTATGGGCATGTACAACGGATGTCGGAAGACCAGTGGCCTAAACAGGTGTTGGATTGGATGATATCAGACAGAAGGAAGACGGGGAGAAGTAGAAGGGCATGGTATGAGGGAATATATGATGCCATGATGAAGAGGGGTATGGAAGATGGACAATGGGAAGATAGAAATCTCTGGAAAGCAAGAATCAAAGGCAAACTGCTGTAAAGCCTGTATTAAGTAAGTATGTTATCCAGCCAATTGCATTTTGTCTTCTTTATCATTTCCGTCATCTCTCTTCTTTCATCCACTGTTATTGGTACAACATAATTTCCTATTTCGTATTTTAAAATAAAATGTGTGTTTATATACGCAATATGTAGGAATGGAGTGACCATTATCTTATACAACAAGTCAGAGTTACAATTTCCATCGTCTAATATACAAAAATAAATGTATCAGAATAAGTGTACTTTACTTCACCTAAAACAATAAGTCAAATTCCTAGATTATTCAAAGTTTTATAAGCCACGCGTATTAGTTAGCAAAGATCAGAATGGGAATAGAGAATTCAGATGTAAAGCGTTACTACACTGTTTTCAATGTGACGCGCGCTATAACGCCATCCCTCCGTCCTAATCTGAGCTTGGTTGACTAATACATCAGGAAGATAGAACAACATACTTTTAACGAGATGTTGTTTATGTTTTGTTTTTAATCAGTATTCATTCCCTTGGGATATGCAACTTTGTTAAGACTGAAAGCCAAATTGGGAAACTTCATGATGTATCGATGCAATATGTTAATGCAAAACATACAGTCGATATCGCTTCTAGTCATTTTCATATTTCAATTATTCTTCTTACAAAACATTCCTTTATATTTGTCAATTTAACATTTCAAATTAATTAGCTTTAGGAATATTTAAACATTCTCCAATTTTCAATTAGTATTATTTTCTTGGATATTTTCATCAATTTTTATTATATTCCTCTTTATACACGTTTTAAAACATAAAGTCATATATTGTCTGTAAGATATTTGGGTGTATTCTAGTAGATTATGTATATTTATGTATGTATATTCAGGTATATTATGTATATCTATGCTATGTGTACTAGTTTTTTAGAAACGCATGCTCATAATTGTCTATGTTGTCCAGCCTTTTTGGAAACATTTTTTCAGAGAATTGCTTGGGAAACAATTTATAGTTGTAGTTCAGTTAATAATGCAAATTCCTTGCTGATAGTTTTGAACATACCCGCTCTTCTACCAGACTTAATTTTAAAATAAAATGATTGTGATGATATGAAAGTAGTTATGGGAACGGGAAACTTATCAATCTGGTGCTCATAGTAGGTACAGGGAGACAGGGTTATATCAAAATAACTTAATATAACTGTTTATGTATCATTTCAGAAATCGCCGTCTTCTTTAGGCACTACAACTGCAAAGATGATGTTTTCAACAAGAATAATTTGCCATTAATTTGTTTTCGCAATACAAACTGGCCACTTGTCTTTTAATAGCCTAACTTGCCTTTTCTTTGTTTATTATAAGTAATGCCACGAGTGATTTCCAAATTATCGATAAATTCACGACTCACGAAGTGAGGAGCACTATGAATGTAGCTGAATTTGACAGTAGCCTGAAATGTATTAGCATTTTCCTGCAAACTATTTGGCTCCTGATTTTAGGATTCCTTCATCAGTTAGAAGATATTCAATATTATACTTGCATTACACTTTTTATAATGTAAAGGTAGAGTGATTCAACTTCAGGCATTAGGGGACCTTGGACAGTGGAAGATTAAGGTTCCCACCTTTCTAGACAATCAGCACGATGTATCAGCCTGCTTGTTAACCCTGCATAACTTTTTTATAATTACATTGAGTAGTATTAATCCAGTGGCTAGTAAAAAAAAAGCTCTAAAATAATGTTTACCTTTGCCTTTTTTTTTACCCATTGTAGTTTTATAATCTTCGTGTTATTGTCTTGTATGTTTGTTCTCGTTTTGTTTTTAGATCATGCCTTCAAAAGAGAAGTTAAGAAAATAAGAAACACTCTTAAGGAAAAAGAAATAGAGCAAGGGAAAGGTATCATTGTCACAGAGTCATTCCCCGAAAGGCTTGAAATTTATAAATTAATAAAATATAATTTGCATTTATGCCATAAAATTTAAGTGAATGTTGTATATTTAAATTACCTTCTTTTAATATTCTCTGGGGATTCTTTGCATGAAATGTCGAAAAAATCCATTATTGATTTATTATTCAAATCAACGTTCTCAGGATAATCGTTCCTTTACTGATGCAGTCTTTTAACTAATCTTTCATCTTACATGTCGGAACAATACCACACTTTGAAATTTGAGAAATATCATACTACATTGTGGCCTTTACGTAATTTGTATCTTACAAAGTCCAGGCAAATCATTGTTTCATTAAATAATTATACATTAAAAGGTAACAATTATATAGTTTCAAGGCGAAACAATAAGTAGGCTATTTTACCAAAATAAAAAAAACTGTCACTGCGAAATGTACATAGGCATTCGAGTTTAAGCTTTTCAGAGTTCCCCATTCCTGTAAAATTTAAGTTTGAGGAAAGTTTTGTTTCTGCCCTGCAGGCCTGCTCTTCAAACGGTAATGTGAAAAATATCGAATAACTGAAACAAAGAAAATTGATAATCTGTCATGTTACCTATTGAAAATAGAAATACGAAATACTAAACACCTACTGGGAGAGTGCCATTAGTGAGGTGCTTGTTATTAAAATAAGTTATTGATGTGTTATTGAATAATGTTATCTTTGACATAAGGAGGACATGAATTCCAAGGTTCGGACAAGTCAAACCGTTAAATAAAGTGAACAATGTGCAGTGTTATTTTAGTAACTTTTTTTTTTCAGTACAGAAAATTGACTTTCTTTTTTTTTCAGAAATATGTTTAAGTTCTATACTTCACGCACTCTTACCAGTGTAACGGATGGGAACCGTTGCTTATTCGTTATCTAATAACCTAAAGGTTACCTCTCCCTCTACATTCCAGCTTCTAGTCCATCCATAGTAATTCTGCCCGAAGGCAGGTCCTTCACTGCAATCATAGCATTTTCATGCTATGCTTGCAGCTTTACTAGGGAATTGTAGGTGTGGTAGCTTCCCGTTCCTTTCCACACCGGTGAAGAATGATGATGGTAATGATAAGGATGATGATGATGGTCATATGATTTCGGGGACCGTTTGGGCCTTAAAGTTTTCCTGACATTTGTCTTACAGGTGAGGAAAAACCCCAATAAAAACCTCACCCAGAAAAACTGCCCCGACCGTGGATCGAACCCGGGCCCGCTGCGTGACAAGGCAGCACGCTACCTCGAGACCACAGCGGTGGACCCAGCTTCTAGTATAGGCCTGAAATAAAACATTGGCTTAACTTTGCAAGAAATTTGTAGAAAGAGACAGCTGTGCTCATCTCTCTCACTCGCACCAGCATTGTCGGTTTTTCATCAGATGTTAATAAGATAAGGGGAAAGATGAAAACTGACAACAGATTGGTTCTTTCTTTTGTTACTGGACGAGAACGGTCAACAGATATACCCTTCTGTCTCCATCTCTCTCTTTGTCAAGTTAAGCCGGATATACAGTAATACGTATCAGTGTTAATAGTTCCTGTCGTGTGCTCTTTAAGTCATAATTCATAAGTTTAACTTAGCTTGGAAACATTTAATATATAAAAATGAATGTTTGTTTTGATCGTACTTTATGCGCGGCCATACCGTTGATCCAACTGTGATGGGGCTTTTTGCAAAATGTTCAGGAGATTCCCGGGATGATAGACTATAAGAGAGTTGTGATACTCAACTCTACACCCTTAAAAATCGCTTTTTGTAGTGGAAAACGTGAAAAAAGTAGTTTTTTGGACACTTAAATGGCTTACGCTGCCTAAATCATAACAAATACACAAAATTAATGTACAATATCTCAAAAAGCTCTACAAAAAAGTCCGCGACAGCATATGTTTATCTCTTACGGATAACTCACAATAACCATTTTGTCTTTCATTGATGCCAAGAAGATCGAGACAAGTACGTTGATTCGTGTGCAAGCATTTCAGCACAGGCGGGTATTCTTTTACGGATAACTCGCAATAACGAATTTTGTCTTTTAGCTCATTTATGCCATGAAGATCCAAATAAGTAGATTCCCGGGAAACACCGGGTAATCAGTACGGGGAATCTTAAAATAATTACGATATACATTTATAATTATTTTTCCTTTTACTTATTCAACTAAACATAAAATCACATTCATTTTCATTTATTTAGGCGTAGCAGCGCATGCCGGTTATTAGCTAGTTTTCAATAAATACAAATTCACATTAAAATGCCTCTTCAGTAATAACAAGAGAGTCGATATTTTTAAGACAGTTAGTAATGCGAATTCACCTTTGTTTCTCCAAGTAGAACAGTGATGTCAGTTTAGAGTTAGCGAGTTCTACACATAAACAGATAAAATAATAAAAATAAACAATAACTAAAATCGGTTGTACACAACAGTTGACGTTCACGCGTCGTTACCTCCCAGCTGTGATACCATAGGGAGAATTGTGTATCAATCTTGTAAATTAACACCAATATAATTTGTTAATGAAACTAATTTTAGATATACAATATTGACATTACAGTTTACAGACGCGAGAGGATAATTAATTCGAATGTAGGTTATTGTAATTTATGTTTTTAGTAAAGTAGATAATTGTTTATATTTTTTGTGCACAGTTTATAGTAAATTGGTTCGATGCAGACTAAAACAAATATTTTTTTTCTTTAGTAGGCCTACAATTTAAATAGTTACATTGCTTCGGAATTCGCTAAAAGTTTTAGAAAATCTCATATATAAAAATTAATGCTTGTTTGTTTGTTTGTTCGTACTTTATGCGCGGCCAAACCGTTGATCCAATTATGATGGGGTTTTTTTGCAAAATGTTGAGGAGATTCCCGGAATGAACATAGACTATAAGAGAGTTGTGATACTCAACTCCTACACCCTTAAAAATCGCCCTTTGTAGTAGAAAACGTGGAAAAAAGTTGCTCTTTGGACGCTTGAATGGCTTACGTTACCTAAACCATAAGAAATACACAAAATATTAATGTACACAGAATTGAATATCTCAAAAAGCTCTACAAAAAAGTCCGCGACAGCATATGTTTATCTCTTACGGATAACTCACAAAAAACATTTTTGTCTTTCATTGATACCAAGAGTCCCTTATCTCTTACGGATAACTCACAATAACCATTTTTGTATTTCATTGATACCAAGAGTCTCGCGCCGTAGCCGAGTGGTTAAGGCAAGAAGTATTGGCGCAGAACTACGGGACTTACGTTGGCTCGAGTCTCTACGGGGGAAGAAATTTTTCTCATGGAATATCGGCCAGTATGGGACCGGTGCACAGTGGTTCAGAAATGGGGGGGGGGGAACTGACTCTCATCAATTTATCTTTTTTCACTCTAATATAATTGTTATATGACGGTTCTTAACTTATCTGCAAAGGAGGGTACAATTCTAATGTTCAGGACTGTGTGACGTCATCATTCACACTTCTTGAGCTACAACAGAAGGCTGTAAGAGGTTTTCTTGCGAACTTATCTAATTATATCAAATTATATCCTAATTGCTGAATTTTATGGTAAAAAAGTAACATTTTTATCGTCCGCCCATGACATGAGAATTGAACGTTCGGGCAGGACAACGTCTGCCGCGTCCACTAGTATCTAATAAATATGGGAAACTATAAAACAAGCGCAAAAGTAAATCCTTGTATACTCTTAAGACAAGTAATTTGCTGATAAGCAAATAGAAACTTTTAATTCAATTAATGCTAATATATGCATGGGTGTAACATGTTTTCTTTTAATATAAAAGCTAATTTAATTTAAAACTGCATCTATAAATGTCTCAAAAAGTTGATAACAAAACACAGTGCTTACAAAATCAGCGAACTATTTTTAAGTTCTCAGCTTATTTTACCGAACATTAATTGCTTTAAGATATCGCTGCAATAAATTATTTTATTTCTCTGTATCTAACGAAAGATAATTCTAATATATCAGGTTTTATTTTAATTAGATGTGAGGAAATCTTAGTTTTACTGGCTCGTGTAAAGACAATCTTAAATATCTACTTCATGTAATCTATGACATTGTTAATGTCTTTTTTAAACACCACATATTTTCTTAAAAAACGAATTTTCCCAACGTTAAACTACTAGATATTATAAAAGACTAGTGATCAGAGCTTCTGACTACATTTCATGGGATCCCGGATTCGATTCCCGGTCAGACCACAGGCATTTTTTAAGGGAATCATTCCTGTAGTCTCCCATGGTCTGGATTTAGGTTAAGTTTAGATTTAAGAACTCTCCTGGCTCTTCATTGTCATTCATCATCAACATCCAGGGATTAAGCCTGTTGGCTCGTTCCGGTTTCATGAAAGCAAGACTTGTTACAATTGTTCAGACCATTTTCTTTGTGGGTGTCCAACATTTGTCCTTCCGTGTGGTTTATAATTTAGCAATAATTTTGGCCCTATCACATATCATCGAGGTAATGTAACTTCGCCTCCCAGGCGCCTCAACTTAAGTGGGTTACAACTCCGCCAACGCGTTGCAACGCCAGGAGAGAATACCAGTAATGTCATAAAGAACAACCTGGAGGCATTGATTAACAAAATATACAGGGCTATTCAAAAAGAACGAACACACTTCAAACATTTATTTCTTCCAAACTACAAAAAAAAAAAAATAGAAACATAATTCGAACGTTCCTGGAAAGAGAAACTTTTGAAGTTCCGATCACGGCCGCATTGGCGCTGTTCCTTGTCATGTTGATTGTTTGTATTAAAATGACGACACAACAGGACGCTGGAATGGAAGAGGAGGAGCAGAAGATCCCAAGTTCATCGCCGGTGGCCTCCCAGGTCACCAGACCTAACACCGTGTGATTTTTATCTGTGGGGATACGTAAAAGACCATGTTTTTATCCCCTCTATGCCTGACACTCTTGAAAATCTGCGACATCGAATTGTTGAAGCTGTGAATTCGATAACTAGAGACCAGCTGATTCGTGTCTAGCAAGAAATGAGCCAACGTTTTGATATTTGTCGTGTAACACATATTGCTCATATTCAATGCATAAAATAGTGAAATTTTAACTTTTCTCTTTCCAGGAACGTTAGAATTGCTTATCTACTTTTTGTAGTTTGGGAAAAATAAATGTTTGAAGTCTGTTACTGTCATATGGAAGTGAAACTTGGTCTTTGACGAAATTACAAAAGAATAAAATTAGAACAGTTGAATTTGATTATTTTAGAAGAAGCCTCCAAAAAACAAGACAGGATAAAATAAGAAATGAATTCCTTCGGAGAGAAATGAATGTCACCACATCTGTTGTTAAGAGGATTGAAAATCAAATGCTTAAATGGTATGGCCATGTACAAAGAATGGAAAATGAAAGATGACCAAAAAATATATACCAGCGGTCACCCCCTGGAAGAATTACACGTGGCAGACCAACATGGAAATGGAAAACCTACGTCAGAACTATAATGGATGATAGGAATTTGGAAGAGGGAGATTGGAATGATAAATGGAAACTGAAGACGGCAAACCTATAAGTGGGGGAAAGTCGAAGAAGAAGAAGAGAAGTCTGTTACTTCTTTCTGAATAGCCCTATATATTATTATGGAAGGTTGGGCAGTATTATATTTAACGACGCCTTTTGCGTAGATCATTTGCGTAGAAAATCAAATTTGGACGTGAAAAGGAGACAAATTTTGGTCAGAAGCATGTTATTTCAGTGTCAGGTTTTTCTTTTATGTCCCGGTAAACCTATGATACGGGGTCCACGGCTTTACTTCCTTTCAGAGGGATGCAATATTGAGGATTTTTATGGCCTGAATAAATCTATAGATTTCTGCGAACTTTGGAACCAGAGAACGGTATGGTAAAAAATAATTCACCGGGACCGACAAAGTATTTATCGTTATCACACACTGTACCTTTTAATAGCTTCAATTTTTGCTGCAAATTACCAAAATGTATTTTGTCTGACATTATAATAAACTAATCTATCTTCGGGTTTTTACAGCTGCTGCCGTCTTCCCGCGCCAAACCTCCAAAGCCTACGATCTTGGGTATCTTCAATGCTTAGCCCTCTTGCTTGCATTAATGTCTTCATGTTTTCCTGCCATGTTAACTTTGGTCTCCCTCTTTTCTTCTTTCTGGTCGGATGCCATTGATATAGTTGCTTTGGCCATCGCTCATCTTCCATTCTTAAAACATGTCCTAACCACTTTAATTCCTTCTCCTCAATTCTTTCAATTATGCTTTCTTCTGCTTCCATTATGTTTCTAATTTCCTTATTTGTGACATGTTCTAATTTAGACTTTCTGGCACTTCTGCGTAAATAATCCATTTCTAGAGCTATTAGTCTATTCTTGTAGTACTTATTGATTTCCATACCTCACTTCCATACATTTCAACAGATTCCACCAATGTTTTACCAATATATTTTTTTGTATCTTTCCAAATATGCTTATCCCACCATATGTAATTTAACGATTAGCCTATATTATTTTGCTACTCAATTCATTTCTATGTTTTATATTCTCTTTGCATATACCTTCAATGTTATCCATAATTATTCCCAAATATTTAGTTTGTTTCACTTGCTTTATTTGGATTCCTTCCTCCAATATTAAAATTTCTCTTTCGTTGATAATAAACCTTAGGAAAATATTTCTTCTTCTTATAAGTCCGTATTTCTCTCAACGAGACTTAGGCTCTCTACCCCTAAAGACGTGAAATTCAACCACACTAATTTAGTTAAACTTGTTTACGGATAGATGTTATAGAGAGGCCTGGGGTCAGTGTTCCGTCTCATAGTGACGTCTAATAAACCAAGGTAGTAGTAGGATGGGAAAGTGCGGTAAATTTTGCTCAGAGCCTTCTTATTCAGCCTTAAGGATCTTTTACTAGCCTGAAAATCTTCAGACTCAGGACTCACACCTTAAAGTCACTTCCGGAGGACTTTCTCCTTGGATTTTTCCATCCTAAAAAATCCATCAACCCCGGCCGGGTTTGAACGCGCGACCCTGAAGACCAGAGGCAAAGGAAAATATTTATTATAAAAAAACATATAAGCCATTTTACTACCAAACTTATTTTTATTGTGCTGATAAATTTACATTGACGTTAGAATACTGACTTGAATAACACCGTTACAGGAACACCAGAGGCCTGGGTCCCATCTCCTTCGGGACAAGTTTTTTCTGTATGAGGGTTTCAGGATATTTACTCACCTGAACAAAAAGCATCACGAAAATAGTCTAAAAATACCATCTGATCATCTAAATAATCTATACCATATTCATCTTCTTTAATTAGTTAGAATGAGCGAATAGTGTGTCTTTTTGCGATCACTACAGTAAATAATGAATTATTTTTACAGCCATTAATTGAAATATGTAACCAGTTTTCAGTCTATATTTTCTTCTTGAAGATCAAATCAATAACTGACACAGCCATATAAGTATTGGTAATATCCAGTGGCAATGAAACTGTTAATAATAACAAGTTCCAGAGAAATCACAGCAGCAACAACAGGAAGTCGCCTGTTATATTAAAACTGTTATTATACACTACTGAATTTTGTAACTACTTCTTAAGCATCTAATTACATTTCAGAAATAAATGCTCCTCCGTGGCGTGTGGTCTGCAAAGTCCATAATTTTCACTCGGCGGCCATGTTTCGATTCTCGGCGGGATACGTGATATTGAATTTCCATCTTGGATATGGGTATGTGTGTCTTGTTTTCGGCGATGGCCCTGACATCCTTATGAACATTGATTCAGGAAGACCCGAAACTGTATACATGTCTAGTGTCTGGTTCAGAGTTTCGCTTGAAACAGTGCACATGTCTAATATATTGTCATAAATGGCCGTAACGATCGTCTCTACGTCGTTTTGTCGTAAATAATCCACACAGATTTTCGTGTAATATTTTACAATAACTTTATTCAATTCTACAAACATTTAGTACAGTTCACTGACAATCTGCACTAATAATAATTAATTTTGATTTAAAGTTTATCTCTGTACGCAATGATTTTACAGTCTCGAATAATTCCACTCGTTACAATTTGTTCTCTCTTTCTCACTTCACTTATCGCTGTCATAACACAACTGACTCGCTTCTGGGAATGCTAAAATGTTCCCATAGTATAAATGATAAGATTATACAATTTATGTTCCGCAAATATGCGAATACAGAAACTGCGAATATGGAATGGTAATTTGTATGGGCATTTAGGGGATACGTTCCAAGATTCCAAAATAAAATAAACATATATGAAAATTAAATCAATTAAAGAGAGATTTTGAACAATTTTTATTAATTATTACTGTCTGGCTTAGGCAAGGGGTTAAAGAACTTAGTATCTATTTCCCTTTTCGCTTTTAAAAGGTATTTCAATTCAGATTGATAATCAGCTGTGAATTCAGCAATAGCACATCTTACTTTGTCTTCGGATTTTTTTATGAATCTAACTTTAAGCGGGAACACTACTTTTTTCAGCTTCGGAACTAATTTTCTTTCCTTTTACTCGACATTATAAATTGGCAACAGAGCAGAAGAGATGTTTGTTATTGAATCAAAATTATTGCAACGAATGGCAAGTTGAAGCAATAAAACACCGATTGTGGTGAGGGTGGCATTTATAACGTGAAATACGGCGGCGGTGGCTTTTAACAACGAACTTAAGGCTTATTGACAATAAGGTTTGTTCTACTCTGATATAAATTTGTCCATTTGGTTTGAATCGCTCTTTGTAAAAGCCGCCTTGGTATGTGCCTACAGTAAAAAAATTGCCGAAGCGTTAATAAAGGATATTAATCCTTCTAACATATCTACTAGGTCTGCAAATAAATAAATTTTTAGCCGCGAATACAGGAAATGTGTCGCAATTTTTTTAACCCGTGAATAATGAAAACGCGAATAAGGGAACCCGAAAAGGAGCTTTTACTGTAGTTTAACCCTGGTGAAGTGAAGAGAAACCCCTACTCCAACAGGCAAAACAAATAAACCATTAGACACCATAGAATGTAAAAAATACGTATATAGGATAACTAGCGCCATCCAGTAACAAATGCAAACTCATATCAAACAACTTATACCTATATTATCATTCTGTGCAGAAAGTGGATTTAATTTAAAACACCAAAATTGCACTTCAAGATCATGACGGGGGGAAAAAAAAAGGGTGCATCGATTTGTCAGCTCGCAAGAATATGTCTGATTTACATGATACACTTCTTTATGGGCATGTGACCGCACAATTCTGGGAAATTTGCCATGGAATGCGGTACTTCTAAATCACAAAAACAAGTTAGTGTTGTTGAAATTACTAGAACCATTGCCAAAAAAGATAAAAAAGACAGAACCCATAAAAGTTAACGCAGTGCGATCATTGCCTTTAAAATTATCACTACTATTTTCATTTTCTTCAGAATATGTGACATTTATAATATTTACATCTATTACAGTGACTTGTCCACCGCTGTGGTCTCGAGGTAGCGTGCTGCCTTGTCACACAGCGGGCCCGGGTTCGATCCCCGGTCGGGGCAGTTTTTCTGGGTGAGGTTTTTATCGGGTTTTTTTCTCACCTGTAAGACAAATGTCAGGAAAACTTTAAGGCCCAAACGGTCCCCGAAATCATATGGCCATCATCATCATCATCATCATCATCATCCTTATCATTATCATCATCATCATCATCATCCTTCACCGGTGTGGAAAGCAACGGGAAGCTACCACACCTATGTACAATTCCCTAGTAAAGCTGCAAGCATAGCATGAAAATGCTATGATTGCAGTGAAGGACCTGCCTTCGGGCAGAATTACTATGGATGGATGGACAGTGACTTAATGTTACTTTCAATACTGTTATGTAAAATTCCTTCTGCAATGAACGAAAATGGCCATCGCTGTGGTCTCGGGGTAGCATAGCTGCCTCGTACGCAGTGGGCCCCGGGTTCGATCCATGGTCAGGACAAGTTTCCTGAGTGATAATTTTTTCGGGATATTTACTCACCTATAAGACGAACGTATAGAAGCGTTAAGGCCCAAAGGTCTCCAAACAGCATCTGGCCATCGTTATCATATTCGCCATGTTTAGTATGAATGTGTATGTGAATGGTGTGTTTCGTCTTAATGTTGTGTTGTCTCGGCCCTGACATTGAGCTCATCGCTCATTCGGAGAGGTCCTCCATGTCCTTGTGTGGTCAAAAGGTATGTGTGTGAGCCACAGTTTACAATACCTCTCCCGAAAGGTTGTGCCACTGAAAGACCCGGGTGGCGTGTGATATACAGAAAAGTGAGAGGTAAACTGAGTTGAAGAAATTATAAAAAAACACTAACTCACTGGCACTATCAAACCCATAGGTTCATGGCCGCACGCACATAAGCTCTCCATACACCCCCATCCTGAGCCAATGTTTTCCTATCATCCCCTGTATAATCTACTTCTCTCAAATCATACTTAATGTTATTCTCCCACCTCATTCTTGGTCTATCAAACTGGGCGTTTTCCCTCTAGTTTTCCTACGAGAAGCCTCCATGCACGTTTTTCATTCCCCATTCGTGCCACATGTCCTGCCCATCGCAGTCTATGAGACTTAACTGTTCTCATTATATCTGGCTTCCTATAAATACCATGTATGTCGATTGTTTAAAAACATCCGGTATTTATGAAATTGGATGCAATGACTGTGATATGAAATATGTTGGGCAAACCAGAAGATCCATTTTAACTAGATTTAACGAACATATTGCCCATTTTAGACTTAACAGAATTGAAAAATCTGGAGTTGCCCAGCATATTTCTGATTACAGTCATGCTATCAATAAAAGTAACCTTAGGCTGATTCGTTCGGTCATTGATTTCAAATTCCTTGACGTCCTTGAAAGTTTGGAAATTTATAAAAATAAGGATAAAATCATGAATAAAGACAAGGGCCCTATTCCGTACAGCGCCCTCTTTTCTTTAATTGAGAGGAAAGAGGATTAGTTTTATTATTTTCTACTGTTTACTTGTGATTGATTGCGTCATGTGACGTAGTTTGTTAACTGAATTTGTTTATTTATTTATTATCAATTTTGTCTTCAGTCAATATCTGGTCTTGAGAATGTCAGCTTGGCTGTGGAAACGTGTTGACCATTTTAAAACATTAATTGGTGGATTGGGCATATTGACTGTATATATATTTTAATATTTTATCACCAAGAAGATCACTTGTGTATTCAATGCATGTAATTCACTGTTGTGTAGTCTTCTCCATTCACCTGTCTGTTCATCTCTCTTTGGTCCAAACATTTTCCTAACAATTTTATTCTCAAATACTCGTAATTTCCTTTCCTCCCTTACAGTTAATTGGTAGTTACTGTAATTGTTTTGTCTCAATTGATAACAAAAATGAGCAGCGATAACAAACATACTTTTTTTTCTATCTCAAAGAAATTAAAGGATGTTTCAAAGGTCTTCTAGTCACAAATTCCCCTAACTAATTTCTGACAACCCGGGGGAACTTGAGGTCTACATATTACTACATTATGAGCTTGAAAATATAATACATTTACCTCTTTATTAAAACTATGGAAGAATGGTAAAATAATATTTATAGATTGAATGGTCCTGAATTAAAACATGGAATGCTATGTTTTGGGTTAGAAATTAATTAATAATTTGTTAACATGTCTGAAGAAGGTACAGTGTACCGAAACAGCTGTCACTGAATTATATAATAAATACGAAAATCAAATAAAACTATGTTTTATTTTTATTTAATTAAGAAATTAATTACTTAAAATTAACTAACTCTAACTCACTGGCACTACCGAACCCGTAGATTCATGATCGCGCGGATATAAGCTCTCCATACATCCCTATCCTGAGCCAATGTTTTCCAATACTTAAAAATATAAATTCACCTTAATATTCCTATTTACCTTAATATCCTTTTTTTTATAATATAGTTCCTTATGGCTTAATTTTGCCAGAATAAAAAAATACTACTACTACTACTAATATTATTATTATTAGTATTAGTATTATTATTATTATTATTATTATTATTATTATTGTTATTATCATATCATCATCTTAATTTATAAACACAATTTAAATTTTACCCCGAAAATATTTTTTTTGAACATGGCGATACACTTGTGTCTACAAAGGGAGATATCACTATGTGGAGAGAGAGAGAGAGAGAGAGAGAGAGAGAGAGAGAGAGAGACAGACAGCAGACAGACAGACAGAGAAAGAGAGAGAGACAGACATAGAGATAAAGAGAGAGAGAAAAAGAGAGAGAGACAGATCGAGAGAGAGAGACAGACAGAGAGACACACACACCCACAAGAACGGCACACAGAGAGAGAGAGAGAGAGGAGATAGAGAGACAGACAGGAGAAGGCACACAGAGAGAGAGAGGGAGAGACAGAGAGAGACGAAAGAGAGAGAGAAAACAGAGAGAGGAGAGAGGAGAGAGAAAGAGGGAGAGAAAGTGTGAGGAGACAGAGAGAAAAGAGAGAGAGAGAAAAAAGAGAGAGAGAGAGAGAGAGAGAGAGAGAGAGAGAGAGAGAGAGAGTGAGAACAAACTATTGCTAATACGAAATATATGCATGGTCTGTGCAACGAAAGTAAAAAAATATATAGGCCTATACAATCAGTTGCCTAAGGGGCAGTCACTTTCCGGACTATCATTACATACCGTTTGAAATAATTGGGTTACACTTCGATTATACAGTTTTTAAGATAGTTTGATCTTAAACTTAAAACAGTTAAAACAAATAGCTTTGATATCCATAATTGAAGCCATATTAGCTAACTGATTCTATATACTGCATTACACATAAAATTATAATATATTAACTTATAATAAAATCAACAATACAATATGGAACGGAACACTGCATCTTAACCAAAAACCAGGAACGAAGAATAGAAAAATCAGACATGAGGTTTCTGAGGAGTGTGGCTGGCTATACAACAGATCTAAAACGAAATGAAAATACACGAAGTGAACTAAATATATTCAAACTATTAGATAAAATTACACAATACAGAGACGAATGGATGGACCACATCAATAGAATGGATAACAACAGAATTCCGAAATAGATTCTACATTATAAACCACTAGGACGAAGAAATGTTGGAAGACCCAGTAAAAGATGGACACACCAATTCAAGCATGAGATCGGAACAGACCTTAAGATCTAATCCTTGATGCTGCTGATGATGATGATGATAAAATCAATTGCACAAATTATAGGTCAGTGATAGTCGCAGAACCTTCAAACGATTATACATATGGAATTATCGTGGTAGCTTGATGCCTTTCCACGCAACGAGCCCGGGTTCGATCCCCGATCGGAATAAGTTTCCTGGGTGACAGTTTTTTCGGGGTTTTTCCTCACCTGTAAGATAAATGTCTGTACACTATAAGGCCCAAACGGTCCCCTAACATCATCTGGCCATCATTATTATCATTAATATATTCATTAAGTTTAGGATTAAGGCTTCCCCTGGCGAGTCATTACCATCATCATCACCTATCATTTATAATCGGGGCAACGTAACACCGCCTTTCAGGCGCTCCAACCTCAGAAGTGGGTTACAATAACGCCATGCCAGGAGAGAATACCAGGAATGTCCAAATGACAACTGGTGGTATTGAATAATACTCGTATATACCACGCTACCTCTAGTGTAAATTGAGAATACTACATATATAAGAAAAATAAATGTTTGCGTTAGGGTACCTGAGTGGCTCAGATGGTTAGAGCGCTAAACTCAGGCATTTATTTTTCTTTTCATTTCATATAAATAAATATATATATATATATATATATATATATATATATATAGTATTGTAAGCCCATGTTCTCTCTTTACAGAGATTTAGGCGCTCTCCCCCTACAATAAAGCATTTGAACCATACTAATTTATTTACACTTGTTTTCGTATAGATGTCTTTTTTTTGGTGGTCCGTTGTCAGCGTTCCGTCTCCTACTGACATCTACGAAACCAAGGTAGTACTAGGACGGGAAAATTAAGTAAATTTTGCTTAGAGGCCTTTTCATTCAGGCTTAAGGATTTTTTACGAGCCTGAAAATCTTCAGACTTGGGACCCACGTCTTAAAGTCCCTCCCGGAGGACTTGCTCCTTGGATTTTTCCGTCCTAAGAACTCCATCGACCCCGGCCGGGTTTGAACCCGCGACCCTCGGGACCAGAGGCAAGGAGCATAACCACTAGTCTATATATATATGGAGTTAAATAATTTAAAAATGGTTTTAGGTGCATTTTTTATTAAGACTAATTCGAGGACTATTACGTTCAAGTGAGAACCTGCGAATCTAGTGGACACATTTATAGGTAGGCCTATATATATTTAAGATTTTCTAGAAACCTTATGGAGCCAATTTATTTTCTTGGCTCATACGGTAGCGTTTGAGGGTTCAAACCTAACTGGAAACTTCGTAATTTTTCTCAGTTGCCAAGGCATCATTTTACAGCATAATTACAATTAACTTAATAATATACAAATATTTTTAAAAAATGACAAACACATCAATAAAGATACAAATCAATTGGATTCAGCTAACGATTTTTAGAACCGATATAATCAAACTGTCCATAAAAAAAGTGTAAACAATTATCTACTTTACTGAAAACATAAATCACAATAACCTACTTTCAAATTAATTATCCTCAATGTTAAATTAACTAGAAACTACATCCTATGCATTCAATAATATAATCAACGGCCTACAATAAATTACCTTACAATGGATACTGCTTAATACAGGATAATAAATTTCAACAGAGTGTCATGTAAAAATATTACTTTACGAAGAGAAAGCATTTACAGGATATGGGAGAACGGTTATTTTATAATCCATTCTCCATATCTCCTTTTGATAAAAAATAATATTATTGCAGATTAAGAAACACCCAGTGTTAAAGCAAGCTACCACCCGCAGGTATGTAATAATACTAATTTAAGTTGCGGATATGGCATGTTGAAAGCACACACCCTGCATGCAGTAAGCGAGATTTTACAGATTAGGACCACACATTCGGACACTTCACCTACACCCCCAACATCTAGCTATAGTTGAACTAAAATAACTTATTATTCCTTAAAACCAGTATTGTCGTTTTCAACTATTGAAACTGCAGCGTGTCCATAATATGTGTATCAGATTCATATTTAATGTTCGAAAATACGATCACATTTCTCCATTATTCCACGAATTGTCATGGCTACATCTAAAAGAGAGAAGAAAATCGCACTGTCTAATTCTCTTATTTAAGATCCTACATACCTCGATTCCCAATTATTTATCATCCCGTTTCCAGTATCTATCCTCAAACCATAACTTAAACACAATATCACAACATAGTCTCTTGCTTAATATACCGCAACATAGGACATCACATCACTCCATGTCATATACCATCTTCACTTCTCGCAAATGGAATTCCCTACCACAAGAAATAAGGGGCTGCCGGACATTGGCATTTTTTAAAACAAATCTAAATTTATATTTGCTCTAACCTCGACTTCATTATTATCCAGTGTAAGGTATATATTAATTGGTGTTTCTCGTATAATTTATCATATTATTATTATTATTATTATTATTATTATTATTATTATTATTATTATTATTATTATTATTATTATTATTATTATTATCGTATCATTACTGTTGTTACCCTATAAAATGTTGTTTGTACATGACATTTACATTGCTACATTTATTGTATCTTTAACTGTTTATAATTAGTATAGTGCATATCTATATTTGTCAAATATTTATTTGTATTTGTGTTGGTTGAGTGGAAGAGAAGGCCTTATGGCCTTAACTCTGCCAGAATAAATAAAGTATTATTATTATTATTATTATTATTATTATTATTATTATTATTATTATTATTATTATTATTATTATGATTTGTTTGTTATATTTAATATAGGGCTATTCAGAAAGAAGGAACTGCCTGAAATATTTATTTCTTCCAAACTACCTTCTGCCAAAGGTCGGCAGAAAATGCTTCTCTTCATGTTAAAAGCTTCTCTTGCCATTGCCATCCTCTGCTTTACTTCTTGACCGCAGTTCATGTTATTACTGATAGTACAACCCAAGTATTTGAAGCTCTCCACTTGCTCAATGGCTTCATATTTAATCCTCATGTTTATCTTCCTTGGTTTCCTTCGTATAATCATGGCCTTCGTCTTATTTATATTTATCTTCATCACATAATCCTCGCAATAATCACTAGTACAGCTCCAAACATGGCATGATGAGTCTTACACAATATCTAGTAGGCTATATAAAAATGAATGTTTGTTTGTTTGTTCGTACTTTATGCGCGGCCATACCATTGATCCGATCGTGATGGGGTTTTTGCAAAATGTTCAGGAGATTTCCGGAATGTACATAGACTATATGAGAGTTGAGATATTCAACTCCTACGCCCTTAAAAAACACCCTTTGTAGTGAAAAATGTGAGAAAGTCTCTCTTTTTTTACCCTTCAATGGCTTACGCTGCCAACCATAACAAATGCACAAAATTAATGTACACAGAATTGAATATCTCGAAAAGGACTCTACAAAAAAGTCAGCGACACGATATGTTTATCTTTTACAGATAACACAATAGCCATTTTTTTTTCTTTCATTGATGCCAAGGAGATCGGAATAAGTAGATTCCCGGGCACGCATGTGCTGTCATATCATTCATCTGATTGGCATGGGGATTTTTGCAAAATGTTCAGGAATTTTCCCGGGAAGGGTATAGGTTATAAGAGAGTTTTAATGCTCAAGTCCTTCACCCGTGAAATCACCTTCCGTAGTGAGCAAAAAAAAAAAAAGTCGCTTTTTGCAAGTTTAAATGGCTTACGCTGCCTAAACCATAACAATTCACAAAATCATTGTACACAGAATTGAATATCTCTAAAAACTCTACAGAAAAGTCCGCAACAGCATATGTTTATCTTTAAAGGATAACTCACAATAACCATTTTTATCTTTGATTGATGCCAAGAAGATCGGGAAAATTCCTGGGCAACGCCGGGTAATCAGCACGGGGTATCTAAAAATAATAACGATATAAATTTATATTTATTTTTCCTTTTACTTATTCAACTAAATGCAAAAATACGTTATCATTTATTTAGGCGTAACAGCGGACGCCAGGTACTAGCTAGTAATAAATAAAAATAAATTAAGGACGATACATTAATACGAGTGAAAATAGTTTTAAACCAATGTAATACACGATATTAGAACATGAATTATTCTACTTACCAGAATAACGTACATAAAGGCGCTTTATATTCTAGAATATTGCTGATTTAAACTACATTTAAGCCTATGTAGTGCAAATAAACTTGAAATAAAATAGCTTATACTCTTTAAATTTTCAATTTATTGCTACTGCTATCACGATCTCGTATGATTGAATTTATGACACTTTAAAACATAGTAAGCTATGTTACAAGCACCTCCCATTCCCCGTGTTCTAAAACGATTTATCTAACGTTACGCTTTGTTACGTTAGTAAATTATTTATACTCGTTTCGGAAACACATCTAATATTATGAGTCATTCTTCTGAAGATATTTCTCTATAACAGAACAACACGCCGTAGGCAGATAAAATGCACAGGAATTTTATGAGGAATAAAGAAGGCGAACAGGTTTCACATATAAAACAACTATTCCGGAAGGGAAGGCATTTTTCATCTGTATGACTAAGGGTAAGTTAGTTGGGCATGTTTTGTTGAGGGAGACAGCGAAATTGTGGTTTCTAACGGCCACGAGACAACAAATTAAATTATTAATCTTCTTGCTAAACTACCCCGTTTCATTAGCTTTAGTTCTTTAAACGTTTGGCTGACATATCGTCGCTCCCGGTGGAATATTAGTTACCACCCATTGGTTATGAATAAATAAAGTTTGAACAAACACTAATGACATATATCAAATATATGAAAAATCACGATTCAATCTTATGTGTAAGTAGTGATAATGTAAAATAAAACAATTTACCCTAATTGTAATTTTGCTAAAAGAGTCAGCAATCAATCTGGGATGCAAATCCAGTATAATTACACTATGTATAGCATTTCCAGAATTGAGCCTATGTTTAATTTCTTTGTGCATCTCATTCCTATTTGTGAACAATAATCACAAATAGGAATGAGATGCACAAAGAAATTAAACATAGGCTCAATTCTGGAAATGCATGCTATTATGCATTGCAGAGACTTTTGATGTCCCAACTCCTTTCAAAAAACGTTAAGCTGAAAATATATAAAACTGTTATTCTACCAGTTATATTATATGGGTGCGAAGCATGGACTCTTACTTTAAGGGAGGAAGGGAGATTACGAGTATTTGAGAATAAAGTTCTTAGGAAAATTTTTGGACCAAAGAGAGATGAACAGACAGGTGAATGGAAAAAAACTTCATAACAATGAACTACATGGTCTTTATAGGAAGCCAGATATAATAAGAACAGTTAAGTCTCGTAGACTGCGATGGGCAGGACATGTTGCACGTATGGGGAATGAAAGACGTGCATGGAAACTTCTTGTAGGAAAGCCAGAGGGAAAACGCCCAGTTGGTAGACCAAGAGTGAGGTGGGAGAACAACATTAACTATGATTTGAGGGAAGTAGATTATACAGGGAATGATTGGAAAGCATTAGCTCAGGATAGGGATGTATGGAGAGCTTATGTCCGCGCGGCCATGAACCTACGGGTTCGATAGTGCCAGTGAGTAAGTAAGTATAGTTGAAGCTTGTTGTTTTTCTTTTTAGTGGTGTTTTTATCTTGATGCGATCACCCTGATGATGCCCTGTTCAAGGGCGAAACATGTGTCCAATTTGGGCATGTTTCTTTTCTTGTTTTATCTGGTATCTGTGGTTTTAATGGGAGATATTTGTATCCCAGATTGATAGATGCCTCTTTTAGATGAATTACTACTAAGGCAAATTGTTTTATTTATATATAACGAATTTCCGTAAACTTAGCCTGACTCGATTAAATGTATGTAGAGATATCGTAAAATCTGGATTGAACTTGGATTTTGTGTTCTATTATGTTCAGGTAGTTAAAAAGAATATAAAAATCTGCTCACGTGAGACGCAATGCCAGGTCGAGGGTTCAAATGAGATGAAGTCTCCATCACTGATGGTCTGCGATATACAAATAAATCTTTACTTATCAAATTCATTTTTTATTATTTTATATTATACCACTGAGGCTATATTTTATTATAAATAAAATGTATATACCTTCTTTTTTTGTATTTTTACACTCCGTCTTCCTCAATATTTCTTTATTATTCCATGTATCTTATTCCTGTGAAGCTTTCGAAATTTTTATTTCATCTTCATGACATTTGAAACAAATACAACAAATGTCATGAAGATGAAATAAAATTTTCAAGATACATGGAATAATAAAGAAATATTGAGGAAGACGGAGTGTAAAAATACAAAAGAAAAGTATATAACATTTATTTATAATAAAATACAAATAAATATTTAGTAAATTTTAACAGACATACAATTAAATTAACATTTGTAAACTTACTCATTTTCCTGTGCAGTATTGTTGAGAGAATGCCTATTTCAGTAAATAGAACTTACCTGAAAAAAGAAAAAACAAACTTATATTAGAAACTAACAAGATTGTTTTAACAAAATGCCGTGAAGACTATGATGATTACAATAAATAATAATAATAATAATAATAATAATAATAATAATAATAATAATAATAATACTTTAATTTTATTTGTGGACATGAAATAGTCTTAAAAATATTGATAAATCTTTAAAAAAAAATTTTTAATGTTAAAATTCTGCTGCGTTTTATTCCATATTGATTGGATTCTGCAGTTCTTTATATCCAGTTCTTTCAAAACTCCATGCACAATTTTTGTAAGAATCTCATGCATTAAGTTTACCCATAAACTTTCAATTTTTCTCAAGACCCGACATAAATACATAATGAGGGGAAATACATTATTTTAAAGCTGCTATTACTTATAATTTTCACTGGAAATTATTATATCTTAACATTTGAACTTCAGGAGATGTAATATGCAGCAAGTTTTAACTTTGATGAGTGCTGGTTTTTAGAAACCTTAAGACAGGTTGAAACACTAGAGAGTGCTCGTCCATTTACATATCGAGGCTGGCTCCTAGAAAAATAAGGTACGGTAGTTGACCATAATGAAACGGCATTAAAAATTCGGATTTGTAAATGCCCAGTTGGTAGATCAAGAATGAGGTGGGAGAATAACATTAACCATGATTTGAGAGAAATAGATTATAACAGACGATGATTGGAAACCATGAGCTCAGGATAGGGATGCATGGAGAGCTTATGTCCGCGCGGCCATGAATCTACGGGTTCGATAGTGCTAGTGAGTTGGTTAGTATTTTATCTAACGCCGCTCTTTTAAAATTCAGGACACTGGCATCTAAATTGAAAACTAGCCGTAATATGGCCAAATTACGCTACAGGCATTTATTTCACACTTCAGGATATTTTACGTGTGGCAAATCTATCTTTTGGATTTCACGGGTATACTTCCCATGTTATTGAAGCTATAATCAGGATTTTTTACGCCTTGAAAAATCTATCAAACTCGGCCTGGTTTGTACCTGCCAACTTCAGATCATGAAAATAGCTGGTAACCACTAGACCAACACAATAAACACAACAGTTCCTATTTTGAATAGCAGTTTCATATCTCGAATTAAAAGCAAATTTCACTTTAATTCTCACTAAATGCTGTATACCATGAGTCAAATTGAAAATTTTGAATATATTTAACCACCAAAACACAATCGGTTGCTGAAAAAAAAAATACTATAAATGTCTCTATTGCTATTCTACAGTTAACATCCGCTTATAAACCCAAAGCGAACTGCTTCAGTTCCAAATAAACAGGATGAAAATAACACTGGTCGACAAGGTTTTCTTCACAAGATATCTGACTAGTGAATCTAGTGCATTTTTACACGCTTTATATTAGCTTGACCTGTATCTATGTAACTGAATCTTTCAACGCGATTTTCATCCACTTAAAATCATTGGATCGACTTGAAACTTTGTATACTTGTAAAGGACCCGTGACCATACAATAATTTCATATTTTGTTTCTAAAATCCTGGCCAGAATCATCAGAAAATCAAAAAAAGTGTCTTTGTATCTATGTATGAACACGATTTTCACCCACTTGGATCGACATGAAACTTTGTATACTTGTAAAGGACCCGTGACAATACAATAATTTCATATTTCTTTTCTAAAATCCTGGCCAGAATCATCAGAAAATCAAAAAAATGTAAACTGGTATAATAGGTTGCGGACTTGTCGACTTTCTAGTCAATCGTTGTGAGAGCACAGTTGGTAGAGCGGTGAACTCTAGTGGTATATGATTTCAGTAATCCATAGGTCGCTGGTTCAAATCCGGCTGGGAGTTTTAATTTTTAGTAGAGTATTACTTTTAGCTCATACTACAATAGTATCGAATGTAAAGATATTTACATTTTTATCGTATTCTGTAAAATATTATAACTAAAAAATAAAAAATAAATACTAGTTTTAAACAACTAAAACAACACGCTTTATTAGAAAACCGAACTAAAAAAATGAAAAATAATTTTAATTTCCAACACGCTTGGGATAAATAATTTTACTATCAAAAGCGTGGGGTGCTTTTTATGATTTTACATTTTCTTCTTAGAGACTTTACTTTTACCAATATCTGTTTATTATCAAATATATTAATTGATAAAGAGCACGCTTTTGATGGTAAAATTATTTATCCCAAGCGTGTTGGAAATTAAAATTATTTTTAATTTTTTAGTTCGGTTTTCTAATAAAGCGTGTTGTTTTAGTTTTTTAAAACAATTATTTATTTCATACTGAATTCAAATATGTAGTCAGAATTTTTTCCATCAGGCACAGCTTTTTTGTGACAGCTACTTTTTTAAAATTGATTTTAGCATTCTCTTTGACCTGTCATAGGAACCTTTATATTATATGAAGCAAATTTTATTCAAGCTGTATTTAAGGGCTGTCTCTGATGAGCACGGTGAGCGTTTTCATGAGCAAATTTCCACAATCGAAAAGAGGTACCAAGGTAAGTGGAGTTGTAATATGCTGGCTGAGTACTGTTGAATCAAGAAGAGAGATGTTCCAGATGCAAAATATGCCCGAAAATCACTATCTACCACTTTCTAGGTAAGCCAGAATGAGTTAGAGTTAGATGGATTTTATTAAAAATTATAAAAAATGCAAATGAATATCACAGAAAACTCTTGCCTGACAGGAAAAAACTGAAATGATATTTAAATTCAGGATGAAAAATGCTTCTAAAATCTCATAGTTTTATTTTTGTAAAAGAAAAAAGTTCATTTTTGTCGACCAGTGTAATCGGAATAGTTGAGGAAAATTCGATGAAATTACTTCCTTTGTAAGGAAAGTTAAAATTTTCAATCGAATGTCATGTAAAATAAAAATACTTACCTTATCCAAGTTCCTGAAGAACAATAAAAGTAATAAGTTTGTGAATGTTACAGTATTTAACCAAAAAAATCGGCCAACTTTAAGTATATAAATTACGGACATTTAAGTTATTGTGTATTTCATGTAATAAACATTTCTTCACGTAATTTCACATCCTCCCCTAACAATAATATGAAGTAAATTTACATAAGGGAGAATCGTATAGTAAATAATAGCAATTCTAGTTATATTTATCTCATTCGTAGCATCATCAATGACTTGACAGCCCCATGTGGGCCTTGACCGCCTTCAGAAACTTATGCCAGACTTCCCTGCCCTGAGCTTCATTCTTCCAGTTTTTTATTTTTCATATTTTAATATCTTGAATTATTCTATCCTCCCATCTTAATTTAAAACATTCCATGTTCCAATTCTCAAATCCTTTATGTATTTGTCATGTCGTCGTGAAAAGTTCCGTCCGGCACACTGTTCTTCTGATTTCATGACGATTATATTTTTACGGAATAGGGGTGTCAATCCTATGCCCAACCTGCAGCTATCGTGGAGGACCGATGTTTTCTGTTAGGGTGGTCTCCCTTAGTTTGCCAGTCCCGAATTTCAAGTTGGAAACTCATTCGCCCTTGCACCACTTAGCGTTATCCAGGAACCACGACGAGGACGTGAGTGCCTCGGACTTAGTACGAATTAATGGAATTTCCCGAGTTTTAGTAGTATATACCCGCCAAGAAGGTATATACCCTCGAGACAACATACTACCCCTTTGGCTCCCATCTCATTTGTATAATGCGTGATTAATTTTATTTTGTCCATTTTATGCTCTCTGAAAACAAAAACTCATAAACAATTGATGAGTACATTACAAATAATAAAAGGAACGGTGGTGCAGTGTGGTCAAGGCCAATGATTAGATATCAATCAAGTTTTAATATGTTTGACTCAATTATAAAAAAGGCAGCATGAATATGCTGCTTTATCTAACAGCCTTAAAACCGACAGTTATTACTTAATTGCAAAAATAAACTTAAGTATATGACTAAATGTTAGCAGATACTCGAAAACCTATCATATGTAGAAGTACCAATCATTGCGCGTACCATCTCGACAAGGGAGGAAATGAAATTGTGTACACATAGTAAAAACATGTGGTGTTAACCTGGTTCTCTTATTGTTGACAAAACTCGTTATTGCTTAGTCTATCTGTAACTATTAAATTATCCAACTTAAAATTAATAAAAAACTGTTAATGCCTCAACTTTTGTGACTATGCAAGAAATATATATTTTTTTAATTGCCTGCATTTTTTCTTGTACTCTATACATAATCTTATTTATAGCTAATAATGCGAATCGTAAAACAAAACGCATAAGATCATATGTGGAAGCCAGTATGATGCAACTGCCCTAGAGATAAAAATGTTTGATATTTCAATGGATTGATATCCTGTTTATAGAGTAATACCCCACTTTTTTAAAAATTTTATGCGCGATTTTATCCTAAGGATTCAATTTTACAAATAGCTTCATCGTGCTTCTTTTTATTCTTCAAGAATTAAACTAAAATCCTTGTCAATCTCTACTAACTGTAGGAGCTCTGAAATAAACTGTTAGACTTATATTGTAATGGGAATCCTCTAAAGTCTCTGGGTTATGTAATGAAAATGTGGAACAAAAAGCAGTAATTATTTACGATGTAGACAAGCTGTCTAGTACAAGTGAAAACAGTCGTTTTTGTCAGCTTTATGTCTGATCTTCATGTTATTGTTAGGCGCGGTCAATTTTATGTGCAAGGTTATAAAACAAAAGCGATACAATGTCAGCACTGTACTCCCCTAGGGGCTAGTACTGACCTCTATTAACAATGTTAGAAATGATAACCGTGATTCCAGATCAAGCACGATTTCTAAAAAAAAATCGAATGTTCTATGCGAGTAATTGTCTAAGGAAACTAATACGGCAATGAACTTAGTGCAGTTAATCAAACTTTTTAACGATATATACAAAATGTTCTCAAAAAAACTTTCCATTGTTTAGATAGGGCTAAAGGAAAGGGAAAGGACTTTGAGGTACGGCACCTTTCCAAAAATATAACTCTTTTCATACCATAGTTCAATGTTTGCATTTGGGGGGGGGGGTGAAATTAAGGGAAATGAACACAATTTGTTGCACCTTTTTATGAGATTACTACATTTCGCCCCTTTTGTTCCCCTCTTTTTTTATGCTTCAGCGCATTTTCCTCCACTCTTCTCTGCGTATTTAAAAGTTGGTCAGAAAGATGTATATTTTTTCTTCTTGAACAAGTTTTTAAAATCTCAACCAGAAGTAAATCAATATTAAAATATCATTTATGTAATTTATACCCCAGAAACAATGGCCAATCTTTAGTGTGAAGTCAACAATAGTAAATAATAAATATCAAAATATAATTTATGTAAACCACCAGTATTTTATATCCTAGCATCAATGGCCAATCTGCAGCCGTGAAGTCAAATTTATATTTCAACAGTGCTGCTGTAACAGTTAGTAATGACAATAATTTAACAGTTTTTTACCTACCGACTTGTTGGCTTTTTTACTAGTCTGAACCACAAAGTATTTTTATTAGTATTATAACTGGGTTTCACAACAATAATATGGCGAATGTTAAGAAAAATAAGTTGCATGCACTTTCAGAATATAAAATGCAATTTATTAAAACTGATGGGATTCTTCGAAGTTTCATCTGCGAAGTAAATGTTGCAATAAACTAAATAACTATGAAACACCTCTTATGGACTCTATATTAAGAAGAAAAAATTGATGCAAAATGATATGCATATTGTATAAACGGAGCTCATGTAACTGGTTTAAACCTTAATCCAATTATTTCAGCAGCACCTTTTTTGCACTTTTTTGTATGTATTTTCAGAACTATTTTTTTTTTTAAAATTTGCACCTTAAAATCCTTTCCATACTCATAACTAGTATAACTTATATTACTCCAATATTCTAAGAATATCGATGTAATTAGATGATAAGGTAAACATATTCAACTTTTACTAGGCATTAATAGTAACAGTCCAACTATCATCCCTAGAAAATAATTATCCGTTTCGTAAGGAACGCTATGCAACTATATGCTCCTAGTTAACCTTTAAATTGGCGAAGCACTAATTTTTTTGTGCTAATTATTTAAATGTGTAGGAATGCAGCGAAAACAAAATCATGTAAAATGGCAAGTTATCACTGCATGTTGTGTAATTCAATTCAAATTTAAGTAATACAATATATACTCGTTCATTTTCTACCGTTTTATTAAAAATATAAACAGATTTAATCAATGTATCTTACAGGAATCATGGCCAACTTAAGAGATAATTCAAATATATTTTTACTCTTTTATACATCAGAACTTTATTAATTTTATAGCTATATCTGATGATAAAGTAACATTATTATTTTATTATTATTATTATTATTATTATTATTATTATTATTATTATTATTATTATTAGTATTATTAGTATTAGTATTACGAATTTTCCCGTCCTAGTACTACCTTGGTTTCCTAGATGTCAGTATGAGGCGGATCGCTGACCACGGATCACTCGATATCTATACGAAAACAAGTGTAACTAAATTAGTATGGTTCAAATTCTTCCCCATAGGGGGAGAGCGCCTAAATCTCTGTTAAGGGAAACATGGGCTTACAAGATACAAGATTATTAGTATTAATATTGATGTGACAGGTGAATGGAGAAGACTGAATAACAGTGAATTACATGGTCTTTATAGGAAGTCAGATATAATGAGAACAGTTAAGTCTCGTAGACTGCGATGGGCAGGACATGTGGCACGAATGGGGAATGAAATACGTGCATGGAAGCTTCTTGTAGGAAAACCAGAGGGGAAACGCCAAGTTGCTAGACCAAGAAAGAGGTGAAAGAATAACATTAACTATGATTTGAGGGAAGTAGATTATACAGAGAATGATTGGAAAATATTAGCTCAGGATAGGGGTGTGTGGAGAGTTTATGTCCGCTCGGCCATGAACCTATGGGTTCGATAGTGCCAGTGAGTTAGTTAGTTAGTTATTAATATTGATGTTACATACTAAGATCAAAATGACATGAAGTAATTTAAACCGTGCTTGAAGTTAAACTTTATTTCACGTATTCTTACAACAAAGGCTTGGAGTGTTTTTAAAAAAATCTGAATCTGCAAAGCGGGGAATCTAAAAATACGTCCTGTGTTTAAAAAAAATAGAAGCTTGAGTAAAATCAAACACGGTGGAAAAATTCACAAAGCTTTCCTGCACATACGGTCTCTACTGCGTGTATACAGACAATGGGAGTGATGACTTATAACACGAGACCATTATTTTCCTTTTTCCCCAAATATTTTATCTCTATTCTGAATTCTCGCAGTCATATGCTAATAGATTTGCACTTGAATACTATTCGAAAAGACACGTAAAAATGTAGAAATCTATATTTGTATTCTATAGTTTGATTAATTCAAATTTGGTTCTAAGAAGGAAATAGCAAATTTTTATTATGTTCTCCCACTATTACAACAGGATTAAACTATGGAACAGTGTAAATAAATAGGTATAATTTACTCTAATTTGTGCAATTTTAAATGGAATGTTCGCGTTTCCGCCGCATCTGAACCGGTCTGTTTATATTTAATCTATGAAGACTACGAGTTTATTGCCTTTGCGGAGAGTCAAGCTCAAAAAAAAAAAAAAAATAGTTTAACTGAATATAAAAAATTAGTACAGAAATGGGCATAATATGTCATATGTTTGAACACAACAGTATAGACCATTTGGTAAGAACAATTTAGGAAGGGAAAAAAAAAATATATATATATATAATTTTGGATTATTTTTTTTAGAAATTAACCCTATGAGGTATTATTTATTTAAGAGTAATTATTTGTCACCTCTCCTCATATTCTTCTTCTCCTTCTTAGAATATTTTCGTGACCTTATTCGGTTTCATCTTCAGTATTTTCACGACCGTTCTTATCTCCTAATTCTGGAATCGGAAAACGGGATCGAGTGGGGTGGTGAGGGAATAAATCCTGATCATTATAATATCATAAATCCTTAAAGTTGACAATAGATTTCGAAGTAAAAATAAAAATTTAGGGTTGGGAGATATTAGTTTAATTTATGTAATATTTTATTATTATGTTATTACTATTATTATTATTATTATTATTATTATTATTATTATTATATGTACAAAATTAAACAAAATAAGAAATACTGTCATAAGAGAAAAAATGAATATTGGTTATCAATAGTATATTATATACGGTATAAGCAATTAAATTGGTATGGGCACGTAAGACGAATGCTAGAAGAAAGATTACCCAGGAAAACATTGGAATGGTGTCCACCTGAAAGAAGGAGGAGAGGAAGACCTCGAAACTCGTGGATGCAGGAAATAACTGGAATGAGAGCAAGAGGTCTGGAGGACATGGATTGGATGGAGAGAGACGAGTGGAGAAGAACAATAAAACTTTAGGCACAGAAAGATGTGTAAACATTAAAATTCTGTATATAAATAAATTACTATTAATATTATTGTTTTTTTTACTGTTATTTATGTAAAATTGTAATACTAAATAAGATTAAATTAATTATATTGGTCTATGAAACAAATCTTTAAAGCCCATATAGATTTGTTCTAAATTAATTTTCCGTTCGAGAATCTCTAATTTAATTCGGAACTCAGTTATAGTTTTTATAGTACAAACTGTGAAATATGGTATAACGATCATCGACGGAAAAAAATTGGGCCCACAGTGCAAATGAATTAAGGAAATTACTAACAACTGCCGATACAAAAGCTAGTTGAATTACGTCACTTGATTGTATGGTTAATTCATTTATTTTATTTTAAAATTATATTGAAAGGGATGATATTCTAATATTTGCAGATGAACTGTTAACCACTGAATGCCGAACCTACATTGAAATTTCTCCCAAGCAAGCGTTGTGATATACCAAGGCCGTGTCCAAAAAAAAAAATATTTGCAGGATTTAACTGCAAGGCGCAGAAATCGAATCCAGAATCCAGCAATGGCAACGAACTGTACAGAGCAGATGAACGTCTCTGCTTTAGCAAGAGCGAGTGGAGTGGGCGGGACGCGGCGCGGACGGCAGGAAGTGAGGGTTATCCAGTCTACCAATTCATGAGTTCTATTAGTTCCCTATAGCTTAAATGAAAAGATTTGGCGCTCGATTCTAGTGCCTTGCAGTTAAAAGCGGCAGATATTTTATTTGGAGACGGTCTTGGTACATTACAACGCTTATTTCGGAGAAATTTCTAGGAAGGTTTCGGCGTGGAATGGTTGAAAGTTCCCTGTAAAATAAATTAACATGTTTTATTGCTATGTATGTAATGAGCAAGGAATTCAATGTAAACACAGATAGAAATAAATTAGGATAGAAGTTAAATGTAGATAGTACTGGTCAATGGTGTAAAAGGGCGTCTTTCAGGAGAATTTAATTACAGGTCAAGTAGCAAATATTAAAAATGTAAAGTCACGGTCGCATTCCTTCAGTAATTGGTTTCGTCAGGACATTTTTCTATACAAATCACTGAAGAGAGACATCTTAGTCAAACCATTAACAAGGTGACGCAATCTTATGTCTACGACGCCATTATTTATTTTGGTTTTTTTAATATGTGATGCTGATGAAAAAGCAGCAAGTTGAAAGCAAAGACTCAATTCAAAATCTACTTTTGAAATATCTGGATATTAAGAGTAGACTTTTGAAAACAATAGTAAGACGCGGAATTCATAAAACCGGTTTTATGAATACTCTCTACATCATAGAGAGGGGGAAAGGGCTCCTCTTTGCTTAACTATAGTTTCATGAATTACGCCCTAAATGAAAATAAGTTTAACTTGGTCTCATCATGGGTCCAATTCATATCCAACTAAAAATTTCAGTTTGACGAAATAAAAGTCTTCATTTAAAAATCGAAGTTTATCTTTCAGAATGTATTTTTGAGTTTTCCCTTAAGATTTTGAGACTTTTTCTATCAATAATAGTCGCCTTCCTAAGATTGGTAGGCCTACTCTAATATGGTCACTGCGAAAATTGAGTTTTAATAATTAACAAGGACTGAAATAGTATATTACGATGCGACGTTGAGAAGTGATTGTGTAAAACGCTTAACAAACGTGTATTGTACATTATTTTTTTGCGCGATGTTTTCAAAATAATAAATAATAGTAAAATAATAACATCTTTGTTGGAAATATTTGCGTTCATTATAAAACAAATGACTAACGTTAACAGTGTGGGCAATGTTTATTAGTTGAAACTACAGGAGGCCGTTACACCAATCAGTGATAAAAGATGGTAAGTACGTTATTATTTTATATTGTTTCAAATAAAATTTAGTTCATTTAAAATGTAGTGTTTTGTTTCGTATAATGTAGGACCTATATTAATACTACCTTTTGGATATATTTTTTGTATATACATTGTACGTAGTATACATAGCCTAGATGGCAGTGGTTTTACATCCAACATGTGGCTTGTAATATTACAGTATAGTTATTTAGATTGGCAATCCCGAAATGTAGGAAGTAGAAATTTCAATCATGGTCGCCATTGCTGTAAGTGCGACAAAATGCACTCTCGCGCAAAAAAAGAAATTTTACGGATGAGCTAAAAATATGCTGGAATAATGCAAATAAATAATCACAAAACACTTTCAATTCTTGCAACTTGCACGATATTTAATATTTTATCGAATTTCATTAATTCATGTAATACTTAAGTTATCACGATAAACTACCAATGGAAGTAATATAGGCCTTCCAAAATATGTGGTAACAAAATTTTAATAATTGCAGAAATTGGCAGTTTTAAAGGCGTAGTTAGGCAATGCAATATCACATGTAACGATGGAACAAATGAAGATCCATTATATAACTATCAATAAACAAAATAAGATGTAAAATGTATTGTAACAATTAAAATCTACTTTTGAAACGTGAAATAATTTATTTTTAATCTTGTAATGAATATGTACTGATAATAATAAATTATCCCCATACAATTTCCATTATAGGATTACAGAATATTAGAGGACAGTAATATTTCCACAAAATTAATATCAGCAGTTAAGAAACTGTATTACTTCGCTTCCCTCCATGGTATCTTTACCTTGTCGTGGTGGAGTGGCTTGTGTGCTTAAATGATCCTGAGAGCTATGCCGGCGGTAGCATTGCTGCCGATAGGGTTACCCATGCCGGACTGGTCGAAGGTGATAAGCCAGACGAAATAAGTACCTTGGTCGAAAGAGTGACGATCTTTCACCGTAAAAATACAACCGTCAAGAAATGCGGACATGGGTTCTACTGGGGTAAAATTTTCCGGAGGTCAAATAGTCCCCCATTCGGTTCTCCGGGCGGGGACTACTTCAGGGAACCCATGCCAAAGGCTCAAACACAGGGACATGTTCCTAGGAACATGGAATGTTAGGACTTTATACAATAGCGGGGCACTAGAGATATTAACGCGGGAATTGGATAAATCGCCCTTGGATATAGTCGCTTTACAGGAAGTTAGGTGGCCAGGAGAAGGTAGTCAGGAATCAGGAAGCTTTGCATTATACTATGGGGGTGCAGAAAGACCTGCATTTGGAACGGGTTTTTTAGTCAGAAGGAGGATCCTATCCGCTATCCGAGATATTAAGTTTGTTAGTGATAGGATATCATACATAATTCTAAAGGGTAAACGACATGATTTTATAATTGTAAATGTACATGCCCCCACAGAAGATAAAGATGACAAGATCAAGGATGAGTTCTATGAAGAATTAGAATGCTTATTTGATAGCCTTTCACGATATCATATGAAAATTGTCTTAGGAGATTTTAATGCAAAAGTGGGGCGGGAAGATATATTCAAACCAACAATAGGCAAATTCAGTCTTCATGAAGATAGTAACGACAACGGGGTTAGATTAGTCACATTTGCCACATCAAAGAATCTCATTGTTAAGAGCACAACATTTCAGCATAAGGATATTCATAAATACACCTGGACGTCCCCAGATGGAGAAACTCGGAACCAGATAGATCATGTATTAGTGGATAAACGCTGGCACAGTAGCATCATTGATGTTAGATCAGTTAGAGGGACAGACTGCAATTCAGATCATCATCTGGTCAGGGTGAAAATCAGACAACGGCTATCGCTTATGAGAGGAACAAACGCTAAAGATATTCTGTAAAATATGAATTAAAAAACTTGAAAAATGATGAAATGCGGCAAGAATACCAAATCAAAATTGCTAATAGATTTGAAGTACTGGAATCTTCAGATGACAATGTGGCAAACGAAGAAGAAACTGATATAAATAAAGAATGGGAGGCTATAAGAGATACTATTAAATTGTCAGCATCAGAAAGCATTGGTTGTTTAAAAAAGAGGCAAAACAAGAAATGGTTTGATGAGGAATGTGCCGACATTGTAAAGAAAAGAAAGCTAGCAAAAATGAAATGGTTACACGAGCCAAATGAGGTAAATTTAGAGCAATTGGGTAGTGTTAGACGGGAAACCACCAAGTTACTAAAGAGTAAAAAGAGGGAATATTTGAGAGAGAAGATTAATGATCTTGAAATGAATGCAAAAAATAGGAACATTAGAGAATTATATCAGGGAATTAGTATAGAGAAGAAAGGGTTTCAGGCTAGAACAAACATAATTCGGAATGAAAATGGGGATATGATTGCAGATTCCAAGAGTATATTAAATAGATGGAAAAGTTATTTTAATCAGCTATTAAATGTACATACAGAACAGGACATTGAGGAGGATAAGTTACAGACAGCAGAAATGCTAGTCGCAGAGCCAAGTGCATTAGAGGTTGAAATGGCAATTGAAAAATTGAAGATGTATAAAGCATCAGGTTCAGATGAGATCCCAGCAGAACTGATAAAATCAGGGGGAGAAAAATTGATGGACAAGATACGCTGGTTGCTTAGTATGATTTGGGAAAAAGAAGCTCTTCCAGATGAATGGAAGGAATCAATTATCGTACCAATTTATAAGAAAGGAGATAAAACTGATTGCAACAACTATAGGGGCATCTCATTACTTTCAACTTCGTACAAAATTCTAACAAATATATTAGTAAGCAGACTTACTCCCTATATTGATGACATTCTAGGAGATCATCAATGTGCATTTAGAAGAAACAGGTCTACAACAGATCAGATTTTTAGTATAAGACAGATTTTAGAAAAGAAATGGGAATATAATGGTACTGTACATCAACTATATGTAGACTTCAAAAAAGCATATGATTCAATTAAGAGGGAGAAGTTATATAGTATCCTGCTGGAGTTCGGAATTCCTAAAAAGTTAGTTAGACTTATACGAATGTGTCTAAATGGCTCAACGAGTAGGGTGCGTGTAGGCAAACAGTTTTCAGACACTTTTGAAATCCAGAATGGGTTGAAGCAAGGAGATGCACTATCTCCTCTACTATTTAATTTTGTACTAGAGCATGCCATTAAATCTTTAGAGAATGAGGAAGGCTTACAACTGAATGGTATTAATAAGCTGTTAGTTTATGCTGATGATGTAGTACTACTGGCCGATAGCGAGGAGATACTAAAGGCCAACACGCACACACTATTGAGTAACACTAAGAAATTAGGACTGGAAGTAAATATCAGTAAAACTAAATATATGGTCACACGTAGAAATACATTATATAATGGAAATGGACAGCTAATGACAAATGAGGGAAATTTTGAGGAATTGGCTGAATTCAAATACCTAGGAACAATAATCACAAATAGGAATGAGATGCACAAAGAAATTAAACATAGGCTCAATTCTGGAAATGCATGCTATTATGCATTGCAGAGACTTTTGATGTCCCAACTCCTTTCAAAAAACGTTAAGCTGAAAATATATAAAACTATTATTCTACCAGTTATATTATATGGGTGCGAAACATGGACTCTTACTTTAAGGGAGGAAAGGAGATTACGAGTATTTGAGAATAAAGTTCTTAGGAAAATTTTTGGACCAAAGAGAGATGAACAGACAGGTGAATGGAGAAGACTACATAACAATGAACTACATGGTCTTTATATGAAGCCAGATATAATAAGAACAGTTAAGTCCCGTAGACTGCGATGGGCAGGACATGTTGCACGTATGGGGAATGAAAGACGTGCATGGAAACTTCTTGTAGGAAAGCCAGAAGGAAAACGCCCAGTTGGTAGACCAAGAATGAGGTGGGAGAACAACATTAACTATGATTTGAGGGAAGTAGATTATACAGGGAATGATTGGAAAGCATTGGCTCAGGATAGGGATTAATGGAGAGCTTATGTCCGTGCGGCCATGAACCTACGGGTTCGATAGTGCCAGTGAGTAAGTAAGTAAGTATTACTTCGCTTCATTCGCAGTGTAGTTTGGAAACACACTTTCTGAGTTTTCCTGTCACTACAGGTTTAAAACAAGAGTGCAGTCTCTCTCCTACTTATTTAAAATTTACATTTGTAAAACTTCAGGAAAACTGGAAGAACAAATATGGAGGAATGGTTGTCCCAATTGGAGATAAAACTATATTATCACTATATTTTGCAGATAGCCAATTAGTTGTAGGCAGGAATACGAGGTTATTGAACTTTGATTAGAAAATTCACAGATGATTAAGTGGGAACTGAAATAAAATTTACAAAAAAATGGTTCATATGTCATGTGGAACAAAACATCAGATTTTATTTTAGAAAAAATTATTTTATTTAAGAATAAAAAAACAAGCAAATAATAAGCACATGTGAAATGAAGATCTTAAGAACTATTCAGGGAAAAACATTATTTGAAAGGAACACAATACAGAAATTAGGGACAAATGACATACTCAAGATATAACTAAATTTATTATAGACAGACAAAAATATTGGAAACATCATATAGAAAGAATGAAAGACAACATACTTGCAAAAAGAACTAAATAAGATAGACCAATGGACGGGAGAAGAGCAAGAAGAAGACCAAGCCAAAAGATGGATAGACAGTGATTGCGCATCCAATACGTCTTCCTCCGAGGAATGATTTGGGAAATGAACAGCACGAAAATTCTAGAAATAACGAATAAGAAAATGAAGATTTTATAAAAATGACAAAGAAAATATTTTGTAATTGAGGTAAACAAGAATAGAAAACAAGATGGTGACATTAACAAACGAATAATTAAAGGACGTTGAGCACCTGAAGTGTTATATGGTATATTGTGAGATAAACAGATAAAAAATAAATTTCCGTACGTAATTCAGTAGTAAGAAGTAGAATAACATACAAACAAAGAAACAAATTCATGTAACCCTTAAATTGGCGTAGATAATTTCTTGTGCGAGTTATTTAGATGTTCCGGACCGCAGTGAAAACTAAATCATATAAAACTTCTGTTATTTTTGTAAATTATTGCGTAATTTGACACAAATTTAAGTAAATCTATCTACTAGTTTGCTTTTTTATTGTTTTATAAACATTATTACAAAAATGAAATCATTGTATGTTATAGGATACATTGCCAATTTAAGGTTTAAATTCAAGCAATAAGTATAGGAAAGTTCTGTTTGAGTGGACCCTGTTAATATCTTCTTTAATTGGAGCTGCCCTCGAACAGAAAATATTTTTTAACTTCTTCCCCTCATCAACTTCGACGGGTTCAAGGCCAGTTTCTTTTATTATTTGTGCGCATAAGAGTTTATTTGTGATATTAATGAACAATATCACTTTAAAAGTTTTCAACCTAAAAATCAATCCTTAATTTCTGCTAATGAATGTTACAAATGTTGAAAAAAACCTAAATATATTATGTAGATGCTGTTTTAATGCACTGATGGGTTTGGTTTGATATGTGACATGGCGGCTGTATAAAATAATTAAACATAACAAAGGAATTCGGTTAATGTGGATCCTCCACGAGGTCCACTTTACACGAATACGTATATTTTATCAATGAAGATGCTATCTGTAAAAAACCATTCACTTAATTAATTTCATAAAATATCTTTGTAATTTTACTAAACCCAAAGGCATCGCTTTCTGCACTTGAAAGACATGTCAATGTTATAATCAACAATAACTTTTCAAAACATTAAATAAATAAACTTTTATAAGATTCATGATGTGTTCCGTTGAGGTTTATTCAAAATTAATATAAAATTATAGAATATTCACCTGAAAGGTCCGTCTCCTCAACTTAATTATCGTTTAACTGTAGCGCTTTCGGGACTTGTCCCATCATCGGCAGGATTCAAAACTGGTGTTTCACTGAAAATCTGGTAGAGGGGGTTGCATGTATTGGGTTCGTTTTCGTTTATCAGGCTGTCGTTGTGAGCTGCTTTCATGATTTCCATCTCTTCGAGTACGTTTATCTTCGCTGGATTATTTTCTCTGTGCATTACTGTTAGGGTGTTTTCAATATTTAACATGCGATGTCCTTCATGGATAACGTGTTTTGCATAGCTTGATTTCCCTTCTGCGTGAATGAAGTCTCGAAAATGTTCTTTGAATCTGATGTTAAAACTCCAGTTTGTCCTTCCTATATAAAATTTGTTGCAGTCCTTACATGTCAGTTTATAAACTCCTTTGCTGTTGAAAATGCTATTTTCTTCAATGTTATTATTTATTATCTTGTTTAATTTGTTATTGGTTCTGTATGCTATTTTTACCTAGAACCAATAACAAATTAAACAAGATAATAAACAATAACATTGAAGAAAATAGCATTTTCAACAGCAAAGGAGTTTATAAACTGACATGTAAGGACTGCAACAAATTTTATATAGGAAGGACAAACAGGAGTTTTAACATCAGATTCAAAGAATATTTTCGAGACTTCATTCACGCAGAAGGTAAATCAAGCTATGCAAAACACGTTATCCATGAAGGACATCGCATGTTAAATATTGAAAACACCCCAACAGTAATGACCAGAGAAAATAATCCAGCGAAGATAAACGTACTCGAAGAGATGGAAATCATGAAAGCAGCTCACAACGACAGCCTGATAAACGAAAACGAACCCAATACATGCAACCCCCTCTACCAGATCTTCAGTGAAACACCAGTTTTGAATCCTGCCGATGATGGGACAAGTCCCGAAAGCGCTACAGTTAAATGATAATTAAGTTGAGGAGACGGACCTTTCAGGTGAATATTCTATAATTTTATATTAATATTAAATAAATATCAACGCTTTTTAATTATGATCAGTCATAAATATTTTCAGATTAATCTGTGTCTGTCTGTAAAAATTAATAGAGTAAATAAACTTAAAAATAGAATGAAAGCTAAGGTGGATTCTCGGGTCCACTTTACCCGAATATGGATGTTAATGCGGACGTTTCTTGCAATGTAAAATAGTTTATAAATCATGAAGATGTTTCCATATTTAAATAAAGCAACAATGATATTTCATAGATACAACACTAATCACAATCACTGTAATTAAACAAAATTCAAATCCCTTAATTATATAGGACATTCACGAATTTAGGCCATTTGTTGACCTGTTTCGGCCGCAAGAGAAACACCATCCAGAAGTCTTTTGAGTGGACGTCCTGGTCTTCTTCCTGCAGGTTGATATCTTAACATTTGTTTGGATATCCTGTGATCTTCCATTCGATGAACATGTTGCATCCGTCTGGACTTATAATTAATAATTTTGTTTTCTAAAGGCTCCATGTATAATTCTTCTAAGATGTCTTCACTTTTCTTATGATCTAGTAGTGTGTATCCTGCAGTCCTCCGAAGGTATCTCATTTCAGCAGATCTAAGTCTCTGTATATCTTTTGTTTCAACGTCCATACTTCGCTACCATACAAAAGAGTTGGAAGAGTCAGTGTTTTATACACTTTTAGTCTTGAATGTTTTTGGACTAACTGTGGCTTGAAGATAGAATTTATTAACTCTAAAATTCTTTAAAAAACTGATATTTTTGCATTTATGTCCTTCTATTCTTCATATGAGATATTGCATCCTAGATATGTAAAATTATTCACCTGCTCCAAAATTTTATTGTCAAGTACAATTTTACTTCTGACAGGATCTACACACTGAAATGCCATAAACTTTGTTTTCACTGTAGATATCTTCAATCCATATTCTTCTGTAATTTTGTTAAGTTCATACAGACCTTTCTGCAGATTATCCTCTGAATTTGCATTATTATTTGGTCATCTGCAAACAATAGTCATTCCTTAATTAAAAGAAGAAAAACAACAAATTCAGGACAGGGGTCCAAATTACCCGAATTTCCTCTATAAACTGTTATTAATATAAATTTACTTTTAAAGAGATTTCAAATTAGAAAAATAAAATAGCAATTAAATAATTAAGCAAAAACTGAATTTTCAAGATTTAATATTATATTTTGTTTTTATAAATAATTACAATTGTTTGGTCACGTGAATGTCACGCGAAAGACATGCTGGTGTATAGAAACCTTAAGGAGAAGGAGGAGGAGAAGAAGAATAATAAGGAGAAGAAGAAGAAGAAAAAAAAGAAAGAAAGACCGAGAAAAATATGGAAGGGGGATGTTACTGATGAAATGGAGGTAAAACTGACAATAAGAGCTGGATTGGATAAAGAAGAGTAAAACAGGGCAATTAAAATAAGTTGGACACATGAATATGGATGTTGCACTGTAAATTATCTAATATATAAAAATTAATGTTTGTTTGTTTGTTTGTTCATATTTTATGCGCGGCCATACCGTCCATCCGATTGTGATGTGGCATTGTGCAAAATGATCAGGCGATTCCCGGGATGAACATAGGCTGCAAGAAAGTTGTGATGCTCAACTCCTACGGCCTTAGAAATTACCCTTTCTAGTGAAAAAACGTGAAAAAGTCCCTTTCTTACCGATTAAATGGCTTACGCTGCCTAAGACATAACAAATACACGAAATTAATGTACAAAGAATTGAAGATCTCATAAACTCGACAAAAAAGTCCGCGAGAGCATATGTTTATCTTCTACGGATAACTCACAATAACCATTTTTGTATTTTATTGATGCCAAGAAGATCGGGATAAGTATATTCCCAGGCAAGAGTAGGAACGCACGGCTGGTATTTTTTTTACAGATATCTCACAATAACGAATTTTGTCTTTCGGCTTAGGCCTATTTATGCCAAAAAGATCAGGATAAGTAGATTTTCGGGCAACGCCGGATAATTAGCACGAGGTATCTACTAAAAATAATTACGATATAAATTTAAATTATTTTTCTTTTTGCTTACTTAACTAGGCCTAAACATGGAAACATATTTAATTTATTTAGGCGTAGCAGTGGTTGTGTTTAATAAATAACGATGTATATTAAGAATCCTTGCTTGTATAATTACTAATTAAGTTTGTAATGATTTATTCAAATAATATCAGTGGAAATTGCCCCCTTCCTGAATGTTACAAATTCCATTCTATAGTCCACCGCTGTGGTCTCGAGGTAGCGTGCTGCCTTGTCACGCAGTGGGCCCGGGGTCGATCCCCGGTCGGGGCAGTTTTTCTGCGTGAGGTTTTTATCGGGGTTTTTCCTCACCTGTAAGACAAATGTCAGGAAAACTTTAAGGCCGAAACGGTCCTCGAAATCATATGGCCATCATATAGCCATCCTTATAATTATCATCATCATCATCACCAACATCCTTCTCCGGTGTGGAAAGCAACGGGAAGCTACCACACCTAAACAATTCCCTAGTAAAGCTGCAAGCATAGCATGAAAATGCTATGATTGCAGTGAAGGACCTGCCTTCGGGCAGAATTACTATGGATGGAGTAATTCTGCCCGAGGGCAGGTCTTTTAGTGCAATCATAGCATTTTCATGCTATGCTTCGCAGCTTTACTAAGGAATTATATGTCTGGTAGTTTCCCGTTGCTTTCCACACCGGCGATGGATGATGATGATGATGATGATAAGGATGATGATGATCCGGATAAATTTCAGGGACCGTTGGGCCCTAAGCTTCCTAACACTTGTCTTATAGGTGAGAAAAAATCCCGAAATAACTTCACCCAGGAGCCTGTTGCGACCGGTAATCGAACCCGGGCCCGCTGCGTGACAAGACAACATGCTATCTCGAGCCCACAGCGGTGGACTATGTTACAAATATGGTACATTAATGGTCGTATTACACATTTACTTTAAGAATCAAAAGTTAAAATAATAAGATGTGTATGAGATGAGATGAAAATTAAAAAGACGTGAAGGAATAAAAAAACAAGCAAGAAAGTAATGCTGAAGTCACCATTTTTTAAATATGTGATTGTGGCAAATAAAGCAAGTATAAATGTGAACGCTGATGTAGTTCTATCTTTTTTACCCTTAATCTGCGTCTCTGTGAAACAAAATAAGAAAAAATATAGATCTATATAATTGCCCCTCTGCTTCAATTTTAAAGGGGTCTATTTGAATTTTCAGCGCTCCTGAATTGGTTTGTTAATTTTCATACATTAACTTAATCTCTCTCATTATATTTTATTAACTAAAACATTATATCCTTCTTCTTCGTCACGGTTTAGGCTGTTCTGGCTCCAAATTGCTGCTCTTTCCATTTTTTCTTTGGTCTTCCCAAACTTCTTCCTCTTGGTGAATAGTTATATACTGCTTTTGGTATTCTGTTCTCAGTCATTCTTGCTAAGTGTTATTTCCAGTTTGTCGCTGTGTTTCACTATTGTTATATTCAATTCGTCTACGTTTAGCTGCTGTCTTATTTCTGTGTTGTGTTTTTTGTCTGTTCTTTGTTATCCTGCTATTGGTCTGAGGAATTTCATTTCAACAGCTGGATTCTGGCAGATTGTTGTGTTGTCACTGTCCATGTTTCGGATCCGTAAGTAATAATAGGAACTGCCATTGTCTTGTATAATTTCATTATAGAGTATTTTCTGGCCTTATTTTTCAAAGTTCTTTTTAGTTTTCCTGTTATATAATTAAACTTATTTAATTTGTTATTTATATCTGTTTCCGTTGTGTATGGTAAAAAATTAAAGTTTAAACAATTGGCTGACATATTTTACTGAAGTACGTAGCGATATACTTTTTTCCAGGACCAGGTTGCCAGCCTGACGCCTAACCCCCAGACACGGAGGACCTGGGTTTTTTTTTTTTTTTTTGGGTTTGCTCCCTTAGCCGACAGGTCTCAGTTTTAAGGCGCTGAGAAACTCGTCTTTCGTCCCATCCTGTTAGCTACAGTGTATTACGACTGCAGTCAGGGAGCCCGAAGAGAACGTAGGATTAGGACTTGCTGGCAGAGCTGCTAAAGAAGTCGCAGTGGCATTTCTCGAGATTTATTAAGGTATACATAGTCGGCATCTGTACCCTTCTCGAGGCCGTACCACCAAAAGAACAAAATTAGAACAGTTGAATTTGATTATTTTAGAAGAAGCCTCCAAAAAACAAGACAGGATAAAATAAAAAATGAATTCCTTTGGAGAGAAATGAATGTCACCACATCTGTTGTTAAGAGGATTGAAAATCAAACACTTAAATGGTATGGCCATGTACAAAGAATGGAAAATGAAAGATGACCAAAAAATATATAACAGTGGTCACCCCCTGGAAGAAATAAACGTGGCAGACCAAGATGGAAATGGAAAACCTACGTCAGAACTATAATGGATGATCGGAATTTGGAAGAGGGAGATTGGAATGATAGAGATAAATGGAAACTGAAGACGGCAAACCTATAAGTGAGGGAAAGCCGAAGAAGAAGAAGAAGAAGAAGAACAATTGGCACTTTTATAGAATATGAGTTTAAGTTTTTCTGTTGAATGAAAATACCCAGGAGAAGTTAGAGTTCTGCCACAAGTGTCATGTTCTGCAGTGAACTTGTAAGTCGAGATTCGATCCTCAGTACACCGGCGAGTTTTAATTAATTAACAGCAGAAACTGAAAACACTCGTGACTTTGTAATCCCAACTTCAACTACCTATAAAATTAATGTTCTTTGTGTTATCCGCTTACTAAGAGAGAGAAAGAGAGCATTTTTTTAATTTCATTTCTTGCATTTTGCAAGGTCATCCGGTTGTTTTCAATGCCTCACAACATCCTATTAGACAAACCAGAGAAATAAGGCACATTCCCACCACTTGTGGATTAATTAGCCTACCGTTTAATTGGGAAATTGTCCACATATTTCACACAGTGTTGGGGAATCCCTAATTAAAATACGAGGATAATTATATTTAAAAAAATTTAATGCACTTCTTTTTCGGAAATCGTCCATTCTCTCGCCTTTTCATCCTTCCATTTTCACTTTTTAACTTTTAAGCATTTAAAATATATATAATAACTCACTAACTTACTGGCACTATGGAACCCATAGGTTCATGGCCGCGTAGACACAAGTACTCCATGCATCCTCATCTTGAGTTAATGTTTCCCAACCATCTCCTGTATAATTTACCTTCCTTAAATCATGGTTAACGTTATTTTACCATCTCATTCTTGGCCAACCTATGGGACGCATTTAAAATTATTTAATTAAGAGGTAATATATGCAATGAAGAACATTAATTGATAATAAAGATAAAATAAATGCTTTATTATTCGCCGATGTTGTACTTTTAGCAGAATCTGAAAATGAGCTCCAGATGTTAGCATACAAATTTAAATTAATAGCCAATAGATATAATTGTAAAATATCAATGAATAAGTCAAAAGTAATGGCATTTATTTGTAAATATGGAATTAGATCAAAATTTGTACTGGATAACAAAATAATAGAACAAGTATCGCATTTCCAACATTTAGGATGTGATATAACTTATAGAGAAAATAAAGATATAGAAAATAAAGTAAATACATTTCAGGCTATTTGTGGAACCATAAAAAGAACCTTAGGTCGGAAAACAAGGAAAGATACGAAACTTAAATTATATAAAACAATGGCTGTTCCTTTGTTGTTATATGTTACAAATATATTAAATTAAACAAAATAATATATATATATATATATATATATATATATGTGTGTGTGTGTGTGTGTGTGTGTGTGTGTGTGTGTGTGTGTGTGTGTGTGTGTGTGTGTATTACTCATTCATTTGTGTACGTTCATACTGAAAGTGCATTGTTTAAAAGAGAAAATTGTGCAGCAGCAATGTGAATTGACTTACTCTCGCGTATTTATTATTAGTGGTTTAAAAAAAGTGAGTACATATTATTATTTATATTTAAATTAAACCCTGTCTAATCCAGATTTCAGTAATTTCATTACATATTTTTTTATATATTTATATATTTGCATCTACTTCCATTATGCCTCGACATAGAACATTGACGGGTCGGAGTGAGAGAGAAAGAAGAAGGAATATAATATATTCCCGTAACATAATAATAGGCCGCAAATTTAAATAGCAGAAATAGTATACAAACGTAAAATGACGCTTTATTGTTTCTTAAATATGGCTTAGCCAAGCCACATATTTCCTATCGTTTGTATTTTTAAAATAAATCGAAAATTAATGCATAATGACGTATTTGTGACAAGTTAAAAAAATTAATGAATTGTGGTCGAATTTTGACCGCTGGGCGACCACCAGTTTTAATAAAAACTGCACATTTACTTATTCATTTGTAATTTCGGTTAATAAATGCATTTCTTCATTCCATTATAACTAAGAGCTATTTCTATAATTTTCTTATATAATTACCTTAAATATATTCATTAGTATATAAATTAAAATGGAAATTAATTTATGACAAGAGTTCAAAGGTTATAAACATTAACAATTTTGATGATCGTACAAACCATTAATTTGAGTTAAATGAAATAAATACGAGTTTTCATGATTTTGTTAACCAGCTACATTGTTTTGTGGTTTGTTTTTCCATAAAACATCATTTCCGGTGCCTAACCTCATAACAATGGCTAAGTAACATCATTTGTAATGTCGTAATACATCCATCATCCAGTAAATTGGATGAGCATAAATCAAACAATTTGTAATGATAAATTGAATATAAACGTCATTAACAAATATACACACCACGTTCAATGTGGGTAACCTACTCTTATCGGTCAAAACAACCCCACAAATGAATACATTATCATTTATAATATAATTAATTTAATGCAGGACCTCAATCAAGATTTATGGTACATTTACTAAATCGAATCTTGTAACCATGTTTCATACATTAGGAAGCACGGGTGCGGTGTTTAGATACAGGCAAAGTTTCTTGAAGTTAACTTCACATATGTTTACACAACATTTTCAAATTGAATTTATTTATTTCACAATATTTCTAGGATATCATGGAGGAAAATCATAAAGGAGGAAGCGCAGGAGTTATAGAAAGACATGACGAGAAGTGAAACGATTGGCTTATAATAGAAGGCCATGGAATACCTTTACTAATGCCCTATGGTTCACAGGGAGAAACAGGAACGAAGTCACATAAATCATTTCACAATATTTCGCTGTATTAATACAAATAATTTGCTTCTTGGTCAATTTTATACAAAACTAGCGTACCCGGCAGACGTCCTGCCCGAACGTTTAATTCTGGTGTCATGACCGGACGATAAAAATATAAGTTACTTTTTTAACCATAGAATTCACTAATTAGACATACGTAGATATTGTTAATAAGTTTGCAAGAAAATCTCTCACATCCATCTGTTATGGATCAAGAAGCGTGCATGATGACGTCACGTTGTCGCGCGGGAGTATGTCGATAATGCAGATGACTACACATCTGACAATAAAAAAACCGATGACCCGATAGTAACGCCACCTACCGAGTCCAATTGTGTACCTAAACCTACCAGGCACCCACTCAAAAACACACAAAAAAATCCATCAATATCGGTCTAGTCTTTAGGCAGTTTTTAATTTTGGATTTCAAATAATATCCACTTCTAATTGTTGGATTTCGCTCATTTTTTAACAATACCTACCTCGGTTTATTTCAATAAGATATACTGACTTTTGGTGTGAAACATATGGAAATGTGACCGCCAGAGCGATTTTTCCAGTTTTCACTTCAGGTAGACTCCTGAACCTAATTGTTTTAGAGTGTCCAATTGTGAATTAAACCATCGAGGGACCCAATCAGACACACATACACAAAATTCATGAAAATCGGCCCAGTCGTCTAGAAGGAGTAGAGTGACAAACACACGTACACAAGAATTATACATATTGAAGACTATTTATCAAAACAAGTGGATGAATCACTTACGGCGGATGAGATTCTCTAGAATCCCAAAAGCAATGCTTCACCACCAACTCCATGGGAAGAGATCTATGAGACGTCTCAAAAAACGATAGAACAAAAATTTCTCCTTTATGAGATCGTTGTGTGTGTTTGTATGTGTAGTAAAGTTATATTATGTTAAATTACTCATATATTGTTGAACCTCATTTACACTTAACTAAAGATATATTATTAGTAATTACTTAATACTATTTGGCGAGGTATTTTTTTATTCAACTACTCTTTAAAGCATTTGAATAATGCTATCATTATAGAATTGTAGGCTTCCACGGTCGGTGTCTTGACTCTCCAATTAGCCTTCCGGTCTGAATGACTGTGGTCCAGTTTTTGTTTAAACTCGACGTTTCGTCTATACTGCGGTAGACATCTTCAGGAAATTCTGAATGCTCTCTGTGAACTCCTAAAGTTGTCTACCGCAGTAATAGACAAAACGTCGAGTTTAAACAAAAACTGGACCACGGCCATTCAGCCCGGAAGACCAACTTAAGAGTCAATGCTATGATTATTGGACATTTTCTGACATTTCGAGAATGTCGCTATAATATTTGCCAATTTTAGAATATAGGGACCAAAACAGGGCTAGAGATTACATCGTTCTATATTGATATGCTTAAAAATATATATGGCAATTAATAAATGTCCTTACGCTAAGAATTTCAAGATTTTAAAAGAAAAAATGATATTTAGATAAATGTTAACACGTTGATGTTATACAATGTTTAACATGTGTGGTAACATTACGTACACGTGTCGCTCTATTTTCTTCTTTTAATGAGAACAAACTCAAGTGCTTGCTCTTCGTCAGGAACGCCTGCAGCTTGCTCTCTAGGCTACACGCATGACACAGACGGGTCAAGATCGATTTGTGATGCCAGGCCGCGTCACTTCCGTAAACGACAAATTGTGAGAACTTGGTGTAAATTTACACAAAACAAGAGTAGAATGTTATTTCAGCCTGTCAAAACATTACTAGAATATACACTATAAATAGTCAAAGAAAAATTATAATTTTTTTATTTAGGAATATTCCACTATACAGTGTTTCTCCTTCAACCCAAAGTGATTTGTCGCCAGAGGTTCCTGTCTAAAGCATCCTCATCCCTCAAATCTCTAGCTTCCATACTTCTCTTCACTCAGAATTATTATATAACGGGAGAAAATAGAGACAAACGGAAAATCAAAAGAGGATTGCAATTTTGATTGCTTGCATTAGAAAGGACTTGAATAAAAACTTCATTTCCCAAACACTATACCAGAATTAATAAATAAAAAAGTATAAATTTTTGTATGCAAACAACACTTGCCTAATATCAGTGGGATGGTCTGTCCTGAATTTGAACCAGTACCTCCCGAAAGTAAACTACGTTGCTTAGGTGGCAAGGCGTACAGACGACCCGATTTCAACATAGGGGAACGGACATCGGAAGATTTTTCTTCACTCATAGTTGTCTAAAATGGCCTTGAGTCCGAGTTAGCCTCCTAAAAATGAGTACTAGGAATTGTTTGGGAGTAAAATTGCCAAGAGAAGGAAAGTCAGTCCCATGTCGTTGGTTAAAAAATGTGTTTTTTTTTGTCCGTGTCTACATGGACTTTCATCGCCTATTAATAAGGTACCATAATTTCCCAGATACAAGTATCAACCGCCAAATCGCTGAATATATTCGATATTAAGGCATATATGTATATATATAAAATTCGTAAACAAAAAAGAGGATAAATAAAATACAAAACTATAGGGAAAAAAAGAAAGAGGCGGAGTGAGTTCATTCAGAAAATGTAATTTACCTGTAAACGATTTATCGTTCTCTCCTGGACATTTCACAAGGGATAGCGTTTGAACTAGAACTCGATAAGTCCCGGGCTCAAATACCGTAGTCTAACAATTTAAGAGTTTTCTTCACATCAACATTTAATTTAATAATCCGTTTAATTAAAATTGTTTTGTAATCCAGATTTATTCTGACCTTTATTCATGTTTTTAGCATATCTCCTGAATATTTACTGTTATTCTTGTACCGATTCCCTTTAAATATCTTGATTATAAAGGGAGATATTATGACATTATAATTATATTTAGGTAGTTTAACTAAAATGCATAATTATAAACCAAAAAGGGAGAAGAATGTTGGGAAGACCATTGAAGAGATGGAAGGACCAATTCGACCTATAATGAGATCGTAATAGGCCATTGGGCTTAATCCTTGTTGTTGTTGATGATGACGATGAACTAAAATTATTCATTACAAACCACCAGGACGAAGAAAAGTTGGAAGACCCAGTAAAAGATGGAAGACCAATTCTAACATGAGATCGGAACAGACCAGCAGGTCTAATCCTTGATGCTGATCATTATGATAAATTAAAATTCTAATTTGTGATGTTAGAGATATAAAATAATTATCCTAATGTGTGAAGTTTATACAAATTTGTTACTTAAGATTTTTTTTTCGCCCGCGGTGGACTAGTGGTTATGCTCCTTACCTCTGGTCCCGAGGGTCGCGGGTTCAAACCCGGCCGGGGTCGATGGATTTTTTTTTAGGATGGAAAAATCCAAGGAGCAATTCCTCCGGGAGGGACTTTAAGCCGTGGGTCCCAAGACTGAAGATTTTCAGGCTCGTAAAAGATCCTTAAACCTGAATGAAAAGGCCTCTAAGCAAAATTTACCGAATTTTCCCGTCCTAGTACTACCTTGGTTTCCTAGATGTCAGTATGAGGCGGAATGCTGACCACGGACAACTCAAATGACATCAATACGAAAACAAGTGTAACTAAATTAGTATGGTTCAAATTCTTCCTTATGGGGGAGAGCGCCTAAATCTCTTAAGGGAAAACATGGGCTTGCAAGACAAGAATAATATCGAGAGTTACATTACTTTTTCCGAGTATTTATTTTTATTATAAATTATTCTGTTTACTTTATTTGAATGGGAAGTTGTAACAATTAATTCAAATAGTATTATGATAAGATTCTTATATGATTGAATAACATCAATGTTTACGGGGTTGGTATTTTTTTATTTCTTCTTTAGTAATCCTTTATTAGGTTCTAATGTCTTTATGATTAGTTGAAAATAGTTATCATAAGTAATGCCACGAGTGATTTCCAAATTATCGATAAATTGGAAATCAAGAGTGGCATTTGTTAGGACTATTTAACGAATAAAATTAAGCTGTTTACTCACAAATCATTATTTAACTATAGTTATCTTAAAATATTTATATATTTAATATAAACGGCGATGTTTGAAAACAAATGAGAAACGATTGGTACGCTTCATCTGCTTCCTTTGTTTATCACTGCAACCAGATCATACTATTTATTGCCAAAGGAACGCAATATTGTAAGAATGCTCTCTAGTGGAGAAAAAATGACACATCAAACTGCATATTAATTCATTTCTGATGTCGTATGATGTAAATATGACAATTATATTTTTCTGGATATGACAATTATATTTTTCAGGATTATTACCTGGGAAAAAATACATTTAAGAAAGTGCAAACAGTGGTTTCTTTTTTTGGTGGTATAATAAATTGCTACAAATGTTTTTATATTAACTCCTGCAAGCGCTATATGTTGACATATATGCACTATATATACAATCTGGTAGTCGTATTTCTTACAGGATCAGTCACTGCAAAATAATGGTCAGACCTGTTCAAAATATTAAAAGGAGGAGCTTTCTTTAATATGGTAAATTTAATATTGATAAATATTTCATGAAACACGACTCTGATTGGTTGTAAAACAGAAATCATTGAAACGTGATTGGTCATTGAATCCCATTTGGGGCATGAGTTAAACAGTCGTTTCAAATAGTAGAGTGGACTACTATTTTGATTCTCCTATGTTTTATTTTTTATCTTTCTGGGGTGAATAATCATATTATTCGTCTATGTTACCGTTGGTTTTACTCAATTGTCAAGGTAAATCGTGAATCGAAATTTCAAATAAAAGACAAAATCGATATAATTACAAACCAAGTCGCGGAACTGTATGGTACATTTAAGACATGTAAAAGAACCTCAATCCTGAAAAATTAGGCCTCTGGGTAACCTTCGGTCGGTCATTTCACGCCCAGATTTGGAATGCGATACTCAAGAAATCAATGCTAAAAGTGTATAAAACACTGGCTCTTCTCTGTATGGACATAGAAACAAAAAGATATACAGAGACTTAGATCTAGTGAAATGAGATATCTTCGAAGGACTACAGGATGCACACTACTAGAACATAAACAATGAAGACATCTTAGAAGAATTACATATGGAAGCTTTAGAAACCAAATTTCTGATTATAAATCAAGATGGATGCAATATGTTAATCGAATGGAGCATCACGGGATACCCAAACAAATGTTAAGCTATCAACCCGCAGGAAGTCCACTCAAAAACACTTTTGGGTCGTGTTTTATTGAGACCGAAACAGGTCAACAAATGGCCTAAATTCGTGAATGGACTATGATGATTATGATGATGAAATCAGATGTAAAAGAGCGTTGTTAAATAAAAAAATACCGCTTTATCCATCCATCCATAGTAATTCTGCCCGAAGGCAGGTCTTTCACTGCAATCATAGCATTTTCATGCTATGCTTTGCAGCTTCACTAGGGAATTATAGGTGTGGTAGTTTCCCGTTGCTTTCCACACCATGGAGGATGATGATGATAATGATAAGGATGATGATGATAATGATAAGGATGATGATGATGATGATGGCCTGATGATTTTTGGGGACCGTTGGGCCCTAAGCTTCCTGACATTTTTCTTACAGGTGAGGAAAAACCCCGAAAAAGATCTCATCCAGGAGCCTGTCCCGACCGGGTATTCGAACCGGGGCCCGCTGCCTGACAAGGCAGCACGCTACCACAGTGTGGACTATCACTTTACAATATAATTAAAATTAACTAATTTCTAAAGAAAACAGCTGATTTATAAAGAAAAGGAAATAGACTTATAAATACACAGTTTACAGGATACGATAATAAAATGTAGAAAAAATAAGACCTATGGTACAAAACGTGTATGCATAGAGTAGAGAAGAATAAACAGGCGGTGATTTAAGCAGTAAACTGGTAGGAGATAGGAGATGTATTATTATAATGCGAAGGTTGATGGTTTCCAACAAAACAACGCCAAGTTACAAGCATAACCGCAAATGTTATTTCAACTACCAAACGAGGGTCTTAACTGCAGAACGGCGTAATGAGTTGGAGAGCTGTACAATACCCACCGAGCGGTCAACAAATTCCATTTGTAATGAAATTTAGAACAAATGTACTAGCACTAAACTTGTGCATAGTATATTATCCAGAGCCTAAGCGCATATTCTACTAACATCAACACATTTAGAACACAGAATGGGTGAAAATACTATATTTTGTTCTCTCAATACAGCTTTGACCCCTAGGTACAAAATGGTGAACTGTCAGTTCCGCATGAGTGGCGGTTACAACGACAATAATAATAATAATAATAATAATAATAATAATAATAATAATAATAATAATAATAATAATAATTTTATTTAGAAATATTCCACAATACAGTGTTTCTTCTTCAACCCAAAGTGATTTGTCGCCAGAGGTTCGTACGAGTATCTAAAGCACCTTCTCCTCTCAAATCTCTAGCTTTCATACTTCTCTTCACTCCATCTATTCATCGTTCTCTAGGTCTGCCTCTTCCACTTCTTCCATTAGCTTTCCTATTAAGGATCTTCTTTGTTATTCTCTCTCTCCTTCCATTCTTATGCGGTGTCAATACCATTTCAAACATTTTTCTTCCATTTTTCCTAATATGCTTTATTCAACTTGCATAGTTTTCCTTATTTGTCTTGTTTCTGACCTTATCCCTTTTTTAAATTCTTGTCGATCGCCTCCAAAAATCATTTGTACTGCTAACAGCTTGTTGGCTTGTTTTCTACTTAGTGTCCAGGTTTCGGGCCCATATAATACAATGGTTTGTAACAGGACTTGAAAAATAGTTTTCTTCTTTCTGTATATTATATTTGTATTCCAAAGCACTGAGTTCAACATACCAATGATTCTTCTTTCATCAGTTATTCATCTTTCAATGTCTGTAGTTGAATTCTCCCTTTTATCTAAAATACATAGATCCTAATATAAAATAGATCCTAAATATTCACAAGTTTTAACATTACGTATTCTTCCTGAATTACATTTTAGTTCATCTGTTGCATCCAATGAAATATATTCTGTTCTATTATAATTTATCTGTAATCACCATTTTTTTGTATTCTAATAATGATGATAATAATAATAATAATAATAATAATAATAATAATAATTGTATATTGTATTCTAAGCCTATGTTTTCCCTTTACAGAGATTTAGGCGATCTCCCCTTACAGGGAAAAATTTGAACCATATTAATTTAGTTACACTTGTTTTCGTATAGATGTCATTTTGAGAGATACGTGATCAGCGTTCCGCCTCATACTTACATGTAGGAAACCAAGGTAGTACTAGGACGGGAAAATTCGGTAAATTTTGCTTAGAGGCCTTTTCATTCAGGCTTAAGGATTTTTTACGAGCCTGAAAATCTTCGACTCGGGACCCACGGCTTAAAGTCCCTCCCGGAGGACTTGCTCCTTGGATTTTTCCGTCCTAAAAAATCCATCGACCCCGGCCAGGGTTTGAACCCGCGACCCTCGGGACCAGAGGCAAGGAGCATAACCACTAGTCCACCGCGGCCGACAATAATAATAATAATAATAATAATAATAATAATAATAATAATAATAAATAATAATAATAATAACCATACTCGGTGATTAAAAAATCGATTTATTTTTCTTGTTCTTTTATTTGTAATATCTATACTATTTTTAATTATTAGACCAAATATAAATACAATTTTAATTGGATGGGGAAATACAAGTTAGTTAGTAGTGTTTATTTTTCCCATATAATGCAAATAAATATTACCACTCCAACAAAGGAGATTATTGAACGAACAGAAGATAATCCTTCGGTTTCGAAGTACGCGGGTACAAACCCACCCGAGCTCCGTGGATTTTCAGGGCGTAAATTTTCCGATAATGGCTTCCTTCGGAAGGGAAGTAAAGCCGTGTGTCTAGAGTCGTATATTTACAAGTAAATTAACCTCAAGTCCGAAGCAACAGTCTGTGAGAAAAATGCGTCGGCCCTTTCACGCCCAGTTTTGAATTACCACTCTGATTATGTGAACTGTTAAATAAGTGTCGTTGAGTGGTCTAATTGTAGCTTTCATTCATTCTAATTTATAATTCGTTTAGAAAAGCTGAATCCATTTAACTATTCTCTTATACCTTCATCTCTTGTATTTTTTCAGTCTACCATAGAAAGTTTATTTTAGTTGATTGTAACACACAAAATCAATTTTGAGAATATCAGTACCAACAAAAAGGCACTTAGAGTAGCCTACATTGTTTGGTCTTTATCCACTAATTTCTAAAAAAAAAAAAGATCAATTTTTTTTTCAATAATGACTTGTGTACTGTTTAGTTATGAAGGAATTATTTGCAAACGCACAACTCTATCATTAACATTTTAAAATATCAAATGCTGTAACAGCCGAATTAATGGAAAAGTGCGTTTATCAACAGTAATCTAACAAGAAAACTCAACCTCGCGTTGGATTTGGAGTGACTATTTAGCGAATAATACAACATCAGAAGCTCATCATCATCATCATAGTACATTCACGAATTTAGGCCATTTGTTGACCTGTTTCGGCCTCAAGAGAAACACCATCCAGAAGTCTTTTGAGTGGACGTCCTGGTCTTCTTCTTCCTGCAGGTTGATATCTTAACATTAGTTTGGGTATTCTGTGATCTTCCATTCGATGAACATGTTGTATCCATCTTGACTTATAATCAGAAATTTTGTTTTCTAAAGATTCCATGTGTAATTCTTCTAAGATGTCTTCATTTTTTTTGTGATCTAGTAGTGTGTATCCTGCAGTCCTCCGAAGATATCTCATTTCAGCAGATCTAAGTCTCTGTATATCCTTCTGTTTCAACGTCCATACTTCGCTACCATACAAAAGAGTTGGAAGAGCCAGTGTTTTATACACTTTCAGTCTTGAATGCTTTTGGACTAACTGTGGCTTGAAGATAGAATTTATTAACCCTAAAATTCTTAAAAATTTAGATATTTTTGCATTTACATCCTTTTCTTCTTCATATGAGATATTGCATCCTCTATCTATCTATCTTCGGGTTTTTACAGCTGCTGCCGTCTTCCCGTGCCAAACCTCCAAAGCCTACGGTCTTGGGCATCTTCGATGCTTAGCCCTCTAGCTTGCATTACTGTCTTCATGTTTTCCTTCCATGTTAACCTTGGTCTTCCTCTTTTCTTCTTTTCTGTTAGGATGCCATTCATATAGTTGCTTCGGCCATCGCTCATCTTCCATTCTTAAAACATGTCCTAACCACTTTAATTCCTTTTCCTCAATTCTTTCAATTATGCTTTCTTCTGCTTCCATTTTGTTTCTAATTTCCTTATTTGTGACACGTTCTAATTTAGACTTTCTGGCACTTCTTCGTAAATAATCCATTTCTAGAGCTATTAGTCTATTCTTGTAGTACTTATTGATTGTCCATACCTCACTTCCGTACTTTGCAACAGATTCCACCAATGTTTTACCAATATATTTTTTTGTGTCTTTCCAAATATGTTTATCCCACCATATGGAATTTAATGATGATATTATTTTGCTACTCAATTCAATTCTATGTTTTATGTTCTCTTTGCCTATACCTTCGATGTTATCCATAATCATTCCCAAATATTTAGTTTGTTTCACTTGCTTTGTTTGGATTCCATCTTCCAATACTAAGTTTTCTCTTTCATTGCTATTTATTGCCAGATATTCTGTTTTTTGTAAATTTACTGTGAGACCCCATGACTCATATGTGCTTTTCAACCTTTTTATCATGAATTCCATATCAAAATTGTCTTGCGCTAAAACCAGTTGATCATCGGCAAATTGTAATGTCAGCAAAAAATCTATTGCCTATTGGGATCCCCATACCTTTGCAGCTTTGTTTCCATTTCGTTAATATAAATTCTACATAAATATTAAATAAAATTGGTGATAGACTGCACCCTTGTTTCAATCCCTTTGAGGTGTTTATAGGATTAGACATTATATTTCCCATTTTAACATAAGCGGAGTTATCTTTATAGGTTTTTGTTTAATAATTTCTATTAGGTTTCTGTCAATATTGTATTTCTCCAATACTTCCCATAATTTGTTCCTCGGAATTGAGTCATAAGCTTTCTCTAAATCTATCATTGTCAAATGGGGTTTCTTCTCCAACTGCAGTCCGTTTTTCAATTAACTGTTGTATTGCAAATATATTGTCAACACATGACCTTCCTGGTCTGAATCCATCTTGATCTTCTCCTAATTTGTCTTTAACATCTTTTTGTAACTTTGTTTTTAATAACTTCGTAAATATTCTATATAATGTGTTATTTATACTTATTCCTCTGTAGTTTTTTGCGTCCTCTTCTATCGCCCTTCTTGTATATTGGTACTATGTAGCTTATTTTCCATTCATCAGGAATCTTCTGTATTGCAATGCACTTATTATACAAGTCCCTCAATCTACCTTTTAAATTTTTTGGGCCATATTTAATTAACTCATTTGGTATGTTTCCCGGCCCTGGTGCCTTTTTATTCTTTAGGGTTTGAATTTCTAATTCTATATCTATTGTATCAAATTCCAGGGCGTTCATTTCTATGGATGGATTTTCTGTTGTTTCCATAAAACTCATTTCTAGTTTCTGACAGTAAAGCTTTGTAATGTTTTTCTGCGTCTGATTTTGCTAACAAATTTATCTTGCTGGGTCCTTGGTTGGTTTTCAGTGTTTTTAGAAATCTCCATACTTCTGATGATTGTGATCCTCCTATATAACTTTCTATTTCTTGGCATTTGCTTTTCCATAATTTGTTTTTTTCTTCTATCACTTTCCTTTTAACTTTGGCGTTTGTTCTCTTGTATTCTATCCAATTTTCTGTTGTTTTATTTGCCAACCATTCTAAGTAGCATTTTTTCTTCTTTTTGGTTAATTCTTCAATATCATCATTCCACCAATCTTGGGTATTTTGTTTTTATTTATTGTGCCTAATGCTTCTTTTGCTGCCGAATGTATTATTTCCTTTAATTGATTATATTCTTCTTCTATGTCTTCCTTGTAATCCAAATTCTCAATTTTAATCCTCAGTCTTTCTTTATATAAGTTTTTGATACTATCCTGATTAAATAAATACAGTTTAAATTTTTCTTCCTGCTTCGGTTGCATTGTTGATTCCCTTGCTTCATCATGCACTTTTTTCCCTGTAGGGAATTTGGGGATGATCTGTGCTGTGAGTAGATAGTGGTCAGAACCACAATTTGCTCCTCTTTTAAACCCTTGAGTCCTTAATAAATAAGGAAGTATTTTGCTTTACAATTATGTAGTCTATTATTGATTTCTGATTGAGACTAGGTCGTTCCCAAGTAAATTTATGAATATCCTTATGGTCGAAAAATGTGTTTACTATCTTTAATTTATGTTGTTTGCACATCTCTATGATTCTATTTCCATTATCGTTGACTTCTTGTTCCCCATATTTTCCTACTGCTTCATCATTGTTTCTTCTACCCACTTTCCCATTTAAATCTCCCATTAGTATTAATTCTTCATTACTTCGTATTTTCTCAATTTGTTCCACTAATACTGAATAGTACTTTTCTTTCTGACTCTGTGCAGCATCATCTGTTGGTGCGTAGACTGCTAAGAACACCATTGTTCTTCCCGTAAGCTTCATTTTAATCTTTAGGCATCTTTCATTAATATGTTCATATTCTGTTATGTTTTTACTGTATTTCTTTTTTACAAACATTGATACTCCTGCTTAGCTCTTTTTGATTTATTACACCTGACCAAAAATGTATGTAGTTTCCTAAATATGAATTTCCCGATCCTTTCTTTTTTGTTTCCGTCACTGCTGCAATATCTATTTGTTCTGGAATAATTCTCCTGCTACTTCATTAATTTTGTTTCTAATTCCTCGTACATTCCACGTGCCTATATTCAATGTCCGTTTTCGTTGCTTTTGTCTTTCATACTTTTTTCTGTCCGGCTTTGATTGATTTGGTCTTTTAGCATTTTGTTTTGTTTTTTTTTTTTTAATGTGTGGGGAGCTGGCCCACAGCATAAACCCCCAACCTGGAGGACCAGGAAAATTTCTGTCTGGGTTTTCCTCCCATAGCCTTTGAAGATCCCTCTTCACCGCAAGGCAGCGTTTCTCTATTTCCCTTAGAGATAGGGTTGCCTCTTCCGCCAGATCCGCCGTGATGAAGGACTCCTTCTGCGCCGACTCTGCCGTTGAGGTCTTCACCGTAACCCTGGCTAGGGGCCCTTTCAGAGTACTATCAGTCGGAGCCAACTGAACCCTGGTTTTTTAACGAGGTTGTTACTCCTCCCCCTCCTCCTTTCTCATCCGGGCTTGGGACCGGCCATGGCGGAGTTATATTGCATCCTAGATATGTAAAATTATTCACCTGCTCCAAAATTTTATTGTCCAGTACAATTTTACTTCTGACAGGATCTACACCTTGGAATGCCATAATTTTTGTTTTTTCTGTAGATATCTTTAATCCGTATTCTTCTGTAATTTTGTTAAGTTCATACAGACCTTTCTGTAGATTATCTTCGGAATTTGCTATTATTATTTGGTCATCTGCAAACAATAGGGTGTTTAATTTTCTATTTTCTGATATTCTTATTCCAAATTTATATGTTTTGTTCCAGCAACATATTACTTCATTGATATAAATTGCAAAGAGTGTTGGGGATAAGGGGCAGCCTTGTCTCACACCACGATTTATAATTCCTTCTTCAGAAAATCTGTTATTTAATTTAATCTTTATGGTGTTGTCTTTGTAAATATTTTGTATGTTCTGCCGAAGTAAATTTGGTATATTTCTGTCTTCCAATATATTTAAGAGTTTTGATCTCTTGACTGTGTCGAATGCTTTTTCAAAATCTATGAAAGCAAAATGTGTTTCTAAGTTGAATTCTCTTCTTTTTTCAAGCAATAGTTTAACAGAAAATGCTGCATCAATACAAGATCGTCTTTTTTCGTGTTGAGACTTGAAAGTAGTTTTGAAGTTCCTTAGGACAGGTTACTGGCCCGACGCTAAGTAGTCCAGTGGTAGGGCTGCTACCTTTTAGTCTCTGGACAGACATTAGGATACCGCATTTACTCAGTACCTGATGGAACGGTTATACCGCCGTGACTCGGTCCTCAGAGCCTCGTTTGTGAAAACAGGTTGTACCACGAGAAGGTGAGGATGAGAATTGGGTAGGAGAGGTTATACACACGTCACTACCCCTTACAACCCCATCAGAAGCTAAAAATAATTATAATGTTTAATATTTATCAAATGTGAGGTTACGTATTCTTATCTTACTTCCGGGCGATTTCTAAGCCGGCTGTATAGTTATATATAGCATATATTTACTTTAAATATCTTTGGGCTTGGGAAAAATCAATAACAGATGATTGTATGAGAAATAAATATTAACAATAATTCAGATTCATTATACAACATTTAATAATTTTTTGAGCAGCAGAACTTACATTTTTTCTCGTAATTTTTGAATCGATATTCTTGTCAAAGAAGTAAATTTGTGGAGATATCTCTCATTACGAACAGGAAGAGGCAATTTTATCAACAGGAAGAGGCAAAATTATCGGTCCATGAGAGAAATAGTCTTATTAATTTCACAAGAAATCTTGTTTGTGATTATAAATTTATACACATTTCTATAATGTAAGTAATTTCAAAATATACATTAAAAATTGTTTTTTGTTGTTGTTGGATATAACATTGCTACAATCGTGCTGGCTCAGGTGGTAGTATGCCTGCTTCCATGACTAGCGAGTCCGGGTCCGATACCCGGCGAGGCTGAACATTTTTATTGCTAAATTGATTTAATTTCATCAATTTAATTGCAACATTTTCAATCTCGGGGTCAGGAGAGGTGGTGGTGTACAATTTTTAATCGCTGGCTTCTGCAGCAGAGCCTTGCATTGAATTGCAAACTTTTCTGCATTCATTTCTCGAGAAGACATGCGGTACTGTTGATAGCGATTCGTCCAGCGGATGGGACGTTAAGCCTGGCGGCTCCCCTGGTGCTTTTCGATAGGAGTAGGCTATGTGCCGGTACCGGGTATCGCCTTTTTTTTATTATCATGCCACATACAACACACTTTACACTACATAAACCCATACATAACTAATCCTACACTCCTCTCTGTACACAAAAAAAAAACATCTCTGTAAAGTGGTCTGCCGAAGTGGTGCGTAAATTGAAAATATACCACGACGGAATTCGAAGCACGCAAAGTGCGTATTTTAAAACTATCTTTCGTAGATCTTAGTGTAATTTGAATTAATATATTAAGGTATAATTTAACAGTAGAATTAAGCAAGATTTATGTTTAATATTTATCATTAAATGCAGGGAAATTGAATAAACAGTTTACAAGTATCCGGTAAAATTTAATAGATTATACAACATTGTAATTCACATAGCATCTTCCCAGTAAAGTATTCAACCCGTTCGTAAGGTTATTTATTGTCTGTAACTGTTATGGCTTGAAGTGAAATATGGCGATGGTATCTTTTTTTTCTGTGAATTATGCGTCGATATTTTCTTCAACTATCAAGAGTCCTTGCAGCTGCGTAAGTCATCATAAGGCAAGACAGTTGCTAAGCATCGAGTTTGTCACGTAACTTCGAGTAAACATTTATATTTATCTCACTCAATCTTCAAAAATTGGCGATTCTAATAAATCTAGCATGATACATTACATATATATCCCAAATTATGAAAATAATAGAATTAACTTCCTATTTATTAATTTAGCCTGGTGGAGTTAAGGCCATGTGGCCTTCTCTTCCACTCGCTGTGTTTATATATATATTTTGCAAATGCCCCAGGTTGTCTTTCGACATTCCTGGTGTTCTCTCCTGGCATGGCGTACTTGTAACCCACTTCTGAGGTTGAGGCCTATAGTACGTGGGGTTACGTTGCCCCGATGATATGATGGGTGATGATGATGATGCGCAGGAGAGTCCCTAATCCTAAGCTTAATCTAAAATTAATATGAATGATGAAGATTGCGATGGTCATATGATTTCGGGGACCGTTTGGGCCTTAAAGTTTTTCTGACATTTGTCTTACAGGTGAGGAAAAACCCCGATAAAAACCTCACCCAGAAAAACTACCCCGACCGGGGATCGAACCCGGGCCCGCTGTGTGACAAGGCAGCACGCTACCTCGAGACCACAGCGGTGGACTCACTGTGTTATATTAAAACACAAAATTTACAATACTATTATAGCCTATAGTACGTCGTAAACGATTATCTGATTAAACAGAGAAGTGATAAAAATGTATAATAATATAATACATTTAAATACAATTAAAATTAAAACTAATAAAAGAATTTATACACAGAGGAATAACAGCTCGAATCTACTATACATAAAAAAAAGAAACAATCCATCGCTTATATATAAGATATATTTTTTTAATTCCCCAAGTTGTCATTTGGGCATTCCTGGTGTTCTCTCCTGGCATTTTCGTAATTGTAACCCACTTCTCAGCTTCGTGCGCCTGGAAAGCAGGGTTACGTTGCCCCGATGATATAAAGGGTGATGATGATGATAGTGGTGCGTCAAAAGAGTCCTTAATCCTAAACATAATCTAAGATGAATATGAATTATGATAATTACGATGGCCATATGATGTTCGGGGATCGTTTGGGACTTGAAGTTTCCTGACATTTGTCTTATAGATGAGGAAAAATCCCGATGAAAACCTCATCCAGGAAACTGTCCCGAACGGGAATCGAATCCGGGCCCGCTGCGTGACAAGGCAGCACGTTACCTCGAGACCAAAGCGGTGGACTATATATAAGACATTAGGTAGAAATATTGATAATCTTAATATTATCTATATTAAAAAAACAAATTATTGTTAAAAAATAGGCCTACTATTAGTGAGATGTTTATCTTAGTTAATAAAAAATGTTTAGTTTGTTTTTGAAAAATGGTAAAGTTCGGTAATCTCTGACTTAGCTTACTTACTTACTCACTGGCACTATCGAACCCGTAGGTTAATGGCCGCGCGGACATAAGCTCTCCATACATCCCTATCCTGAGCTAATGCTTTCCAATCATTCCCTGTATAATCTACTTCACTCAAATCATAGTTAATGTTGTTCTCCCACCTCATTCTTGGTCTGCCAACTGGGCGTTTTCCCTCTGGCTTTCCTACAAGAAGCTTCCATGCACGTCTTTCATTCCCCATACGCGCAACACGTCCTGCCCATCGCAGTCTACGAGACTTAACTGTTCTTATTATATATGGCTTCCTATAAAGACCATGTAGTTCATTGTTATGTAGTCTTCTCCATTCACCTGTCTGTTCATCTCTCTTTGGTCCAAAAATTTTCCTGAGTACTTTATTCTCAAATACTAGTAATCTCCTTTCCTCCCTTAAAGTAAGAGTCCATGTTTCGCACCCATATAATATAACTGGTAGAATAATAGTTTTATATATTTTCAGCTTAACGTTTTTTGAAAGGAGTTGGGACATCAAAAGTCTCTGCAATGCATAATAACATGCATTTCCAGAATTGAGCCTATGTTTAATTTCTTTGTGCGTCTCATTCCTATTTGTGATTAAATCTCTGACTTAGCAGTTTCAAGAATTTGAAATTTCTGTTATATCCCAAAGATTACAAAAATAGTAGGCCTATATATTAGCAGGCGTACAAGCTTGTGATGTGAGACGCGAAAGAGCTGTGAATTGTTCCAATCATTGAGTCACAAAAACCTTAATGTGGAGGATAGTATAGTACTAGAACAGTCACAAGAAAACGATACACTATTTATCAATTCAAAATTCGGGGATTCTTTACAACATGTGACGCGAAAAATGTTATTAAGTTCCAATCATACAACTTTTATAAGATTCATTATGTGTTCCGTTGAGATATTATTCAAAATTAAAATATTCCATAATTTTATATTTTAATTTCTAATCATACACCATGTGCATGCGCCAACAAACGCGAAGCGGTTTACGCTAATGTTTCTAAGTTCCAATCATACACCATGCGCATGCGCCAACAAACGCGAAGCGGTTTACACTATGGAATCACGGGATGCAGCCAACATATACACGATATTAACGAATCTAAAAGCTAACCTAACGCAATTTAAGTACTCCAATCTGTGAAAGGATGCAAGACCCAAAAATAAATAGTAAGTTCTGAAATTCTGATGTATATGTGTACAGTTAATTAGTCCATTGGCCACACTGGAAACACGGCTTTGTTTTTGCTTAGAATATTCGTTAAAATCAATATGGCTGCCATGTCCTCATGCTAAAATATCAGAAAACTATATTGAAATAATGTCCACCGCTGTGGTCTCGAGGTAGCCTGCTGCCTTGTCAAGCAGCGGTCCGGGTTCGATTCCCGGTCGGGACAGGCTCCTGGGTAAGGTTTTTTCGGGGTTTTCCTCACCTGTAAGATAAATGTCAGGAAGTTTAGGGCCCAACGGTCCCCGAAAATCATCCGGCCGTCATATCATCCTTATCATTATCACCATCATCCTTCACCGGTGTGAAAATCAACGGTAAGCTACCACACCTAAAATTCCCTAGTAAAACTGCAAAGCATAGCATGAAAATGTTATGAGTGCAGTGAAAAACCCGCCCTCGGGCAGAATTGCTATGGATGTGGATGGATATTGAAATAATCGTTAGAAAAATGTAAAAATCATTGTAAATGGTGGGAAATATTTTGACAAAAGGAACACTATGAATAAAATTTGACAGGAGTTTATGAAAGAATTTTAAAAAATCTTGTCACATGTAAAAAATAGCCCAAAATTCTTGTGCATGCCGTTTTCTCCTCTTGTATTTTATGCAAGCGATATCAAGATAAATTCTTACATCATGGCTAAGCGGCATCATGCCTTCTCGTAGAAAGGGACAGGAAATTGTTCGAGTCCTTTGGGGAAAGACATTTTCTTATGGAATTTCGTTTAGTGAATGGGACTGTTGCTCACCCAGTAGAGTGAGGAATTTGGCTAGTTACCGTTAGTAGCGATTCCAGATTCCAGATTGATAACCGTGACAGTTGAAAGAGACCCGATAAGCCAACTATACATTTTGTTTTGAAAGTTTAACTGTCCAGTATGCATCCTAAAAATCCATCTATCTTCGGGTTTTCACAGCTGCTGCCGTCTTCAGGTATCAAACCTCCAAAGCCTACGATCTTGAGCATCTTCGATGCTTAGCCCTCTATAGTCCATGAGGGCTAATGTGTCTAGAATATTTTAGAAAGAGAAAGAGATTAGTCACCATCTTCTTTCTCACTCATACACATATCCCTTCACGGTGACAGCGGTAGGGCAGACACTCCCTGCAATGAACAAAGATCAGTGGTGGCATTCCCTTCTTCTAAACATTCTTCCTGCCAAATTTCTATGTCTTCATTTTCATCATCGTCGGTATCGTCTAAATTTATTTCAAACCGATCACTAATTTCGTCCATTAAATCGTCTGCCTGCCAATATGACTCTTCAATCTTTTCAGTGTGTTCACACGCTCTGCAGTCACTTTTAACAGAGCACTCTGAACCAGTCGCCACTGACAAAAATTACCTGATACAAAAGTGACTGGACGGAAGTGGGGGTGTGGAGTTTTTCTAGCATTCCTAAGTAATTTTACAAGGGTAGCTCATTGTGTTTTGCGAAGGGTGGAAGAACAGTTCTCTAGACAAGGATAGCATAAATCTTGCCAACTTAGTCCTTTTACACTATAGCTTGCATTACTGTCTTCATGTTTTCCTTCCGTGTTAACTTTGGTCTTCCTCTTTTTTTCTTTCTGTTCGGATGACATTCATATAGTTGCTTCGGCCATCGCTCATCTTCCATTCTTAAAACATGTCCTAACCACTTTAATTCCTTCTCCTCAATTCTTTCAATTATGCTTTTTTTGCTTCCATTACGTTTCTAATTTCCTCATTTGTGACATGTTCTAATTTTTACTTTCTGGCACTTCTGCGTAAATAATCAATTTCTAGAGCTATTAGTCTATTCTTGTAGTACTTATTGATTGTTCATACCTCACTTCCATACATTGCAACAGATTCCACAAATGTTTTACCAATATATTTTTGCGTCCTAAAAATCATGATCAAAATCAACTTCGTGGAACAACCATTATGACGCTTGTTATAGTCTCATTATTTTAATACTATTGAGTTCACCATATCTTCGGTCTTCCAAACTTTCTTCTACCTTTGGATTTTACAAAACACTGAGCAATGAAATGTGATTATGATAGTATTTTTTCTCCTGAATTCAAATACGATATCGGTTTTTCTTCATCACGCAAGGTTTCCGAGAGACAAGAATTTATAATTTCAAACACTTCAATATTTTCTACATTCACAACATTCGAACATTCGGACTCACCTAAAAAGTAAGAAATGACGATTTTCTGCTATATTTCGTCTATGGAGCATCCCTCTTGATGGTCCAACAATAATAGGCCAGCATATTAGGATAGTATTTACCTTAATATCTCTTTTCCATAGCTGAAATCATTTGAGTTAGCTCATTTGATTTCATTTTACAATGGACAAATGGACGAAAAAACGTTTATTAATAAATAATTATTTAAATTCATTAATTGAAATTGAAATAAAAAAAACTGTGGGTGATGGATAAATTCCGAATACATATTTGAAAACACGATAAAGAACTGCATTAAGTACAACTATTGGTACTCATGAGACAAATCATGTTGACCAGTGTAATCGGTTTTGGTATGCGTTCTTTCATTTTTTGCACATGTTGTTTCCAATCATTTCTGTATTGTTGCTGCTCTATTAGTATAGAGATGTTCAAGTACGCCCTTCTACCTTCATTTCTTTTCTTACCAAGTAAGGTGCTGCTCGCTACAGATATCAATAATCCGATTTATGCTGTTTCAAGTTACAACAGAAAGTGTTCATTCATTTATCAGGACGCTTACTCGAAAACCAAACGAAAAACGTAGAGTGAAATGTAGAATTTTACACAATGTGTTGCGAAGAGCATTCAAATCCCAATTTGAGGCGTCGAGTTGAATGCGTTCGGACTATCACTGCCTAATTTACCTGCTACAGCTGACACTGTTTCTTTCTGCTCCATACGCGTGGTCGGTCCATGACATGCCTCAGCACACACACTACCACTATGCTTAGATTTGTTTACAAGCAAACGAATGTGTGCCTTTGTTAGAGCTGGTTTACGAAATGTACGGATAAATTTAGCTCTGACGTCTTCAAATGACAATCCGTGTACCCGTGTACAAACAATGGCAACCTGTTCTTCCGTGATAAAATGTTGCACTACGTTATACAAAGAAAATAAAAAAGTAGGCCTACTAGTGTTTACATGGAAACGGATAGCGACTTTAGAGAAACCCTGTATTGTTCAAGGATTACTAGAGATTTCATTTTACTTAGTGTTTTTTAGATTTTAAAGGAAATAAATTGCGATTTCGTTGAAATTGCTGGATTATGAAACAATTTACTGCAGATACAAAATGATGCAGTTTATTCTGATGTAGTGGATTGCGTGCAAACTTGATGCTGACTTCTCATTTTTTAAAATGCCATAAGCTACTTCTCTAAACTCATCACATTAAAACATTGGGTTTGGTTCATTTATGTCAGACTGAACACAAGTTGGAAGTCATGATAAGTTAAGGTGCAAGTAAGTTCGTGTTACACTTCCACGAAATGCCATGATTTATGGTACGTTTGTCAAATTAAACTCCGAATGCTAACGTCCATATTCAGGACTTCTTTTTTGTAACTTTATTTACTAGAAGCAACATGACATTTCTCGATGGTATTTTTTTTCATGTTCCTTCATTTTTATCTCTTATTTATAATCGTTTTCCAGAGGGAGGTTAGGAACCTCTGGAAATAGGAATAGAAGGCAAACTGTTGTAAAAGGAAAAGCCTGCTAAAGTAATATTATATTACGATGCGAGGTTGGGAAGTGGTTTTTACAGAAGTGAGGAAAATGTTTAAAAACCGAGCGATAGCGATTTTTTTTATTTCCGAGATTCTGTAAAAAAACTTCACAAACGTGCGTTGTACATTATTTTTTTGCGCGATGGTGTTTTCAAAATAATAAATAATAGTAGAAATAATAACATATTTTTTTGGAAATATTTGCGTTCATTATAGACAACTGACTAACGTTAATAGTGTGGGTAATGTTTATTAGTTGAAATTACAGGAGGTCGTGACACCAATTCAGTGATAAATTGGCGGCAACTACGTATTAATTATTTCATAATGTTTCAAATAATGTTCAGTTAATTTAAAACGCAGTAATTTGTTTCGTATAATATATATTAACACTTCCTTTTTGATATTTTTTGTGTATACATTGTATATATACATAGAGGGCAGTGGTTTTACTTACCACACAAGTGTTTGTAATATGTACTATTACAGTATAGTTATTTTTATTATAGTACAGTTATTTAGGTTGGCAACTCCGAAATCTAGAAAGTTAAACTTTCAATCCTGATCACCATAACTGTAAGTATTGACAAAACGCACTAAGGTAATATTGTATAGTCATTTTAACAACAATGCTTTTAACAGTTATGTACGTAACAGGGGAAGCAAGTAATGTACTTACTTCCGGAATTGCGTATATCATTTTATTCACTCCTATACTAATAATTATGTTTCATTTTTATATTTCGTGTGAATTTATATCTCGGTTTGAAGAGTTCAATTGTTTGATTGCAATTGTTTATTGTTGTCTGAATAAGTGGCAGACATTTTAAATAACTGTTTCAGACTGCATATTAATTAATACAGACATGATTGTGATGTAGAGGAAGCGGCGAATGCTTTAGTTCATTTTCTATTACCAGCAAAGTCGACAAATAGATATGAAAAATTATACAGACTATTTAACTCATGCCCCAAATGGGAGTCAATGACCAATCACGTTTCAATGATTTCTGTTTTACAACCAATCAGAGTCGTGTTTCACGAAATATGTATCAGTGTTAAATTTACCATATTAAAGAAAGCTCCTCCTTTTTAATATTCTGAACAGGTCTGACCATTATTTTGCAGTGACAGCCTGTAAAGAAATACGGCTACCAGATTGTATATATAGTGCATAGATGTCAACACATAGCGCTTGCAGGAGTTAATATAAAACATTTGTAGCAATTTATTATACCACCAAAAAAAGAAACCACTGTTTGCACTTTCTTAAATGTATTTTTTCCCAGGTAATAATCCAGAAAAATATAATTGTCATATTTACATCATCCGACATCAGAAATGAATTAATATACAGTTTGATGTGTTTCATTTTTTCTCCACTAGAGAACATTCTTACAATATTGCGTTCCTTTGGCAATAAATAGTATGATCTGGATGCAGTGATAAAGAAAAGAAGCAGATGAAGCGTACCTACCGTTTCTCATTTGTTTTCAAACATCGCCGTTTACATTAAATATATAAATATTTTAAATAACTATATTTAAATACGGTAATGATTTGTGAGTAAACAGCTTAATTTTATTCGTTAAATAGTCCTAACAAATGCCACTCCTGATTTCCAAATTCTCTAGATAAATTGGAAATCACTCGTGGCATTACTTATGAATATATAAGTACTAATGTAGGCTATATTAAAAAACTGTAGTACGTTAATGTAGAGAAAAATATTGAAACAAATATGAAAAATACTAATGAAAATCAAGCAAATTTTGTGGATCATGTTAATAACTGTAACAACTGTTCAATCACTATAAATTTGAATCATCGAAGTGAAAAATAAGTGTGATACAATTAAATTGTATTGTATTACTCAATAAATTTTAAGTAGGTAACATTTTTACATTGTTAAGTCAATTACTTTTCTTCCTTAGGGAAGTAAGTTGAGCTATTACATGCCGTTGTCAATGAATACCAACGCTTCTCGTAGTATAGTCAATCACCGTAGAATTTGTTAATTTTTTTATTCAATGCCACCGATTTATCTCAACATTTCTGCTATTCCCTCCTGGCAATGCGGTATTTTAACCCACTTCTGAGATTGGGGCGTCTAGAAGGCGGGGTTACGCTGCCGCGATATTATAGGTAATGATGCGCCGGAAGAGACCTCACTCCTAAACTTAATCTCCATCCATAGTAATTCTGCCCGAGGGCAGGTATTTCACTGCCATCATAGCATTGTAATGCTATGCTTTGCAGCTTTACTAGGGAATTGTAGGTGTGGTAGCTTCCCGTTGCTTTCCACACCGGTGAAGGATGGTGATAATGATAATGATAAGGATGATGATGATGGTCATATGATTTCGGAGACCGTTTTGGCCTTAAAGTTTTCGTGACATTTGTCTTACAGGTGAGGAAAAACCCTGATAAAAACCTCACCCAGAAAAACTGCCCCGACCGGGGATCGAACCCGGGCCCGCTGCGTGACAAGGCAGCACGCTACCTCGAGACCACAGCGGTGGACAAACTTAATCTAATGAGGTGAATATGAAATGGATGATAATGATGGCCGGATGATGTTCGAGGACCGTTTGGGCCTTAAAGAATAATGACATTAGTCTTACAACCTTTATAAGATTGATGATGTGGTCCGTTGAGGTATTATTCAAAATTAAAATATAAAATTATGGAATATTCACCTGAAAGGTCCGTCTCCTCAACTTAATTAATTATTTATCATGAAAGCAGCTCACAACAACGACAATCTGATAAACGAAAACAAACCCAATACATGTAACTCCGTCTACCAGATCTTCAGTGAAACACCAGTTTTGAATCCTTGCCGATGATGGGACAAGTCCCGAAAGCGCTACAGTTAAAGAATTAATTAAGTTGAGGAGACGGACCTTTCAGGTGAATATTCCATAATTTTATATTTTCAGCGCCGTAGCCGAGCGGTTAAGGTAGGAAGCCTTGGCGCAGGGCTACGGGACTTGCGCTGGTTCGAGTCTCCATGGGGGAAGAAATTTTCTCATGGTATTTCGGCCAGTATGGGACCGGTGCACCCAGCATCGTGAGGCAATTGGGTAGCTACAATAAGTAGCAGCTCCAGGTTGAGGAAACCAGCTATAACGGCTGGGGGACTCGACATGCTGACCACATGTCACCCCTACACTGACTGTTGATCATCTACCTCTGTGATTGACACATGTGGATGTGAGGCCAGCAGCCGGCTGGTAGGCTACGGGCCTTGTAGGCCTGTCGCGCCATGAGCTATTTGTCTTACAGGTGAGGAAAACCCCCAAAAAATCCTCACCCAGTGTAAAACAATGAAAACTGTACCTGTGATGGCAGGCGTCCTCAACAAATTAAACTTGTTTAAAATAATCAGCTAGGCCTTTCACAGATACAATTTTTACTGTATTAAATAGTTTTAAGAACAATGAGAAGATCGTGAATTTTCTATCGGTTATAAATAGGTACTGTTGTTCCTTTGAAGTTCAACGTTCTCTTACCCTAGAGACATCTAGTGCTCCATTAAAATGCTCCCTCGGCGGCAGATCATCTGATATGATCACACTTTAATATTGATAAAAGGTACTCTCTTTACATACTTCACTAAGTATTTATAATGGCATCTCACCTTTTATGAATACAGTTATCGTACCTATGAGGCCCGTGATTATATTGCTTTTCGTTTCTTGCTCAATTTTAATCCGTACTTAATTAAATAGGTAATGAAAAATATTTAAAAAAATACAACATTTAATTAAATACAATGCCACAATAACCGAATACTCGTTAAAGAGAAAGTATGATTTTTTTCCCTCATAATCCTCTTGTCCAATTTTACTACCTAAACATAAACATTGCAAATGTTTTATATAAAATAAAGTAAAGTGATCCCACGACAGGCCCTCAGGAGGCCCTTGGGATAGTAGGAGGTTAAGGCTCCCACTTTTCTAGACAACCGGCACTAGATGTCAGCCGGGTTGTCAGCCGTACGTGACGGCCGCCTTTGCCCCCATCACAAGCGTCTGATACTAATTTCCGTTAGAGGCAGAGTTGACCCCAGGATCATAGTGTTGCCAGAGGGTTTGGGTCAGTTTAGCCCTTAAATTGGCAAAACACAATTTTCTTTTGTTAGTTATTTGAATGTATGTCCCGCGCCGTAGCCGAGCGGTTAAGGTAGGAAGCCTTGGCGCAGAGCTACGGGACTTGCGCTGGTTCGAGTCTCCATGGGGGAAGAAATTTTCTCATGGTATTTCGGCCAGTATGGGACCGGTACCCACCCAGCATCGTGAGGCAATTGGGTAGCTACAATAAGTAGCGGCTCCAGGTTGAGGAACCAGCTATAACGGCTGGGGGACTCGACATGCTAACCACGTCACCCCTACACTGGCTGTTGATCATCTACCTCTGTGATTGACACATGTGGATGTGAAGGGCCAGCAGCCGGCTGGTAAAAGGGCAACCGCTGAAAAGTAGAAAGACCCTCAATCGGAGTTATTTGAATTTGGCGGACCGCAGTGAAAACGGAATCTTGTGTAACTGTTATTGTTAGGTATATTGTATAATTAAACACACATTTAAGTGGTTTCTTTTTGTTCGTTTTCATCTGATTTATTAAAAATATTATATTAATTAAACCAACTGATATATCCAAAAGCATAAATTATGAATTTCCGATTGAGGGTCTTTCCACTTTTTCAGCGGTTGCCATTTTACCGGCCGGCTGCTGGCCCTTCACATCCACATGTGTCAATCACAGAGGTAGATGATCAACAGCCAGTGTAGGGGTGACATGTGGTTAGCATGTCGAGTCCCCCAGCCGTCATAGCTGGTTCCTCAACCTGGAGCCGCTATTTATTGTAGCTACCCAATTGCCTCACGATACTGGGTGGGCACCGGTCCCATACTGGCCGAAATACCATGAGAAAATTTCTTCCCCCATGGAGACTCGAACCAGCGCAAGTCCCGTAGCTCTGTGCCAAGGCTTCCTACCTTAACCGCTCGGCTACGGCGCGGGACTAAATTATGAATTTAAGGGTTTAAAATCCTGACCCCCCACGGGGCTCGAACCCTTGACCTTCCGGCTTGTAGCGCAGTGCCTTAACAAATACGCTACAGCGTGTCCCCAATGTTTTATATATGTTTACTTATTTTCTAGTTGTTAGGTTGATATTTATGGCTGACAATCCGTTTTCCTGCTAATGTTATATAGGCCTATGTCAAATGTAGCTATTCTTGTAGATGTTACATCGGTGGTATTAGCAACTAGCTGATAGTCACTTTCATTAATATTGGCTACAATACAAAACAAAATCGCCACTATGTCCTAAAATATTGGCACTTACCGAAATCATATACAGAAAATATTTTTGTTTTTTTATAGGCCTATAAGTATTTAGAGTATTAAATAATGTTATTATTATTTCTCATAAGACTTTAAATGAGATTCATGCGCAGAACAGCGGGTTACACCAGATGGGATCGGAAAAGGAACACCGATATCTTAAAAGAATTGAAGACTACGCCAATTTTGGAATATATTAAACAGTACCAACTAAATTGGAAACACCATCTTGAAAGAATGAGTTCAAATCGGATCCCCAAAGCTGTTTATAATTATATACCAAGAGGACGAAGATCACTGGGCCGTCCTATGAAACGCTGGATGGAAAATTTTCTATAGGATCGTAACAGGCTTTGGCCTAATACTTGGAAGGAAGAAGAAGAAGATTATTATTTCGCCCAATGAAATACTCGAATGAAGTGTGGAGAATAAAAACAAGTAATAAACTAAATATTTTAATAAAAATATTAGAGTAAATTATATAAAAACACAGAGATCAAATTGATTTGGGCATATTAACGGAATGTCAGGTGAGAAATTGGTGAAGAAGTTCTATATATTGAAGCAAATTGTGGAGAAGACAAAACAAAATCACGAATTAGATAATAAAAAGAAGGAAAAAATATTCAATATGCTCATTACATATTTCACATTCATATTAGAGTTGTGTAATATTGAAACAACATAGTAATTATAATCTTTGTCATCTTTAAAATGTTAGGACCAACCTTGGCTGACATGACTATATCATATGATGTAGAATACCCTAGTAAAATTGTTGCTAGAAACCGCAAGATGATCGGAGGATAATACGAACGAAGAATGGAGGGAAGCTAGGAGAATGTAAGGAGTTTAAATTGGAGAGGGGTTATTGTTGGGCAAAGAGGTAAAGATTGGATTTAGTGACACTAGGAATACTGAAGGAGTTCTCCATGTGTGAGAACTTAGGTTGCTCGGTTGGTATTCGGTAGAGTTGAGGTTCTTATCTCGGGATTCCACGAGGACTTCGTCGGGCAGAATTAATGTGCAAAGAAGTTCTGGTAAATGTAGTTTATTCTTAACTTTTATACACTGCAAGTGATCGTCTATACGAAGTGAATTTATTTAACTGTTTTGACGAAGTGTTTTTTTTTTGTGACTTGATGAAATTATACACGAGAAGTAAGTGACGAGGAGAAGCCTCTCTCGCCTATAGGTAAATTAGTTACTCCCACTACCTCGATCACGTGGACATAAGGTCAGTGCTTAGGCACATATAACGAAACTATAATTGGTTAATGCGCCCTCCTATTTTGATTCCGGGGGTGTTACAAATTTATTATTGGCGATTTACGCCTTCAGAGGTTGGACCTTTTTCCCCGTGCTGGCTTCACGTACAGTCTGGTCACAAACATTAGCTAGGCTTGGGTTTTTTCTTAGGCTGGGTTTTTTCCTAGGCTTCCGACGCTAGAAACTTGCCAAGTTCCCACACTTTTTGCTACGATGTTTGTGTCAGGGTAAAACCCCCGCTTGTACATTAGCTAATGGGTTATGGTTATCCCGCTAAATCAGTTAACTGGAGGCTTAGAAGATATCTCTACTCAATCTGTCGAGCAAAGGATTATTGTCATTAGTAAGTTATTATCATGTGTCAGCCACTTCCGTCTTCACAAAAGAAAGGGTTACATTACCTGAGTTGTCAGTCTTCTTTAATAACTAATAATTTGATTACATTGATGCTGACTTCTTTGGATCATTTTATACGGCCTTTGCTCCTACATAATCAGGTTCCACTCTCTTCCCTGATCAATTTGAATATAAATATGACCTAAGTCCAGTAACTGCTTCATTTAATGATGTTATAATATCATCTGATTATTATTGCCGATAGGGATTTATTTAGATTTACACAGGAGGCTGTATGAATGAATTGCCACAAAATACAACGTAATAGTATATTACGATGCGAGGTTGGGAAGTGATTTCTTCAGAATCGTGGAAAATGTTTAAAAACCGAGCGATAGCGAGGCTTTTAATTTCCGAGATTCTGTAAAACACTTCACAAACGTGCGTTGTACATTATTTTTTTGCGCCATGGTGTTTTCTAAATAATAAATAATAGTAAAATAATACCTTTGTTGAAAATATTTGCGTTCATTATAAACAATTGACTAACGTTAACAGTGCGGAAAATGTTTATTAGTTGAAACTACAGGCGGCAGTAAGACCAATTAGTGATAAAAATGGCGGCAAGTACGTATTTATTGTATTATATTGTTTCAAATAAAGTTCCGATTCCGATTGAGGGTTTTTCCACTTTTCAGCGGTTGCCCTTTTACCAGCCGGCTGCTGGCCCTTCACATCCACATGTGTCAATCACAGAGGTAGATGAACAACAGCCAGTGTAGGGGTGACATGTGGTTAGCATGTCGAGTCCCCCAGCCGTTATAGCTGGTTCCTCAACCTGGAGCCGCTACTTATTGTAGCTACCCAATTGCCTCACGATGCTGGGTGGGCACCGGTCCCATACTGGCCGAAATACCATGAGAAAATTTCTTCCCCCATGGAGACTCGAACCAGCGCAAGTCCCGTAGCTCTCCGCCAAGGCTTCCTACCTTAACCGCTCGGCTACGGCGAGGAACTTCAAATAAAGTTCAGTTCATTTAAAATACAGTGATTTGTTCCGTATAATGAATATTAACACTACCTTTTGGATATTTTTTTGTATATACATTGTATGTAGTATACATAGAAAGCAGTGCTTTTACTTCCCACACGCGTTTTGTAATATGTAATATTACAGTATAGTTATTTTATTACAATATACTTATTTAGGTTGGCAATCATGAAATGTAGGAAGTTAAAGTTTCAATCATGCTGTAAGTACGACAAAACGCACTATCGCGCAAAACAAAAATATGTTTAATTTAATGATAAAAATGTGCAGAAGGCTAAGGATTTTTTTTTTTAAGAATAGCTAAGAATCATTGTGCAATTCATCTGGAAACAAGTGAAAAATGTGATCTGGAAATAGAGAGCTTCTGAATGTCTCACTGACCTTTACTTTTATAGATGTGCATTTTCCTTTTTTAAAAGACGAAATGTACGTCATAGATTGCGAGATGCCAGAGGTCTTACACAAAATGTCCCAATATAAAAATATATCCCTCAATGCTAGATAAATTGCCAAAGAAGTACAGTTCTGCAATATGCATTGAAATGCGTTCTTATAAGTATTTAAATATTTTTGCAGAGCTGTACTCCTGAATGCATGATTATGCATTATGTTGTTAAGACAAACTAAAATACTGTTCTTCCTTAATGTATCTAATATAAATATAAATAAAACTTACAGTTTTATATGACTTTCATATTTATTAAAATACAAATTCGTAAACGCTGTTTCAGTACTTTGTAACATTCTTCAGACGAATTTTATCATTTGTAATCAAGATAAAATTCCCTGTATAATCTACTTCCCTCAAATCATACTTAATGTTATTCTCCCCCCTCATTCTTGGTCAACCAACTGAGCGTTTTCCCTCTAGTATTCCTACAAGAAGCTTCCATGCACGTCTTTCATTCCCCATTCATACCATATGTCCTGCCCATCGCAGTCTACGAGACTTAATTCTCATATCTGGCTTCCTATAATGACCATGTAGTTCACTGTTACGTAATTATTCTCCATTCACCTGGCTGTTCATCTCCCCTTTCGTCCAAATATTTTCCTATGAACTTTATTCTCAAATACTCATAATCTCCTTTCCTCCCTTAAAGTAAGAGTATAGATTTCACATCCATATAATATATTTGGTAGAATAATAGTTTTATATATTTTCAGTTTAACGTTTTTTGAAAGAAGTTGGGTTGTCAAGAGTCTCTGTAATGCATAATAGCACGCATTTCCAGAATTGGGCCCATGTTTAATTTCCTTGTGCATCTCATTTCTGTTTGTGATTATTGTTCCTAGGTATTTGAATTCAGCCACTTCCTCAAAATTTCCCTCATTTGTCATTAGCTATCCATTTCCATTATATAATGTATTTATATGTGTGACCATATATTTAGTTTTATTGATATTTACTTTCAGACCCAATTTCTTAGTGTTAATCAATAGTGTGTATCATATATCAGGTACTTATTTTAATTTATTTACATTTTATGTCAGAGAAATTTTGAAACTGTGACTTAATTCATTGTTCCGCTGATACTATAGGAGGAATAAGCATCAGAGTTCCGAGTTATCGCACATTAAATATTAAGATGAAATCTTGACACAAGGAACACCACAAGACAGCTGAATTTGTGATTTGTGTTCATGGGGGAGCAGGACCCTCCTACTCCGGAAATAAACGTGTCACTATGGATGGTAATATAAGTCTCAACGCTACATCAGATATATGGACTATTAGGTTTGTCAGTATGGAATCTAGCAATTTACACAACTTACCAAGTGCTCTAAGATTCATCAGACAGATATCCAGCTAAGAAGCTCTTAATTAGAAAGCGTCTAGAATTGCTCTAAATTATTAATTCTTTCCTAACGGTTCAATTCGTGGAAATTAGTTTGTATTTCAAGGATGTGCGAATTAATACAATGTAGAGTTCCATTAACTTTTAAATGAAAAGTCTCTCTTATACTCGAGAATGCAAGACTGTCCATTTTCAACTGAAGGATAGAGAGCTATGAACATTTAATGACTATTTAACTCATGCTCCAAATGGGAGTCAATGACCAATCACATTTCAATGATTTTTGTTTTACAAACCATCAGAGTCGTGTTTCACGAAATATTTATCAGTGTTATAATTCCGATCCGATTGAGGGTCTTTCCACTTTTCAGCGGTTGCCCTTTTACCAGCCGGCTGCTGGCCCTTCACATCCACATGTGTCAATCACAGAGGTAGATGATCAACTGCCAGTGTAGGGGTGACATGTGGTTAGCATGTCGAGTCCCCCAGCCGTTATAGCTGGTTCCTCAACCTGGAGCCGCTACTTATTGTAGCTACCCAATTGCCTCACGATGGGGGGGTGGGCACCGGTCCCATACTGGCCGAAATACCATGAGAAAATTTTCTTCCCCCCATGGAGACTCGAACCAGCGCAAGTCCCGTAGCTCTGCGCCAAGGCTTCCTACCTTAACCGCAGTGTTATAATTACCATATTAAAGAAAGCTCCTCCTTTTTAATATTCTGAACAGGTCTGACCATTATTTTGCAGTGACTGAACCCATGAAGAAATACGGCTACCAGATCGTATATATTAGTGCATGAATGTCAACACATGCCGCATGCGGGAGTTAATATAAAAAAATTGTAGCAATTGATTATACCACAACAAAAAAAACACTGTTTGCACTTTCTTAAATGTATTTTTTCCCAGGTAATAATCCCATAAAAATATAATTGTCCATATTTACATCATACGACATCAGAAATTAATTAATATACAGTTTGGTGTGTTTCATTTTTTCTCCACTAGAGAGCATTCTTACTATATTTGCGTTCCTTTGGCAATAAATAGTATGATCTGGTTGCAGTGATAAACAAAAGAAGCAGATGAAGCGTACCTATCGTTTCTCATTTGTTTTCAAACATCGCCGTTTACATTAAATATATAAATATTTTAAAATAACTACAGTTAAAATAATGATTTGTGAGTAAACAGCTTAATTTTATTCGTAAAATAGTCCTAACAAATGCCACTCTTGATTTCCAAATTATCTAGATAAATTCACTCCTCACTTCGTGAGTCGTGAATTAATCGATAATTTGGAAATCACTCGTGGCATTACTTATGATAATTATAAATTTTATTTATTTATGTATGTATACTCAGACACATTAAAAGTTATTGGATCAGGGACATCACTGTCGACTTGAAAAGGAACAATAAGGGCGGGGAAGAGGGTGTTCATATAACCTTAAGCCTAATTAGAATCCTGTCTTTGTTATTTAAATACAGTAAAAGCTCGTTATTCGCAAAACGCCGCGAATACACAAACCGCGAATATTGAATGGTAATTTGTATTGGCATATAGGGAATACGTTCCAAGATTCCAAAATAAAATAAAAATTATCAAAACAAAATCAATTAATGCTAGATTTTGAACAAGTTCTATTAATTATTACTGTCTGGATTAGGCAAGGGCTTAAAGAACTTAGTATGTTTTCCTGTTTTGCCGCTTTTAAAAGGTCTTTCAATTCAGATAGATATTCAGATGTGAATTCAGTGATAGAATTCCTTATTTTGTTTCAGAATTTCTTGATGAATCTTACAGTTGATTCATTTACATCGAAACAGCGTGATATACGCAAAACGACTCGCCAACGCGTAAACGGTTAAGCATTTATATTTTTACTTTAAGCGACAACGCCAGTTTTTTCCGCTTCGGAACTAATTTTCTTTCCTTTTCCTCGACATTATAGATGGGCAACAATACCAAAAGACACGTGTTATTCAATCAAAATTATTGCAACGAATGACAAGTTGAAACTATACAACACCGATCTTGGCGTGGGCTGCATTTATCAACAGACATAGCGACACGTGAAATACGACGGCGGTGGCTTTTAACAACGGTTTTTAGGCTTAGTGACAATGAGGTTTATCTTATTTATATAATCGTCCATTTGGTTAGAATCACTATTTGTAAAAGCCGCATTGGCACGTGCCTGCAGTAACAAAAAAGTTGCCGATGCGTTAATAAAAGATACTAATCCTTCTAATATACCGACTGAATCCGCGAATAAAGAAATTTTTAGCCGCGAATACACGAACTGTGTAGCAATTTTTAACCCGCGAATAAGGAGCTTTTACTGTAAACATGTAAGCCAAATGTAACATTATTAATAACTATACGTAACTTAATTAATGTAAAATGTAATTGTATTGTTATCTACTGTCTTGTCTTTTTGTTTTGTTTACTTTATATTTAACTATATGTTAATTTATTGATATGGTCTGTCAACAGCACATACGGCTTGCTGCCTGTGCGATCTATATTTGTAAATAACATTGTATTTATCTTACTATTGGTCTAATAAAATCTACTAGGCCTACTAGTTAACACAAGCTACAAATGAAGTAACATACAAGCAACAAATACACAAAATAAACATGTTGGATACTGGCATCATCGAACCCGGAGATTCAAACTCTCCACACAACCCTTTCCTGATCTAATGTTTTACAATTATCCCCGTATAATTTACCTCCCTCAAATCATGGTTAATGTTATTCATCCATCTCATTCTTGGCCTATCTACTAGCCTATTTCCCTCAAGTTTTCCTACAAGGAGTTTCCATGTCCATCTTACATTCCCTATTCATCCCAACCCTCAAGTCATGGTTAATACTTTTCTACCACTTCATTTCTGACCTACCTACTGGGCATTTTCCATGTCCCTCTCTCATTCTCCATTCATGCCACATGCCCTGCGCATCGCAGTCTTCGGCACTTGAATGTTCTTTTTAGGTTAAGATTCGTATAATTTGACTGGCTCCTTCGTCGAGCCATTTACATATATTTGTGGATGTTAACAACTATCGGACCAACTCTAATGATTTTTTGTATATTTTGTGGTGGTGATGAATTCTATATCTTAGTTGAGAATTATCGTAAGTAATGCCACGAGTGATTTCCAAATTATCGATAAATTCACGACGTGAGGAATTTGGAAATCAAGAGTGGCATTTGTTAGGAAAATTTAACGAATAAAATTAAGCTGTTTACTCACAAATCATTATTTAAATATAGTTATTTTAATATATTTATATATATAATGTAAACGGCGATGTTTGAAAATAAATGAGAAACGATTGGTTTGCTTCTTTTGTTCGTCACTGCAACCAGATCATATTATTTATTGCCAAAGAAAAGCAATATTATAAGAATGCACTCTAGTGGAGAAAAAATCAAATACATCAAACTGTATATTAATTCATTTCTGATGTCCTATGATGTAAATATGACAATTATATTTTTCTGGGAAAAAAATACATTTAAGAAAGTGCAAACAGTGGTTTCTTTTTTTGGTGGTATGATCAATTGCTACAAATGTTTTTATATTAACTCCCGCATGCGGTATGTGTTGACATTCATGCACTATATATACAATCTGGTAGCCGTATTTCTTAGAGAGTCGGTCACTGCAAAATAATGCTATGACCTATTCTGAATGTTAAAAAGGAGGTGCTTTCTTTATTATGATAAACTTAAGTTGGTATATTCTAGGCGAAACACGACTGTGATTGGCCGTAAATAAAAAAATCATTGTAACGTGATTAGTCATTGACTCCCATTTGGGGCATGAGTTAAATAGTCCCATGTAACTATAAGGCAACGACGATACAGGAAGGTGATATTTTCATATATTTCTTGTTATTTACTAAATAAATGATCATATCAATGAAAATGTTAACAGTGATTGAATTTCTATGAATAATTTGGGTACTTACGTTAAGTGATGACTCCAGTTTGAGAAAATCAGTTTGACCACTGGATGATTCAACATGCTGACTACATGTCACTATATACTGGCTAGAAAATCGTCCCACCTCTGACATTGACAAACATGGATGCGATTCCAGCAGTCAGAATGTGACCCAAGGATCTTCTAAGCCTGTAACGTCATGAAGATAAAGTAAAATTAAGATAACAGGGCAAAACGCCCATGGACGCGTTAACGAAAGGACCTACAACAAATAGCAATTGACGCGAGGCGAAGATGGCTACACTCCAGCCAACTTTCCTTCTAGAAGATTCCGGTACTCATTTTATAGGGAGAAGAGTAACTCCCTGAGTAATTGTAATGAAGATGCTTCGAGTGAGATGACTTTGGTAATGATTTTGAGGAACAAACAAACTTTTCATAACCTCCTGAATATGTCTGGAATAAAAGACGAAATGTTGTTTCATCTACCCTCGCCTCCAAGAAAAGTTGATTGCAAGAATCGTGACAACGACTGTGAAAGCTTATGAGACTATAAATATAACTCTAAGTTTAGAATGTCCTTTTTTTATTTGTTATGATAATAGAGTTATGAAAACTAAAACTTTCATGATAATGGAGATTACAAAGAGCAAAATAAAGCTGGAAGCTGAGAATGCGAACTTTCGAGTTTTTGAACCGTAACGTTGGTACAGCACCTTTAACCTCATTATGAATTGTGGGACTTTGTGACGGGAATATTGAGTGAATCACGAAAAGCCAGCCTCATTTCTACATCTGTTCCACGTCCGATCCTCGTTTATTTATAAACAATGTTCTGAACTTGTGGTCAAAATTGCAAACAAAGCAAAATCCATTTATCAATATCAACATTTTACAAAATGTGTATATTAACATAATTATTACATTTAGAATGGTAATCAGACAACGAAATTAGGTCTAAATGTATTTTTATAATTGATATAAGCGATGATGCAGTACTATTGGGCGACAGCGAGGAGATACTAAAGGCCAACATACACACACTATTGAGTAACACTACGAAATTAAGACTGGAAGTAATATCAATAAAACTAAATATATGGTCACACACAGAAATACATTATATAATGGAAATGGACAGAATGACAAAAAAATGAGGGAAATTTTGAGGAAGTGGCTGAATTCAAATACCTAGGAACACTAATCACAAACAGGAATGAGATATAGGCTACAAGGAAATTAAACATAGGCTCAATTCTGGAAATGCCTGCTATTATGCATTACAGACACTCCTGACTTCCCAACTCCTTTCAAAAAACGTTAAACTGAAAATATATAAAACTATTATCTTACCAGTTATATTATGTGGGTGCGAAACACGGTCTCTTACTTTAATGGAGGAAAGGAGATTACGAGTATTTCAGAATAAAGTTCTTAGGAAGATTTTTGGGCCGAAGAGAGATGAACAGACAGGTGAATGGAGAAGACTGCATAACAGTGAATTTCATGGTCTTTATAGGAAGCCAGATATAATGAGAAAAGTTAAGTCTCTTAGACTGCGATGGGCAGGACACGTGGCACGAATGGGGAATGAAAGACATGCATGGAAGCTCCTTGTAAGAAAGCCAGAGGGAAAACGCCCAGTTGGTAGACCAAGAATAAGATGGGAGAATAACATTCACTATGATTTAAAGGAAGTATATTATATAGGGAATGATTGGAAAACATTGGTTCAGGATAGGGATGTATGGAGAGCTTATGTCCACGCGGCCATGAACCTACTGGTTCGATAGTGCCAGTGAGTTAGTTAATGTATTAGAAAAAATAGCGTTTTACATAGTTTTCGTTATTTTCAATTAGTTTCAGAAGAATGTTTATATTTGGCTTGTAGACACAATATGGTATCCCGAAGCGGTTGGGTCATTTAAAATGTAGATCTGTTAAACTGTATAACATAATCAAAATATTAATTCCATACAATTTTTGTATTTGAATTAAAATATTATAATGTATTATTGTAATTTAGCCACAGTAAAGAAAAACAAAATGGCGTTAAAAATGTAGATCGCGAGCGTTTTTTTAAAAAGCGAAGAAAGGACTGAAATAAGAAGATTTAGGGTGGCAGAGAATAATGAATATTAGCGACACTGGTTTAAATGGAAGCAGGAAAATTTACAGAGATAGGAAACTAACGATGTAATCAATCGTAACTAAAATATTTTTTTTGTTTTTTTGCGCGATAGGTGCCGTTTTTGTCGTACTTACAGCACTGGCGACCCATGATTGAAAAGTTCAACTTCCTACCTTTCGGAGTTTGCCAACCTAAATAACTACATTGTTAATGAAATAAACTATACTGCAATAGTACATATTACAAAAACGCGGGTGCGACGTAAAACCACTTGCCCTCTATGTATATTACATACAATGAATATAGAAAAAAAATATCCAAAAGGTAGTGTGTACATTATACAAAACAAATCACTTCAAACTGCATTTTAAATATACTGAACTTTATTTGAGACAATATAAAACAATGCATACGTATTTGCCGCCATTTTACGCTAAATAGTCTCACGGCCTCCTGTTATTTTATCACTAAATGGTGTCACGCCTCCTGCTGTTTTAACTAATAAACATTGTCCACACTGTTAACGTTAGTTGTTTTTTAATGAACGCAAATATTTCCAACAAAGATATTATTTTACTATTATATATTATTTTGAAAACACCATCGCGCAAAAAATAAATGTACAACGCACGTTTGTAAAGTATTTTACAGAATCTCGGAAATTAAAAACCTCGCTATCGCTCGGTTTTTAAACATTTTCTTCAATTCTGTAAAAACCACTTCCCAACCTCGCATCGTAATATACCATTAATCCATTGATTTTAAATAATAGAAATATCCAAATCTAATCTAGACGATTAAAAAAAAAGCACACTATACCAATTCCGGGCTAAATTCCTGTTGTGCTGTAAACAAACTTGTATAAAGTATTACTTTGCCGACTCTGTCTATAAGGGGAACCGTGGAGCTACTTTTACCCGCCATATGACTGAAATGTGTACGGAACTGTCATCAATAGAAATATTGTTCTTAGGCAACATCGTATTTTATGGGAAATAAGGTTGAATACTGAATTGTATTTATAAAATTTCACTTTTAAGAGGGCGGGATATAATTTGAATTGGAATATATCTAAATTGCAATCTTAACAGATTGAATTAAAGTAAGATGGTACCAGTAATTAGGAACTTCCTTTTCTTATTTATTTATTTACGACTAAAATTATATATGGGCCTACCCTAATCAGACGTTTACGCTTTTTCCATGATGTCTAAAGTTATTCTTTATTTAAAATTTCATTATGAGAAGAATTTATGTTCCATGCTGACTCACCTGTAAATTTTGCTGTTATTTTCACCACATACTCAACGGCTAATGTCGGATATTTTTTACTAAACTGTTTGAAAATATTCAAAATAATTTGTTTCTTTCCGCTTTCAATTACCTTCCTTTCCAATGTCTTACAATTCTAGAAATTGGAAATCACTCGTGGCATTACTTATGAAAAAAAATAATAAGTTAAAATAATCTGCGGATAAATGTTAATATAATCAGATATCAACAGCGATTCTGTTGCAGGAAAACATTCGGAAATGTTTATTCCAGGTGTTAATTTAGTTGTACAAGGAATAATTCCTATAAATTCTTCCATATATATGTAATGATACAGTACTTGTAATTCATAATTTCTATCGGTGTTTATTTGTAAGTAAGATAGAATGAAGTCCATGTTTATAAATGTTATGAAAACTAATTAATATAACATTAACACTTGTGTTCCACATATCTACAAGCTGTCGGAAGAAAAAAAGAGAGCTTGTCGAGGACTTCAAACTGTATTCATAAATCAAAACTTGAGGCGATGTATTTGTCTCGTTTTATTACAACACTATCTTTATCGGAAAGTATAATAATTTTCAAAAACAACGTTAATTACGATGCAAAACAGAGTTTACTATACCATAATTATTTTCTTTTAATAAAGTTTGAAACGGATTTTCTCAACCTCATTGGAATGACTGCCTAGGTATTTTTTCCTTATTCATTCCATTCATGTTATCAATCCAATTTTATCTACAATTCGTGACTTTATCCAATAAAGACTACACTTTTAATTCTTCCCTTACATCTTCACTTATAATTCTGTAAAATTTTGTACGTCCTTTAACTTGTCTGAGGAACATCTCCGCCGTCTGTATTCTATCTTTCTGTTTTTTCGTTGGAGCCCAAGTTTCATATTCATATAATATTGTGGGAATTGCCATTACTTTATACATTTTTGTTTCCTTTTTAATTTTATTCTTGAACGTTCTTTGTATTGTTGGGTTAAATATCAGGAATGCATTAGCCGCTTCTCTCTTGTAACGATGTCGTATTGTTATATCCTTAACTGAGAATATTCTGTTAGCAATAGGAGATGAAACATTTTCAACGACTATGCTCAAATGACCCGATCTCTTCATTGATTAAGGATAATAGAGACTGACAACCATGTAGAATTTATCAAAAAAAAAGTTGTGAATTACTCTGGCAACACTAGCGCCAACACACTTCTTCCCCTCATATTCTACTTTGTCATGCTATATTTTATTTAATGAACAATAAGCCCCCGACTATAGCTAAACCACCCTGGATGGTTGTTTTCAGCGTGTATTGCATCTCACGACGCCGACGTGAGACTTCTTGAATGGAAGTTGTGGGTGAACGTCCTAGGAAGACATGATACAGATCGGACTGCATGTTGGAAATGATACCTACGTGCTGGTCATATGGAAATGTACTTTGCACTCTATGAACCTCGTGTCGTTAATCGCGTGATCGTGCCTCGGTGTAGGACGCAAGCTTTCTCAAGCAAAACACTTTCTGGTAGACTTGCTTCCCAAATTTACTTCTACGTCGTTCGTTAGCATCTGATTGTTGAAGTTACTAATGAGTTAAGATAAACTAGTTTATCGATCAATTATAATTTAATATACAGCTATTAAATATATACACATACCAATTTATTATTTTTTTCAAACAAAAATATGTAAATTAGGTAAAATACACAGTAATAACAACTAGTTAGGCACTTCTAAGCAGAGATCTTGTTCCAGAACTGTGAAATAAATATACAAATTGTAATGAATCATTAAAATAAATAAAAAACATAAAACTAAATGTTTATGTATTGACTTAGGCTTTCACGACTGGAGTTGCTATGATGATCTTGAAGAAGATTTCCGGGCATCCTTGAGGATGCCAGACGCAGTCTCTGGCGAAACGTCGGCGAACTTCAAGTCTCAAGACCACGGCCTTACAGCCCGGAAATCTTCTTAAAGATCATCATACTAAATGTGTTTTCTTCTAAAACAAAATAAATATTTTATATAGGCCTACGATTATAAGAAGTGCAATGACATACGGTGCATAAACATGGGAATTAAAATCTAGAATAATAAGTAGGCTACATTACATCCTGCGGAAATTGATTTTTGGAAGCGTTCAGCCGGAGCTTCTACAAGAGATAAAATAAGAAACAGTGTAATTAAAAGAGTGGATTTTATAAAGAAATGCGAACAATTTAAATGGTATGACCATGTAAAAAGAACGACAGAAGGCAGATTCCCAAGAAGAATACTAGAATGGGTGTCATTCGGTGGTAGAAGAAGAATAAGAAGAAGAAGACTGCCAAAAAATAACAGAGTGATGGTGTTTGTTTTGAACAGCCTGAGTGAAAAAGGATATGTAAAAATGGAGATTGGAATGACAGAGATGTGGAAGAGAATGACAATTTTATAATTGGGTGCAGGAAGATGTGAAACATTGTGAAATCTGCTAAATAATAAAATAAATGGAAATACTTTAGAACATGTGACGCGGAAAAAGTTTCTAAGTTCTAATCATACACCAATGCGCATGAGCCAACGGACGCAAAGCAGTTTACACTATGAAATCAGGGATGCAGCTAACATATACACGATATCTGAATAAACCTAAAAGGTAACCTAACACAACTTAATTACTCTAACCTGTGAAATAATGCACTCTGATTTTATTTACTGTAAGTTAATTAGTGCAGACTCAATGTTGGCTGCACCGGAACACAGAATATTCGTTAAAATCAATATGGCTGTCACGTCTTTATGTAGTTCAATATCGTGGAAAGTATATTCAAATAATCGTTAGAAAACATGTAAAAATCATAGTAAATGGTGGGAAATAACTTTAAAAATGAACCTCCAAGAATAAAACTTGACAGGAATTTATGAAGGAATTAAAAAAGTCGCGTCATAGGTTGTAAAGTTTATCCAAATAAATAAGTAAATAAATGAATAGATAAAACTAATGTCATGAAAACGAAAACAGCTATCCATTTACAAGTAGGTCCTAATATAATTTTTAGCTATTTTACAATAATTTAACCTAACTAAAATTAATATGTGAATGTCTCACACACTATTGCCCGTTATATATTTTGGGGTATTAGTTTTTATATATGGAGTTTTAAGATAATCAATAGAAGGAAAAATCACATCCTGTTAAGGAAATCTTAAGGACCTGTTCTATATGCAGCCTTTACTTATGGACACAATCATGCGCAAATTATTTTTATTGTTTAAGTAAAATTAGTAATAGCAGGGCAATTCTGTTCTAGCAACAAACCCTCTACCAGTAGAACTTTTAACAAAATGTATTCTTTATAATATGAAATAAATCGTTTAAATAAAATTTAATAGCCTTGCCACGGAGTCTCCTGGGCTTTTAAGAGATATTTACATACCTAAGGTTCGGAACCATTTGTCCATTTTGGTTATATTGCGTTGGGTAATTTTTTTTCACAGGGTTGAAAGAAAATATTTTTTTTGTAGATCTCTAAACACAACGAAAAATTACTATTTTGATGTTTTTGATGCTATGCCAATATTTATCTGATAACTAAGGAACTACACGCAGTTAGTTGCCTTAAATATGTTATATTGTAAATTTTCGCGGATAGACCCTAATTAAGAAAAGTCTTGGATTTTTCTAGTATATTGTAGATTTATTCGCGGTTATAAGTATGATTAAGAAAGGTTTCTTGAGTTTTCAGCGTATATTGTAAATTTTCGGGGATGTAAGTAGGTATGATTAACAAAGGTATTGGGTTTTCCGCGAACCAACAAACCTTTATATATATATATATATATATATATATATAGGTATATATGTGTGTGTGTATTTAATTAGATCTGAGGTAGGCCTACTATATTTGAAACATAACACAGTGTGTGTGTGTGTGTGTGTGTGTGTGTGTGTGTGTGTGTGTGTGTGTGTGTGTGTGTATTTAATTAAATCTACCAGATTTGAAACATATCACAGCAAATTTTCATGCTATGCTTTGAAGCTTTACTAGGGAATTACAGAATTACAGGTGTGATAGCTTTCCACACCCATGAAGAATGGTGATGATAAGGAAGATGATGATGATCGGATGATTTTCGGGGACTGTTGGGCCCTAAGCTTCCTAACATTAGTCTTACAGGCAAGGAAAAACCCCGAAAAAACCTGTTCCGACCGGGAATCGAACCCGGCCCACTAAGTGACAAGGCAGCATGCTACCTCGAGACCACAGCGGCGGACTATATATATATATATATATATATATATATATATATATATATAATGTGGCGTGTGTGTAAGTGTGTGTGTGTGCGTGCGTGGTTAATTAGATCTAAAGTAGGCCTACTAGATCTGAAACATATCACTGCAAACTAGTTTTAAGTATGTTTGCTTGTCTGGATTGTTAATACTGCGATTTAGCTACCAAAGTTGCAAAATGTTTGCATTGTAACTGTGCGAGTCAATTTTCTCCATCTGCTTGGTTTATCTTTCGGATTACATGAAACTCTCTCGACCGGGCATCGATAAATCAGGACTGGAAACACGTACACTGGGCAAAGTCACTGGACTTTTTTTAAATTCAATATCCGACAGATGTTGAGTCACAGAGATACAACAGAATAATTCGGCTTGAATTCATCATTACAACAGAATTTATTACTAGAGTGTGTATTTCAATAAAAAAAAGTTACGTACCAGCCATCAATTTACTTTTCAGTAAATATACATTGCTCATTTAAAAAGAAGAAAATAGAGCCCAGTTACACTGGTAGAGTAAAAATTAAAAACTAAATGAATAGCATGTAGTCAGAAGGAAGCTACCATATTTTCTTTTTCCATAACTCTAACTCACTGGCACTATCGAGCCCATAGGTTCATGGCCACGCGGACATAAGCTCTCCATACATCCCTATCCTGAGCTAATGTTTTCCAATCATCCCCTGTATAATCTACTTCCCTTAAATCATAGTTAATGTTATTCTCCCACCTCATTCTTGGTGTACCAACTGGGCGTTTTCTCTCTGGTTTTCCTACAACAAGCTTCCATGCACGTCTTTCATTTCCCATTCGTGCCACATTTCCTGCCCATCGCAGTCTACGAAACTTAACCGTTCTCATTTATCTGGCTTCCTATAATCACCATGTAATTCACTGTTATGTAAGTCTTCTCCATTCATCTGTCTGTTCATCTCTCGTTAGTCCAAATTTTTTTCTAAGAATTTTATTCTCAAATACTCATAATCTCATTTCCTCCCTTAAAGTAAGAGTCCATGTTTCGCATCCATATAAAATAACTGGTAAAATAATAGTTATATATATATATATATATAATATAATATAATATAATATAACTGGTAGAATAATAGTTATATATATATATATATATATATTTCTACTAGTCTTATTATCTTTTTCTTCTTCCTTCCAAGTATTAGGCCAAGGCCTGTTACGATCCTATGGATGCGAAACATGGACTCTTACTTTAAGGGAGACTAAATTCCCATTACAGACGTTGAGGACATGGAGTGGGGACCAAGACAATTACGTTTAGCATTTAGCATAGGAACTCATGTCCGGAAATGAATAGTTTTCCTTCTACACGCAAAATACAACAACACAAGCTCAATTCTGCCGCATTCTCGGCGCCAAAGACCTTGCACATTCTCCCGAATTGACCTCGCTAGATTATTACCTGTGAGGTAACATAAAATCATTGATTTACGAGTCTCCTGTGGCATCCGAGGAAGAACTATAGCTTCGGCGGATGCTGCAGGACCATGGATTGGTGATCCAGAATTTGGTACGGAGGTACCGTATCTGTGTTGACGGAGGTGGTCGTCACAACAAACCCTGCTTGTAAGTGGACCCAGACGACAAGCAAGACGCGTCAGAGAGAGCAACATGCGTTGTGGTTTTTGCGTGTAGTGGAAAGCGGTACGTTTTCGGACATGAGTTCCTATGCTACCACCTTCGCCCCCATTGCACGTCCTCAAGTCTGTAATGGGAATTTAGTTACACCTGTATACACATGATATAAATTGAATAATTGTGAAATGTCCAAAAGACTAAACGTTCTCGCTCGGTTACAGTTCAATCCATTACTACCGATGCCGTTAAGTTTATTTACTTTCGCAATAGATCCATGATATTAATCTAGAATCTCTTTTTATCGGCCTATTTGTTTATTTTATACGTTTCATACGTATTATCTTTACTTATCTTGTTATATAGGGCCTATATATATATATATATATATATATATAATGCCAAAAAATTAATTATAACATGGATAAAGTGTCACTGCTATAAAGTAAAAATATTCTAGTAATCCATCCATAGTACTTCTGCCCGAAGGCAGGTCCTTCACTGCAATCATAGCATTTTCATGCTATGCTTGTAGCTTTACTAGGGAATTGTAGGTGTGGTAGCTTCCCGTTGCTTTCCACACCGATGAAAGATGATAACGATATGATAATGATAAGGATGATGATGATCGCCATATGATTTCGGGGACCGTTTGGGCCTTAACGTTTTCCTGACATTTGTCTTACAGGTGAGGAAAAACCCCGATAAAACCTCACCCAGAAAAACTGCCTCGACCGGGGATCGAACCCGGGCCCGCTGCTTGACAAGGCAGCACGCTACCTCTCAGACCACAGCGGTGGACTACAACTAGTAATAATGGAGAAAAAGAATATATATATATATATATATATATATATATATATATATATATATATATATAAAGATTGATGAGTGTTTGAATTGTATTTGCCTGGTGGTGTAATGGATAGCACGCTGGGGTATGAACCCAGAGGTCCGGGTTCAAATCCCGGTCAGGCATTTATTTTTCTTATCATGTCATATTAAGCTTGCATTGCTCAATGTCAAACATTTAATTAAAACATCGATAGAGCGTCACTGCTATACAGTGAAAATATTATCTTTATTTTGCTTACTTGTTATAGTCAGCTACTAGATGGCAGTAAAGACCGAGTTCTCGCGACATCTAGTAATGGAGAATATTAATATATGAGAAATATGAGTGTTGGAATGGATTTGCCTGGTGGTGTAATGGATATCACGCTGGGGTACCAACCCAGAGGTCCGGGTTCAAATCCGTTTTGGCATTTATTTTTCTTATAATGTCATATATATATATATATATATATATATATATATATAAGTGTGTGTGTGTGTGTGTGTGTTTGCACTTATTGTTTTTATTTTTTTATTTTAATACCCTGGCTAATAGTATAGCATAGTTACGATTATCTTAACATGCTTATTTTATTTTAAGCAGTTAATATTATAATGTAACTATTTTTATAATAAATTGTGTACTGATTTATTTATGGATTGGGGGGTCCGTGGCGCAAGCGGTTAGACGGTCGCTTCTCACCGGTTCAGAGATCGAGTCTCGGTCAGTCCATGTGGGTTTCGTAGTGGACAAAACGGAGCGTGGACAGGTTTTTCTCGAGGTTTCTCCGGTTTTCCACTGCCACAAATTTAATTTCAACATTTCTCCATACTCATCTCATCCATTTGGTTTCACTTCGTTCATCCGCCTCTGTGACGGTGCGTAAGGTTGGTCGGCCGGCACCCTTGCAGTTCACAGACCTCTATAAATATAGGGGCTTCATCTCATCACTCGACTCGACCCTGAGTTGAACACGAGATGAGGGTATTTATTTATATTTGTTTATATTTCATTTATAGATTTTGATAATGCATATACAAACGGAATTTCCCTTGACTGACAAGAACCACGAAAATTGCAATTTTATCTCTTCTCTAATAAATCGGTTAGCTTTCACCCAGTGCGGATATTTGTATTTCTCAGGTCTAGCCGTAGCGCAGTGATTAAGGCACTGCGCTACAAGCCGGAAGGTCGAGGGTTGAAGTCCCGGTGGAATCAGGATTTTTAAACTGACCCAAACCTTCAGGCGGCACTATGGCCCTGGGGTCGACTCAGCCTCTAACGGAAATGAGTATCGGACGCCTGTTCTAGGGGTAAAGGCGGTCGTCACGCAGGGCCGACAACGTGGCTGTCATCAAGTGCCGATTGTCTAGAAAAAGTAGGAGCCTAAACCTCCTACTACCCGAACGGTCTCCCGAGGCCTGTAGTGGAATTACTTTACTTACTTACTCACTGGCACTATCGAACCCGTAGGTTCATGGCCGCGCGGACATAAGCTCTCCATACATCCCTATCCTGAGGTAATGCTTTCCAATCATCCGCTGTATAATCTATTTCCCTCAAATCATAGTTAATGTTATTCTCCCACTTCATTCTTGGTCTACCAACTGGGCGTTTTCCCTCTGGCTTTCCTACAAGAAGCTTCAATGCTTCAAAGTCTTTCATTCCCCATACGTGCAACATGTGCTGCCCATCGCAGTCTACGAGACTTTGGCATGGGTTCCCTGAAGTAATACCCGCCCGGAGAACCGAATGGGGGACTATTTGACCTCCGGAAAATTTTACCCCAGTTGAACCCATGTCCGCATTTCTTGACGGTTGTATTTTTACGGTGAAAGATCGTCACTCTTTCGACCAAGGTACTTTTTTCGTCTGGCTTATCACCTTGGACCAGTCCGGCATGGGTAACCCTATCGGCAGAAATGCTACCGCCGGCATAGCTCTCAGGATCATTTAAGCACGTAAGCCACTCCACCACGAATTACTTTACTTTACTTTAATAAAAGAAGAAAAAAGTTGGTAGCAACTCAGTAAATTCTTTTGAAGGTTGAAAGTTCAAATCCTGCATCTATGCGATATATTCTTAACTTGTCGAAATCCAAAGTGCTCAAATATTATCTCAAGTCTAATCTGGTGTAACCATTATAAATAGCTATAGACTAATGAAAAAAAAAGTATATTGAAAATGTAATTAATCTACCCTATGTTTTCATGTAAATATGTTGTAACGTGCAGGTAGCCTTTTCACAAAGCAAATTGCCCTTGTGTTATGCATATTAAGTTAATATAAACTTCATTATCATGCAGAGACCAGTAACAATTCTGCATTATATCAATCACGAAGATCGATCAATCATTGCACAAGTAATTGTATATTTCCCTCTACAATACAAATCCCATTAATTACGCTGAGCATTCTACAATTCAATTGAAGAATTTCTAACTAACTCCATACCAATTTGGTCAAGATGTCGTGAACTTACAAGACGTTCGAGATGTAATTAAGAAATATCAATAAATTACTCAACTGTACTATTTACATTACATCTTCAAATTGTTTCGTTACAATGCGATACCAGTACATCATGGAGAATTTGTTATTCTTTACTTTGTAGCATCTCAACCATTTAGAAAATACAGTCCAGAAATCAGTAACTATGAACATACATTGTGTTCTGCTCAAGAGCAGGTCTTTCACTGCAAACTCAGCATTCTCCGCTCTTTTCTTAACTCGGCTTTCCTTTTTGTATCCCCATACAAACCATTTATTTTAATATTGTCTATCATCTGATATTTTTTTTGCCTCTAACCTTCTTTACGTTGACCATTCCTTCTAGGGCATCCGTCAGCAGGCCGTTTCTTCTTAGCCAGTGGCCAATCCAATTTCTTCTTCCTCTTCTTTATGAGTTCCAGCATTGTTCTTCCTTCACCCACTCTGTCTAGCACATCTTTATTATTTTTTTTTACAGCTTTACTAGGAATATATAGGTGTGGTAGCTTCCCGTTTCTTTCTCTCTTTTGCATCTTAAAATATCTTAAGAAGGTCCCAGCTTGGAGGTGAGGAGAGTGAATTTGGCTAAGGTAGACCCTATGCACTTCACCGAAATACACCCCAGAGGTTAAATATCAATTCCATCAGGGTTTTTGACCAGATCAAAGATCCAGAAATCCCAATTAGCCTCTGCTCCCCCCATGAAAATGTTGGTAGGAATTGCATACGGCAAACACGATCAATCTACCTCATATAGGCCTACTTCGGATTAAAAATGTCAAAATATTAAAATTTGTACTTGAAATATCAGTTGTCAACAAATCAAAATTAATTAATTAATTAATTAGTAAAGGTCTTTCAGAATTTCTTGTTCCATCCTCAGCAGCTCGGGAAGGTGGAAGAAGTTCTGAAAGACCTTTACTATTTTAGTTAATTTTCATTTATTGTGGACAACTGATATTTCAAGTAGAAATTAAAATATTTTATACTTTTTACATAACCTCTACGGTAGTTCATAATGTATTTTAAAAGTATTGACACTTTACATTACAAATGCGTGGGTTTTTCAAATACAAAAGTTTAATCATGGATTACTTTAAAATGACCATTAAGGTGAAATTTTATTTAAATTGTCTATTGTAATTAATTTGTATTCTATCTAACAAATTATAAAAACAATGGAAAAACGTGTTTCATTCGATACTCATTTATAAATGTAAGTTAAATCAGACCAATACGCACTTATCAATATAAAGTAACTTAAAGTGATAAACCAATAATACTAAAAATTAAAATCTGCATACTTACATTACTTTCATCCTGGATTCTTGTTGTATAGAATGTTTCAGAATGAAATCGCATATAAATATTGTGATCGGTAATTCCTCTTTAGAGGATGAAGAAGGCCTACAATTCAATGGTATTAATAAGCTGTTAGTTTATGCTGATGATGTAGTACTATTGGGCGATTGCGAAAAGATACTAAAGGCCAATGCGCACACACTACTGAGTAACACTAAGAAATTGGGACTGGAAGTAAATATCAATAAAACTAAATATATAGTCACGCATAGAAATACATTATATAATGGATGTGGACAACTAATGACAAATGAGGGAAATTTTGAGGAAATGGCTGAATTAAAATACTTACGGACAATAATCACAAACAGTAATGAGATGCACAAGGAAATTAAACAAGCTCAATTCTGGAAATGCGTGTTATTATGCATTACAGAGACTCTTGACGTCCCAACTCCTTTCAAAAAACGTTAAACTGAAAATGTATAAAACTATTATTCTACCAGTTATATTATATGGATGCGAAACATGGACTCTTACTTTAAGGCAGGAAAGGAGATTACGAGTATTTGAGAATAAAGTTCTTGGGAAAATTGTTGGACTAAAGAGAGATGAACAGACAGGTGAATTGAGAAGACTTGCATAACAATGAATTACATGGTCTTTATAGGAAGCCAGATATAATGAGAACGGTTAAGTCTCGTAGACTGCGATGTGCAGGACATGTGGCACGAATAGGGAATGAAAGATGTGCATGGAAGCTGCTTGTAGGAAAACCAGAGGGAAAACGCCCAGTTGGTAGACCAAGAATGGGGTGGGAGAATAACATTAACTATGATTTGAGGGAAGAAGATTATACAGGGGATGATTGGAAAACATTGCATAGGGATAGGGATGTATGGAGAGCTTATGTCCGCGCTGCCATGAACCTAGGGGTTCGATAGGGCCAATGAGTTAGTTAGTTATGTAAGTTAAATCAGACCAGCACTTACAATCAGTATAAAGTAACAAAATGATAAACCAATAATATTAAAAATTTAAATCTGCATACTTACATTACTTTCAACCTGGATTCTTGTTGTATAGAATGTTTCAGAATTAAATCGCATAAAAATACTGTGATCAGTAATTCAGGTATGTAGGTCTATTCCAAATTTGGTGATAGGATCTATAATATTTTTGTAAATAAGTGTTAATTTTTTTAATTGTTAGTGTGTTGTTTATTTAAAATAATCCAAAATATATGCGTTAATTCTTATTTTAAATAGTTTATAATATTAATGCACTTTATGCTTCCTGTGAAAGCAGGACTGAAAAATTAAAAGTATGTCGTGTTTATAATACGAAAATCACTTTATTTTATGAATACTGCACTAAAGGAATAAGGAATCACTCAAGAAGCATCCTATCGAAAAAATAATAATAATTCGCATTTCTTTATTATACAAGGTGGCCCATAAAAAAAGGTAACAGAAATTATATATCGTTTGTAACATACATTTGTATTTTCTTTAGGGAAAGAAGATTAAGAAGTGGATATTTTATACATATTATCAGGATGGTAGAGCACATGAAAGAAGTCAAAGCCAATAACGGAAGAACACTTAGTTGTACGACAATCATTTGTGTCCACAAATATTTTGATTACTTTTTTATGGATCAGCCTATATGTTGCACGTTTCTACAATCTACCTAACTCTAAAATTTACGTTCCTATGTTTATGATTTCACAAATTTAAGCAAATAAATCCGTTTCCAGTTATATGCATCAAAACGTTTAAATGGAGATGGAAATCAGAAGACGTGCAATCCAAACACACATATGGCAGCCTTCATGTGTCTAATCAACCCCCCGAAACTGTTTACAGAAGACAGGCGACTGGCTAATGACTTCCGTATGTGTCAGTCAGATTTTCTATGTATAACATTATGGGTCAGATGTGATGGGAGTGTTCCATCTTGCTTGGAATTACCATCACCAAAGTTAAAGATGACTTTCAGCTTTCAGACCATCTCTCTCTGGATTCTAAACTTGTTCCACAGAGTTGTGTGGAGTGTGGGCGTGCCCAATAGAACCCATTTTCACTTCGGATTAGTATAAACTTCTTGCTAATCGATATCACGATTATACTGGGCTACAAAAAATAAACTTTTTTTTGTCTCAGAAAGAAAAATATGTGTTTCTGATAGTATTTTTCTCCTCAATTCAATTGTTATATCGGTTTTTCTCCATCACGCAAGGATTCCGAGAGAGAGGCATTTATAATTTCAAACACTTTAATATTTTCTACATTCGTAACTACACAATATTCGAACATTCGGACTCACCTAGAAAGTAAGAAGTGACGATTTTCTGCTATATTTCGCCTGTGGAGCATCCCTCTTGATGGTCCAACAATAATCGGCCAGCATATTAGGATTCCATTTGCCTTGATATCTCTTTTCCATAGCTGAAATCTCCTGTTGAAAGTGTTCCCTGTGCTCATGGCTCACTTTTTACAATGGACAAATGGACGAAAAACGTTTATTAAAAAATAATTATTTAAATCCATTAATTGAAATTGAAATAAAAAAACTGTGGGTGATGGAGAAATACCGAATACATATTTGAAAACACGATAAAAAAATGTACAACTGTTGGTACTCATGAGACAAAAATAATGTTGACCAGTGTTATTGTGGAATCATACAGAACATCTCTACAATTGAATAGTTACCCACAAAAATTCGAAAGTTGAGTTTTCAGTGGATTAGTGATCTATCCGGATAGTTTCACGGTATGGTGCATGTGAAATTATCCATACTCTCTTCCAGACCTGTTTTATTTATTCTTAAAAATTGGCTATCAAGCGAATAGTGATATATCTATAACAAAATGGTGGAAGCAGTTAATCAGCTCATTAATAGCAGTGCAGAAAAACAATTACTGCACATGTGCAAATTCATTCCACCACAGTTCCGTGAATTCTAATCAGAATCTTAGAGAAATTGAATGAATGTAGGAAAGGCACAAAGAATGTAACGAAAGAAAATTAAAAGGAAAATAAATACTGAAAACTGATTAAGTTAGACATTTTTCTAACTGAATCAGTGTTCAATATGAATTTTCTATTTCTTATTATAGCATTTTTAGTTAAATATGTGTTAAATCATTTTTTTCAACTATATAAAGATGGATCACTTTTGCACTCAATTCTGTATTAAATAGTCAATATTTAGTTATTAGCATGTTATTTTGCATTCAAATTGGCTGTATATGATTTCAATAGGATGAGATTAAAATGTGTATGACATAATAAAGGTATTAGCCTCAAAATGAACATTATTCGTTTTTTTTTGTTCGTTTTACCAACAATTTGTAGTTTGTGAGTTAGATCTCTTTTCGCGGCAACTATTCAATTTTCAAAATTTAATTTAATCGATTGTCCATAGAATCCTATTAGAAACAAAAACGTTTTAGAAACATAAAATTACTCTTTCTGAAAGATAGATCTACGTATTTATTATATTTGAAAGTAAAAGGACATAAGCAAATTCCCAAAATATGTTACAGTTTAAATGTTTGTCTATTAGTTACCAATTTCTATAATGTTTATATTATAGTATTAAATCAGTTATCACAAAACCTTATAGAATAAATATATAAATAAGATATTTTTAAAATGTAGTGTTTTAAAGTTCGTTTCAATAAAATAATTAAGGTAACTTAAAATAAATAAGCTAGATCGGCACAAGATATCCTTTCTAATTCATCAGAACTTAATAAACTTATAATTTATTTATTTACAAATAACTCCATAAATTTAAATGTAGCCTTCGCATTTTAATAACCCGTCAGTTATAATTTATCTTTTAAGTCATTAGTAAATATTACCCGAGTACTATATTTTGATGTAACTTTGTACATTTAAGTATAAATTTTATTCATATTGTAAACATGAAATCACTAATGCAAGCTAGAGGGCTAAGCATCGAAGATGCCCAAAATCGTAGGCTTTGGAGCAGCTGTAAAAAACCCGAAGATAGATAGAGATAGAGTAAACATGAAATCCGTAAGTATGTTACCTAGAAGAATCTGGAGTCACTTTAATTTTATTTTACATGCACAACATATTTAAGAGATATTGAAATTTCATAAGATAATTTATCTTAAATTTATTATATTTTTATTACAGGAGATACCTAAGTCAACGAAATTAGAAGAAACTAAATTTATTATTACAATTTTTTTATTTAGGAATATTCCACAATACAGTGTTTCTCCTTCAACCGAAAGTGATTTGTCGCCAGAGGTTCCTGTCTAAAGCATCTTCTTCCCTCAAATCTCTAGCTTCCAATACTTCTCCTCACTCCATCTATCCTACGTTCTTTAGGCCTGCTTTTTCCACTTCTTCCATTAGCTTTCCAATTAAGGATCTTCTTTGGTATTCTCTCTTCTTCTATTCGTATGAGGTGTCCATACCATGAAGTCTTTTTCTTCTATTTTTCCTAATATTTTTTTCAACATGCTTATTTTCAACAACCTTATTGTGCTGTTTCTGACCTTATCCCTTCTTGAAATTCTTGTCGATCGCCTGCGAAAATCCATTTCTACTGCTAACAGCTTGTTGGCTTGTTTTCTACTTACTGTCCAGGTTTTGGACCCATATAACAAAATGCTTTGTAGCAGAACTTGAAATATAGTTTTCTCCGTTCTGTATATTATATTTATATTCCAAATCACTGAGTTCAATATACAAACGATTATTCTTCCATCAGTTATTCTTCTTTCAATTTCTATAGTTGAATTTTTACTTTTATCTAAAATAGAACCTAAATATTTGAAATTTTTAACATTACGTATTATGTACAATTTCCTAGCAAAGCTGCAAAGCATAGCATGATATGACTGCAGTGAAAGACCTGCCCTCGGGCAGAATTACTATGGATGGATGATATATATATATATATATATATATATATATATATATATATATATATATAATGTGTGTGTGTGTATGCTGCAGCTATAAAACAAGCCATTGTAACGGTAATTTAACAATGTTTGAGAAACAATCTTATATTTTAATGAACCAAACATGCGTTGGTGTATCAAGATATAAAACGGTGCAGGTTACAGAGTGTCGCATGTTAAGTTGACAGTAAGAAGACTTCATGAGGCAGTAACTGAACAAATATCATCTCTATCCCATCTTACGTACAATAAAAAACAATGTTTATTCCTTACAACATCAACAGCATCTGTATCTACACAATAATAGTCTGACATATTTAATATAATATATAAAAAAAAGTCGCACAGGACGTGGATTTAAAATAAACATGCTTAAATATAAGATATGATATGTAATGTAAGTTTATAATACACGCATTCTACCTGGGACATCCACTGATAAATCAGAAAAAGAATAAAATATTATTAACGCAATGTGACTGTCCTCAATAACAGAAGAGAACTGGAAATTGGAAGACCTGCCACAACAGTATCAGAGTATCATAAATAATTATTCGCAGGGAGGAAAAATCGACAAAAAGGAATGAAAATGCATAGTCAATGCCTTTAACATCTTTAATTTTTCAACTTCTACGGTATCGTTCAACAACGAATCGAATGGAAATTAGGAAATTAAAAACATTTGTGATGTGAAATTTAATCGCAATAAGGAGAATCGATTTTATGTATTTGTGAACAGCCTTGAAGGCTCAATTTGTAACTCACTGGCTCTACCGAACCCGTAGGTTCATGGCCGTGCGGAAATACATACATACATCCGCTCTCCATAATGTATTATTGCCTCACTCTGATGGTTAACCGTTTATATAAAAGCGGGTGCCGTGCGGCAATGCTTGACATGCGGTGTTGTCACGTTTCTCATTGCGCTATGACCGTTTATTACACAAGGACAGAAAACATTGATTATTTATGTTATCATCTAATTTTTATGTTATTATTTGGTATTGTTTAACTTTAAAAATTATAACTAACTAACTCACTGGCACTATCGAACCCGTGGGTTTGTATTTATTTATTAAATAATTTAATTCCAACATTATATAGCTTGTAGGTCTACATAAATTTAATATTCATACAACATCATGCTGAAAATATTTATTTATCATCATCATTATCATCATCATCATCATCATCATCATCATCATCATCATTATTATTATTATTATTATTATTATTATTATTATTATTATTATTATTATTATTTATTATTATTATTATTATTATTATTATTATTATTATTATTATTAACTGTTCGGTCTGAAATATTTCCCCATGGCCGCCACATGATGAAATCACTTATATTAAACTAATATAATATGTGGATACTATATTATTATTCGAGCTACATATCACAATAAATAACTGATAATTGTAACAAGTAATTACGGTATACAATTTTATAACTGGATCGAATGTTCCACATCGTTCCGAGTTTTAATTGAAACTGAGGGAAGAATAGCAATGTGGCAACATCGTGGTAGTCGCGGCTGTCGAGATCTTTGTATTTTAATAACATATAACAGCTGCGGGGAAACAAAGCGAGCCGCTTGTTAAGCATCATAGTGAGGCGATAATATCCTGAGCTGTTTTCCTTTCATCCTCTGTATAATCTACTTCCCTCAAACCATCGTTAATGTTATGATCCCACCTCATTCTTGGTTTACCTACAGGGCGTTTTTCCTCTGGTTTTCCTACAAGAAGCTTCGAAGGAGAATAGTTGAGAAAGGGGCAGGAATAGGAAGAGCATTTTATCCACCTTTAGCAAGAAGAATTTCCCATGCTGGAGCCTCATGTCCCTCTTTCATTCCTCATTCGTGCCAAGGCTTACTTCGTTAGGTACAAATAAATACAGTAAAAGCTCCTTATTCGCGGGGGATATGTTCCGCAAACATGCCGCGAATACAGAAACCGCAAATATGGAATGGTAATTTGTATGGGTTCCAAGGTTCCAAAATAAAATTAAAATCAAAATAAAATCAATTAATGAGAGATGTTGAACAATTTATATGAATTATTACTGTCAGGCTTTGGCAAGGGCTTAAAGAAGTTAGTAATTTTTTCCTGTTTTGCCGATTTTAAAAGGTATTTCAATTTAGATTGTTATTCAGATGTGAATTCAGTGATAGAATTCGTTATTTTGTCTTTGGATTTCTTAATGAATCGTACAGTTGATTCATTGAAACAGCGTGATATAGACGCAAACGATTCGCCAACCCGTATACGGTTAAGCATATCTGTTTTACTTTAACCGGCAACACTACTTTTTTCAGCTTAGAAACTAATTTTCTTTCCTTTTACTCGATATTATAAATTGGCAACAAATCAGAAGAGACACGTGTTATTCAATCAAAATTATTGCAACGAATGGCAAGTTGAAACAATAGAATGATCGTGGCGAGGTCAACATTTATAACGGATATTGCGGCACGTGAAATACAACGTCGGTGGCTTTTAACAACGAACTTTAGGCTTAGTGACAATAAGGTGTGTTTTTCTTTGATGTTTATTTGTCCATTTGGTTCGAATCGCTCTTTGTAAAAATCGCCTTGGCACATGTCTGCAGTAAAAAAGTTGCCGATGTGTTAATCTAATCCTTCTAATATACGGACTGGATCCGCGAATAAAGAAATGTTTAAGTAATCGATTGAATTGACGTTTATTTGATGAAAATCCATAACTTGTATAATTAAATAAAAATAAAACTTAAAGTTTTATGTGATTTCCATATTTATTAAAATATAAATTAGTTACAGCTGTTTCGGTACTTTGTACCTTCTTCAGACACGATAACAAATTAATTAATTTTGTTATTATAGTACATGAGAACTGTATTTGTGCAATTTTTTTTACAATCTCTATTATAAATTTAAAAGAGGCGATTAATTCAAATCTAGTTGGTGTATATAAATTGAAGTGTGGCACATGTGACAATGTCTATATAGGACAAACTGGCAGACTTTTATTTCTCGTATGAAGGAACATATGAGAGCATATAACAGAAACTTAGATGATTCAAAATATGTTAACCACCATATGTTAACCAATATGATCATTTTTTTGATTCAAATTTTAAAATTTTACATGTTTGTGACAAAGGAAAGAAGTTGGAGCTTTTAGAAGTTGTAGAGATAAATCAATTGAAAAGTGGCAATAAGTTGTTAAATTCCCAACTAAATTTGAATGAATCGCCTCTTTTAAATTTATAATAGAGATTGTAAAAAAAAAATTGTTGCATAGTTACAGTTATGTACTATAATAACAAAATGCATTAATTTGTATGTAATCTGTATGAAGAAGGAACAAAGTACCGAAACAGCTGTAACTAATTTATATTTTAATAAATATGAAAATCACATAAAACTTTAAATTTTATTTTTATTTAATTAAGAGAGAATTTTTAATGATGAATACAGGATCTGTGTCGCAATTTTTTAACCTGCAAATAAGAGAACCGCGAATAAGGAGCTTTCACTGTATAATAATAATAGCTTTATTTTACCTGGCAGAGTTAAGGCCTTAAGGCCTTGTCTACCACTCAACCAGGATGGTAAGGATGATGGCCATATGATTTCGGGGACCGTTTGGGCCTTAAAGTTTTATGACTTACGTTGTTTTTCTTATGGTGGGTTACGTCAAATTATACATTTAAAGTAACGCTCTGCACTTATTCCACATTTATAATAAGCATATTCCTTGTAAGTTCGTGGTAATTAACATTATATTAGAATACAGGCGAACAGTATAAATTGATGACATGCGTCATGTTGGATATTTGGAATGGTTTAATATGCAGGAAGTCCCGAGCTCAAATCATGGTAGTAGCAATCTGATTTTTTGTGGTTTTTCTCAGTCACAGCGGCAAATCCTGAAAGTAATTCATTGTCAGGATCTATTCCTTCATCTATTATTTTACAAAGACCTGCTACCAAAACAATGTAACCTAACTCGTAAACTATTTGAGATAGAGACATGCGGTTTTTTGCAACGTATTCTACATCTCTCAAGGTTTTGTTTCCATTTTTTGTAGATTGCGATTTAAACGACAATGTCGACACCACAGGAAAATACCCCAATGTGTATGGTCGTATGCTGAGACTGGTAAATCACCAGTAACAGTTCAGCAAAATTTCCGCCAGTAATATGGAAGAGATCCTCCATCAAAATCATCCATAATTAGATGAGCCGAGAAATTTCTAGCTACTGGCAATGTAATGGAATTCTCACGGAGTGGACGACCAGGTGTGAGACAAGAAACTATCGACAATGGGCAACTTGCATTTCAACTCAGACCTCAAAAATTTGTTCGTCATGCTTCACGGGAACTGCATTTACCAAAATCAACCATTCATAAAGTCCTCCATAAGCGGCTGCAAATTACGCAAGCGTCGCTGCCAACTGACTTCCCTCGGCGTGCGGAATTTGCTGATTCCATGCTGAACGCAATTGACGAAGACAATGAAAACCTGCAGAGGGTGATGTTCTCTGATGAAGCTAATTTATTTCTGTCTGGACATGTTAACCGCCAAAACATTCGGATATGGTGATTTGCCAGACTCAGCTTACCACCATACACATTGTGTATTTTCCTGTGGTGTCGTCATTGTCGTTTAAATCACAATCTGCATGTCTCTATCTCAAATAGTTTACGAGCTAAGTTACATTGTTTTGGTAGCAGGACACTGTATAATCCATTGAATGCAATTGCATTGTACTGACATATGATTATGAATGAAAGTAAATGCGCACAAATGTGCAAATTGTTAGTAAATTTAGTCTAAGCAAAACTTGTTAAACGATAATTGTCTTTCCACACACATATGCATTCTTGGTTTGGCTCGTGGAATCTCTTTGTGCTTACATAGTTCTCAGGAAATCAAGACCAATGACCGCGAGTGAATTATCCATGGAAGATTGGGAAAATCACTTCCAATATCTTTTAAACCACCACCAAAGAACTATATCACAAGAAACACGCACCAGAACAATCACTGAACACCCAGAACACATAACTAAAGAAGAGATAAACCACGCCATAATATCGGCTAAGAACAAGAAAGCAGCGGGTCCCGACGGCATCTATGCTGACATATGATTATAAAACAACATAAATAGACCTCTACTACAGGCATACAAATATTCTAGAAGCGATATGATCAACTCTGTTCAAGTTTTTTTTCAATATTGTAACAAAAAGCAAAAGTACACTAATTATTAAGTTGCAAATCAAATGAAAATAAGGTTAGACACATCTGGACATTTGAATCCAGTTTTATTCTTTTTATCGGACGCAATAATTACATGTGTTCTGCAATGTTAATGAATAACGACGAAGCGAACAAAACCACACACGTGTAATCTGGGATTCTAATCAAGATTATAAATTACATAACTTTGAATTAACATATTTCGTCCTGTAGCACGTGTTCAGCTGACGTCGGCTAACTTAGCTGAACAAACATAGCCTTACTTTATTTTATTTACTCCACGAACATGGGCCCTCTGTCTGACGTAACGGTTACCATGTTTAATACATCCAGATTCGAGATCCGGCTATATCACAGAAACTTATATTTAAGCAGAATGAGGTCCATTCTTGAAAAACAAAACAATGTATATACTCCAGCCACCGTATCTCCGGCTTTGAAGTTTAGGTTATACGAGGGGTAAAGGGAGAATTTGCCCTCTACTGCCAATAAGGAAATAGTGGGGAGTACATGTCTGCTACAACCAATCACTGCTCTTGACGCAGCTATAGCGCGCTTGTAAGGTTTGAAATTGCTGAGATGTTGTTGGCTGTATGTCTGCTAACTGCATACATAAAGCGGCCACTCCCACTGAAATATCCATATCGGCAACACTGTCGTGAAAACGTCAAGGCCGGAGAATCAGTGGCTGCAGTACAGCTACTTGAATCGGAAAGTAAGAAAATCCGATTAAGAAAACAAAAACTGAGATTGCGTCACGCAATTCACGTGACTTCACTTTATTCAGTGATAGAAAGCAATGCCATCTGTCCTGACTTTTATGTAATATTCTTGCACAGATTTCTACACAAGATCTGTGCAAGACATATCTTTACATTATTTTTAAGATTCGATAATCTTATTCCGCAACATTTAGTACCGACTTCCTTCATCAGATGGTCAAACATAGAGAGAAATGAAACCCAAGATATTTAAGATATATATGCAGCAAATAAGTCCCGCGCCGTAGCCGAGTGGTTAATTCAAGGTGCCTTGGAGCAGAGCTATGGGACTTGCGCTGGTTCGAGTCTCCATGGGGGAAGACATTTTCTCATGGAATTGCGGCATCGTGAGGCATTTGGGTAGCTGCAATAAGTTGCGGCTCCAGGTTCAGAAAACCAGTCGTAACGGCTGGGGGCCCGACATGCTGACCACACGTCACCCCTATACTGGCTAGATGATCGGCTACCTCTGTGATTACCACATGTGGATGTGAGGCCAGCAACCGGCTTATAGGCCAAGGGCCCTCTAGGCATGTCGCGCCGTGGAGTAAGTATATGCAGGAAATAATTAATACAGTATAGCTGGAGAAGCCTGAGAACATAACGAAGATCGGGGTTCGAGGACAAAACTCGAAATGTTCCCTTAGTGTTTACTATGCGGCTCTATTCCTGCCTTTTCCCACAGCATGGCATAACTTCAAAACAATAAACTGCTGATTTTTCAATTTATTTCACATTCGATATGTTTTTATTTCGTATTTATTCGTAGTTCTTTAACATCCAAGATCATAAGGCCTATCGCATATATACTTAGTTTTAATGATACTTTGAAATAATGAATGATTAAATGGATTCTTATAATGAAATTACTACTCTACATTTGCCTTGAGCACGGATATGTATATGTGACATAACGTGTCTCTGAGCGGCGACGAAATGGTATAATTAATTATATACATATAACGTCAAATTGAGGCTATACGATTGCGGTGAATGATGACAAAGTTGATTAATTTACTTACATTCTACAACCTAACAACAACATAGAACGGCATAATATGGAATCTCAACACTGACCAAATAGCAAATTATTCATTACGTCAAAGCGGTAGATGGGGTTTTTAACTTTTAGTCTTGACGATAAAAAAAAATCATTCAGGTTGATCGGCAAAGGGGTTTGAACCCAGGAGCTCTCTAATACGAGTCTGAAATGCTACCTATTGTGCCTACTCGCTCAGTACACACTTATTATTGCAATATCTTCACCCTTCACGTTTTTAACCGATTACTAAATTATGACGAAGTCATCATTCAAAAGAACATATTACAGCAAATTGAAGAAATCCAACTTAATATCGTATGAATCTGTGTAAAAATAGAAAATGGAGAAATCGAGAAGAAAATCTTTGACTGGGAATCATAGAGTTATAGGGTAAAAGGAAAGAAAACTGGAGATAAGGTGTAAATATGACATAGAACCACGGATAAAGCAGGAAATTTGGAAGACAGAGATTAGATCAATCGTGAGAGAAGAAGAAGAAAGATTACAGAATTCGTCTGAGAAAAATCAGGCAAAAAGTAAAAAATTCCTAACTAACTAACTCACTGGCACTATCGAACCCGTAGGTTCAGGGCCGCGCGAACATAAGCTCTACGTACATCCCCTATCCTGAGCTAATGTTTTCTAATCATCTCCTGTATAATCTACTTTCCTCAATTCATACTTAATGTTATTCTCCCGCCTCATTCTTGATCTACCAACTGGGCGTTTTCTGTCTGGTTTTCCTACAAGAAGCTTCCATGCACGTCTTTCATTTCCCATTCGTGCCACGTGTCCTGCCCAACGCAGTCTACCAGATTTAACTGTTCTTATTATATCTGACTTCGTATAAAGACCATGCAGTTTACTGTTATGTAGTCTTCTCCATTCACCTGTCTGTTTGTCTCTATTTGGTCCAAAAATGTTCTTAAGAACTTTATTCTCAAATACTCGAAATCTCCTTTCTTCCCTTAAAGTAAGAGTCCATGTTTCGCATCCATATAATATAATTGGTAGAATAATAATGTTATGTATTTCCAATTTAACTTTCTTTTTAAAGAAGTTGGGACGTCAAAAGTCTCTGTAATGCATAATATCACGCATTTCCAGAATTGAGCCTATGTTTAATTTCTTTGTGCACCTCATTCCTATTTGTGATTATTGTTCCTAGGTATTTGAATTCAGCCACTTCCTCAAAATTTCCCTCAATAATAAATAAATACATAATGAAAAAGTGACATACTCACTTATTTTAATTTTATTTTCAAAAGTTGAACAATCCTTTCACGTAACTTCTGACTCAGACTAGGTTTTCTAGATGTAATGTTACAAGTCCAGTTATATTCTTTCTAAGAACAAGGCGGAGAACACTTAACAATAGAATCTCTCGGGGGGGGGGGGCGAAGTAGAAAAAACTTCTATATACGTACGATCGACTTTTATTGTAACCCAAGAGGTTAAGGGAGGGTTAACACAAAGTTTCAGGGTAATGGTTCTCTACAGGTAAAGATGTAATTGCCACTTTGTTTAGATAGTTGTTGAAGGCAATCTTCCCCCAGCCTCCACCTATAAGATTTTTGTTGTGATATATAAGCCCTTACTTAACAGGTACAATCTAAACGCCCTAAGGTTTATTTCTTATATCTCCACTCTAGGAAAATGACGTGTCATGGTACACACACTTTCAGAATGAAAATATGCTAGTTTTCTAGACAACAATCATCGATTTCTGGAGCAATGAACATTACTACGTTTAATAAATGATACACTAAAAATTGTAATCAATAAATCGGTTATAATGTTGAGTGATTCCGGGATATGAGGCCGTGATCCATTACTGGTGTTCCCACTAGACGTTTCTCCCTCAACACCGGAGGGCATCTTCAGTGGCGAATACACCTATAAGTACTCGCCTCTGGAGATGCCCTCCGCAGTTGAGGGAGAAAGGTCTGGTAGGAACACCAGTAATCACTCAAAATTATGATTACCGCCGTGAAAGCCTGCATTCAAAATAAATCTGATAGCTGGAATTTATTTATCTGTATACTATAATTCCATTTTACCAGTTTTGAAATATTTGTCAAATTAAACGGCAAACAAATACATATTTGTATGCCCTGCAAGAAGAACGATCTTCTTCCAATTATTCAATAGACAACCGGATACAGGAAGCAATCTAGTTAAAGACGGTCGGAAGTTTGCAGGATCCGCCATCAATTAGGTTGGTTACCGCGGGGTATATGTACGTATATCCGACACTTAGGGTCGGTTTCACCAACAGAGATAACTGTATTACGCCAGTTTAAGCTATGCATTATACACTGGGAAAACTGGCGTAAGAACAGTTACCCCTGTTGGTGAAATTGACCTTCAGAGTAGCATTGCATCCTACTTCCTTGGCCCGCGTGTCACTTAGATCCTACTCATTCGATTTCTATTCACGAGGAAGGTTTATAGATCTTATTATTCTTCTTCTTCATTCTTCCATTATAGGTTTAAACCTGTTCTTTCTTTAATTCTTATTACCTCGTCTTAGGTCGGCATACCACCGCTTTCTGGGACGTCCCTGTTGTATTCTGTCCCTATGCTGTGCATAGGTTAATTCCACTTGGATTGCCTACACTTAAATCGTGCGAGATTCACTCGCATGAGCGAGTCTCATTCTGCAATGCTTGGTTCTCGGACTCTCTGCTTGCCCACAGTGCAGTTCCTGACGCTATATTCTAGTGTGACAATTGCTACTTTTTATTACCAACATTGCGTTATCAGGCGAATATATCTTGCCGTCAAAATGGCTAGGGTTAAAGATCTACAACCCCATGTTGATAGCCACGAAGGAATTAGCTGGAAATCAAGCTCGTGGGCTTCAGAATTCAGCACACTGGACGGGCCCGTCACCGTCGCCACTATGTCTGATTATGTCTATCTTCCAAATTTAGAATTCCATTTTGAGAATGCAGGATGGAAAACTACCAAAGGCTGTCTATACATGGAAAATTGAAAGAATGAGCAGAAAAGGAAGACCAAGAATAACCTGGAAGAACAACATTCAAAATTTAATGAGGAAATTTGGTGTAACAGATGAAAACACAGAGGACATACAACGATGGAGAATTTAAATTAAAGAACATTTGTGGATGTTTGTTGCAAACTAATAGTCTATAAGTTCGTAGTCATTTTTTTTAAATTCATGTTAATTACCACGATTGGTTGGAGTAAACCCTCAATGATGAGGAAAATTCTCAAAAATGAATGAATGAGTTTTGTCAAATATATGCGAGAGATTGTACAGATTAGATATGGTCGTAGTTATTGTACACATTTTAACTATATTTTTAATAACACTGCTGCAGATACCCTTGTACACCTCGAGGTAATCAAACATACTGGACAGAGATGTTTCTATAAATATTTCGGCACCATAAAAAATCTTCCAAATTTTGAATTTCATTTTGAGTAGTTGAACCGGGAGACCTTTTCAACATACAGAACATAGAAACACACATAAAAATAAACCAATAAATATGAGAACGGGTCAAAAAGCGCACTCTAGTGCTGGCATAAATTAATAAACTAAATTGAGATACTCGCGTGCATCTCGCAGAAAAGATACACATTGGACAGAGTCCGGGTCCATCAAACTTCTGCGAATTATTAACTGGATTGCCTGCATATAAAATGTATTGTAGTGAGTCATACGAACGGAAGACATTGAAATGTTTGAAATAATAACAGAATATTACAGACATTAAAGAAAAGAATATAAGTATTCGAGTGAAATCTAACATCGCCTCTTCTTGGGCACAGAATTGAATGAGACTTTGTCTATGTAATTATTGTATTGAGCACCTTCACTTGTTTACCTATAAAATTACTAATTAAGTTTGTCATGATTTATTCATGTGTTGGTGAAAGAGGCGTTCCTTTTTTAATATTACAGTAGACCTACACGTACTGTATCGTTCTGTGTCGGTCATTTTAAAAACCGTTAAGTGCTGCTACATAGGAAACATAATAAGAAATTAATATTTTCTCACAACAAATACTGTCTCAAAAAATCTCAATTTTCAAATTTTATTTTATTATAAGGTTTTGAAACAATATATCATTGCAACAAAAATAGAGCGAATTATGAATTTAACATTTCAATCAATTAAAAACGTGCATTGGTCCTTAAAGCATATTACTACTCACTGGCACTATCGAACCCGTACGTTCATGGCCGCGCGGACATAAGCTCTCCATACATCCCTATCCTGAGCTAATGCTTTCCAATCATTCCCTGTATAATCTACTTCCCTCAAATCATAGTTAATGTTATTCTCCCACCTCATTATTGGTCTACCAACTGGGCGTTTTCCCTCTGTCTTTCCTACAAGAAGCTTCCATGCAAGTCTTTCATTCCCCATACGTGCAACATGTCCTGCCCATCGCAGTCTACGAGACTCCTTAGAGCATACTTAGTAAATTATTTAATTTAAAAAGATAGATATTTAAGGAGAATAAAAAGTCGGTCGCGGTGGATTAGTGGTTAGCCTATGCCCATTGCCTCTAGTTACGATGGACGCAGATTCAAACCCAGCAGTGGTATATGGATTTTTTAGGATTAAAAATTCCAAGAAACAAGTCCTCCGGGAGGGACTTTAAGCCGTGGGTCCCGAGTCTGAAGATTTTCAGGCTCATAAAAGAACCACAGGCATAAATAAAAATGCCTCGTGCAAAATTACCGACATTTTCCCATCCAGTAATACCTTAGCTACCCACTAAATGACACATCGAGGCGCTAGACGACTGCCTATCACTCGCTGACATATATGGGCAAATAAGCGTAACTAAGTTAACTTCCCATTAGGGAGTGCCCTAATCCCAGCACAGGGAAGGAAAGGGCATAAGAAGAAGAAAACGTTTGAAAACCCTTGAGGAGAGTGTAAAAAAGAATTTTATAAGCTTTCTTTCTGCGATAAAACAAAAGTGAAAAGTATACAAAGTGTATTTTTCTAATACAGCCGGGCATCTATTCACTACAGTGACGAAATCTGGTGAATAAAAATCTCCATAAAAAGGAAGCAAGAGGGCAAGTAAAACAAACTGAATGTCTTTTTACAGTTTTATTATTACATTTAAATCCTTCCGCTGACTGTCTTTTAGCTCAAATTGTCACATAAGGGCCAGTAATTATTTTATGAAACAGCTGAGCCGAACAGTCTACCAGATTTCCTAAACCATGTTTATGTTAATACACAGCGAAGTCCAGCAAGCAACTGACTGCGTCATGCGTATTAGCAATATAAATGAGGGGACAAAAAGTCAGTCAGTCACGGGACTTCAGCGGGAAAAATAATGACTTTACAAGAAAATATCATTAATACGTTTTTGTTAGTTGTGTACCGATAACGTAGAATCCAAGAGGAAATTTTAATCCATCAATTATTATGTTGTGTACATTAATTTTTATCCGTTTTCTGTGACTGACTGACCATAACTTACAGTTAACAACTATAGGACACATTTAAGGTATATAGAATATTAGAATGCAATTAATATTGTTTCATTTATGACCAAGGAGGACCAAAGCATGATTTAAAAAAAGATTATGTGAAATAAAACGAATTCATTCGACCAAATCATTAAACAAGAAATTGGTAAAATTTTGCGTATTTTTTCAGGTTTGGAATATGACAAGTTTTACCGCTATTATTAGATTAAAAGAATGCACATTTCGAAAATTTTCTTATAGAATTATAAAATTTGATATTTACAGATATATATTACATCAACAAAATTATTCCTGCGTCAGTTTCAAAATTTTCACCTCGGTATGACATTTTCATGGAATCGCTCTATAAGGTTTTGAAATAATATATCACTGCAACAAAAATAGAGCTATTTTAGAATTTAAAATGTCAAATTAAAAACATACAATGATTCTTACAGCATATTTAGTGAATTATTTAATTTAAATAGAGCTTTTGGAAAATTAAAAGTTTGTAAAACCTTGAAGAGACGTAAAAATCATGTTATGAGTTTTCTTTCTGCGATAAAACAAGAGTGAAGAATAGAAAAAGTCTGAAAGTATTTTTTTGTTGAGTTCCTTTTTCTAACACAGTCGGACATCTATTCACTACAAGCGACGAAATCTGATGAAGAAAAATCTCCATAAAAAAGAAGCGAGGGGACAAGTAAAACAAACCGAATGTCTGTTTACTGTGCTCTTGTTAAAAGAAATTTCTCTCCATCGTGCTGTCTCTATCGCAGAAAATTCCGAGTTTAACAGTTTATGTTAGTATTATTACAGACTGAAACATCGTGAAGAGGAGCTGAGATACTCTGAAAGCAGGTGGGGGCCAAGTGCGTGGATCAATAGCCAGGCTTAGCCCGACGAGAGAGCCAGTCACTTTAAATTACATTCAAGCAATATTTACAAGCTCACAGACTTTATAAAATGTACATAGCATGTCAAATAACAGTAATATAGGCCTACCAATGACCCTTGCGGATAATTATTTTCTAACAGTATACTACATTCATTTATTTAACCTGACATCATCTATTCCACTCACCAGTGCAAATAAAACACAGGTTACATTAAAACAAAACAAACGCAATAAAATGTTAAATAACATTTAAGTAAAAAGATGAACAAACTAATAAGAACTCACTGGCTCTATCGAACACATAGATTCATGGCCGCTGGACATAAGCACTCTATACATCCCTATCCTGTGCCAATGGTTTCCCATCATCCTCCATATAATCTACTTCCCTCAAATCATGGTTAATGTTATTCTCCCACCACATTATTGGTCTACCAAATGGGCGTTTTCCCTCTGGTTTTCCTAAAAGAAGCTTCAATGCACCTCTTTCATTTCCCATTCGTGTCACATGTCCTGCCCATCGCAGTCTATGAGACATAGTTGTTTCATTATATCTGATTTCTTATTATAATCATATTATGAAGTATTCTCCATTCACCTGTCTGTTCATCTCTCTTTGGTCCAAAAATTTTCCTAATTCAAATATTCGTGACCTTTTCTCCTCCCTTAAAGTAAGCGTCTATGTTTCACATCCATATAATATAACTGGAGGAATAACAGTTTTACAAATCTTCAGTTTAAAGTTTTTTTTAGAGAGAAGTTAGGATAATAAGAATCCCTGTAATGTATAATATCACGCATATCCAGAATTCAGTCTATGATAAATTTCTTTGTGCATCTCGTTCCTATTTGGAATTATTATTCCCGGTCATTTGAATTCAGCCACTGCTTCAAAATTTTCCTCATTTGTCATTAACTGTCAATTTCCGTTATGTAACGTATTTCCAAGTATGAACATTTATTTAGTTTTAATGATGTTTACTTCCTGTTTCAATTCCTTAGTGTGTACATAGGCCTTTAATACTAATAATACTAATAATTTTAATCTATGGCACATACGTGAAAAAGGAAAATCAACGAAAGTAATGCTGTCATTGGATAGGAGAAAACAAGAAGTAATGTGGTCTTAGTTACAGTTTCCTTAAGCATATTTTGCTGTCATATCAAATACCTAGGCAGTCATTCCAATGAGGTTGAGAAAATCCGTTTCAAACTTTATTAAAAGAAAATAATTATGGTATAGTAAAATCTGTCTTGCATCGTAATTAACGTTGTTTTTGAAAATTATTATACTTTCCGATAAAGATAGTGTTGTTAAAAAAAACATGACAAACACATCGCCCCAAGTTTTGATTTATGAATCCAGTTTAAGTCCTCGACAAGCTCTCTTTTTTCTTCCGACAGCTTGTAGATATGTGGAACACACAAGTGTTAATATTATTTTAATTAGTTTTCATAAAATGTATAAACATGGACTTCATTCTATCTTATTTACAAATAAACACTGATATAAATTATGAATTACAAGTACTGTATCATTATATACATATGGAAGAATTTATAGGAATTATTTCTTGTACAACTAAATTAACGCCTGGAATAAACATTTCCGAGTGTTGTGAATTTATCTAGAGAATTTGGAAATCAAGAGTGTCATTTGTTAGGACTATCATCATCACCATAGAACATTCACGAATTTAGGCCATTTGTTGACCTGTCTCGGCCTCAAGAGAAACACCATCCAAAAGTCTTTTGAGTGGACGTCCTGGTCTTCTTCTTCTTCCTGCAGATTGATATCTTAACATTTGTTTGGGTATTCTGTGATCTTCCATTCGATGAACATGTTGCATCCATCTTGACTTATAATCAGAAATTTTGTTTTCTAAAGGTTCCATGTGTAATTCTTCTAAGATGTCTTCATTTTTTTTTGTTAGGACTATTTAACGAATAAAATTAAGCTCACAAATCATAATTTAAATATAGTTATTTTAAAATATTTATATATTTAATGTAAACGGCGATGTTTGAAAACAAATGAGATACGTTATGTTTCACTTGTTTATCACTGCAACCAGAACATAGGGCCTATTATTTATTGCCAAAGGATCGCAATATTGTAAGAATGCACCCTAGTGGAGAAAAAAATTAAACACATCAAACTGTATATTAATTAATTTCTGATCTCCTATGACATAAATATGTCAATTACATTTTCCTGGACGTAAATTCCTATGACATAAATATGTCAATTACATTTTCCTGGACGTAAATTCCTGGGAAATAACATGTTTAAGAAAGTGCAAACAGTGGTTTCATTTTTTTGTGGTATAATCAATTGCTAAAAATGTTTTTATACTATCTCCTGCAACCACGATAAGATTACATTCGTGCACTATATATAGAATCTGGTAGCCATATTAGATCATTATCAAATATTGCAATTACCTATTCAGAATGTTAATAAATAATAGTTTTAAAAAACTAAGACAACACGCTTTATTAGAAAACCGAACTAAAAAAAATAAAAATAATTTCAATTTCCAACACGCTTGGGATAAAATTAAAGTGGTCAACAAAAAAATCATGTCCAACACATCTAGAATAAAACTAGAGTTATCTACAAAAAAAATAATTTTACCATCAAATGCGTGGGGTGATTTTTATGATTTTTAGGTTTTCTTCTTAGAGACTTTACTTTTTTATGTTTATTATCAAATATATTAATTGATATAGAGCACCACACGCTTTTGATAGTAAAATTATTTTTTTTTGTAGATAACTCTAGTTTTATTCTAGATGTGTTGGAGATGATTTTTTTGTTGACCACTTTAATTTTATCCCAAGCGTGTTGGAAATTAAAATTATTTTTCATTTTTTAGTTCGGTTTTCTAATAAAGCGTGTTGTCTTAGTTTTTTAAACTATTATTTATTTTTTAGTTGTCCACCGCTGTGGTCTCGAGGTAGCCTGCTGCCTTGTCACGCAGCGGGCCCGGGTTCGATCCCCGGTCGGGACAGTTTTTCTGGGTGAGGTTTTTATCGGGGTTTTTCCTCACCTGTAAGACAAATGTCAGCAAAACTTTAAGGCCCAAACGGTCCCCGAAATCATATGACCATCATCCTTATCATTATCATCCTTACCATTATCATTATCATCATCATCATCCTTCACCTGTGTGGAAAGCAACGGGAAGCTACCACACCTACACAATTCCCTAGTAAAGCTGCAAGCATAGCATGAAAATGCTATGATTGCAGTGAAGGACCTGCCTTCGGGCAGAATTACTATGGATGGATTTTTTAGTTTTAATATTTTACAGAATGTCCACCGCTGTGGTCTCGGGGTAGCGTGCTGCCTTGTCACGCAGCGGGCCCGGGTTCAATCCCCGGTCGGGATAGTTTTTCTGGGTGAGGTTTTTGTCGGGGTTTTTCCTCACCTGTAAGACAAATGTCAGGAAAACTTTATCATCGGGGCAACGTAACCCCGCCTTCCAGGCGCCCCAACCTCAGAAGTGGGTTACAAGTACGCCATGCCAGGAGAGAAACCAGGAATATCGAAAGACAAACCTGGGGCATTTGAAGGGGGAAAAGAAAATATTTTACAGAATAAGATAAAAATGTAAATATCTTTAAATTCGATACTATTGTAGTATGAGCTAAAAGTAATACTCTTGTAATAAAAAATAAAAAAGGGCCGGATTTGAACCAGCGACCTATGGATTACTGAAATTATATACCACTACACTCTACCGCTCTACCAACTGAGTTCTTATAACGATTGACTAAAAAGTTCGTAAGTCCGCAATCTATTATACCGCTTTTATTTTTTTGATTTTCTGATGATTCTGGCCACGATTTTAGAAAACATTTATGAAATTATTGAATTGTCATTGGTCCTTTACAAGTATACAAAGTTTCAAGTCGATCCAATAATTTTAAGTGGGTGAAAATCGTGTTGAAAGATTCCGTTACATAATTACACGACAACCTTTTTTGATTTTCTGATGATTCCGACCAGGATTTTGGAAAACACTGAAATTATTATATTGTCATTGGTCCTTTACAAGTATACAAAGTTTCAACTCGATCCAATGATTTTAAGTGGGTGAAAATCGTGTAGAAAGATTCCGTTACACTAATTACACGAACACTTTTTTTGATTTTCTGATGACTCTGGCCAGGATTTTGAAAAAAAAAAGAAATTATTATATTATCATTGGTCCTTTACGAGTATACAAAATTTCAAGTCGATCCAATGATTTTAAGTGGGTGAAAATCACGTTGAAAGATTCCGTTACATAGATAGATACAGGTCAAGCTAATATAAAGCGTGTAAAAAGGAGGAACTTGACTTTACAGTGATAAAATTAAACTGATAAAATTGAGGTGAAAAACGACTGTGATTGGTTGTAAATAAAAAATCATTGAAATGTGATTGGTCATTGACTCCCATTTGGGGCATGAGTTAAGTAGTCACTGCTATTCTTAATTTGAACATAATTAAATTTGGAGGAAATTATTAAATATTTCAATTATACAATTTTAATTTGAAGCTGAATAATTGATGTGGAGGAAGTAGTATATTTTCGGACAAAGCTACGTTGAAATAACGCAAAATACTCATGATTATGAAGTTCTTTTGTAATTTCAGATACATCCCTATTGTCTTCGCGATGTCCTACAAGGAATCAGAATTCAAGAACAATTAAGCTGGGTTGAGGTTTCAGTCATAGCTATTTAATCGAAATCACACCCAAATAGTCGAAAAACACTCTTAAGGAATAAACTTATAAAATATTCGTGTAATAGATAGGAAACGCCACATGTGCAACGTTCATGGTTCTTTAATTATGTATGTAATTTACCTATTTATATTAATATATTTTTTTATTTCGCATATCGTTTTCTTTAACACACAAAGACATATGCACATACAAGCACAATAGTAAACTGACAGATGTTGTTGATATGCGGGCAATTATCATAAGTAATGTCACGAGTGATTTCCAAGTGAATTTATCTAGAGAATTTGGAAATCAAGAGTGGCATTTGTTAGGACTATTTAAGGAATAAAATTAAGCTGATTAATCAGAAATCACTAATTAAATATAGTTATTTTAACATATTTATATATTTTAATGTAAACGGCGATGTTTGAAAACAAATGAGAAACATTATGTTTAATTTATTCATCACTGCTACCAGATCATATTTATTGCCAATAGAATCTCAATATTGTAAGAATGCACCATAGTGGAGAAAAAATGAAACACTTCATTACAGGTTATTCATTAATTTCTGATGTCCTATGATGTAAATATGTCAATTATATTCTTCTGCAACGTTAATTCCTGGGTAACAATAAGTTAAAAAAGTGCAAACGGTGTTTTTTTATTGGTATAATCAAATAAAGTATCGATGCTTTAATCCACTCATATACTGCGCTAACCACTTTACATAGGCCTATATATTTGAGCAGCATGACGGTAAAATGATTGGACAGTAGAGATTCAAATGACAGATGTGGAGGAAAAATACAGTATATTAATTGGACTCAGGAATATGTGAAACCTGTTATATACCGGTGTATATATATATATATATATATATATATATATATATATTGTATGCCCATGTTTACCTTAACAGAGATTTAGGCGTACTTCCCCTACAGGTAAGAATTTGAACCATACTAATTTAGTTACACTTGTTTTTCGTATAGATGTCATTTGAGTGGTCCGTGGTCAGCGTTCCGCCTCCTACTGACATCTAGGAGACCATGGTAGTACTAGGACGGGAAAATTCGGTAAATATTTGCTTAGAGACCTTTCATTCAGGCTTAAGGATATTTTACGAGCCTGAAAATCTTCAGACTCGGGACCCACGGCTTAAAGTCCCTCCCGGAGGACTTGCTCCTTGGATTTTTCCATTCTAAAAAATCCATCGACCCCGGCCGGGTTTGAACCCGCGACCCTCGGGACCAGAGGCAAGGAGATATATACACACACACACACACACAATTTTGGACTATTCATTACTTTATACAAGGATATATATATATAATATATATATATATATATATATTATAAATATATTTTTGACATTTGGCAATGAAGGCAAATATGATATGAAAAGAAAAAAGAATGCTTGAGTCGGGATTTGAACTCGAGTCTCTAAAGGCTGTACCTTTAGCGCTCTGAGAATACATGTATAATAAAATTGAATGCTTGTATTGGAATTCTTGGGCAGCTCAGTTGGTTAGAGCGCTAAAGGTCAGACTTTAGAGACTCGAGTTCAAATCCCGACTCAAGCATTCTTTTTTCATATATATATATATATATATATATATATATATACACAATTTTGGACTATTCGTTACTTTATACAAAACAGACCTAGAGTTATTTAAAAATATGAGTTCTTTCATTGTCATATTATAAACGAGAATAGTTGATTTTGTAAATTACCTTTGATAATCAATATAAATCGTGTAAAACGAGGCTCCTAAAGTGACTGTACTTATTCTATAAGAATGTTTTCATTATTTATATTGAAAACAATTAAATAAATATATGGCCTCATAAACCATCCTTAAAAGAAATTAAAAAATAGAATAACTAACACAATTAAAGAGAAAAATTGTCTGAAGTGGGATTTGAATCCCCAAGATCCTCAGCTTTACGCGCTGATACACTAATTAATTGTGATACTCGGGCAATCCGGAAACAGACACAATTTTCTCTCTATAAAAATTTCCTTTTACCTACACTAGTGAACTTCTATTCACATTACAACTGTGATATAATGGGATGTATTCCTGTCCATATCAGCTATTACGAACGTAATATTGAAATTTAGGTACTCAGGCAAGGTGTTCGCAAGCGATAGTTAATATAACTCAAGATAAAAATCAAAAGACATGAAACAGTTCAGACATTTTTATATATATTTTTTTGTAACATATATTGCATGCAAACACCTTGCCCGAGTACATTAATTTATATAGGCCTATATTCCAAGGCTATTACAGTCTTTCTGGTTTAACTAAAAATGTCAAAATTGTCAAATTCTTGAAAAATGCAAAAAATCAGTCTAAAAGGTGGTTGATATTTTTAATGAAAAATTCCATCCTACGTCCCAAATTTCCTGATTGTATATTACAAGGCTAAAAACATCAAAATTTTCGAAATCATACAAAATGAAAAAAAATCAGACCGTAGCCTAGGCCTATATCCGGATTTCTTATACTAAAAAATTCGACCAATGTCCCAAAATTTCCCAATTATTTATTCTTACAGTTTAATAAAAATGTTAAAATTTTCGAAATCTTTAAAATCTTAAATATAAACATTCGGTATGCAGGATATGTCAGTTTTAATACAAAAATCCAGATTGGATTATAATTCCCCTATTCTTAGTATTATTACTAACTCACTGATTCTATCGAACCCGTAGGTTCATGGCCGCATGTACACACTCTCTCAGTACGTCCCTATCCTGAGCTAATGTTTTCCAATAATCCTCTATATAATCTACTTCCCTCAAATCATGGTTAATGTTATTCTCCCATCTCATTCTTGGTCTACCAACTAGGCGTTTTCCCGCTGGTTTTCCAACAAGTAACTTCCAGACACCTCTTTCTTTCCCCATTCGTGCCACATGCCCTGCCCATCGCAGTCTACGAGACTTATGTGTTATTACTAACATGTCAAAATGTTCAAAATTTTGAAAACTGTATAATTCGGTCTACACGGTTCGTCTAGGATTTCTAACATAAAAATCAAGCGTTAGTTATTACGTTAAAATAACTAATGCAAATATATTTGATTGATTACTTTTTGGGGATTGCATACTTGAATTTACAATACACTGCGTTCGCAGAAACATTCCGTGGTTACTACCTGGTAAAGCGTCGCCATCAGTTGTTGGATTTATACGAAACTGGTGTCATTAGAAAGACTATTTAACTCATGCCCCAAATGTGAGTCAATGACCAATCACGTTTCAATGATTTCTGTTTTACAACCAATCAGAGTCGTGTTTCACGAAATATTTATCAGTGTTAAATTTACCATATTAAAGAAAGCTCCTCCTTTTTAATATTCTGAACAGCTCTGACCATTATTTTGCAGTGCTAGCCCGAAAGAAATACGGCTACCAGATTGTATTTATAGTGCATAGATGTCAACACATAGCGCTTGCAGGAGTTAATATAAAAACATTTGTAGCAATTTATTATACCACCAAAAAAAAAAGAAACCACTGTTTGCACTTTCTTAAATGTATTTTTTCCCAGGTAATAATCCAGAAAAATATAATTGTCATAATTACATCATACGACATCAGAAATGAATTAATATACAGTTTGATGTGTTTCATTTTTTCTCCACTAGAGAGCATTCTTACAATATTGCGTTCCTTTGGCAATAAATAGTATGATCTGGTTGCAGTGATAAACAAAAGAAGCAGATGAAGCGTACCTATCGTTTCTCATTTGTTTTCAAACATCGCCGTTTACATTAAATTAATATATAAATATTTTAAAATAACTACAGTTAAATAATGATTTGTGAGTAAACAGCTTAATTTTAAAATATATATATACAGTCAATATGCCCATTTCACCAATTAATGTTTAAAAAGGTCAAAAAGTTTCCACAGCCAAGCTGTCATTCTCAAGACCAGATATTGACTGAAGACAAAATTGATAATAAATAACTAATTCAGTTAAAAACAAACTACGTCACACGACGCAATCATTCATAAGTAAACAATAAAACATAATAAAACTAATCCTCTTTTGTTTCAATTAAAGAAAAGAGGGCGCTGTACGGAATAGGGCCCTTGTCTTTATTCATGATTTTATCCTTATTTTTATAAATTTCCAAACTTTCAAGGACGTCAAGGAATTTGAAATCAATGACCGAACGAATCAGCCTAAGGTTACTTTTATTGATAGCATGACCATAATCAGAAATATGCTGGGCAACCCCAGATTTTTCAATTCTGTTAAGTCTAAAATGGGCAATATGTTCGTTAAATCTAGGTAAAATGGATCTTCTGGTTTGCCCAACATATTTCATATCACAGTCATTGCATCCAATTTCATAAATACCGGATTTTTCTATACAATCGACTTTATCTTTAGGGTTTCCAAGTACACTATTTAATGTCAAAGTGGAAGTAAAAATTAATTTAGTATCTAATCCTTTGAATATCTTGTTCAAACCTCTAGTTAAAGAGGGAACGTACGGCATAATTGCAAAATTAGCTTTATTAATAGGAGAATGGAAGGCTGTAGAATCAGTAATAAGTTTTCTAAATTCAAATTTTAAATTTTTAAAGCTTGATTTTATTCGTTAAATAGTCCTAACAAATCACTCGTGGCATTACTTATGACAAACTCAAACATTTTAATACCTACTTCAAATACACCCCATGTGTGTCCCATGTATCACACTACAAACATCAAGGCGATATTTCCACTCATACCACAAATATATGTGTGGATGGATTCGGTGGCGGCAGTGGTATGAAGTAGAAGTTGTTAGAAATTTTGAGGTAATGGAGGTATAATAGACAAGGACCTTTACGTGACCTCATAAAAATAAGTCACAGCCGGTTAGGCTCAAGTAAGGAAGGCCAGCAGGAAAAGACATTATGTTCTTGGTTCCTAGGGCGCCCATTCCATCTTCCTGTGCAAGCCATTTGTTTAAAACATCGTGTACATCAAGATGCCATAACCCTCTAAATGTTGCACAATTCACCCGTACACTTGAAAATTTAACAAATTATACCATTTAACACAACTTCTTTGTCTCCAACAATATCTTAATAAAAACCGAAATAGCGAGAAAAGAGCTTTTTTTTCTGCTGCCATGTGTCGTTTGTGTCAACATATCAATTATAAATTCGTCACCTAACGAAACAGGATTCATATAAATCCATCATCTGACTGACACGCTAAGCCAGGTTGTAACCACGATATCTCTGCGGAGACAATATCCGACAATTTTTAAATAATTTTTTTTTTTTCGGAAAAGGATTTAGATGTTACTTTAAACACAGTTAGTTGTCTCAAAAATTCGAAACGATCAAATATAAAACAAAAAATACATGGAGCTAATTCTAGAAACTTCAAATATCTTTTGTTGTGAAATCCTACAAAGTTAGATCAGGTCCTCTGGGGGAAGGGTGCTTTCTCTCCCTTCTCATGTAAGCTGAAGGGTGAAAAAGGAAAACATGAAGGGGATACTCTTGTCGTATTCTGAGACGACTTCAAAAGGAAACAGTGTGTCACATTTGTGTACATACGCAATGTTTGGTAATAGGCTATGGGGTTGTTTACACACTAGATTGAAGAGACGAAAATAGAATTATTCTGTGTGCGAACCTGTCACTTCAAAATTGCTTAACTTGTATACAGTTATTTTCAAATACCCCACAATATAGTTATTTTAGACGCGAAAGATTTGTGACGTACAAAAATAGAATAGTCTATATCTAAAACAAGTTCTAGAAAACAGTTGTTACTATAACATAAGATATCTTCTAAGATAATTATCTGTCCAATGCCACCGTGTTGTCTTTTATGATATTTTGGGCTTTCTCCCCTGACATTGGCGGAATTGTAATCCATTTCTTAGGTTGAATCACCTGGAAGGTGAAGTTACGTTACCCCCATGATATGATGGTATATAAATGATAATGAAGCGCCATGGAGCCCTTAACCTAAACTTAACGTAAAGTTCAGACCATGAGCAACTAAAGGAATAATTAATTCCCTTGATGGGTGAAATTTCTATTTTCTACATATTTTGAGCTAGAGACTTGATTTTTTGTACAAACATTCACTGCATGATACATAATGATGTGTTTTAGTTTCATTCTTGTGAGACATTTATTTTATGAGTTATTAAATATTATATTTTTTAAAAAATGCATATATTATAATTAAATGGTTCCATAATTTTTTAGTAAAATGTCTGATTTTTTACAAGACCCCTAAAATATTTAGAAAAACATCATGCATTAGAATTCTTATAATGTGAATACAAAGGGAGAAAAAAACGTACCTCATGCGTGGAAAAAATAATAATAATTGCATACATTTTAGTTTTTATTTCTTAAAATACTATTTCAATCATGAAACCCATGCACTACTTTGTTACCCATTATTTTTAGGACATGCAGTAAAAATTTGAACCTTCTAGGACAAAATTTCTGAATTCCATTCAATTTTGAATGTACAAAAATGCAGTGGAAATAAAAGTGTGGAAAAACAAGTTTTAAGATTTGCATGCAGGTAGTATTTAACTGGCGCAGCCTTTTAACTCTGGCGTAATTTAGGGCACTTAGAAGCGCCATAGGCCTCTGAAACTTTGTCAACATATACATTAGAGTTCAAGCTATTTTTTAGTACAAAAAACAAAAAATGCCAATTTTCATCTCAAATGGTCAATTTTTCACCCATCACCCCCCTTAAAGAAAATTTTCTATGGTCTGACCAGGAATCGAACCCGGGACCTCATTAACTGTAGTCAGAAACGCTGACCATTAGCCCATGAGGCTGAAAATTACAACCATGGTGTAGGCTTGATTGTAAAAATATAATTCTAGGAGAAATTTATATACGTACTACCTCATAGCAGTAACAGGGCAGTAATAATATAGGTCCCTCATGCTAATGATACGAGGGTTGGGGCATAAGTCATGGCAACTATTTTTTTTGTGAGAATTTGAGCGTGGGTGAAAAATCTAAATTATACAATGAAAGAACAAGGGATAAACGAAATTTAAGGAATTTATCACCACGCCAACATTTTGCTCCCCATGTTTATTAAGGTAATTGTCATATCAATACAGTTTTCATGTTCCAGAATCATTAAATCACACCTTTTTATTTTTTCACTCTTTTTTTTACTCTCTTCCTCACTCACTAACTCACTCTCTCTCATTCTACAGGCCCTCAAAGTAGTCTTCTGCAACGTTCACAACTGACAACGACGTGGAGGCGCCGAATACCATCTGCTTCACCATTTTCTTCACCATGTGTGAATCTGGTCATCTGTTGTTGAACAGCATATATAATGTCCATTCGTGTCCCAAACCGTAAAAAAAGAGAGTGAAAAAAATAAAAAGGTGTTATATAATGATTCTGGAACATGAAAACTGTATTGATATGATAATTACCTCAATAAACATAAGGAGCAAAATGTTGGCGTGTTGTTAAATTCCTTAAATTTCGTTCATCCCTTGTTCTTTCATATGAATATTTTAGATTTTTCACCCACGCTCAAATTCTCACAAAAAAAAAATAGTTGCCATGACTTATGACCCAACCGTCGTAGTTTCTAGATCCTTGAGCAAAACCTTACGTTCCCACAAATGTATTATTGTGATGATGTAACAATTTGATCGAATATTTCACTTATCACAATACTGCAGAACTTAACAATGCTTGAATACGTTTAGTTTTCAACATCCATCGTTATTACCATATTGTCGTACATTTCAGTAATATTTCTTGGCACCTTTTCAGGAACAGTCATAAATAGATCTCGGAATTTAGGCAAAAGCCTATTTTGTTCCTGAAGAGATAACTTAAAATGAAGTTATATTTCATATATTTGTACCAGCCTCATGGGCTAGTGGTCAGCGTTTCTGACTACAGTTCATGAGGCCCCGGGTTCGATTTCCGGTCAAACCATAGGATTTTTCCTTATAGGGATGTTAAGTTTAGGTTAAGGACTCTCCTGGCGCTTCATTATCATTTCATCATCCATCATATCATCAGGGTAATGTAACTCCGCCTTCAAGGTGCCCCACCTAAGAAATGGATTACAATTCTGCCAAAGCCAGGGGAGAAAGCCAGAAATTTCATAAGAGACAACCTGGTGACAAAAAATGGTGGTCCTATAATATATAAAATGCCTAAATTAACGTTAGAACCTATTTTGCCTACATTCCTAAAATGCCTATATTTTATCACAAAGAGTCGCGTCTGTTTCACCAACAAAAGTAACTGTATTACGGTATGCCAGTTAAAGCTATGCATTTTACACAGAGAAACCTGGCGTAATACAGTTACCTCTGTTGGTGAAATTGACCCTAAATCGAATAAAAATCTGTATTTCATTCCGAGAAACTAAAATATTTACATATTCGTTTTCACTATCTTGAACAGTAAGTTCTTAAAATACTCAACTTCTATAATATAACCGATAAAACAAAAATAGCATACAGAACCAATAACAAATTAAACAACATAATAAACAATAACATTGAAGAAAATAACATTTTCAACAGCAAAGGAGTTTATAAACTGACATGTAAGGACTGCAACAAATTTTATATAGGAGGACAAACAGGAGTTTTAACATCAGATTCAAAGAACATTTTCGAGACTTCATTCAGGCAGAAGGGAAATTAAGCTATGCAAAACACGTTATCCATGAAGGACATCGCATGTTAAATATTGAAAACATCCTAACAGTAATGCACAGAGAAAATAATCCAACGAAGATAAACGTACTCGAAGAGATGGAAATCATGAAAGCAGCTCACAACGACAGCCTGATAAACGAAAACGAACCCAATACATGCAACCCCCTCTACCAGATCTTCAGTGAAACACCAGTTTTGAATCCTGCCGATGATGGGACAAGTCCCGAAAGCGCTACAGTTATGTGATTAATTAAGTTGAGGAGACGGACCTTTCAGGTGAATATTCTATAATTTTATATTAATTTCTTAAAATACTTTCAAACATAATATTTTAAGCAAGAAGCTGTAAAACAATTAATACGCTCCGGATGTCCTCTCAGAAAACCAGATGCACGGGACACTACTTTAAACTCGCGGAGTCTCTGAAAACACCCCATTAGTGTGGTGTCACTAGGCGGGGTGCTGTCCGTTGACCGGCTGGAAAGAAAACTCTTCATTTCATTCTGTAAGTCATCATTTATTAAACGGTTGATACATGAGTTTCCCCTTTTCACATCGGATGGAAAAGTTATATTCTGTACTTTACAACAAACAGGCGAGTAAATTTTGTTTTCATATTTCCCTCTAAAGTACGTAGGCCTGCTTGGCGATACATATGACATAAAAGTATTAAAATTTTTTAATGCATTAAACCAAGAATAAAAGTCAATATTTAATAATTATTCTATAATATACTATATTTAATATCCATCCATATTTTTCTTCTCCACTCGTCTCTATCCATCCACTCCATGTCCTCCATTCCTCTTGTTCTCATTCCAGATCTTATTTCTTGCATCTACGAGTTTCCAGGTCTGCCTTTCCTACTTCTTCAAGGTGGACACCATTCCAATGTTTTCCTGGGTAACCTTTCTTCTTGCATTCGTCGTATGTGCCCATACCAATTTAATTGCTTATATCTTATATAATCTACTATTGAATATCTAATGTACATTTTTTCTGGCATGACAGTATTTCTTATTTTTTTCTAATTTTGAACATCTTGCTGCTCTCCTCAAGAAATACATTTCCATCAACATATGTTTTTGTCCTAAGTTTTTGTCGAATTTCCAAACTTCAGCTCCATATGTGACAGTACTTCTCACTATTGAATTATATATTTGTAACTTATTTTTTCTGGTTTTATGTCTGTTCCATAAGACTCCATTCATAATTCTTATTGCTCTATCTTCATTTACTCTGTTCTTAATATCACTTCCTTGTTTATACTCTTTATCTACTATCTTCTTATTCTTCTTAAACATAATTTGTAGGATTTTCATCCTGTTTATTTCCAAAATCACTCCTCGGAGGAAAGCGTATTGGATGTATCTAATAATACTAATAATTTAATTGATAAATTCGTACTAAAATTATTAACCTGAATCTGCCTAAAATATATTTTTAGAACCTATTTTTCATGTGATCAGAACTTATTTTAGGCGCCTAAATAAGTTTTTAACAACATAAAAATACGTGGTATAGTAATAAATCACAATTATACTACCTCTCACTTATTTTTAAACTTCTGCATTTCTAGTTACATGGCGTCCAAATAGTAGATTATACAGGGAATGAATGGAAAACATTATCTCAGGAGAGGGATATATGGAGAGTTTATATATTCGCGGTCATGAACCTACGGGTTCGATAGTGCTTGTGATTTAGTTAGTTATATATATTCCACACCATAGCTTCTTTTACATGCCTCGGGCCAAATCGATTTTAATTTCTCCTCCGAAGAGAGCTGGGTCCTTGAATCTTCATCGACCAATAACTTCCAACAACCGTTATCGAAATCGAACCCAAGACCCAGGGTAGCCGTCAGTAGATTCAACCCAACAGCTGTAAAATCGCTGAATAGAGTATAACTAGCGTTTCTTCAATGGGACAACACTGATCTGGACGTTTCCAGATTATACTGCACGGAATACCTTCAAGTACTCTGGGATCTAGAAATATGAAGAACGCAATTAGAGGGAACTCGTTAGAAAATAATTGCCACTTGTGAACATGGCGTATGTCAAACACGCCCATTTTAAAATGAAACTTTTTCTTCTGTAAGACAGGGGCAGGCAAGCCCTTAACAATCTTTCAAAATGTGGGGGGTCGGCGCTTTCCCTTTCTTCCACCCACTCAAAGTTTCCGTGTAGAGAACAATAAAGTCATTTTATGGCACGACACATTTTTTCTAATAAAATATCTCAACTTAAACACTTTATGTATTTTCACAGACACTATAGGACGACATGCTGTAACTGTTTTTCCAAGAACACTCTCTTGTTGTAAGAATAAATTTTAAAATAAGAAATGGTCAGATTTGTATCAGAGTGCTCTGCCCACGACATACATACAAAGCTTCACATATAACTAAGAAACAAAAGAACGCTTGTATTACGCTGAACTTGCCTCCTGTTTAGGCCTAATAACTGCACCTTTTCATCATATCTCTTCCTTTTTTAATACTTGTTTGAGAATAGATTTGCTTCCGAGCGAAGAGAAAGAGTAGGCCTATGTACAGAAGATTCATTTATAACACATTGTAGCAGATAGCCGTTAACTCGTCTTCAAGTCGATTTTGGTAAAAATAATCCACACAGATGATCGTGCAGGCCCTAATATTTCACTATAACTATATTTATTTCTACAATTCATCATGTTAATTACGTAAAAATAAAACAAAGTTTTATATGATTTTCATCATCATCATCATCACTCCAGGGATTAGGCTATTGCCCGTTCCGACTTCATAATGCATCAGCCCAATGTCTTCTAGGTCTTCCAACATCACGTCTTCCTCTTGCTTGATAATTTCTTGCTAACAATGGATATCTCTCCTTACTCATCCATCCATAGATCAATCCATTTCTGTCTGTAATTCCAATAAAGGCTGTACTTTCAATTCTTCTCTTATATCCTCATTTCTTATTCTATCAAGTCTTGTACATCCTTTAACTTGTCTTAGGAACCTCATCTCCGCCGTCTGTATTCTATGCTTCTGTTTTTACATTGGTGTCCAAGTTTCACATCCATACAATATTGTGGGAACCGCCATAACATTATACATTTTTATCTTTGTTTCTTTTCTAATATTATTTTCGAATGTTCTCTATATTGTTCCACACACCGTCCGAAATTTATTATTTTGGAGTCAATATCTCTTTCCACATTGTAGCCAACATCACAGCCCAAATATTGAAACTAGACACCTGTTCTATACTTTGATTTTCTAAAATAATTTTGGATCTCACTGGATCTCTTCCTCTAAAAGCCATGGTCTTCGTTTTCCTTACAGAAATCTTTAGATCATATAATTTACATATTTCTGTAAGTCGTCTTCATTTTTCTGTATTATGATTACATCGTCAGCAAATAGAAGATTATTTATGCACACTTTATTATCTATTCTTATTCCTGGATTCACTAAAACTTTCCATTTATTTAAAATATCGTCTGTATATGTATATATATATATATATATATATATATATATATATATATATTAAACAAAGTGGGTGATAAACTACATTCTTGTCGTAATCCAGTATTTGTTTTGATTGTATCTGTTCTTTTGAATCCGGTATCTATAATTATATTTGTGTCTTCGTATAATTTCTTTATTGTTTCAACAAAGCACAGCGGGTATCCTTTCATTCGTAATATTTCCCATAATTTTTGTCTGTTTACTCGGTCGAAGGCCTTATCCAAATCTATAAATCCTATGTGAGCTTCTAAGTTATGTTCTCTTCTCTGTGAGTTGTTTCAGTGTAAAGACATTGTCTACACATGACCTTCCCTTTCTGAATCCACTTCGATTTTCATTTATTATTACTTCTGTTATGTTTCTCAAGCTATTATTTATTATTTTCGTATATATCTTGTAGCCAGTTTTCATTAAACTAATCCCTCTGTAATTCTCGCAATTTCTCCGGTCTCCTCTTTTAAATATATTCTTCACAATTGCTGTTTTCCATGTGGTTGGAATCTCATAGGTCTGCCAACATATATTAATTAAATGAAGTATTCGTAGTTTACACAATATTCCACTATATTTGATTAACTCCATATTTATATTATCTAATCCTGTTGCTTTCCTATTCTTAGTGGTTTTCAGAGTCATTTCTAATTCATTTATGTCCATTACATCAATATTTTCCATTTTTTCTTCCTCATTCTCTTTTCCTTCAATTTCCTCCTTTTCCAAAGTTTTTCATAATGTTGTATCCATTCTTGTTCTGGGATTATTTCAATCTGGCAGAATCTTTCTCAGTTTGGTTTAGATTTTCACTAATTTATAACCTATTTCTTGTCTTCCATACATATCATGTTCTACTGAGCTTATAATTTATCCCATGGCTCCTGATGGGCTTTTCTTATAATGTTTTTAGCAATTCTCCTTTTCATTTTATATTCTTCGTAAAATTCTTCTGTTTTCAGTCGTAAATATGTATAATATGCTTTTTGTTTTTCATTCACTGCATTTTGTATATTCGCATTCCAAGTTCTCAAGCCCTTCCTATTTCTTATTCTATTTTTTTTCCTAATATATCATTTGCTGTTTATGTATTACATTTGATAAATTTTCCCATTCAATATTTATTAAAATACAAATTCGTAACAGCTGTTTCAGTACTTCATACCTTCTTCAGACGAATTTGATCGTAATTACAAAATTAATTTATAATCATGATAAATTCGTCTGAAGAAGGTACAAAGTTACTGAAACAGCCGTTACGAATTTGTAATTTAATAAATATGAAAATCATATAAAACTTTAAGTTTTATTTTACTTTATTAACATTAAAATGGATTTTCATCAAGTAAACGCCAAATAAATTGATTACAAATTATCAGTAGCAATTTACTCACAATTTGTACTATCTAATCTAATATATAAAAATGAATGTTTATTTGTTCGTACTTTATGCGCGGCCATACCGTTGATCCGATTTGATGGGCTTTTTGCAAATGTCCAGGATATACCCGGGATGAACATAGGCTATAAGAGAGTTGTGATACTCAACTCCTACACACTAAAAATAGCCCTTTGTAGTGGAAAACGTGTAAAAGTAGCTCTTTGGATGCCTAAATTACTTACGCTGCCTAAATCATAACAAATACACAAAATTAATGTAGGCCTACACAGAATTGAATATCTCAAAACGCTCTACAAAAAGTCCGCGACAGCATATGTTTATCTCTTACGGTTAACTCACAAAAGCCACTTTTGACTTTTATTGACTCACAATTTGTACTAATCTAATATATAAAAATGAATGTTTATTTGTTCGTACTTTATGCGCGGCCATACCGTTGATCCGATTTTGATGGGGCTTTTTGCAAAATGTCCAGGATATACCCGGGATGAACATAGGCTATAAGAGAGTTGTGATACTCAACTCCTACACACTTAAAAATAGCCCTTTGTAGTGGAAAACGTGTAAAAAGTAGCTCTTTGGATGCCTAAATTACTTACGCTGCCTAAATCATAACAAATACACAAAATTAATGTAGGCCTACACAGAATTGAATATCTCAAAACGCTCTACAAAAAGTCCACGACAGCATATGTTTATCTCTTACGGTTAACTCACAAAAGCCACTTTTGCCTTTTATTGACTCACAATTTGTACTATCTAATTATGTGAAAAATGAGCACTTGCTCGGGTATTCTTTTACGGACGCGGCCATGCCGTTGATCCGAGTGCTATGGGGCTTTTTGCAAAATGTCCGGTCTACCCGGGATGAACACAGGCTATAAGAGAGTTGTGATACTCAACTCCTACACACTTAAAAATAGCCCTTTGTAGTGGAAAGAAAAATGTAAAAAGTAGCTCTTTGGATGCTTAAATTACTTACGCTGCCTAAATCATAACAAATACACAAAATTAATGTAGGCCTACACAGAATTGAATATCTCAAAACGCTCTACAAAAAAGTCCGCGACAGCATATGTTTATCTCTTACGGTTAACTCACAAAAGCCACTTTTGCCTTTTATTGACGCTAACAAGATCGAGACAAGTACGCAGATTCCAGTGCAAGCATAGCAGCACACGGCGGTCATTCATTTATGAATAACTCACAATAACGAATTTTGTATTTCAGTTCATTTGTACCAAGAAGAGCGAGATAAGTAGATTCCCGGGCAACACCGGGCAATCAGCACGGGAATCTTAAAATAATCACGATATACATTTATAATTTTTTTCATTTTACTTATTCAACTAATCAGAAGAAGTACATTAATTTTTGTCTTTCAGCTCAATCATGCCAAAAAGATCGGGATGAGTAGATTCAGGGTCAACGCCGGGTAAACAGCGTGGGGTATCTAAAAATAATTACGATATGTTTCCTCTTACTTATTCAACTAAACATAAAATCACATTAATTTTCATTTATTTAGACGTAGCAGCGCACGCCGGTTATTAGCTAGTAATTAATATAATAAAGTTTATCGGGTCACAATTATTTTACAGTCTCTTATGAGTCCACACGCTACAATTTATTCTCTCTCTCTCTCTCCTCTCTCTCTCATCTCTCTCTCTCTCTCCTCTCTCTCTCTCTCCTCTCTCTCTCTCTTTACAGTCTCTTATGAGTCCACACGCTACAATTTGTTTTCTCTCGCTCTCTCTTCTCTCTCTCTCTCTCTCTCTCTCTCTCTCTCTCTCTCTCTATCTATCTATCTATCTCAGATAGTCACAACTGACTGTCTTCCGTCTTCGCCACAGATTATATGGGCGGGGAGGAACTTTCTAGGCTTATCATACAGACCTTTCCAGTATGAACAATTCTGGCCATCGATCTTCCCGAAAGGGAATTAGAGAGCCTAGACATTTCGATGATATGGGCAATCTTTCGACTCGCGAATCGGCGACTCTCAAATCTATTTTTACCAATGCGAGACCACTATTCTCACCTACGCTCGTCAAATTCAAACGTTATTATGACGCGTCTCAATCATCATCATCATCATCATCCAAGGATTAAGCCTGCTGGCTCGATCTGGTTTCATGAAAGCTATAATTGTTAAAATAGTTCAGACCATCTTCTGTGTGGGCGGACGCATCTCAATATTTACGTAAATATATGCTTCTTTCGCCTTTTCTTTTTTATTTTGCCCTCCCTCCTTTTTGAAGTACTTACACCCCCCCCCCATATGGCTTACAGGTAAATGTGCTGGTGCGGATCGCCTGTGGGCAGGGAGCAGAAACTCTGAACCACGCATTTGACAGGTACACATTGTAGGGGCTGTAGGGATCTGTGGTAAGAAGTACGAATGCGTTGCTGCCGCAGACATCTCAAGACATGGGACACGTGCCTAGTACTAAGGTGCAGATTTACAATCCACCTACCTGCCAATAATGAAATTCGAGCAGCGGTATACTCCACGGCAACGGGGGGAAAAAAATTAACACATTTATTTGCTAAACTTCACTTTAATAATGAAACATGAATCTGGAATTATTACTGATTTAAATTATCTAATTCAATTTGTATTTTCATGGGAATGCGTGCTATTATGCATTACAGAGACTCTTGATGTCTCAACTCTTTTCAAAAAACGTTAAATTGAATATATATATATATATATATATATATATATATATATATATATATAGCTATTATTCTACCAATTATATATTATATGGATGCGAAACATGGACTCTTACTTTAAGGGAGGAAAGGAGATTACAAGTATTTGAGAATAAAGTTCTTAGGAAAATGTTTAGACCAAAGAGAGATGAACAGACAGGTGAATGGAGAAGACTACATGACAGTGAACTACATGGTCTTCATAGGAGGCCAGATGTAATAAGAATGGTTAAGTCTCGAAGACTGCGATGGACAGGACATGTGGCACGAATTGGGAATGAAATACGTGCATTGAAGCTTCTAGTATAAAAACCAGAGAGAAAACGCCCAGTCTAGTCCTAGCCTTTTATTTTTTTTTAGCTTCATTCATCCCTGTCTTCTGCCATCGCTTCTAATGTCAATTGTTTCTTAACCTCTAGTATTTTCATAAGTAATGCCACGAGTGATTTCCAAATTATCGATTAGTTCACGACTAATGAAGTGAGGAGTGAATTTATCTAGAAAATTTGGAAATCAAGAGTGTCATTTGTTAGGACTATTTAACGAATAAAATTAAGCTGTTTACTCACAAATCATTACCGGTATTTAAATATAGTTATTTTAAAATATTTAATGTAAACAGTGATGTATGAAAACAAATGAGAAACGTCTTGTTTCATTTGTTCATCACTGCAACCAGATCATATTTATTGCCAAATAGAATCGCTATATTATAAGAATGCAGCCTAGTGGAGAAAAAATGAAACACGTCATTACAGGTTATTAATTAATTTCTGATATCCTATGATCAAAATATATCAATTATATTTTTCTGGAACGTAAATTCCTGGGAAATAACATATTTAAGAGAGAGCAAACAGTGTTTTTTTTTCATAATCAATTGCTACAAATGTTTTCTATTATATCCCGCAAGCACTATCTGGTTAAATTCGTGCACTATATAATATAACAATCTGGTAGCCAGCCACAAGCATTCTATAATTCTTACATCTTAATATACAAACTGTTATATTCAACGTATTTCTTAGAGAGTCAGTCACTGCAAAATAATGCTCTGACCTTTTCAGAATGTTAAAACGGAGGAGCTTGATTTTAATGTGATAAAATTAAATTTATAAAATCGAGATGAAAAACGACAGTGATTGGTTGTAAATCAAAATTCAGTGAAATGTGATTGGTCATTGACTCCCATTTGGGACATGACTTAAATAGTCCCCATAATTAAATTATTTATGTTAATATTGTTATGATCATTCAATCTTCTTAGTTGTGTTACATGTTATTATATCACTGAATGGTTGTATATATTTCTGTATTAATTATTCAATGGTAACATTTGGAGTAGTAGAGCCACCCACATGCTGAACGGTGAGGTTGTGAGGTCTGAGTAGTGATAAATCTATAGAGAGCTGCGTTCGTCAAAGTGACACACAAATATATTGTTGTCTTTGCTTATCTACACAATGCCAACTTTACTTGTCACAAAATAGTATTGGGTGTTTCTAGTAACACATCACCAAAACACAATGCTCCACAATGAAGACACTGCCACAACCTAAACAATTTATAGTCGTCAAAGATAATATAACGTTGTTTAAAATCTTTGACATAACTGTCTTCCACTAATCTTCAATTTCTTCACTATAAAGAACTATAAGAATATTTGGAATAAAGATTTTCCTCCACATTTCCATATATAAATACCACATGAAAGATTACAAACAATGGTGTATGAATGGATTTAAAAAAAAGAGGATGTAAGGAACATTTAGATTGCTGCAATATGGAAAAGAAATTAGAAGATAAGGCATGAGAAAATATAAAAAGTAAGATGGTTATATTGGTTTAAATAAAGGATGCAGGAAAATTTGTAATATATTGTAAAATTTAAGAATAAAATCTAAGAATAAAAATACACTTATCTAAAATAATTAACCTGTAATTATTTTAAAACCCCTAACTAATTAACTCACTGGCACTATCGAACCCGTAGGTTCAAGGCCGCGCGGACATAAGCTCTCCATACATCCCTATCCTGAGCTAATGTCTTCCAATTATCCCCAGTATAATCTACTTCCCTCAAATCATAGTTAATGTTATTCTCCCACCTCATTCTTGGTCCATCAACTGGGCGTTTTCCCTCTGGTTTTCTTACAAGAAGCTAGTATTTTTAATTACATCAATGGAAATAGAAAAAAAATACGGAGGCCTAAAAAATGTACAATAATACAAAATGAGTTTTACAAATGATGTTTAATAATTATTTGCAAAAAAAATGATTCAAGGTGAGATTTTCAAGAACGAGTTCAGATATTTATGACCCAAGTATACATAAGGCCAAAAATTCGAAACAAATTCGTAAAACACTTTCAATCCATGCAACGTACATTTTTTTTATTTATGTACAGATTTTTCATGTTTACACATATTTATGTGCCTAAAGTTTTATTTTTCTTCTCCACTCGTCTCTATCACCACTCCATGTCCTCCAGGCCTCTTGTTCTCAATCCAGTTCTTATTTCTTGCACCCACGAGTTTCGAGGTCTTCCTTTCCTTCTTCCAGGTGGACACCATTCCAATGCTCTCCTAGGTAGCCCTTCTTCTTGCATTCGTCGTACATGCCCATACCAATTTAATTGCTTATATCTTATATAATCTACTATTGAATATCAAATATTCATTTTTTCGCAACGTACATAACTTTATTTTATATTATATTCAAATCGTGAAAGATTCGCACGCTACGAGTTAACGGTAAACCCAGAAAATTAGATAAACATGGGTACATTTCTGGACAAAACGCGGAAAATAAGAACGAAACTCATTCGTGAATAAATATATATGTAAACAATGTGTAATATCATTAATACGTATTTAATGATTTTACGTAACCTAATGAATGTATAATGAAATAATTGTATTGTTATCTATTGTGTTTTTTCACTTTATATTATTATTATTAGACATTATTTTATTACTACGAACTATCAACAGCACGTACGGCTTGCTGCCCGTGCGACCCATATTTATAAATAACATTGTATTTATCTTACTTTTAGTCTAATAAAGTCCTACTACTCTATGTTGACTTTCATCATTCTTATGGAATATAAATTCACACCGTGGAATATAAATTCACACCGTGGAATATAAATTCACACTATACTGGAATATAAATTCACACTATACTGGAATATAAATTCACACTATACTGGAATATAAATTCACACCGTGGAATATAAATTCACACTACACTGGAATACAAAATCACACCGTGGAATATAAATTCACACTATACTGGAATATAAATTCACACTATACTGGAATATAAATTCACACCGTGGAATATAAATTCACACTATACTGGAATATAAATTCACACCGTGGAATATAAATTCACACTATACTGGAATATAAATTCACACCGTGGAATATAAATTCACACTATACTGGAATATAAATTCACACCGTGGAATATAAATTCACACTATACTGGAATATAAATTCACACCGTGGAATATAAATTCACACTACACTGGAATACAAATTCACACCGTGGAATATAAATTCACACTATACTGGAATATAAATTCACACTATACTGGAATATAAATTCACACCGTGGAATATAAATTCACACTATACTGGAATATAAATTCACACCGTGGAATATAAATTCACACTATACTGGAATATAAATTCACACCGTGGAATATAAATTCACACTATACTGGAATATAAATTCACACCGTGGAATATAAATTCACACTATACTGGAATATAAATTCACACCGTGTAATATAAATTCCACACTATACTGGAATATAAATTCACACCGTGGAATATAATTCACACTATACTGGAATATAAATTCACACTGTGGAATATAATTCACACTATACTGGAATATAAATTCACACCGTGGAATATAATTCACACTACTGAATATAAATTCACACCGTGGAATATAAATTCACACTATACTGGAATATAAATTCACCACCGTGGAATATAAATTCACACATACTGGAATATAAATTCACACACCGTGGAAATATAAATTCACACTATACTGGAATATAAATTCACACCGTGGAATATAAATTCACACTATACTGGAATATAAATTCACACCGTGGAATATAAATTCACACCGTGGAATATAAATTCACACTATACTGGAATATAAATTCACACCGTGGAATATAAATTCACACTATGGACTATAAATTCACACCCCTAAAACATTTTAAAACATGGATCCTTTGTACATTAAAAAATCATGGATCTTCAAATGAATTCTATTGCAATACAAATCCATATTTACATTATATAACATTGCATTATAATGTGGACAATAAACATCTACACTTGCCGTTGTAATGTAGGCTTATTTCTCGAATATGATATGCATACGGTATTGTATACTGGCGTCGAAAAAAGAAGTAGTGTACCGAAGGCCATTAATAATATGACACCTGCAGATTCTTAGATATCCGCGGAAAACACTTCGGAAAATTACTGCCAACAATATGCCCAGAATAAATTAATGTTGAAGACTATATCAAGAATATTACAGTATGAACTATATACCGAAATGAGACAAAATGTGAAATAAAATATGAAGGCTACATAATCTGAAACGTCTAAAACCATGTAAAATCAATGTTTAAATTCACGCACGTTTCTGGTTTAGTACATCAGCATAATGGAATGAAATACAAAACTGCACAGAATGTGCGCTTTAAAACTTCAAATACATAACACTAATAGTGTACTGAACTTACATTTTCTGTCATCTCAGCATATGGTAGTAACATTCCAACTTACCTGAAAATAGAAAAAATGTTAATAAACATAAATAATAAATGTAAACTATATTAAAAATTACAAATATAAAATAAAAATGAAAAGTGCATTAAAATATTCAAAAGAAAGATATAGATAGATTGCTCAGATCAGATACGACACGCTGATAAACCATTCCCTGAATATAAAACAAATTATATGACCATAATTTTCCCAACAGAAAAAAAAAAAAAAACACTTTGCTTTTCTGTGGGTTGGATCACCTACATCGTAGCCATAGTGAGTACTGAACATGCCTCAACTTGCGCACCACTCACAAATAAGACCGGGAAGGGTAACTTTGAAACTTGTACCACGTGTCTTTAACACATTAGGCTAACAAATATCGTAAAACCAAATGTTAGTCTTAAATTATGACTGTTAAAAATAATGATAATTGTTTATTGAACAGCCCACATACAATTACGTAGTGGATTCGCATTATGCAGAAATCGTGTTTAAATCCACGAACCGACCAATCTGATATTTCTTGCATCACAAGGGTTTCCTCAATACAATAGATAAATACGGGATTGGATTTTCACATACATTGTTCCCTCTTGAATCGTTTCGCTACCATCTGTAATCCATTCCATATAACTTACAGAGAAATATGCTTATCTTTCTTTATATTCTGATAATCTGATATAAAATTTTAATTCATATGTATGAATTCGTATGTCATCGTATAAAAGAGGTAGAGATTAAATTTAGACTTGGAAAATTGACAAAATCCAGATATAGAATGACAAGAAAATAAATTTCTCTGTAACACTTGTTTCCTTTTGTCAACTTCAAACGTTTCATCTTCTGAAGTCTCGAGACCAGTTTACTTCACATTCTTGCGCTTCCCACAATTTTCTTATTTCACATTTTAACTTCTTAATCTTCTTTCATGTAACTGTTTGGCTTGTCGGTTAGTTATAGTCTCATTGTTGAATTTTCAGTTAAACATGTCATACCAATAGTATATTACGATGTGAGGTTGGGAAGTGGTTTTTACAGAACCGAGGAAAATGTTTAAGAACCGAGCGATAGCGAGGTTTTTAATTTCCGAGATTCTGTAAAACACTTCACAAACGTGCACTGTACATTATTTTTTGCGCGATGATGTTTTCAAAATAATAAATAATAGTCAAATAATAACATCTTTGTTGGAAATATTTGCGTTCATTATAAACAATTGACTAATGTTAACAGTGTGGGCAATGTTTATTAGTTGAAACAACAGGAGACCTTGAGAACAATTATTGATAACATGGCCGCAAGTACATATTTATTGTTTCAAATACTTACTTACTTACTCACTGGCACTATCGAACCCGTAGGTTCATGGCCGCACGGACATAAGCTCTCCATATATCCCTATCCTGAGCTAATGCTTTCAAATCATTCCCTGTATAATCTACTTCCCTCAAATCATAGTTAATGTTGTTCTCCCACCTCATTCTTGGTCTACCAACTGGGCGTTTTCCTTCTGGCTTTCCTACAAGAAGTTTCCATGCACATCTTTCATTCCCCATACGCGCAACGTGTCCTGCCCACTCGCAGTCTACGGGACTTAACTGTTCTTATTATATCTGGCTTCCTATAAAGACCATGTAGTTCATTGTTATGTAGTCTTCTCCATTCACCTGTCTGTTCATCTCTCTTTGGTCCAAAAATTTTCCTAAGAACTTTATTCTCAAATACTCGTAATCTCCTTTCCTCCCTTAAAGTAGAGTCCATGTTTCGCACCCATATAATATAATTGGTGGAATAATAGTTTTATATATTTTCAGCTTAACGATTGTTTCAAATACAGTTCAGTTAATTTAATATGCAGTGATTTGTTTCGTATAATGTATATTAACACTACCTTTTGGATATTTTCTGTACATACATTATACGTAGTTATACATAGAGGGCAGTGGTTTTACTTCCCGCACGTGGGTGTGAATATATTTACAGTACAGTTATTTAGGTTGGCAACCCCGAAATGTAGGAAGTTGAACTTTCAGTAATGGTCGTCATTGCTGCTAAGTACGACAAAACGCACTATCGCGCAACATTATTGTTTTCATAATGGTGATTTATTTTAGGTGTAATTGCAATTTGTTCATTAAATCGTCGCTGCGTTTATGATCCAATAGGTATATACTGTTGTGTATATTATAAATTTGTGGCACGAACAGGCAATGAAAGACATGCATGGAAGCTTCTTGTAGGAAAACCAGAGGGAAAACGCCCAGTTTGTAGACCAAGAATGAGGTGGGGGAAATGCTATTTTGTGGGAAGTAGATTATACAGGGAATGATTGGAAAACATTAGCTCAGGATAGGGATGTGTGGAGAGCTTATGTCCGTGCGGCCATGAACCAACGGGTTCGATAGTGCCAGTGAGTTAGTTAATCTGCCGTCATATCATCATATATTTATTTTTTAAGGACCATGATTCACTGCAGTATCAAAGTACAGGTTGACTTTGTTATTTATTGTCATTTTCCTACTACATTTGAGAATTTTCCCGCGGAATGTCTATCTCAATGCAGGAGGATAGTGTTTATCGTAAGTATGTGAACGGGTATATTTTTGTACTATTTTTGATATAAAAAATGTTACAAAATTAACTTAAATATTTGTTTAAAAGTGTTCCCGCTAGATGTCAGCTCTGCGTGACGGCTGCCTTTGCCTCCAGAACAAGTGTCTGGTACTCATTTCCGTTACAGGTTGACACGAACCTGGGGCCATGGTGCCGCAAACAGGTTTAGACAAGTTTAAAAATCCTGAGCCCTCACCGGGATTCGAAACCTCGACCTACCGGCTTGTATCGTATTACTTTAACCAATTGCACTACAACATTCCCTCCAGCGTAAATACTAAGCCTACAATTTAGGACAGAACATGAATTCATAAGTGAAAAAGTGAGAGGTATAGCTCATAATATTTATTAGTCCAGTTATAAGAGAACAATCAAGATGTCAGGGAAAACTGACATTTTTATGATAATTCGTGTTGAAGCGCTATGTTATATTATTTGAATACGTTACCGGTAGGCCTATAAAATTGAATCAAGTTGGCAATGAACTAAAACATTTCATAATCAGTTAATTTGGTATTTACTTGATGAAAATCCATTATTATGTTTATTAAACATATATAAAACTTAAAGTTTTTATATGATTTTCATATTTATTAAAATACAAATTCGTAACAGCTGTTTCAGTATTTTGTACCTTCATCAGACGAAGTTTTATCACGATTACAAATTTATTTTGCTATTATATATTATATATATAACAAAATTCATTTGTAATCATGATAAATTATATAACAAAATCCACTTGTACCAATTGGGCGTTTTCCCTCTGGTTTTCCTACAAGAAGCTTCCATGCACGTCCTTTCATTCCCCATTCGTGTCACATGTCCTGCCCACAATGACTGATGCTATACATATTTTAATTTGAAGAGGACAAACCTGTTATTTAAGACATCTTATCAAATTTAAGGTAGAAACGTTTCTTATCTAAATTCAAATCAAGCTTTTAAAAGCTAGGATTAGCATCAACTAGGAAACAATAATACGGTAATTAAATCTGTATCTATTGAGAAACAATTCGGCTTAATTTAATTAAAGTACAGTTTAGTTTTACGACTGTCATTTAAAACGTCTTAAAAACATGAAACTGGACAATTAAAGGAATTTAATTTTCCATAAGAGATAAAAGGCGGTTATACATAAATATTTCCATACATTTACGTAACTGTTTTATTGCGTAATAATATAATGAGATAGGACGTTGGTAGTGATAACTAAAACATAATTAATAAGAAATTGATTATGGTGTGTTACATGCATATCTACATTTGTGAACCTTGGTAAGACAGATAATGTAACTCCAGAGGTCACCAACAGATGCCACTGATTTATTCAGCGTTTTCCGTAACACGTGTTTCAGGGTTATAGTATATTTTCTGTTTGACGTCGTGGTTGTACATTACTTTCAAGCATCATGGTCTAACAATATAATGCAATTTTCGTATTAATACAATCACTTATTAAAATAACGTTTTATGAATCAAGCCGGTATTGTATAATTATAAATTCAGAAGAGATGAAATTAAATTAAACCGAAGAACTTGTTTCAGGAAGTTGGAAATTAATAATAAATAATTAACTCATTTTTACAAGAAACATGAATACGCGCAAAAATCGATATATCCTACACAGCGTAATGAAACGCATTATTATCATCAGATATATTGACGAGGATCAAAATAAAATTTGTAAATATATTTAAAACAATATCATGTAGGCTATTACAGAGACTATTGACTTCCTAACTACTTTCAAAAAACGTTAAACTGAGAATATACAGTGTGATTAAAAAGTCCCAGTACATTTTGTGGATGACGTAGCGCAAATAAAACAAAAATTATAAGGTAGTTTCTACTATCAAGTTAGTGTTCAACATAACTTCCATCAATCTCAAAACATGTTTCCCAACGACGCACCGTCGCGTCGCCCGGAAAACATGCACCAACATATCCTCTGTAATCATTTTTCTCGCTTGGCGTATGCGTTCTTTCAGCACTTGCAGATTAGGAAACTTGGTTCTGTACACCTGTTGCTTGATGAACCCCCAAGCAAAAAAGTCCAGGAGTGCGAGGTCTGGCGAACGAGGTGCCCAGATACGAGGAGATGCCCTTCCAATCCACCTTTTGGGAAACCTATCATTGAGATACCCGCGTATAGCCAGAGCAAAGTGTGGTGGTGCTCCATCTTGTTGCAACACCACTGTATCAATGATACCATCTTGCTGTAACTGTGGCTGTAAGAAAAGTTGCAACATATCAAGATACACGTCTCCCGTGAGGGTTTCATTTGGAATCAGTCTCTAACTTCTTCGTACGACTGGCCTCTTAAACGCGCAGAAACAATCTCTATCCGCTCTTCAATGGTGAACATATTTGTATCTTTCGAATGGCTGTAACAGAAATACGATATGTAAGCGATTTCTTTAAAATGTACTGGAACTTTATAATCACACTGTATATAACTATCATTCTACCAGTTATATTATATGGATGCGAAACATGGACTCTTACTTCAAGGGAGGAAAGGAGATTACGAGTATTTGAGAATAAAGTTCTTAGGAAAAATGTTTGGACCAAACAGAGATGAACAGGCAGGTGAATGGAGAAGACTACATAACAATGAACTACATGGTCTTTATGGGAAGCCAGATATAATGAGAACAGTTAAGTCTCGTAAACTGCGATGGGCAGGACATGTGGCACGAATGGGGAATGAAAGACGTGCATGGAAGCTTCTTGTATGAAAGGGATAGCAAATAACATTAACCATGATTTGAGGGAAGTACAGGGGATGGAGGATGACTAGAAAATATTAGCTCAAGATAGGGATGTGTGGAGGGCTATTATCCGCGCAGCCATGAACCTACGGGACTGATAATGGCAGCGAGTTAGTAAATATAAAACATAATGAACAGTATGGTCAAATTAAAAATCGCAACTTATCACCATCATCAGCATTAAGGATCTATTCCGATCTAATGTTAGAATTGGTCTGTCCATCTTTTACTGGGTCTTTCTACATTTCTTTGTCCTAATGGTTTATAATGAATAATCTGTTCTGAATTCTATTGTTTCCTTTTATTTATGTGGTCCATCCAGTCATCTCTGTATTGTGTAATTCTATATAATATTTTGAATATATTTGTTCTCTTCGTATATTTTTATTTTGTTTCAATGTGTTATTGTATAGCCAGCCATACTCCTCAAAAAACTTCATTTCTGATGTTTCGATTCTTCGTTCCTGGTTTTTAGTTAAGACCCAGTTTTCTGATCCTTATAACAACATTGGAAACCCCATTGTTATATACATATATACATATATATATATACATACATATATATATACACACAATATATACAATTAAAATATATATACGGTGCACCTATACGGTGCAATTTCTCTTATATATATATATATATATATATATAAGGGCGACCAAAGTTAACATGGAAGGAGAACATGAGGATAGCAATGCAAACAAAGGGCTAATGATTGAAGGTGCGGAAGATCGTAGACTTTGGAGGTTTGGCACGGGAAGACGACAGCAGCTGTAAAAACCCGAATATATATATATATATATATATATATATATATATATATATGGTATGATAAGAAAAATAAATGCGTAGACGGGATTCGAACCCGGAACTCTGAGTTCCGGGTTCGAATCCCGTCCACGCATTTATTTTTCTTATCATACCATATTAAGCTTGCATTGCTCAATGTTAAACATTTAATTGTAACATATATATATCCAGTTTTAACAATGTTGACATATTTTTCCGGCACCAATGATTTGTCTTTAATTTCGTTTTATAATTTTCTTCCATTCGTCTCTATTATAACACAGTTCTTCCTCTATTTCCAAGTACTTCAAAGTCCCCATTGTCTTATAAAGTTTTAAAATTGTCTCTTTTTCTTAATAAAAACAGTTAATTTGATAGTACAAATATCAATACAAAATTAAGTGAAAATTTAAAGATTTTTGTGAGTTTTTATTCATAAATATGTTTTTTCCTTTGTTTTTTCTCTGAAAAGAGAGCCCTGTACTACCGCGAAAGTGAACTTATAAATCCAAGCGCCGCGCCGGAGCGATCACGCGAGTGTTTAAAAATGTTATACAAAGCTTTTCAAATGATTTAACTTATTTAAATCAGGATAATACTGAACATTCTATAGGTAAGAGGAGAAAGAATATTTAACTTAATTAAATCAGGATAGTACTGAACATGCTATAGGTAAGAGGAGGAAGAAGAAGTGGTGGCTGTTTTATTCGCCTGGCAGCTTAAACTGCCCACGAAATCGTGTTGCCCACCCAAACTAAACCCATATATAATTAATCCCAGTATAAAGTAATTATACAGCTAATGGAATACAACATAAAGCTGGTGTTTTGAAAACAAACCAACATAATATTAGCACGCAAAACTGCCAATTAACCAGATTTAGATAGTGGAATCGCTACCAGATATTCATATGCACCACATGTTGACTTATGACTAAATTATACATACACACAAACTGCGGCTACAACAAAGAAACTAGAAGTAATTATAATCTGGTTTGATAGCTTCCAGTGTCGGATTTAAGGCGCCAAAAATATGCAGTAAAATTGTTATTAATGTCTTACCTCCTGCAGATTATAAATAAATAATTCACTTCTAATTAGAGAATTCAATGACTACTCATTCATTAAATTTTACTTCAGTACAGTAAAAAATATGGAGTAATCAAAGGAAAGAATTTAATCTATATTATACCAGTTTTGTAAAGATATGTACTCTATATCTCGAAGTCCATCATTATCCATGCAAGTATTAGGGTATGTGGTCTGTTACGGTTCAAAGAAGAATTTTCCATCCAGTGCTTTTTTGGACGTCCCAGCGATCTTTTGCCTTGAAGATAATAACGAAGCATAGCTTTTGGAATGCTGTGAGATGGCATGCGTTGAAGTTGGGCTTTCCAGTTCTAGTACTTTTGTGTATCTCCAGGTCCAAATAATTAAAACAATTCTCTAAATACACTTTATATAATCTATGTATAATTTCATAAAATAATTTATATAATACTTATTTATAAATGCTTTAACTTTAAAACATATCCCATTTGGAATGTTTTTATCCAGTAAATTGTGTATTCTATTGTTTCCTAAAATTTACAAATTTAATCTGACACGAAATGCTGATTATCGAAATGGATCCTGATAATGAACCTCCAACTAAGCATTTTCTTTGAAGATTAGGGAGAAACAGATAAAAGTCAGGGTGTTCTGCCGAGACCTGTAGAATATTGCCTCAGCCAATTTTGTTTTCTATAAAGTATTGTTTCATTGAAAGTGAAAAAAATATAACCTACTTACTTATAAGCGAAAAAATTACATAAATTGTAAATAAATAAATTGTCTAATGCCACCAGGTTGTCTTTTATGACATTTCTGGCTTTCTCCCCTAGCATTGGCAGAACTGTAATCCATTTCTTGGGTTGGTGCACCTGGAAGGCGGAGTAACGTTACCCTGGTGGTATGATGGGTGATAAATGATAATGATGCGCCCAGGAGAGTTCTTAATCTAAACGTAACCTAAATTCCGGACCATGGGCAATCATAGGAATAATTCTCTTTACCTATGCAAGAAAAAATCCTATGGTTTTACCGGGAATTTGCGCCGTAGTCGAGTGGTTAAGGCAAGAATTTACTAATATACTACGTATTTCCCTTGTTGCGTACATAACTATTCTCTAAATATACCATAAACGTCATTATTGTAATAAAAATATTTAAGTATATAATAATAATTGCTGCTCTTTTTACATTTTATTAATTTTTAAACATTATTATTATTATTATTATTATTATTATTATTATTATTATTATTATAAGTTCGCGGTGGACTAGTGGTTATGTTCCTTGACTCTGGTCCCGAGGGTCGTGGGTTCAAACCCGGCCGGGGTCGATGGATTTTTTTTAGGATGGAAAAATCGAAGGTGCAAGTCCTCCGGGAGGGACTTTAAGCCGTGGGTGCCGAATCTGAAGATTTTCAGGCTCGTAAAAGATCCTTAAGCCTGAATGAAATGGCCTCTAAGCAAAATTTACCGATTTTCCCGTCCTAGTACTACCTTGATTTCCTAGATGTCAGTATGAGGCGGAACGCTGACCATGGACCAGTCAAATGACATCTATACGAAAACAAGTGTAACTAATTTAGTATGGTTCAAATTCTTCCCTGTAGGGGGAGAGCGCCTAAATCTCTATTAAGGGAAACATGGACTTACAAGATTACAAGAAGATAAGTTAAGAAACAACATATTGATGATCAAGATTATCGTGATGATTAGAGCCCGGATTTCTATGCAAAATAAAGTACTAAATATGCATGAAAAATGTAGGAAATATGCAAAAACAGACTGTAATGAAATCAAATAAATGATTTGCTTTGTGGGTAATCTTAGCTTATTCCTGGCTGTTACAGCAGATAAGGAAAGTTTTCATGAGGTTTTCTTGCGTGAAGCTCCGTTTGTCAGTGAAGAAGGCTTTATACAATGAAAATGTCCTTTCTACATCACATGATTTCACAGGTGAATGTGAAAAACACCACAGTTCTTCTTCAGTGAATTCCTCTTCGCGTATAGTTTTTTCAATATCACCAGAGAGCATTTTGCTAATTTGACAAATTCTATTGTTGCCAGGATTTTTATTTAATACTTCACTAAGCTTATCAAATGCGATTTAGCAATACCGTAATATTATTTCTCAAGGCCCACGGGTATTCCCCTCTTACACAAATGTAAATATAAATGTTACGCTTATATACAATTGATTGCAGATACTTTATTAATTAAAAAAATAATAATTAATTAATTACTACTAATTAGTTGAAGGGAAAATTATAATATAATACCAGATTTAGGAGCAAAATATTAATTTATGCATTAAAAATCTAAAATAAGCATTCCTCCCCCCCGAATATTCTATGGATTATTAAATACCACTCAAATTGTTTATGAAGGAACAACTTAACATGTAAATCATTTCCGCATACTTTTTATTGCGTAAAACAAAACATGAATTTCGCATACAAATCCGGGTTTTAATGATGATAAATATAAAGAGGGTAATTCAATCTATATAAAAATTATATGTTAAAAATTAAACAATCAAAATGTATCTTCAAGTTTAACAATCTTAGTTTGAAATCAAATTTTAAAATCGTTGTAGGGTTCAAGTCAGTGCAACTAGTGCTGGGAAGTGAACCAGGATGCAGCAAGAGGTCTTGAATACCTAGTTCATACATTTGAATGCTTTCTTTATGTGGAATGCAGCACAATTATCTCTGGCAATGACTTGCACTTCCGGTGTGGAAGGATTCGGTAATTAAGTGTTACCTCACTGCATTATGCAAGGTTTGTCTATCGCTAGCTCAAGGCCATCATTCTAGTTTTACACCTCATTTATTTTTAACCCAGATTCTTCACGGAAATGGAATTCATTGATTCTACTTCATTATACCTGATTTAGCTTCCTACAATTTTTTAAGGATCTGGAAATTAAAGGGATCAAAAAAAGTCATTTTTCAATTTGTTGTCATATAGATTGAAACTTCATGTTTAAATTAGTGAACGATTTTAATTGATATCTCTATTACTTTTCGAGTTATGTTTAAAAATGTACAATGCTGTCACTGGAGTGATCCCTTTAATTTTAGAAGGTACCTATAGTCCACAGACGAGAAGAATGATAGCAAGGGACGAAGAGGGGAACGGGGAATTGAAAGCTATGCAATGGCTCACTACCTGATAATATAGGAACTGTCATGAAGTCACTCACATATGTAGTTTATTTCAGGCGTATTCAATTTTATGTTTTATATGCTGTGTTTTACGGTAATTAAATTTGCTATTCTTTTTCAGTTTAGCTACTTTGTATTTTAATATTTCGTAGTTCACTGTGAGGTAAGGGTGATGATTAAAATTTTGAAGTGTGTCCGTTAGACTCGGAACTAACACGCCCGCTCAGCGTCTAAATGAAGGTAAGTTATAGTACAAACCTTCATGATATAATGTGCTGAGTATGAAATACCTTCTGCTTTCATACACTTCGTATGTGAAGTATACATATTTGGTAAGTTTGTCGTATGTTTTCCATAATTTTTTTTTCCCCCAATACGGTTTCCCTGATAACTCCCAAAGTTTTCAAGATATTGGGATCAAATTTTGCATGTATATGTAATTTATAGAGATGAACAAAATATACTACAATTAGTAATGTACCTTTAGGCCTATATATATTTTTTAATATTTTAATGCAAATTTTAACAAAAATGAGCATGCATCAATTTAAAATTAAAAATACAATATTTACACTATATATAATTAAACAATTGTAGTATATTTTGTAGCCTCAATATTGAGGAGTAAAATAAAACAAGAATAATTAAAATATATAGAAATTTAGGAAAATTATCAGGTAAATGGCAAGTCAATACATTTTCAACTGACATTTTGAATATTTAATTAGCGACTGAAGTTAGATTGTACTTAAGTACACAAACATGCTCACATTTTAATATAGATACCACATATTAAATTTTATTTCTGTAACCAGCATTGTTGCTGAGAAAAAAAAAGTTGAAATATGCCATACTTTTAATGGCTTAAGGTGTAGGTCCCCCCCTTAAGGTAAAAATTGTACGGAACTATATGACTATTTTTGTACAACTGATTTTGAAGATTAATGGCATATTTTACATTTCATACAGTGCTTGGTTTATTCCCTTGTCTCTCTTTCTGATAGTACAAGCAGTACTATCAGAATTGGACGGCGTTATGCAACAACCGGTTATGCGTCATTATGTAAGTTTCGAGAAAAATGCATACAAAATTTAAGTCAATCTTCGCTATTTATTCTAGCTACAAACTAACAATATTGAATAATACAAGTTATTTTCCTAGTTTGACAGCTATGCATCAATAATCTAAGGGCGGGACATTTGGCGCTTAGCTGCATGATGCAAAATTTAGACTAGCATTTCATAGCGATTTGTTGCAATGCAAAGAATCTCTGATACGACTGATGGCGTTTACATGTTTCTTTAATACGAGTAATAAGGTTATATTTAAATATTTTGATGCTGAAAGTGTGCGTACACTTACTAATGAGCCAGTGCAAGAGGCGGCATCAAAATGTGAACATTTTTTAAATGGCGCTTAGTCGGATGATGCATAACATCGTCCAATTAGCGCTTTGCAAAATATATAAATTATTATCAATCTGGATAATGACAATATTTGCTGATATGTCAGATTGACCAATGACACTAAAACTGCGTTGTGGAAGGCAACGGAAAACCACCGCATTTTACTCCCTTAATGTATGAAACCCTGATATTTATATAAATATTAAATGACTCAATACTTAAACGGCCTCCACCATAATTTTAATACGCTATATTTTCTAATAGATTTAATAATTTGGAATAATTTACAGTATAATGGCAAATAAATGGGATATTACGGTATCATGTAGTGTAATATAGGCCTACATATAATGGACGATTTACACTAGCATATGGACAAATGATGGTAAATATGTAATTAACAGTTGTACAACTAAACAACTGTTGGTGTCCAATAGGAATTCTATCTACAAACCCACCTAATTTATTTCGAAATGTTCTTACAGTAAATAAATGAAGGCACTCAATAGTATATTATTATGATGCGAGGTTGGGAAGTGGGTTTTACTGAAGCGAGAAACATGTTAAAAAACCGAGGGAGGTTTTTAATTTCCGATATTCTGTAAAACATTTCACAAACGTGCGTTGTACATATTATTGTTTTGCGCGATGGTGTTTTCAAAATAATAAATAATAGCAAAATAATATATTTGTTGGAAATATTTGCATTCATTATAAACAATTGACTAATGTTAACAGTGTGGGCAATGTTTATTAGTTGAAAGTACAAGAGGTGTGAGACCAATTTGTATAATATGGCGGCAAGTACGTATTTATTGTTTTATATTGTTTCAAATAAAGTTCAGTTAATTTAAAATGCAGTCATTTGTTTCGTATAATGTATATCAACGCTACTTTCTGTATATTTATTGTATATACATTGCATGTAGTATACATAGAGGGCAGTGGTATTACTTCACACACGCCTTTTGTAATATGTAATATTACAATATAGTTATTTACATTGGCAACCCCGAAATGTAGGAAGTTGAACTTTCAATAATGGTCGTCATTGCTGTAAGTACGACAAAACGCACTATCGCGCAAAAAATAAATTATGTAAATAAACCATACCTATGTAGCCTACTTGCATTTTTTTATGTATCAAAATTTTATACCATTTTGGGCAATATATCTCTTTTCTTCTATTCAATGCCATCAGGTTGCATTTTATGACATTTCTGGCTTTCTCTCCTGGCACTGGCGGAATTGTAATCTATTTCTTAGGTTGGGGCACCTGGAAGGCGGAGTTATGTTACCCCGATGATATGATGGGTGATACATGATAATGAAGCTCCAGGAGATGCATTAACATAGACTTAACCTAAATTCCAGACCATGTGCAACCTTACTTACTTACTTACTCACTGGCACTATCGAACCCGTAGGTTCATGGCCGCGCGGACATAAGCTCTCCATACATCCCTATCCTGAGCTAATGCTTTCCAATCATTCTCCGTATAATCTACTTCCCTCAAATCATAGTTAATGTTATTCTCCCACCTCATTCTTGGTCTACCAACTGGGCGTTTTCCCTCTGGCTTTCCTACAAGAAGCTTCCATGCAAGTCTTTCATTCCCCATGCGTGCAACATGTCCTGCCCATCGCAGTCTACGAGACTTAACTGTTCTTATTATATCTGGCTTCCTATAAAGACCATGTAGTCCATTGTTATGTAGTCTTCTCCATTCACCTGTCTGTTCATCTCTCTTCGATCCAAATATTTTCTCGATCCAAATATTTTCCTAAGTACTTTATTCTCAAATACTCGTAATCTCCTTTCCTCCCTTAAAGTAAGGGTCCATGTTTCGCACCCATATAATATAACTGGTAGAATAATAGTTTTATATATTTTCAGTTTAACGTTTTTTGAAGACCATGTGCAACCACAGGAATAATTCCCTTTAAGGAAAATACTTATGGTCTGACCAGGAATCTAACCCGGGACTTCACGAACTGTAGTCAGAAACGCTGATTACTGGCCCATGAGGCTGATCTGGATAATATAATATATTTTCAGCACAATTTACACGCGCCATTTGTATCAGATGTATCATTCCAATGACCGGCTGTGAATGGCATCCTTAATTTATAAACAATCGCCGTTTCCCATGAACAGAATTCCAGACAATTTTGTCATACCTTTGCTTTTTATTTCTTTGTATTTTTTCTTCCATAACCAAACTTGCTCATAATGCTTGTGTTCGATTAAATTTAAATATCTGCCGTTATGATCACATTTCCGAACACTTCAATAACCTCTCTTGGCTCCGTCTTACTGACAGACGTACATTGCACTCTCCTTTACTTCTTTTCAAGCTTCTGAATTCCTACACTCCTAGTTACCTGGAGTCCAGATTTGAGAAGTTATCCTCTTACCATAATATTGACACTAGGTCACTAGATAATAGTAAAGTAAAGTAAAAGTAAAGTAAAGTAATCCCATAACAGGCCTCGGGAGGCCCTTGGGGTAGTAGGAGGTTAAGGCTCCCACTTTTTCTAGACAGTCGGCGCTTGATGTTAGCCGGGTTGTCAGCCCTGCGTGACGGCCGCCTTTACCCCAGAACAAGCGTCTGGTACTCATTTCAGTTAGAGGCTGAGTCGACCCCAGGGCCATAGTGCCGCCAGAAGATTTTGGTCAGTTTAAAAATCCTGACCCCACCGGGACTTGAACCCTCGACCTTCCGACTTGTAGCGCAGTGCCTTAACCACTACGCTACGGCGTGCCCCCACTAGATAATAGTCTGCTAACAATCCCTCTTCATAGCACTTCCTCTTATTCTACTTCCTTCACAGTAGCCTCTGCCCGTTCCTGGAATTTCCTTCCTCAAGATATCAGGGTTGCCGCACATTTGGCACTTTTAAGTCACGCTTATAACACTTACGTTGTCTAGTAATTAATTTTTCTCTATTTATTTAAATTCTTACTATGACATTAATAATTTTTCTCATCTTTTTATGTATCTTGTACATATTATATTTGATTCGTTAAATCTAGAGTAAATCAAAATACATTATAAATAATAATTGTATTGTATATATAATATGTAATCGTTTATGTTTAATGTAATTTAGATGTAAGACCTTTTTTTTTTGTATTTTTAAAACCTGGTTGAGTGGCAGACCAGGTCTTAAGGCCTTAACTCAGTCAGATAAAATACAGCTATTATTATTATTATTATTATTATTATTATTATTATTATTATTATTACAAACTTACACGTAAATCTAACCTTCGATACATTGTAACAAAATAATACTTTATAATCATGGTATGATATTAGTTGGAGCATACAGAGCCTGATGGTGTGGCTAACATTGCGCGGTGCTATATATTCTCTGGTGGCCAGACTTTACCAAAACCAATCACACGTGAAGCATCGATTATTATCATTCCCTAAAACCTCACCTGTGTCTGAAACCATAACGCACATTTGAAACTGGTGAACCGATGTCAATTAGATTTTGTAATGATCATTCAGGTATGTCGGAACCTGCAGGTCATAGATTCTATTCACGGTGAGTCGACTATAACATTTCAAGTCTACAAAACATTGCCCACCCCATGAACTGACTTAATTCACTAAAATATAGCACGATCTCCCTATAATTTTGGTACCAAAAGCAAAATCCTAATAATTTTCCGCGATATCCTAATTTTCTGGTTATATTTAGCAAATATAATGGTAATGAAATTAAAATGCATTTTTATACATTTAAGGTAAGTAACAATAGCTATAAACAGCTGTAAATGTTTAGAAATTACCAACAATTTCACCCAAATTACTTTTAAGATTCAGTATTAATTAATAATATTATGTAACTTTCTTAATATTTGGACTTAAGTTGTAGTTATTTTATGTTGGTCGAACCTATTATTATAATAATAGCTTTATTTTACCTGGCAGAGTTAAGGTCTTAAGGCCTTGTCTACCACTCAACCAGGTTTTATGGTCGGTACATTTTAGAAATTACAACACGCATGTTAACTATTTTATTTTATATATAGTTAATATTAATTAATTATACGTATAATGAAATATTCATTTATTAATATTAATTTATTGATTTATTAATAGTAGTTTATTAATTTATTAATTAATATGTATTAATTTTATATAAAATGAAAAAGTGGACATGAGTGTTGTAATTTCTAAAATATTCCGACCAAAATCATAGGTTCGACCAACATAAAATAACTACAACTTAAGTCAAAATATTAACAAAGTTGCATGGTTACTCTTAAAGTAATTAATAAATAGATAATGCTATATAATTTAAGATACTCTGCCTATCTATCTATCATCGGGTTTTTTACACTTGCTGCCATCTTCCTGTGCCAAACCTCGAAAGCCTATGATCTTGGGCATCTTTAATGCTTAACCCTCTTGCTTGCATTACTATATTCATGCTTTCCTTCCGTGTTAACTTTGGTCTCCCTCTTTTCATCTTTCTGCTCGGCTGCCATTCATATAGTAGTCTCGACCATCGCTCATCTTCCATTCTTAAAATATGTCCTAACCACTTTAATTCCTTCTCCTCAATTCTTTCAATTATAATTTCTTCTGCTTCCATAATGTTTTCTAATTTCCTTATTTGTGACATGTTCTAATTTTGACTTTCTGGAACTTCTGCATAATTAATCCATTTCTAAAGCTATTAGTCTATTCTTGTGGTACTTATTGATTGTCCATACCTCACTTCCATACACTGCAACAGATTCCACCAATGTTTTACCAATATATTATTTTACGTCTTTCCAAATATGCTTATCCCACCATACGAAATTTAACGATGATATTATTTTGCTACTCATTCAATTATATGTTTTATGTTCTCTTTGCCTATACCTTCAATGTTATCCATAATTACTCCCAAATATTTAGTTTGTTACACTTGCTTTATTTGAATTCCTTCTTCCAATATTAAATTTTCTCTTTCATTGCTATTCATTGTCAAATATTCTGTTTTTGTAAATTTACTGTGAGACCCCATGATTCATATGTGTTTCAACCTTTTTATCACGAATTCCATATCAAATTTGTCTTGCGCTAAAACCAGTTGATCATCAGCAAATTGTAATGTTAGTAAAAATCTGTTATCCATTGAGATACCCATACTTTTGCAGCTTTGTTTCCATTTCATTATTATAAATTCGTCCACCGCTGTGGTCTCGAGGTAGCGTGCTGCCTTGTCACGCAGCGGGCCCGGGTTCGATCCCCGGTCGGGGCAGTTTTTCTAGGTGAGATTTTTATCCGGGTTTTTCCTCACCTGTAAGACAAATGTCAGGAAAAATTTAAGGCCCAAACGGTCCCCGAAATCATATGGCCATCATCCATCTTCACCGGTGTGGAAAGCAACGGGAAGCTACCACATCTACAATTCCATAGTAAAGCTGCAAGCATAGCATGAAAATGCTATGATTGCAGTGAAGGACCTGCCTTCGGGCAGAATTACTATGGATGGATTATAAATTCTACATAAATATTAAATAAAATTGGTGATAGACTGCATCCTTGTTTCAATACCTTTGTGGTTTTTATAGGATTAGATAGGCAACTCTTGCCTAAACCAGGAAGTGAAGAAGAAGAAGATATTATATTTCCAATTTTAATATAAGCCGAGTTATCTTTTAAATTTGTTTAATAATTTCAATTAGGTTTCAATCAATATAGTATTTCTCTAATACTTGCTGTAATTTTTTTCTCGGACATTTAAGATACTACAGTAAAACTTGTTTAATCCGGAACGTGAATAATGCGAAAATCTGTCCAATGTGAGCAAATGTATTGGTCCCGGCGAAATAATAGTAAGTTTACGTGTATTTATTTTGCATAAAACAAAATCCGTTCAACGCGGAAACTGAAGGACATTTCTACACAATTCATGAAAAAATGTTTTATAAAGCGGAAATACAGAGAAATAAATTTGGTTTCCACTTCATTGAATTACCGTTAGGCCACAAAAAAAAAGCAATAAGAAATGATTCCTGCCGCCGAGTAGGTAGAGATCCTTCCACAGGTAGCGTTCTGAATTTACGGAATAAAGATGGCTAAAACGTATGTATCAGTGTCATTAAACGGAAAAGTGAAAGTAATTGAAGATAAATATCCGATGCTCCAACGTCAAGCTCCAGCTGTTGCTAAATCCCTAGGGAATAACGATTTCAAGGCATCTTTAGGTTAGCTGGACAGTTTTAAAAGACGACACAATGTAGTGTGGAATGTAATTTGCGGGGAATCAAATGATGTGGACGAAAGTGTAGTTAGTGAGCAGAAACTGCATACTTTAATTTCAAGATACGCACCTAAGAGACATTTTTAACGCTGACGAAACAGGACTGTTTTTTTCGCGCGTTACCGTCGAAGTCGCTCATACATACTATACTTCACTTTTCAAAGGCAACGGAACAACAATTAATCCAAGATACGTAAAACGACATATATGGTACTCTATAATCTAAGATTATTAATAATTTTTAGTTTTTATAATGCGGAATTTTGTCTAATGTGCCAAAATAATAATGACACCCATGCGAGTCCGCTTTGAGCAAGTTTTACTGTATTATTTTATTTAAACTGATAGTAAGTATAAACTCAAAACAACAAACTGATTTTGTAGATGTTAAAACTGCTAAAGATATTGGAGTAAGATATATAAAGAAAGTAAAATATTGACCAAGAAAAATATCAAATTTACACAGTTGTTTTGGTTGCTGACAACATATAATTTTTAAGACGACCAGAAATCAATAATATTAACAGTTTACAAATTATATACAAGATATCATCAGGACTTATCTACTCTTTCCTTCACCAGTAAGTCCGCAACAAAGAGTTTTTAAGAACTTTTCCGTTATACGATTCGCTTTTATGCTAATGATTGCTCTGTCTGGACAGAGGAGCTTGTTCTGCTACTTTTATTCCTTCCTTGGTTATCCTCTAAAAAACCGTTGTTGTTCTTTTATTTCACCATTATAAGAAAGAACAGAGAAAGAGAAAAAACTGGAAATTCAAATGCCAACCAAATTGTTTGCAATTCAAATCGTTTTGTTTCTAAAAACCTTGTTCAAGGTCAAAGTCCCTAATCGTGAAGGACTTTTTCTTGCTCTGACTGCCGTATCTTTCTTTTTTTCACCCCGTGGGGATATATCTAAAAAAAAGTTCTTTCTTTTGTTTTAAGTCAATGTGTGTGGTTTCTACATTCCCTAGTTCCGTTTTTTACTTCCAAATTAGGATTATGTTTAATTATAGCAGGCATTGTTTAGGTATGAAATAGGACACGGTATATACAAGGAAGTTCATGGAAAGTCTATGAAAATGAGTTGGGTTTAGAGGGCAGCTATAAGAATTTGCATTGTCATCTCTCCGCAGGCTGGATTATTGCGTGAATTGCTATTGTGTAACACTAGAACCACCTGCTGTATGATCTTGATCCGGGTTCACTTTATAAAGAATAATGCTCTCCAATTGTCTCTTATTGTGTAAGTTGAAATTAATTAAATATAGATTAAGTATAATCGTTGTGAAGGAAGGGAATACTTTCTAAGATCATCCATTGAAGTAACAGATTTCTATGCCAAAAACAAAAAGCAAAATATACGTAGTGTTAAGTCTGTTAACCATTGCATATGGATGCAAGGAAAAATAATCAGATTGGTTGAAACTGGGGTTGAATACGGGACTTTCAGAATAAAACACTACTGCTTAGTAGTGTTTGAGATTATATTCTGAAGGTTAGTAGTGTTTGAGAATATATTCTGAAGGTCCCGAAATTCGAAACCCCAGTTTCAATCAATCTATTTTTTTCCCTTGCAACCATGTTACAGTGGTTAACTGACTTAGGACACACCCTGTACATAAAAAAAGTCTAGATATAGGCCTAATTTAAAATAAGCGATATATTAATTCATTATCTATGTGGCACAATTAAACGTACTTTATTGAATAAAACTACAAAATAAACTATTTTAAAATTTTACAAAATATTGGCAATTCCATCTCTCATATATGGATGTGAAACCTGGACATTAACAAAGACAGATAGTAAACAAATAGAGGTGCAGGAATGATATATATTAGGGTTATAACTATTTTAAACTTTTGTGAAAATAAAATATTTCTGTGCAATGTATGTGAATGTTTTGCCTAAAACCATTGAAAAGGCTTATTTCTCTAAGCTTCAAGAAAAGGTCACCCCCAAATATTTATATATCAATATTATTATTGATTTGGGGGTGACCTTTTTTGAAGCTCAGTGAAATGAAGGCCTTTTCCGTGGTTTTAACTAAAAGTTCATCCATTCATGCACAGGAAATATTTATATATATATTTTTTCTGTAAATTATATAAACTCAATTTATGATGCCAACTTACGTAAAAGCTGTCAGGACTGCTATTCACTCGGTCTAGTAAACTCCTAACAAAGGAGAGGGCTAAGGTCCAACACTGAACTGTTTATGCCATTGTAGATAGGTTTGCCTATATGTTTGTCGTTGTAATTTTCGGCGCGAGGATCAGTGAAGAGTCTTGTATTTTTTCAAAAATAGTTTCATTGAGAACCATCTTAATAGTACCATTCGATTGAAATTGGCTAGTATCAAGAGAAAATCTATGATAGTGTAATTACGGATGCCAAATCCCGAATTCCCAAGAAGAGTATAGAATACAAACTTCAACGGGACGGGTATAAGTGTTGTGGTGTGTGTGGTGTGTGAGTGGTGTGGTGAGTGAGAGAGAGAGAGAGAGAGGAGAGAGAGAGAGAGAGGAGACGGAGAGAGGAGAAGAGACAGAGAGCCGAGAGAGGAGAGAGAGATCGAGAGAGAGAGAGAGAGGAGAGAGAGAGAGAGAGAGAGAGAGAGAGAGATGAGAGAGAGAGAGACAGACAGACAGAGAGAGGGAGAGACACCCTCAAGAAGAAGAAACGGTTATAAATAAATTTCTCCGAGGGACCGAGAACAAGCCGAAAGAACCTAAATCTCGTGATTGATGATTATATTAACCACCAAGGTAACTCCGCACGGGCCGAGGTGAGGAAGTTTTTTTTTAGCTCTAGTGTCGCCGAACTACAGATTTTGGAAGGGATGTAGGAGATAGATTGTACATCAGATCACCAACTGAATGGTTCAGCTTTAAGTGTGGGCGGGAGAATCCCTAAACACGTGTGAAGAGTCTTAAACTGGTTGCCAAATTAGTAATTTAAGCACGGAACGCTCAAGTGGTCGGAAATTTTAAAATCACAGTATTTTATTTGTCGTCTTTCCGTTACGAGCCTCACAATAAATCACAAGTGGCAACATTTAATGATAAGGGATAGCCCATTCCTACACGTAACCTCAAGAGTAACAGGGTTGTCGAATTTGTCATCTTCCCAATGACCGCGTAGAAGGACGCACCATTAAAATCCATAGTATTTGTCAGTTCTCTACCTGCCAGACAAAGAACTTATACAGAAGACAGGAATGGCAACATAGTAACGGAAGAGAAAGAGAAAGAGAAAGACAGCATGTTAGCTAATATATTTTCCGCCTGCGCGGATACTTGGTGGAGTAATATACATATTCATTCCACGAAAATGACTTCTGTCAAGTCCCCTGCATTTACATAAATAAAATATTAATTTGTATTATTGTTTATCTGTTTCATTCAATGCTATCCTTTATTTAAAGGGCTTTTTCATAAATTCTAATGATTAAAAATCATCATCATCAACAACAGTCCACGGATTAAGCCCATGTGGCTTGTTTCGGTCTCATAGATTCTCATTCAAAAAGTTGAATCCATCTCTTTTTCGGACTACCAATATTCCTGTCTCCTCTTGGATTGTAATTAAGTATAATTTTTTTGGAATCCGATCATCTTCCATTCTTTGAACATGTTCTTTCCAGTTTTTTTCTAGATTATTTTATTTTATCTAAAAGTTTAAAAATTTTTAGCTCATTTCTAATATCTTCACTTCTTCTTTTATCTAGAAGTTTGCAGCCAGCCATATCGATTAAAAATTCAATTCATAAATATTTTACTAAAATATTTATCAATAATATTCATAGTAGTTTATAATGTATATCATTGATATAATTCTTTATTATTTAGAAATATATTGTATTGCTGTTGATTGGAGAGGGGATAATTTAAAATATTCTTTTGATATAGGGTATAAGTTTGTAAAATTTATAGTGGATTCATAGACATGTTAATACTTCTAAATTACACAGTATATCACAGTTGAGGTTTATGTAGTGAATTTTTGAAGTATTCAAATGGCATGCCGAATATGGAATATGTTCTGCAAGGTCTCATGACTTTAACTAATTGACAAAGTTTTTAAACAGAAATCCATTTTAATTAAGGACGACTGATACATCAGGTACTTACTGACTGTCTCTATCAAGCCCGAAGGTTCTTGGCCACGCGGGCATAAGCTCTCCATACATCCCTATCCTGAGCTAATGTTTTCCAATCATCCCCAGTATAATCTACTTCCCTCAAATCATGGTTAATGCTATTCTCCAACCCTCATTCTTGGTCTACCAACTGGGCGTTTTCCCTCTGGTTTTCCTATAAAAAGCTTCCATGGCACTCTTTCATTCCCCATTCGTGCCACATGCAAATATAATTTAGTTTACTACCCATCCCCATTAATAAATTGTATACCCGAAGTCCTGTCCACTGCCTTCTACGAGACTTAACTATTCTTAATATATCTGGCTTCCTATAAAGTCCATGCAGCTCACTGGTATGTAGCTTTCTCCATTCGTATTAGGTACTTACTCGTATTTTAATATTTTCAAATTCCATTAAAAATGTCGGCCGTGGTGGACTAGTGGTTATGCTCCTTGCCTCTGGTCCCGAGGGTCGCGGGTTCAAACCCGGGCGGGGTCGATGGATTTTTTTATGATAGAAAAATCGAAGGAGCAATCTTCCGGGAGGGACTTTAAGCCGTGGGTCCCGAGTCTGAACATTTTCAGGCTCGTGAAAGACCCTTAAGCCTGAATGGAAAGGCCTCTAAGCAAAATTTACCAAATTTTCCCGTCCTAGTACTACCTTGATTTCCTAGATGTCAGTATGAGGCGGAACGCTGACCACGGACCACTCAAATGACATCTATACGAAAACAAGTGTAACTAAATTAGTATGGTACAAATACTTCCCTGTAGGGGAAGAGCGCCTAAATCTCTGTTAAGGGAAACATGGGCTTACAAGATACAAGAACAAGATAAAAACCATTGTGGATCAAAAAAGGATGTATTTAGGTTCCGGTCTGTTAATAATATTGTAATAGCTCCTGCTAGAACTGGTGCGGCTAGCAGTGGTGATAGATCAGTAATTCCTACTGCTCAAACAAATAAGAGAAATTCGTTCTGGTTTTATGTGATTGTTGTATTAAAACGTGACATTTTCGTGAATTTGTAGTTGAGTCTATCAAATCTCTTAACTCTATCGAATCTACATACAGTAAATACATGTGTACTTTTTTAAATTAGGAATATACCACAAAACAGTGTTTCTCCTCCAACCCAAAGTGATTTGTCGCCAGAGGTTCCTGTCTAAATCATCTTCTTCCCTCAAATCTCTAGTTTCCGTACTTCTCCTCACTCCATCTATCGAACGTTCTCTAGGTCTGCCTCTTCCATTTCTTCCAATTAAGGATCTTCTTTGGTATTCTCTCTTCTTCCATTCTTATGAGGTGTCTATACAATTTCAAACGTTTTTTTCTATGTTTTCTATTTTTTTTTCAACTTGCCTAATTTCCCTTATTGTGCTGTTACTGACCTTTTCACTTCTCGAAATTCTTGTGGATCGCCTCCAAAAATTAATTTCTACTGCTAACAGCTTATTGGCTTGTTTTTTACTTACTGCCCAGGTTTAGGACCCATATAATAAAATGCTTTGTAGCAGGTCTTGAAATATAGTTTTCTTCGTTCTGTATATTATATTTCTATTCCAAAGCACTGAGTTCAACATACCAATGATTCTTCTTCCATCAGATACTCTTCTTTCAATTTCTGTAGTCGAATTCTCACTTTTATCTAAAATAGATCCTAAATATTTAAAAATTTTAACATTACGTACCCTTCCTTAATTACATTTTAGCTCATCTGTAATATGTGTGTACAAAAATGTTAAAAAAATCGTGAAAACAGAGAATTTTTACATGGTATTTAATGTGTTTTTTAAGTGAATAAAAGAGGCGCCACAATGACGTTCAGTTGTGACTTTAAAAGAGGAAAGTAGAATAATACGCATGTACATTGTACATTCCCCGGATATGTTGTCAAGTCATGAAGCTGATGATTCCGCAATACAAGGAGCATTTTGTGAGAAAACTGCTTTCTAATAACTACTACGCCGATCGTGATTGTTCAACATAATGTGATTCCGGATGTCCATCATCAAGTCCGGTGCGAAAACACAATTCATGTTTATCTCACTCTTAATGACGTCACTTTTTAAAATAGCTGTGACCAGATTCTGTAGAAGATGGAACAGGATCCTCTTAGGTCACTTTGTGAAGGAATTCGGAAAACAAAACAGAAACACTTGGAATGCTGATTTGCCTTACTCAATTATTTATTTTTAAAACGACGACTGACTTGATTTGTTTGGTAGGTTTAGGCGCAAGGTTAATGATCTTCAAAGTTGGAATGAGAATCAATCCGGACAGCAATGTTTACAATCTTAAATATTTTAATTTTTTTTTCTAAGCGAAGTAAATTTTTTCTCGTACTTTTTTTTTTTTATGTTTGAGATTCTACCACTGTCTGATCCGTCCACCAACAAACATCATACAACAAAAACATGCAACTTTAATTTTTCTTCTCCCACAAATAACCACATTACAGTTGTCTAATAATTAAATATTGTATTTATATTACACATAAAATATATATAAACTGTTATTCTTCCAGTTATAATAATAATAATAATAATAATAATAATAATATAATAATGTAACAATAATAATATAATAATAATAATTAGAGTTCAGATTTGTATGCAAAATAAAGTACTAAATATGAATGGAAAAGGTAGAAAATATGCACCCTAAATTATGTAATCATCATCATCATCAACAACAAGGATTAGGCCCAATGGCCTGTTTCGATCTCATTTTAGGTCGAATTGGTCCTTCCATCTCTTCAATGGTCTTCCCAACATTCTTCTCCCTTTTGGTTTATAAGTATACATTCTTCTTGGTATGTAATAAAATCAAATAAATGATTTGCTTTATGGGCAATCTCACCTTATTCCTGGATGTTACGAATATAAGGAGGGTTTGCATGAGTTTTTCTTGTGTGAAGCTCCTTCGTCTGTACATGAAGAAGGGTTTACAATGACTATTTAACTCATGCCCCAAATGGGACTCAATGGCCAATCACGTTTTAATGATTTCTGTTTTACAACCAATCAGAGTCGTGTTTCACGAAATATTTATCAGTGTTATAATTACCATATGAAAGAAGGCTCCTCCTTTTTAATATTCTGAACAGGTCTGACCATTATTTTGCAGTGACTGAGCCCGCGAGAAATGCGGCTACCACATTGTATATATAGTGCATGAATGTCAACACATGCCGCATGCGGGAGTTAATATAAAAACATTTGTAACAATTGATTATACCACCAAAAAGAGAAACCACTGTTTGCACTCTCTTAAATGTATTTTTTCCCAGGTAACAATCCAGAAATATATAATTGTCATATTTACATCATACGACATCAGAAATTAATTAATATAGCCTACAGTTTGATGTGTTTCATTTTTTCTCCACTAGAGAGCATTCTTACAATATTGCGTTCCTTTGGCAATAAATAGTATGATCTGGTTGCAGTGATAAACAAAAGAAGCAGTGAAGCTTACCTATCGCTTCTCATTTGTTTTCAAACATCACTGTTTACATTAAATATATACATATTTTAAAATAACTATAGTTAAATAATGATTCGTGAGTAAACAGCTTGATTTTATTCGTTAAATAGTCCTAACAAATGCCACTCTTGATTTCCAAATTCTCTAGATAAATTCACTCCTCACTTCGTGAGTCGTGAATTTATCGATAATTTGGAAATCACTCGTGGCATTACTTATGATAATGTCCTTTCTTTATCACATGATGTCACAGTTGCATGTTAAAAAACACCACAGTTATTCTTCAGTAAATTCCTCTTCGGTTATAGTTTTTTCACTATCAACAGAGAGCATTTTGCTAATTTGACAAATTCTATTATAGCCAGGATTTTTGTTTAATACTTCACTAAGCTAATCAAATGCGATTTTAGCAAAACCGTAATATTATTTCTCAAGGCCGACAGGCATTCCTGCCTTATACAGAAGTAGGCTAAATATACACGTTAGCTTATATCCAATTGATTGAAGAGACTTTATTAATTACAAAAATATTAATTAATTAATAATAGGGAAAATGATAATTTAATATCACATTTAGGGGTAAAATATGCATTTATGCATTAAAAATCTAAAACAGGCATTTTCCTCCGGAAAATGATTCCAATTCTGTATTAAATATTAAACAATATTCATAAGTAATACCACGAGTGATTTCCAAATTTATCTAGAAAATTTGGAAATCAAGAGTGGAATGTGTTAAGACTATTTAACGAATAAAATTAAGCTGTTAGTAACAAATCATTATTTAAATATAGTTATTTCAAAATATTTATAGGTTTAATGTAAACGGCGATGTTTTGAAAAACAAACGAGAAATGTTTGTTTACGCTTCATTTGTTCATCACTGCAACCAGATCATATTATTTATTGCCAAAGGATCACAATTTTGTACGAATGTACCCTAGTGGAGAAAAAATGAAACACATCAAACTATTTATAACCAACATTATATGTTATTAATTCATTTCTGGTGTCCTATGAGGTAAATTATATTTTTCTGGAACGTAAATTCCTGGAAAATAATACGTTTAAGTAAGTGTAAACGGTGGCTTCTTTTTATTGTGGTATAATCAATTACTACGAATGTATTTCTATTATATCCCCGCAAGCAGTATCTGTTTACATTCGTGCAATATATATATATATATATATATATACACACAATCGGATAGCGTATTTCTTCGAGAGTCAGTCACTGCAAAATAATGCTCTGGCCTATTGAGAATGTTAAATAGGAGGAGCTTTCTTTAATATGATAGTCTTCTGTGATAAATTCCAGGTCAAACACGATTGTGATTGGTTGTAAATGAAAATTCATTGAAATGCGATTGGTTATTGACTCCCATTTGGGGCATTAGTTAAATAGTCGCTATAAATAAACTAGAACTGCTATAAATCATATGGTTTAATTGTGCTTCAATAAATACATCAAAATACATAAGGAAAACTTGTTTATTTTTTACAACTCATTAAGTTTGCACAAAAAAGATCAAGACTTCGGTTCTTGACCTCGTAAATACATACCGGTAATGTTGAAGATATTCAGTACTTATTAGCGAGGTATGTAACAGTGGGGATCATAAAACCTTATCAGGTGGTTATAAACTCCGGTAATGCATTATTCCCAGCATGCACGTAGCTTAGTTTCTACAGCAGAGTACGATATATAGAATTTGGCTCCTGACATCAATAAAAACGTCTCTATAGCACGAAAATTCAACTTATCAAGTATCAACACTCAAACATCGGGAGGCACTCTAAAAATATTGTCTGACTTAAATCATATGTAGCCTACATCAAAACAAACGCCTTTAACAGATATTATCTCAAAATCTATAGCATACATCCCGGTTATATTATCTATCCTCTTTACCGTTACCCATTCTTTAATGTTGTGATAGTCCATCATTTAAATGTAATTAGTAAGGGTTTTATGTAACTAAATTTGTTATCTTCATTAATTATACAGATTGTATTTATAAGTGATCTATAGAGCCCGGATTTGTATGTAAAATAAAGTACTAAATATGCATGAAAAATATAGAAAATATGCACACTAAATATGCAAAAAAAAAGATTGTAATAAAATAAATTAAATAATTTGCTTTATTGGTAATCTTAACGTATTCCTAGCTTTTACAGTAGATAAGGAAAGTTTTCATGCGGTTTTCTTGTGTGAAACTCCTTCGTCTGTCAGTGAAGAAGGTTTTATACAATGAAAATGTCCTTTCTACGTCACATGATGCCACAAATGCATTGAAAATCGCCACAATTAATCTTCAGTGAATTACGCTTATATCCAATTAATTGCTGAGACTTTATTGATTAAAAAGTATTAAATCATTTATTTATTACTAGTATTTAGCTGAAGGGAAAATTATAATTTAATACCACATTTAGGAGTAAAATATGCATTTATGCATTAAAATCTAAAATAAGCATTCCCCCCCGGAATATGCATTTCTATACATTATCAAATACCGCTTAAACTGTCTGTGAAGGGGCCATTTATATGTAAAACATTTCTGCATACTTTTTAATGGGTAAAAAAACATGCATTTTGCATACAAATCCGGGCTCTCCATCCATCCATAGTAATTCTACCCGTAGGCAGGTCCTTCAATGCAATCATAGCATTTTCATGCTATGCTTGCAGCTTTGTAGGGAATTATAGGTGTGGTAGCTTCCCGTTGCTTTCCACACCGGAGAAGGATGATAATGATGGCCATATGATTTCGGGGACCGTTTGGGCCTTAAAGTTTTCCTGACATTTGTCTTACAGGTGAGGAAAACCCCCGATGAAAATCTCAGCCAGGAAAACTGTCCTACAGCCGTGGACTATCCGGGCTCTAGTGATCTATTATTATTTTTCTTCTCCATCCTAATGAAACCTCTCATTTTGTCAATTCTATAATGGCGTAACCAAGTCTCTCCTTCGTTAGGAGTTAATAGACCAAACTCATTTAGTTACCTTATTTATCCAAATATGCCATCAGTGGCTGCTACCGCTGCTACCTTCATATGCATCAAGCCGCCAGGCCTGAAGTGAGAGGGATTTATGATATAGCTCTGGATCACACACAAGGACACGGAGTCCCTCCCAGAATGAGTGACCAGTTCAATCCAGGGCCTCCTCCGATACAAAAAATCATTAAGGAAAAATACACCATTATAAACACATTCATAGTAAACATGTCAAATATGATGATGGCCAGCGAGGACCGGTTGGGATTTAAAGTGTCCTGACGTTTTCTTACAGATGTGGAAAACCCTGAAAAAAAAGGAAACTTTTCCCGACGGGAGACCGATCCAGGGTCCACTGAGTACGAGCACGACATTACCCCGAGACCATAGCGGTGGACCAACAGCGATCTCATGAAGTGGAAAAGGTGCTGGGCAATTGAAAAAAATGGGAATTCTTCATACAAGGCAAGGGAAATTCTACTTATACTGTATATTTTCAGAAACAGGTAGAAATTGAATTCAAGCTACAATATTAAGTGATTAAAAACAAACAAATTGCCTCAGGCATTATTCATTGTATTTTATAACATGTCTACAGGAAGAAACATCCAATATTCTGAATACTTCAGTTATGAACAGTAATCTAGCAAGATGTTACGTTATTTCTGAAAAAAAAATCACGAGCAACGAAGTCGCGTTGGATTTGGTGTGACTATTTAGCGAATAATACATCAGAAGCTAAATATAATTATAATGTTTAATATTACCATTTCATATGTGAGATTATGTATTCCGATCTTACTTCCGAGCTATTTGTAAGCCGGCTGTATAGTTATAAGTAGCATATCTTTACTGTTAAATCTCCTTGGGCTTGGGAAAAATCAATAACAGATGATTATATGAGAAATGGTGACAATAATGCAGATTCATTAACACTTGATAAATTTTTAGAGCAACATAAACTAACTTTTTTTTGGTAATTTTTTAAGTTTTCTTTTAGCATGTCTTGCTGTACCATATCGATCGTACATTGTTGAATCAATATCCTTCTCAAAGAAGTTAATTTGCTGAGATATCTCTCATTACGAATTTTAAATGTCAGGTTATGTATTCCGATCTTACTTCTGGACGGTTTCTAAGCCGGCTGTGTAGTTATAAATAGCACATTTTTACTGTTAAATCTCTTTGGGCTTGAGAGATCAATAACAGATGTTTGTATGAGAAATAACTATTAACAATAATGCAGTTTCATTATACAACATTTAATAAATTTCTTAGAGATACAGAACTAGCTTATTTTTTTGTAACTTTTGAGGTTGTTTTCTTTTGGCATTTTTAGATGCACCATATCTATCGTACATTGTTCAATCGATATCCTTGTCAAATTAATTAATTTGCGGAATATGTATCTCACTGCGAACAGGAAGAGGCAAGATTACCGGTCTATGGGTTAAATAGTCAAGAAAAACTGTACGATCTCTTTATAGTCCAAATAGCCTATTTCTAGATCATGTGAGAATAAAAGTGCTGCTTAATTTTCACAAAGGGATATGTATTTTGCTTTCTACTTTATAAAATATATATTTCTTTTAGTTATTTCTCAGAGGCTAAAATTAAAATTAGTGCTTAATTTATATTGGCAAAATTAATATTTTATATTAATTTTGAATAAACCTCAACGGAACACATCATGAATCTTATAAAAGTTGAAAATTAATATTGCATTAATGTGAATTTTATGCATAACAAGCAATACTATAGAAATATATGTTTTATTCAATGCTACTAGTTTGTCAATTCGACATTTCCGGTATTCTCTCCAGGCATTTCGTACATATTGTATAGCCTTCCTAAGCGTAGAGCTAGTTTTTAAAAACATCTGCATTTAAACCCGAGGGAGACAAGAGACATAGTATCGCTGTTTATATCGCCCTATGAGAAGCTTCATATACCTGTGACAAGAGCGTCTGACTCACACTACTCTTTATTTGCAGACGCTCAACATCTAGCGCGATATCGCGTCTATTTTATTACATTTTAACGATAGGCTTACTATGAAACTGTTAACATCATGAAATAGATCCTGGTAATGACATTTGAAACATCTTTCCCTTGACGATTGAGGAGAACCTGGAACAAATCGCTATTTGAATGGTCGCTACAGTAGTTTGAAACCCGGGATCTCCCAAATATGGGTTTCAAACGCTTACCACTTGAACCAATTTGTTCGGTTTCACACAAATTCCTCAACTCAGTCTAACGCTAATTGCAAATTACATTGCATTGACAATAGTGTAAATAAGTATATACTTGTTTGTACAAAGTGGCAGAGCTATAAAAGGACTGACGATTGAATTTTAAGGTCATATAAAGCTTATTTGATTTCTTAAGTAAAATATACTCATTTTGATTTTTTTAAATTTCTTATCCACTCGTTTTCCATACATTCATTTTACCATTAACTAACTCACTGGCACTATCGAACCCGTATATTGATGGCCGTGCGGACATAAGCTCTCCACACATCCCTATCCTGAGCTAATGTTTTTATCATCTCCTGTATAATCTACTTATCTCAAATCATGGTTAATGTTCTTCTCCCACCTCACTCTTGGCCTATCAACTGGGCGTTTTCCTTCTGGTTTTCCTAGAAGAAGCTCCCATGCACCTCGTTCATTCCTCATTCGTGCCACTTGTCCTGCCCAAAGCAGTTTACGAGACTTAACTGTTCTAATTATATCAGCTTCAATTTCTGTTAAAACACTGTATTTGTTTTCAGATTAAAGTCTTTTTTTTTTCTTTTTTATCAAACTCTTAAGCATTAAGGTTCAAAAATATGTAGACATAAATTGCTTAAGGGGAAATGTATTCCCACTTTTGATTTACTGTCAGAACCTTTTTTGTCATTACGCAAGTTTCCTCGAAACGCCAGTCAAAGTTTGAAACATGTTGAATAAATTATGGACTGATTCATACGTTACTCGAACGACCTTCCTGCTCTGTCAAGGTTATTTCGTGTCAATGACTTCACAGTTTAGATCACGGACCTTAAGGGGATGAAGACGTATCTAACTTAATATGTAACATTATTCATTAAAACGCTTCAACCCATGCAATTCCTTAGGAGTAACTCATAACACATTTTTCCATTGAGTCAAATCAAAAGAAAATTTAGTGCGGATTATCAAAATGATTGTTTTAATTCTATCCTTACATGCACAGTTCCATTATTTTTGCGATGTGTCAGAATAGGGCGGGGGTCTGGAAGCAAGTAGACGTCCGGAAAAGTCTCATGTATATAAACCTTCAGTTTAAGCTCAGTAATTTCTAAATTTCAATTACAGCTAGAACAATTACCTACCTTTACCACAGGAGACGTTGAAAATAATATATTGTACCGCCACATAGTTTTGATATATATCTTAAAAAATTGAATTCACACTTTCACAAGAAGAATTATAATACGCGTGAATTAAAAAAATAAAAAAGGATATCAGGAATTAATGGAGTTACAAAGCAAGAATATAATCTTAAAATAGATATGTTATTATTCTAGTTCTGCAATTGAATTTGAGAAATATCTGAGCTTGAATTGAGGTCTTATGAGACAATTAAATGAACATTCTTCCAGTTATGTGGATACGAAACATGGACTCTTATTTTAAGGGAGAAAAAAACTATTACGAGTATTTGAGAATAACGTTCTTAGGAAAATGTTTGGAGAGACAAGTGAATGGGTAATACTAAATAACACTAATTGTAATTATTTTTATGGGAAACCAGGTATAATAAGAACAGGTAAGTATCGTAGACTGCGATGGGCGGAACATGTGGCACGAATGAGGAATGGAAGAGGCGAATACAAGCTCGTTGTAGGAAAACTAGAGGGAAAGCGTCTAGTAGATAGACCAAGAATGAGATGGAAAATAACATTAACAATAATTTGAGAAAGATAAATTAAATGGTGTTTTATGGGATGAGAATATAAGTTCTAAAACAAAAAACAAACATTTTAAATACAATAATAAAGTGTACAATGACATATGGCAGAAACATGGGAATTAAAATCTAGAACAGTAAGTAAATTAAATTCTGAAGAAATGGATTTTTGGAGGCGTTCAGCTGGAATTTCTAGAAGAGATAAAATAAGAAACAGCGTAATTAAACAAAATATGAATGTTCAAACTTCAATTGCAATATCATAAAAAAAAACAAGATGGTATGAACATGTAAAAAAGGAAGGCAGAAGACAGGTTCCCAAAAAGAATACTAGAATGGGTGCCACTTGGTAGAAGAAGAAGAGGACGGCCAAAAGTAACGTGGATTGATGATGTTTTGAGCAGCACGAGGGAAAAATTATTGGAAGATGGAGATTGGAATGACAGAGAGATTCGGAGGAGAATGACAGTAGGTTAATTGGGCGCAGGAAGATGTGACACATTGTGAAACCTGCTAAAATAAATATAATATACAAAAATGAATGTTTGTTTGTTCGTATTTTATGCGCTGACATACCGTTCATCCGATTGTAATGGGTTTTTTTGCAAAATGTTCAGGAGATTCCCGGAATGAACATAGGCTATAAGAGAGTTGTGATACTCCTACACCTTTAAAAATCATCCTTTGTAGTGAAAACCGTGAAAAAGTAGCTTTTTGGACGCTTAAATGACCTGACCAGTACTATACTGAATTATACTGACCCAACCTGACCGGACCTGACCGAATTTAATATAACGTAACCTAATCGAATCTAATCAAATCTAAAAGAGCATAACTGAACCTGAATCTAACCTGAACCGAGCTTGAAAATAACCTGAATCTAACATGAACCTAGCCTGAACATAACCTGAACATAGCTTCAACCTAACTGGAACCTAACTTGAACCTAACCTGAACCTAACTTGAACCTAGCCTGAAACTCGCCCGAATCTAATCTAAACCTAACTTGAATCTAGCCTAAAATAACCGGAATATATCTTGAACCTAGCCTCAACCCAACCTGAATGTAACTTGAATCTAACCTGAACCTATCATCAACCTAACCTAACTTGAACCTAGAATGAACCGAACCTGAACCTAACTTGAACCAAGTCTGAACCTAAACTGAACTTAACTTGAACCTAGCCCGAACCTAACATGAACCTAACTTGAATATAATCTGAACCTAACTAGAATCTAGTCTGAATTTATCCTGAACCTATCCTAAATCTAATCTAACCTAACCTGAACCTACCCTGAAGATGTACCTAACCTTAACCCAACCTGAACCTAACTTGAATAGCTTATGCTGCCTAAACCATAAATATACATAAATTAATGTACACAGAATTGAACATCTAAAAATTTAATATTTAATTTTAGGAAGTTATATTTTGAGGTTATTTTAATTATATTATTTTTGGTCTGGACATCTTACCTCAATATTAATGTTGATTTGTTCTTGGACATGTTTCAAAACAATTCTGTTTTATCGTCAGCTTTCCCAGACTGGTTTTATTTATGTTGCATTATGTTGCACCACCTGGATGTCGATGTCAGCTCCATCCTGTGGTTGGCCAAAGAACCTCCAAACAAGGTCACCCTCCATCGGAATATCAAAATTCATAACTCTGTTTCTGTTCTTCTGAATATAATTTTTTTCCCAAATAGTCAGCTCTTTTGTATTTTCTAACTGTTTTAATAATTTAGTGTCTGAATTTATATTATGTTTTTCAGACCAAACATGAGCAGCAACTGCAGATTTTTCAATTTCTCCATTTTTAATATTTCTTATGTGTTCTTTGGTTCTAATTTTTAGGTTTCTTTTTGTTTTCCCTATATATATCTTTTCACAACCCATGCATTCAATTTGATATATTCCTGACTTTTTATTTTTATCAGTTTTTTTCATTTTTGTTGGTTTTTATTAGTTTATTTAAACTGTAGTTATTTTTTGGTGCTAATTTAATATTAAACTTCTCAAATATATTTTGAAATTTATTATGTACCCAGGGGTGATATGTGAATTTCACATTAAACCAACAAAAATGAAAAAACTGATAAAAATAAAAAGTCAGGAATATATCAAATTGAATGCATGGGTTGTGAAAAGATATATATAGGGAAAACAAAAAGAAACCTAAAAATTAGAACCAAAGAACACATAAGAAATATTAAAAATGGAGAAATTGAAAAATCTGCAGTTGCTGCTCATGTTTGGTCTGAAAAACATAATATAAATTCAGACACTAAATTATTGAAACAGTTAGAAAATACAAAAGAGCTGACTATTTGGGAAAAAATTTATATTCAGAAGAACAGAAACAGAGTTATGAATTTTGATATTCCGATGGAGGGTGACCTTGTTTGGAGGTTCTTTGGCCAACCACAGGATGGAGCTGACATCGACATCCAGGTGGTGCAACATAATGCAACATAAATAAAACCAGTCTGGGAAAGCTGACGATAAAACAGAATTGTTTTGAAACATGTCCAAGAACAAATCAACATTAATATTGAGGTAAGATGTCCAGACTAAAAATAATATAATCTAAAAATGTATTTAAAAAAGTTCACGACAGCATATGTTGATCTTTTACGGATAACTCACAATAAACATTTTGGTCTCTTCAATGATGCCAAGAAGATCGGAATGAGTAGATTGCCGGGAAAGCGTAGCAGCGCATGGCGGGTAATATTTTAGGGATAACTCACAATAACGAATCACTTTCGGCTCATTTATGCGAAAAATGATCGGGATAAGTAGATTCCTGGGCAACAACGGGAAATCAGCATGAGGTATCTAAAAATAATTACAATATATATTTTTTTCCTTCCACTTATTCAACTAAGCATAAAACCACATTAAATTTCGTCTTTCAGCTCATTTATGCTAAGAAGATAAGTAGATTTCCGGGCAACGCAATAATCAGCACCGAGTATTTAAAGATAATGATTATATACATTTTTCCATTTACTTATTCAACTAAACATAAAACACATTAATTTTCGTATTCCAGCTCACTTATGCCATGAAGATCGAGATAAGTAGATTCCTGGGTAACGCCGTGTAATCAACACGGAGCATCTAACATAATTAAAATATGAATTGTTCCCTTCATATTGAACTATACATAGAACCACATTAATTTTCGTCTGTAAGCTCATTTTTGCCAAGAAGATCGGCATAAGTAGATTCCCGGGCAATAACGGGTAATCCGCACGAGGTACCTATCTAAAAATAAATATGATACAAATTGTTCCATTCACTTGTTCAACTAAACATAAAAACACATCAATTTTAGTTTTTCAGCTCATTTATGCCAAGCAGATGGAGATAAGTAGATTCTCGCAACGTCGGGTAATCATCACGGGGTATCTAAAATAATTACGATATATAAATGTTTCCTTTCATTTTTCAACTAAACATAAAACACATTTAATTTTCGTATTTTGGTTCATATGCCAAGAAGATCGGGAAGAGTAGATATTCGGGCAACACGGTTAATCAGCGCCGGGCATCTAAAATTTTTTTTCTCTTACTTATTCAATTAGACATAAAAACACATTAATTTTCGCCTTTCAGCTCATTTATGCCAAGAAGATCGGGATAAGCAAATTCCCGGGCAACGCAGGTAATCAGCACGGGGTATTTAAAAATTATGTTGATATAAATTTTCCGTTCACTCATTCAACTAAATATAAGACATTAATTTTCGCCTTTCAGCTCATTTATGCCAAAAAGATGGCGATAAGTAGATTTCCGGGCAACGCCGGGTAATCAGCACGGGGTATATAAAAATAATTACGATATATTTTTTTCCTTCGACTTATTTAACTAAACATAAAAACAAATTAATTTTCGTCTTTTAGCTCATCTATGCCAAGAACATCAGAATAAGTAATCTAAAAATAATTACGATATAAATGTATAATTATATTTTCTTTCCTTTATTCAGCTAAATATTTTTTATTCAAATGCCCCTGGTTTCTCTCCTAGCATGGCGTAATTGTAACCCACTTCTGAGGCGGGGTTACGTTGCCCCGATGATATGATGGGTGATAATGATCATAGTGGTGCGCCAGGAGAGTCCCTAATCCTAAACTTAACCTAAGATGAATATGAATGATGATGATTACGATAGCCATATGATTTCGGGGACCGTTTGGGCCTTAAAGTTTTCCTGACATTTGTCTTAGAGGTGAGGAAAAACCCCGATAAAAACCACACCCAGAAAAACTGTCCCGACCAAGGATCGAACCCGGGCCCGCTGCGTGACAAGGCAGCACGCTACCCCGAGACCACAGCGGTGGACATTCAGCTAAATATAAAAACATTAATTTTCATTTCTCTAGGCATAGCAGCGCACACCGGGTATTAGGCGGTGTTGAATAAAAATGAATACTGGTACGTGAAAGTAAAATATGACAGAATCTGTGTAAGGGTTTTCAAAATCTCCGACCGCTGCATATTGAAAACTTGAGCCAAGGTACCTTTAAGATGGAGGTCAAACTAAGGTTAAATAGAGAGATTTTTTGATAACATCAATTACCAAACAGTTAGCAATAAACTTACAAATATCATAACACAAATCTACGAACCTTGTGCAGAATTCAAGACAACCCCACTTCCTGTGTCCGTTTTACACACATCAAAACACGCGTAAAACATTACTAAAACACTGTGCACACGCTTGAACAACTATCGCAATTATTACTAACTTTGTTTATTAAGTTTTGCACACGGCACGCACGGGTTTTATACAACGTACGCCATCTTAATATTCAACTGTGTTGCACATGAACAAAACACAAACGCCACGCGGAGAAGCTTGTGTAGCGTTTAGAAAAGACAAGCGACCCCTTCATACAGATACGATTGCATCATATCGCAATATCATTTAATACAAACCTAAATATATTATAAAATAATCATATAAATCACTTTTTTTAAAACTTATATACAAAAAATGAGTGTCTGTGAGTCGGTCTTTCTTTCATGGACTCAAAAACTACTTCCCGAATGTATGCAGTTTTACCATCATTTAGAGTTTTTTTTTTTTTTAATTAAGGTATAAAACATAATATTATTATCGATCGTACTATGGGGTAGGGTCCACCGCTGTGGTCTCCATATAGCGTGTTGCCTTGTCATGCAGTGGCCCCAGGTTAGATCCCGGTCGGGACAAGATTCCTCGGTGACGTTATTTCGAGGTTTTCCCTCGGCTGTAAGACAAATGTCAGGAAACTTTAAGGCCCAAATGGTCCCCGAAAATAATCTAGCCAACACAATCATCACCATTCATATTCGCATTAGATTAAGTTTAGAATTAAGGACTCTCCTGGCGCACCACTATCATCATCGACCATCATATCATTGAGGCAGCCTTACAAGCGCCACAATACCAGAAGTCGGTTACACAATTGCGCCAATGCCAGGAGAGAACACCAGAAATGTCGAAAGGACGTCCTGGGGCATTGAATAAAAAAAACTACAGAGCCGGAGCTAAAAGAAAGTTCATCAAAGCACTAAAATATTCGCTTTTGGACGCTTAAATGGCTTACGCTGCCTGAACCATAACAAGTACACCAAATTAATGTACCCAGAATTAAATATCTCAAAAAATTATTAAAAAAATTGCAACAGCATATATCTCTCTTTTACGGATAACTCATAATAACCATTTTTGTCTTTCACCTCACTGATGCCAAGAAGATCGGAATAAGTAAATTCCCGGGCAACTCCGGGTAATCAGCACAGGGTATCTAAAATAATTACGATTAAAATTTGTAATTATTTTTCTTTTATAGTTATTCAACTAAACATAAAACACATTTAATTTATTTAGGCATAGCAGCGCATCTAGTAAATATATAAATTTTGCTTGATGTTGGAATGGGTGAATTAAACGTTTCCAACATGTCTGTGATGACAAGGGATGCGGGTTGCAATTATGCAATGCGTATCTAATGTTTGCCACATCGCACTGATATGCGAAACCGAAGGATCATCTTGAATTACTCATTCACAGAGATATATCATGCCACGACCCACCACAGGCAAATACAGGCTGCTAGCTAAAATACTTAATTCCTCTCTTTAATGAAACTTATCCAGCAAACTGCACAAATAATAATAATAATAATAATAATAATAATAATAATAATAATAATAATAATAATAATAATAATAAAATAAGAATAATAACAATTTATTTATATACAGATTTTTAATGTTTACACATCTTTCTGCGCCTAAAGTTTTATTTTTCTTCTCCACTCGTCTCTATCCATCCACTCCATGTCTTCCAGTCCTCTTGTTCTCATTCCCGTTCTTATTTCTTGCATCCACGTGTTTCGCGATCTTCCTTTCCTTCTTCATCCAGGTGGACACCATTCCAATGTTTTCTTGGGTAACCTTTCTTCTTGCATTCGTTATATGTGCCCATACCAATTTAATTGTTTATATCTTATACGTCCACCGCTGTGGTCTCGAGGTAGCGTGCTGCCTTGTCACGCAGTGGGCCCGGAGTCGATCCCCGGTCCGGACAGGCACCTGGGTGAGGTTTTTTTCGGGGGTTTTCCTCACCTGCAAGACAAATGTCAGGAAGCTTAGGGCCCAATGGTCCCCGAATATCATCCGGCCATCATCATCATCATCATCATCCTTATCATTAACATCAACATTCTTTGCCGGTGTGGAAAGCAACGGGAAGCTACCACACCTATAATTTCCTAGTAAAGCTGCAAAGCATAGCATCAAAATGCTATGATTGCAGGGAAAGACCTGCCCTCGGGCAGAATTACTATGGATGGATATGTTATATAATCTACTATTGAATATCTAAGATTCATTTTTTCTCGTATGACAGTATTTCATATCTTTTCTAATTTTGAACATCTTGCTGCTCTCCTCGAGAAATCCATTTCCATCGACACAAGTTTTTTGTTGAATAATAATAATAATAATAATAATAATAATAATACTATTGTTATTATTATTTTTTATTAATGAGAACTCTCCTCAATACAGAGGTTTGTCTCTAGTCGAACATTATCAACATATAAAAAGTTACAATATTGACTTCTAAAGTACACAAAGTTAGATATTACTTTTCAGAACTATACACTGTTTATGATCTTATGCCATTTGTCTCTATCTTGTACATCATCCTTCACTACACAAAATCTTTCCAATGACATATGCACATTCTGTCTCCAGATAGTAGCAGGTCGTCCTTTTCCTCCTCTCCTCATAATTTCCCATTCTTGTACAATCCTGGGCATTCTTCCTTCTCCCATTCAACGTACATGTCCGTACCATTGTAATCGTTTCCTTTCAATTGTGACACTTTCTTTTTCCACTTCTGTAATGCGTATTTCTGTGTTTCTTACTTTATCTTTCCTGGATATTCTGGCTGATCGTCTCCAGGAGTCCATTTCCAATGCTTTCAGTTACTTAACAGGTTTTCTGTTTAACGCCCACATTTTATATGAATTTTAGAACGCGATAAATTGCAAAATTCATTTATTCAAATATTGGCGGGTGCTAATCTAAGGTGTGCAAACCACTCTTAGAGCAATCTGCTACGTCACCAAATTAGGAGCATAGATGCGAAATTGTGGGCAGACGAGGTTAGGAGGGGACTCCAAAAGATTGGAATGGGATGGGTATGGAAAAGAGAAGCGAAAATCGAAAGAATAAGAGAATATTCAGGAAGAAGTACTTGGATATCGATCCATCCATAGTAATTCTACCCGAGAGCAGGTCTTTCACTGCAATCATAGTATTTTGATGCTATGCTTTGCAGCTTTACTAGGGAATTATAGGTTGCTTTCCAAACTGGTAAAGGATTGTGATGATAATGATAAGGATGATGATGGCCTGACATTTGTCTTACAGGTGACGAAAAACCCCGGAAAAAACCTCACCCAGGAGCCTGTCCCGATCGGGGATCGAACCCAGACCCGCTGCGTGACAAAGCAGTACGTTACCTCGAGACCACAGCGGTGGACTTACTTGGATATAAAGTACGAATCTAAGACAACAAGATATTCTCGCAAATTGTAAGGAAAAAGACTCACTGTGCTTCAAAGAGATCTAAAAGACTTTTGGGGAAAATAATCATATATATATATATATATATATATATATATATATATATATATGTGTGTGTGTGGTGTGTGTTGTGAGTGTGTGTATGTGTGTGTATAGTGTAGGATTGAAAGAGATATCAGTGCTCGCTTGGTTTAGGTTGGGGGCAAGGGAATTTCTCAAAAATGACCGACGATTACAATATGCGAGTATGTCCAATAGAAGCGTTGTAATGTACCAAGACCATCTCCGAAAAAATATTTGTCGCTTTTAACTCCAATGCACTAAAATCGAAAACCAAACCTCTCATTTAAACTATAGGAAGTAATACAACTCCTCATTTGATGGACTGGGTAACCCTCGCTATTTGCCGTCCGCCGCGTTCCCCGCCACACTCCACTCCGCTCTAAGTCAAGCATGAACATCCATCTGTTACGAACAGCGAGTTGCCATTGCTGGATTCTGGGTTCGATTTCTGTGCCTTGCAGTTAAAAAGGCAGATCATTTTTAGTCACGGCCTTGGTACATCATAACGCTTCTCTAGGAGAAATTTCAAGTTAGGTTTCCCTTGTGAGATAAAGAAAAACATTAAGGATTGATAACTATATTTTAATTTCCTCGCGGCATATCAGCGACTCATTCATGGTATACCAGTGTGCTGCAGTACCCCAAAACACTCCATTATAACTTAGATGTATTCAAATTAAGGGTCCAGGGGAAAAACGATGAATGTCACAAAATCACAAAAACTGAGGTTTCACATTCTTAGTGTTTGTACTGTTCCCTAGTAACATTTAAAAGGCGAAAACTGTTTAAAGAAGCTATGGGTTACGTTTTATACTTACTTACTCACTGGCACTATCGAACCCGTAGGTTCATGGCCGCGCGGACATAATCTCTCCATGCATCCCTATCCTGAGCTAATGCTATCCAATCATTCCCTGTATAATCTACTTTCCTCAAATCATAGTTAATGTTGTTCTCCACCTCATTCTTGGTCTACCAACTGGGCGTTTTCTTACCCCAGATGAACCCATGTCCGCATTTCTTGACGGTTGTATTTTTACGGTGAAAGATCGTCACTCTTTCGCCCAAGGTACTTTTTTCGTCTGGCTTATCACCTTTGACAAGTCCGGCATGGGTAACCCTATCGGCAGCAATGCTACCGCGCGCCGGCATAGCTCTCAGGATCATTTAAGCACGCAAGCCACTCCACCACGACAAGGTAAAGATACCATGGAATAAGGCTTTGAAAATAATGTGTACAGGGAAATGATATAGCGTTTCAAAACTTAAAATTAATTTATCTCAGTTTGGGTTTAATGTGACATTCATCGTTTTTCTCCTGGACCCTTCAAATATATTTTTATCCCTGCATCTTTTTCCTTTACAGCAATTTAAGCCTAATCCTTTATTTTAGTTCACACAACCTCGAGATAATATTGTCTCGTGATTCTCTAACTGTACTTTAGGGCCTACATATTTTCTTTCTTCATGCCTTTCTTCCAGGATTGTAACCCTTAGAGGTAAATTAAGGAAAACACAACATTGTTGATTATCCTGATAATGACTTCATTTGAAATTTCCTGAGAAAATTCTGCAATTTTATCTTCTTGATATTGTCGAGTTAGGAATTGTAAAGTGAGTTACATTAATGAAGTTTTCTACAGGCAAGGCCACCTAGTTTGTAATGTCTTAGAAAATATTTTTTAAAACAATTTACGTGATGTAATCCACATTTCCCATACAATATTCCACAAAGGAGAGTTTTAAGAATTCTAAAGACATAAGATAGTCTGGAAGAACAAAGGAAACTAGACTAATAATGCAAACACATACAAAAAAAGACTATCATTGCTAGTTTGAGTTCTAGTACATGCGGTAATGGTGTAACATATAGCAACGTCCTTGATACACCAGACGGGGCGTTGTTACTGCAAATAATGAAGAAAAAGAAGACAAACCCTGATGAATTTCAATTAAATTCAGTTCATAAGAATTGTCTAATAAATTTGTCATAATATTACCAACTTAGGATAAACACATTACAGTTCTTTGTCTTTATAAGACTCTGCTTTAATAGAAATAAACTGGGTTGCGGTATAAACAACTGAACTGTGCCCGAAAAAGACACTTTACATTACACAAATATACACCGTGTCCACAAGTATCATACTTTATAAAGTCAGCCGCGGTGGACTAGTGGTTATGCTCCTTGCCTCTGGTCCCAAGGATCGCGGGTTCAAACCGGGCCGGGGTCGATGGATTTTTTTAGGACGGAAAAATCCAATGAGCAAGTCCTCCGGGAGGGACTTTAAGCCGTGGGTCCCGAGTCTGAAGATTTTCAGGCTCGTAAAAAATCCTTAAGCCTGAATAAAAAGGCCTCTAAGCAAAATTTACCTAATTTTCCCGTCCTAGTACTACCTTGGTTTCCTAGATGTCAGTATGAGGCGGAACGCTGACCACGGCCACTCAAAATGACATCTATACAAAAACAAGTGTAACTAAATTAATAAATGGTTCAAATTCTTCCCTGTAGGGGGGGAGCGCCTAAATCTCTGTAAAGGGAAAAACAAGGGCTTACAATACAAAAAATACTTTATAAACTACTACTACGTCGCTTTGGATAATCGTATCCAAATGAAATTGGTGACAATCAAAAGAGAAACTCAAAAAGTTTTTGCTATACCTCATAGACATTGTATGTGACGCTGCAGACATCGAGACGATATTCCCATTCACGCCACACACCCTCCAACATATGTGAAGAAATTGACTGGATGGCAGCAATGACAGCTGGACTTCTTGCAGGTTCTCTATGTAATCAACTTTTATAATATTCATGATGTGTTCCGTTGAGGTTTATTCAAAATTAATATAAAATTATAGAATATTCACCTGAAAGGTCCGTCTCCTCAACTTAAATAATCATTTAACTGTAGCGCTTTCGGGACTTGTCCCATCATCGGCAGGATTCAAAACCAGATCTTCAGTGAAACACCAGTTTTGAATCCTGCCGATGATGGGGACAAGTCCCGAAAGCGCTACAGTTAAATGATTATTTAAGTTGAGGAGACGGACCTTTCAGGTGAATATTCTATAATTTTATATTAATCTCTATGTAACCCCATAAAAAGAACTGACTTGTGTGCAGGAGCCTGATGCTGAAACCTTCGCCTAAAAGCGCGCTGGACCAGCGCCGGACTCTGAGTGGTGTGATATTCCAAAACACACCAACTACGTTCTTGGGGGTTCGCCGTAACTCCTTAAAACTTATTTCATAACTTCTTTAATAACGACATAATTTCAAAAGCACAGCAAACATTCACATTTAACCTGTCTGCTAAATATCCAACAATGTACACATATCGACCACAAAAAACATGATTAAATTTAGTTTAGTTTCTGTATTGTTGTCCATTATTTTCCATTGTTGACATTTTGAGAATTTTCCTCGTCATTGAGGGTTTTCTCCAATCAATCTTAGTAATTAATATGAATTAATGTATATAAAATGGCTACGGTCTTATAGACTATCAGTTTGCAACAAACATTCACAAAGTTCCCTTAATTAAAGTTCTCCATCGTGCTCTGTCCTCTGTGTCTTCATCTGTTACACCAAATTTCCTCATTGAATTTTGAATATTGTTTTTCCAGGTTGTTCTTGGTCTTCCTTTTCTATTCTTTCTTCCAATTTTCCATGCACAGACGGCATTTGGTAGTCTTCCATCCTACATTCTTCTTACGTGTCCATACCATTTTAGCCTTCTGTGTTCAATCTCATCCACTATATTTCTTTGTGCATTCATCCATTTTCTAATTTCTGTATTTCTAATTTCGAGTCGAGATTTTCTGGTAGCTCTTCTCCAAAAATCCATTTCAACTGAAGTTATTCTGTTGACATGTTGTGTCATTTGTACTCTAATAGAAATAATTAAATGCAAGTTTTGAATATATGTACTTGGGCATATGGTACAAGTTTTTACTATCTCACTATAATGGACTTGTGTATTCATAAAATTAAATTATATCAATGGATATAGGTCAAATTGGTTAATATATCAACAGAAACATTTGTCACCCTAGCCAGGCTTTTAATTGTAGCTGATCCACATTTGATATCCTGCTATACGTTTGTGTTCTATCATTGTGATATTGAGAGTCGTCAGTCGTACCGGGTTTGAATTATTTTCACTTTAATGATCTATTCATCGTAAAAATTAAATTTGCTCTCACTGTTATAGTATTGTGATATGAAGTAATCATAAAGAATTCATTGTATCACCACCAACCTTAATACGTGCAGAAAAAAAAAAACTTTGTACCCCTTTATAAGCACATAGCACACAAGGAGGAATGTGATATTTGGCATAATTAAAATTCATATAGAGAACGAGTGCAGAAAAATAAAATTTATGTATAATGTGTTACAAGTAAACAATAGTATATTACGATGCGAGGTTGGGAAGTGATTTTTACAAAATTGAGGAAAAATGTTTAAAAACCGGGCGATAGCGAGGTTTTTAATTTCCGAGATTCTGTAAAACACTTCAGAAACATGTGTTGTGCATTAATTTTTGCGTGATGGTGTTTTCAAAATAATAAATAATAGTAAAATAATAATATCTTTGTTGGAAATATTTGCGTTCATTATAAACAACTGACTAACGTTAACAGTGTGGTCAATGTATATTAGTTGAAACAACAGGAGGCCTTGAGAACAATTATTGATAACATGGCCGCAAGTACGTATTTATTGTTTTTATATTGTTTCAAATAAAGTTCAGTTCATTTAAAATGATGATGTATATTAACACTACATTTTGGATATTTTTTTGTATATACACTGTACGTAATATACATAGAGGCAGTGGTTTTTACTTCCCGCAATTGGGTGTAAATGTAATATTACAGTATAGTTATTAGGTTGGCAAGCCCGAAATGTAGGAAGTTGAACTTTTAATAGCGGTCGCCATTGCTGGTAAATACGACAAAACGCAGTATTGCGCAAAAAATAAAATTAATTGTTTCTAAGGAATTTATGTGTATTATTAATTTGTGTACTCATTCATTTGTTTACGTTCATAGCTGAAAGTTCATTGTTGTAAAACGAAAATTGTGAAGCAGCAATGTGAATTGACATACTTTTGCGTATTTATTATTAGTGATTTAAAAAAGTGAGTACATTTTATTATTTAAATTTAAATTAAACCCTGTCTAATCTTTGTTTCAGTAATTTCATTACATATTTTATTTATATTTACATATTCGCACCTACTTCCATTATGCCATAGAACATTTAGGTTAGAGTGAGAGACAAAGAAGAAGGGATATATATATATATATATATATATTATATTCCCGTACACATAATAATAGGCCAAATGCAAATTTAAATAGTATAAATAGCATACAAAGTCAAATTACGCATTATTGTTTCTTTTTAATATGGCTTAACCAAGCTAAACCACATATTTCCTATCGTTCATATTTTTAAAATAAATCGTAAATTAATGTATAATGACGCATTTGTGACAAACTTAAAACTGTAATGAATTGTGGTCAAATTTCGACCGCTGGGCGACCACCAGTATGTTATAAATGACTAAAATATAATAATTACTATAACCTTTAACATTAGTGAGAAAGTGGCATTGCTTAGGTTAGAGGCTATGTTAATTAGCTTCACTGAGTGTGTTGAAAAGTGGTACTTCATAATTACCTGCCGTTATAGCGACATTCCATACATAGGCCTATAGTTGAGAATCCCATAAAAGTTTTGCTTTGCACCAGTCAAGAAGATCACGGTAGTTACTGGAGAACAAATTTCCTAGAGTCTTTTATATAATTTGTATTTTACGCGATGCAATGAAAAATTAATACTTACTTACTCACTGGCACTATCGAACCCGTAGGTTCATGACGCACGGACATAAGCTCTCCATACATCCCTATCCTGAGCTACTGCTTTCCAATCATTCCCTGTATAATCTATTTCCCTCAAATCATAGTTAATGTTATTCTCCCACCTCACTCTTGGTCTACCAACTGGGCGTTTTCCCTCTGGCTTTCCTATAAGAACCTTCCATGCAAGTCTTTCATTATCCATACGTGCAACATGTCCTGCCCATCGGAGTCTACGAGACATAACCGTTCTTATTATATCTAGCTTCCTATAAAGACCATGTAATTCACTATTAAGCAGTCTTCTCCATTCACCTGTCTGTTCATCTCTCTTTGGTCCAAAAATTTTCCTAAGTACTTTATTCTCAAATACTTGTAATCTCCTTTCCTCCCTTAAAGTAAGAGTCCATGTTTCGCACCCATATAATATAATTGGTAGAATAATAGTTTTATATATTTTCAGTTTAACGTTTTTTGAAAGGAGTTGGGACATCAAGAGTCTCTGCAATGCATAATAGCACGCATTTCCAGAATTGAGCCTATGTTTAATTTCTTTGTGCATCTCATTCCTATTTGTGATTAGTGTTCCTAGGTATTTGAATTCAGCCACTTCCTCAAAATTTCCCTCATTTGTCATTAGTTGTCCATTTCCATTATATAATGACCATATATTTAGTTTTATTGATATTTACTTCCAGTCCTAATTTCTTAGTGTTACTCAATAGTGTATGCGTGTTGTCCTTTAGTATCTCCTCTCTATCGGCCAATAGTACTACATCATCAGCATAAACTAACAGCTTATTAATACCATTCAGTTGTAAGCCTTCCTCATTCTCTAAAGATTTAATGGCATGCTCTAATACAAAATTAAATAGTAGAGGAAATAGTGCATCTCCTTGCTTCAACCAATGAAAAATTAATACATTTTTAAATTATTATAGGTCTAAATTCTTATTCATCTTAATTTTTTCGTATTCCTTAAGATAATTTAAAATAATAGATGAAGTACATCGAAAGCTCAGAAAAGACAATCATGTCATCCAATCGCCTTCTTTATTTATGTAATTTCTTGCACTCTTTATACAGGGTGTAAAAAAATTAACGGCAAAATTTCAGGAATGAATTCCTCATATTGAGAGAAGAAAAAAAGTCTAGTAGAATATTGTCCGAAAATTTATAAATATAAAGTTATTATAACTTTTATGAATGTTAGCAAATCACTTAAAACAGACATAATACATTCTGAGCACACTGTAAACCACTCAAAACATACTTCTTTCCATCACACTCTAAATAAGGAAACACGTTGCGAATAAAATTGTTTTCCACCTGAATACTTATTAGCATCTGCAAATTATTTCCCGCCATGTTTGGGTTATTTAGCCGTAAGTGATCGGTTTGTCTGAAGTCTGTTTTCAGTGGATTACACTATGATGGGAAGACATGTTTTCAGTGATTTACAGTTGTACTGAGAAAGTGAAGTATTATATCGATTTTCAATGGTTTACTAACTTCTAAAAAGTTTGAATAACTCTGTAATTATATCACAGTAATATAATGTACGGTTAAAAACTATAATATAGTTACCTTGTAGGTCCGTCTCCTCAACTTAAGTTCTTTTAAACTATGTAGGCCTTTCGGGACTAGTCCCATCATCAGCAGAATGCATTAGGTCCGTTCTTGTTGACCCTTGTTGAAGCACTGACTTGGTTGTGAGAATTTTGTATAGGGGATTGTGTGGATTAGGTGTGTATTCATTTAGAATCAGGTTGTTGTTGATTTCTCTTAGGATTGCGATTTCCTCCATTATATTTATTCTCGTTGGAATGTTTTCTCTATGTACTATTGTGAGGGTGTTATCGATGTTATGCATATGGTGTCCAGCTTGAATTACATGTTTTGCGTAACTTGATTTTCCTCCATTGTAAATAAAATCTCTGAAATGTTCGTTGAATCTAATGTTGAAGCTTCTGTTAGTTTTCCCAATGTAGAATTTATTGCAGTACGTACATGTTAATTTGTAGATGCCTTTATTGTCGAATTCGTCTATTTCTTCGATGTTGTTGTTTATTAAATTGTTTAATTTGTTGTCAGTTATAGTTTTTAACCGTACATTATATTACTGTGAACTAATACCTCAACGCAAAATCACCATGAATTTTACTAGTATCGACTGTAATTATATATTTGTTGTACTAGACTTTTTTTCTTCTCTTAATATGAGGAATCCATTCCTGAATTTTTGCCGTTGAGTTTTGTTACAGCCTCTATAGTTTTTGTATATATGACCATTCTACCTGTGTTATCGGTAAGACTCTTAACCCCATAGATTTAAAAATAAAAGTGTCACAAGTAGTTCAAGAAATTGGATGTATAGATGGGGAGACATTATTACATAAAATTAACACTACAAGTAACCCAGAAAGTAACGTGGTTGTAAAATTAAAAATTATAATGTAAGATTATAAAATAATTATCCAAAAGGTCCGTCTCCTCAACATAAAAATTATCAAACTCAACTTAAAAATTATCAATTGATAATTTTTAAGTTGAGGAGATGGACCTTTTGGATAATTTATGAATAATACCTCAACGGAATTTTATCATGGATTTTATTAATGTTGACTAATAGTTTGTATTGAAGAATCTGTTTCGAAATTCTGTTATCTATTCTATTGATGTGGTCCATCCATTCACATCTGTATTGTACAATTTCTAGGTAACAGTTTGAATATATTTAGTTCTCTTCGTATATTTTCATTTCGTTTTCTGTTTGGTGTATAGCCAGCCACACTCCTCAAAAACCTAATTTCTGAAGTTAATATTATTATTATTATTATTATTATTAGCTAAAATGCAATTCTGGAAGAATACGTAATGTTAAAAATTTTAAATATTTAGGATCTATTTTAGATAAAAATGAGAATTCAACTACAGAAATTGAAAGAAGAATAAATGATGGAAGAAAATAATTGGTATGTTGCTTTGGAATAGAAATATAATCTACAGAACGAAGAAAACTATCAAGTTCTGTTACAAAGCATTTCATTATATGGGTCCGAAACCTGGGCAGTAAGTACAAAACAAGCCAACAAGCTGATAGCAGTAAAAATGGATTTTTGGAGGCGATCGACAATAATTTCAAGAAAGGATAAGGTCAGAAACAGCACAATAAGGGAAATTACGCAAGTTGAAAAAAAAAACATATTAGAAAAAATAGAAGAAAAACGTGTGAAATGGCAGGGACACCTCATAAGAATGGAAGAAGAGGGAATACCAAAGAAGATTCTTAATTGGAAAATTAATGGAAGAAGTGGAAGAGGCAGACCTAGACAACATTGGATACATGGAGTTGAAGAGAAGTATGGATGCTAGAGATTTGATGAAGATGTTTTAGACAGGAACCTCTGGCGGCAAATCACTCTGTGTTTGAAGGAGAAACACTGTAGTGTGGAAGATTCTTAATAAAAATTATTTATTATTATTATTATTATTATTAAGTATTATTATCTTATTCTTATTATTATTATTATTATTATTATTATTATTATTATTATTATTATTATTATTATTATTATTATTCGTTCAGTATTCTTGCATGAAGGACATAGGTTGAAATATAATTCGAATAGGCCTACGAGAATAAGGGCAAGAAGTTCTAACATAAATTTGCCTCCAAGTAGTCACACACATGTTGCCGAGTGTTTTAATGCCTCACATGTTTTCTTCGTGAAAGGAACGGAAATGCCACCATGCCCTTGTACCTTGTCTGCCAGCTACATTATTTCTACCAGCAGCGCAGCGTCCACCTTAGCACAGAAACAAATAAGACCAAGTTGCCAACGAATTTTTAACGAGGGACGGCTACATCTTACAATTTAAAATCTCAAGGAATTATTACTTTATGTAGATTTTCAAAGTAATTAACGTGCAGATAGGAAAACATGGAGTTACAGCTTTTGATTAACATGCAGTTTTTTTTACTTCCATAAATTGATTGGAGACTTGTATATCAAAAAGAGTTCTTTGAATTGACATCTTGATATAATGAGCGGTTAAGGTAGGAAGCCTTGGCGCAGAGCTACGGGACTTGCGCTGGTTCGAGTCTCCATGGGGGAAGAAATTTTCTCATGGTATTTCGGCCAGTATGGGACCGGTGCCCACCCAGCATCGTGAGGCAATTGGGTAGCTACAATAAGTAGCGGCTCCAGGTTGAGGAACCAGCTATAACGGCTGGGGGACTCGACATGCTAACCACATGTCACCCTTACACCGGCTGTTGATCATCTACCTCTGTGATTGACACATGTGGATGTGAAGGGCCAGCAGCCGGCTGGTAAAAGGGCAACCGCTGAAAAGTGGAAAGACCCTCAATCGGAAATCGGATATAATGATCAGGATATCTGATCCCAGAGGTCACTTATCTACGTCATAGAATAGTGTCTTTATTTGTCAGAAGGAGATCTATACATCTTGGTCTACGTGTCAATGATGTAAATGTAATAGGTAGGGAGCGAATTTTTAGGTCCTGAAAATTGTAATTGCAAATAGTATAACGGGCGATAAGACATTTCTTCCCCTTCAACCAGTTAAAAATAACTTTCAGGTCCTATACAGTTTTATAACTACAACTTTAAAACCGTTTATCAGTGCTCTTTTTATGGGATTAGCTACATAAAACCTTGATATTACACATGTTACTATTGAATTAGGAAAGAATAATATTCCATTTACATTAACATTGTAAAAAACTGCGTTGCAATCTTAAATTTCAGTACACAAATATCCTTTTCCCTATAGATGTTAATAGAATACAAACAAATGCAGTGTGTCTGCATGCGTGTGTGTGTGCATATATATATATATATATATATATATATATATATATATATATAGTGTGTCCACTGCTGTGGTCTCGAGATAGCGTGCTGCCTTGTCACGCAGCGGGCCCGGGTTCGATTCCCGGTCGGAAAAAGCTCTAGGGTGAGGTTTTTTCGGTGTTTTTCCTCACCTGTAAGACAAATGTCAGGAAGCTTAGGGCCCAACGGTCCCCGAAAATCATCCGGCCATCATCATCATCATCCTTCACCGGTGTGGAAAGCAACGGGAAACTACCACACCTATAATTCCCTAGTAAAACTGCAAAGCTTAGCATGAAAATGTTATGATTGCAGTGAAAGACCTGTCCTCGGGCAGAATTATATATATATATATATATATATAGGAGCACGCCGTAGCGTAGTGGTTAAGGCACTGAGCTACAAGCCGGAAGGTCGAGGGTTCAAGTCCCGTTGGGGTCAGGATTTTTAAACTGACCCAAACCCTCTGGCGGCACTATGGCCCTGGGCGACTCAGCCTCTAACTGAAATGAGTACCAGACGCTTGTTCTGGGGTAAAGGCGGCCGTCACGCAGGGCTGACAACCCGGCTGACATAAAGTGCCGATTGTCTAGAAAAAGTGGGAGTCTTAACCTCCTACTACCCCAAGGGCCTCCTGAGGCCTGTTGTGGGATTACTTTACTTCTTTACTGATATATATATATATAAGCGACACTGCTATAAAGTAAAATATTATCATTTAAATGTTTCTTGTTATAGAAGCCGTAAGATGGCACTGCGAGCGGTGCCTCTTTAAGAGAGAGAATGCTATGTAAGGAAAGGAAAATTAATGTTTGCACTGGGAGTCTGAATGGCGAACAGACATCGCGCTAATGTAAAGGAGTTAGAGGTCTCGCGTTCAAATTCCGATTCAGCGTTAATTTTTCTTTATATAGGCTGTATTTATATTGGAATTTTTACTTTATAAATGCAACAACGTGGTTAGAAACATTATTTTCTAATCGTCCTTGGCATCAATGAAATAGGGTAGATGATGTTGTATATGCCTCACGTCCGCATATGAGATGCAGAATGAAGTAGCGTTGTGCGTGAAAAGCAATAAGAATGCTGTTTTCATTTAAAACACGTTCAATACAATTCGTGTAATACAAATATCAAAAGCTACCGCTTCTCGGTGCACATCTTCGCGTACCTGCGTCTCATTGAGATGCGAGGTTTTCTCTTTGTAGTCTTCTACTTTTTAATCCGTTCTCTTTTTTCTCTCTGCTTTTTTATGCGTTGTTACTTATAGCCGCGACTTTCTTGCAGAGGATCTCTCTACCCCAGGCGTGTCCAACCTTTTTTTTTTTTTTTGGAAAAAGGCCACTGTCGTTAAGGTGAATTGGTTTGCGGGCCACATGATCCTGTTATTTTTTGCCGTATTAAATAGGATCGAAGATAAACCAATTAATTTAAATATAAAATCGCCAACATATTGATACGTTATTTTTATTAAAATATTAATCATATATTAGTTAAATTATTTTTAAAATTAAATTAAATATATATTTTTCATGTATAATCTAATTATAAAATCTAAGTATAACGACATTTTCTTGTCGCTACACTTAGAAGTCATAATTAACGCTTATAAAATTCACAGAATTAATTATATTCTATAAACCACTCACTAAAACCGACACTACAATATGAGCGAACAACTGCAAATTGGAAACTAACTTGAAATGAACAAAATGTAACGATAATAAAACATCTGGCACACACTCGCTTGTGAACGTAGTAACCGTGCGGTCAACAATGCACGGAGACTTCAAAGCGATGCGTGGTAGGTAGGATCATAAATAACAATTTGGGCTGGGTGTTTATTAAAACGGATGTGATTTCTCCATGTTTTGAGTAAGAGGATGAGTAGGACGAACTTTCGCAAACACATGTGTTGGAAACAGAAAAATTATTTATCTTTCAAGTTACCTTATACCAAATAGAATTACTTATTTCATAAACTATATTAGACTATAATTTACGAATATCACTGCGGGCCGAATGTGATGTGATAGTGCAAGTATCATTCCGGGCTGCATGCGATGGGATCGAGGGCCGCAAGCGGGCCGCGGGTTGGTCACACCTGCTCTAGTCTGTGAAGTTGATTCTAGGCCCCAATTCAAAACCTTTAACATTTATTTCGTAAGATAATAAAGCAAGCCGCCCGTCAATGCGATCATTGAGGCTAAATAACATTGTGCGTCGGTTGTACAATCACAATAATTCATATGTTTACAGGACAATTGTTGGAGTAGGCCTATACAAAAAGAGTAAATGATGCTGAAAAATTGACAATAAGAACAATTTAAACAACTTTACAAGCATTGATGAAGTTGAATCCGGCCTATCACGAGCATAACATGAGGTCATTGGAGCAAATGCGAATAACGTATAGTCTTGTTATAACTAGGGTTAGGGTTTTTATGTATTAAAAGATAAGACTGCAATGCAGATAGTATACATTACTCAACTGTTTGTGTGTGAAACCAAGACAAAAGATAGTCATAAGTAGGGCTCGGATTTTGATGAAATGTCATATTTTTTACGAGTTGTCAAGAGACGATGCAGGTTAATAATTAAGTGCATTGTGCAATAAATATGTTAGATATAATGAGGTTTTTATAGGTCATTAAAATGAATTTTTTTCCACATGTTTTGATAAAGTCATTTTATTAATTTTATTTTTACTTTTAGGTTATTTTATTTATTTTTCGTACTTTTATTCGTCAGTTTTTAAATAATCTATGGTTAAATGTTCATTAGAAAAGTCATCATCATCATCATAGTACATTCACGAATTTAGGCCATTTGTTGACCTGTTTCGGCCTCAAGAGAAACACCATCCAAAAGTCTTTTGAGTGGACGTCCTGGTCTTCTTCTTCCTGCAGGTTGATATTTTAACATTTGTTTGGGTATTCTGTTGGAAAAGTCAATAGAGTTAATCGTTAGTGCTGAAAATTGTGTAAACAATGTAAATGGAGAGACTGGGGAAGCAGTTAGAAATTGAAATTTGTATTAGATAAAAATAAAGGATTTCAGACAATGCGTCAAATAGCCTGTATTTTGCCAGGTAAAGAATTCAGAATGGATGTTCTTGACGAATATTTAATAGCCATTGAAACAGTGTTTTTCAAATACGCACCCATTAGATCTGTTCGAGGTTTTTATAGGTCATTAAAATGCATGTTTTCCATATTTTTTGATAAAGTCATTTTACTAATTTTATTTGTAATTTTAGGTTATTTTATTTACTTTTTGTACTTTTATTCGCCAATTTTTAAATAATCTATAATTAAATGAGGAAAAGCGACTGGAAGCTTTTGAGATGTGGATATGGAGAAAAATGAAACGTATAAAATAGTCAGACAAAGTAAGAAATCAAGATGTGCTAGACAGTGTGCGTGAAAGAAGAACAATGCTGGAACTCATAAAGAAGAGGAAAATAAATTGGATTGGCCCTGGCTAAGAAGAAACTGCCTGCTGAAAGATGCTCTAGAAGGAATGGTCAACGGAAAGAAAGTTAGAGGCAGAAAAAGACATCAGAGATAGACAATATTAAAATAAATGGTTTGTATGCAGATACAGAAAGGAAAGCTGAGTTAAGGAAAGAGTGGAGAATGCTGAGTTTGCAGTGAAATACCTGCTCTTGGGCAGAACACTATGAATGAACATCTGTGGAAGTAGACAGAGGTTTCTTCAAGTACAAAACAGTGTTAGCTGACAACTTCCAGTCCTTCACTTCTGACAACTTAAGGATCATTATGATGGTGTATTGCAATGCCAACTAACGTAGGCTTAAGTTTAGTTAATCAGTTTTCATATTAGTTTAATAGAAATGAGATTGACCTGGTGATAATTATTAATTTTTAAATTACTTTATGTTACTACTAAGAACATGAATTGTTTTAGAACAGTTACCCCAATAAATTAGCATTATTTGTCTTAGACCATTTCTAATTAATAAATTAATAAATAGTTAATTACTACGAAATTTATAATTTTCGTTAGGTCATTTCTTTACAGTTTAGGTCATTTTTAAGATAAATGTAACGGAGTGTTATAGGTCATTTATAAACATTTTATGGTCATGAACATCCGGGCCCTAGTCATATGTGTAACTTCTCGTTATACTATGTTGCAATCTTAACTTCTAGTAGATAAAAATCCTAGCCCTAGTTATAACATATTGCAAACCGTAAAAACTACTGTTCTTTACGTTCAGTTTTATCCAATATCTGCGACCTTGATCGTAAAAACGTCACGGCCGGAGACTAAGCGGCAGGACTATAGTCGTCTTCTCAGTGTCTTACTAAGCGAACATGCTTGAGATATGCCATTCTCGCTGAGAGTATTTCCTCACAAAGATAATACGGTGTTCATCCAAATGTGTAACAACTAATACATAAATTATCGATAGTAATTTCCAATTCTTCTAAAAAAACTGAATCTACATTTTCATCTATAAATAAGAAAACCACTTATTCTGTATTTGATTGGTATGTTCAAATATAGGATGTCCATTCATCTTCTGATATCAAGTATAGTTTTAGGTTGTCTTTTCTCTGGTTACTTAAAAGTTTTAAAATATTATGCATCGTGCTCAATGTCGCTAATATAATATTTTTCACGTTATTACATTTTATACAATATTTTATGATAATGTTATCTGATTATATTGAGAGGCAATATCTTAAGTTTATTATTATTATGATTATTATTATTATTATTATTATTATTATTATTATTATTATTATTATCATTATCAATAAAACTAAATATATGGTCACACGTAGAAATTCATTATATAATGGAAATGGACAGCTAATGACAAATGAGGGAAATTTTGAGGAAGTGGCTGAATTCAAATACCTAGGAACAATAATCACAAATAGGAATGAGATGCACAAAGAAATTAAACATAGGCTCAATTCTGGAAATGCGTGCTATTATGCATTGCAGAGACTCTTGATGTCCCAACTCCTTTCAAAAAACGTTAAACTGAAAATATATAAAACTATTATTCTACCAATTATATTATATGGGTGCGAAACATGGACTCTTATTTTAAGGGAGGAAAGGAGATTACAAGTATTTCAGAATAAAGTACTTAGGAAAATTTTTGGACCAAAGAGAGATGAACATACAGGTGAATGGAGAAGACTACATAACAATGAACTACATGATCTTTATACGAAGCCAGATATAATAAGAACAGTTAAGTCTCGTAGACTGCGATGGGCAGGACATGTTGCACGTATGGGGAATGAAACACTTCCATGGAGGCTTCTTGTAGGAAATCCAGAAGGAAAACGCCTAGTTGGTAGACCAAGAATGAGATGGGAGAATAACATTAACCATGAGTTGAGGGAAGTAGATTATACAGGGAATGATTGGAAAGCATTAGCTCAGGATAGGGATATATGGAGAGCTTATGTCCGCGCGGCCATGAACCTACGGGTTCGATAGTGCCAGTGAGTAAGTATTATTATTATTATTATTATTATTAATTACCTTTGTCATGTAATTGTTAGCAAGACTAACTTGCATTCCACTCGTCACGAGATAGTTTCACTACTAGGACGATTAATGCATTATAGTTTATTACTTTCTTTGTATTTTTCTTTACTTTTCTTTTTATGTATAGTAGATTCGAGCTGTTATTCTTTTCTGTATACATTCTATCATTAGTTTAATTTTAATTGTATTTAATTTTATTGTATTATTAGACAGTATTTTCATTATTATTCAATTTGACAGATAATTAATTGTTTAGTATGTACTATTATTGTAATTTTTTGTATTTATATGTAACATATGTTTGTCCTGGTGAGTGGAAGAGAAGGCCACATGGCCGTAACTCCACCAGGCTAAATAAATCTATTCTAATCTAAATCTATTCAAATATTGATATTCTTTCCTTAAAACGTTTGAAATGGAGTTCACTCAGCCTCGAGAAATTAATTCATTACATATGCATTACGAGAAGTAGCAAAATTCAACTGAACCTAAACTATTAAGGATGAAGGATTACGTCATAATAATTTATTTCCTGTAGTCATCTGTTTGCCAATGATAGCAAGCAATTAATACGAGTTTTGGTTCTTCGAAGCTGTCGTGCCACTAATTTACATAATTAACGTATTATCATTAATTTCTGGACATATTCAAACATTTTTAAAACAAAAATCTGATGCGATTCCTTAAATATACAGATTAAATTCCATTAATAGAGTTTAAAGAATTCTGCATATACCTACGATTTAAGTTTAGAAATTATTATGGAATTCTTAAAGCAAAACAAATTATACTTAGCAGAGGTTCCAAACGACACTTAAGAGCCACACTATCAAAACTAGGATTTATTAGTGAATTCTAAGAACCAGCAATACATAAATCTAACCAGTTCAGAGGACATGACATGCTCAACTCTGCACCAAAATATTCTTTTCAAGCCAGCATAAGGAACAAGAATCCATTGAATACATTAATAATAAGTTAAGCGACTTTATTTAAATAACATAAATCATATTCTAAGCTGTGTTCTGTGGAGAGAAACACAACATAAATCACGCTTTTTAATTCAAGCATGTCGTGCACAAATCTACTTTCTTCTATTTTTTTAAATTAAAATAATGAATAAACGTAATAATTTAATAAGTAACAAATTGATATAGATACATAAATGTTTATATAAACATAATCTTACACGATTTTAAGGCAAGACGGTAGGCCCAAATTCTCATTACAGACTTCAAGGACGTGTGGGGACTAAGACGTTTATCGTTTAGCATAGGAACTCATGTCCGGAAACGCACCGTTTTCTTGCTACACGCAAAATACCAGAACATACGTAATTCTCTCTCTATGAAGCCTGCTGTTTATTGTCTGCGTCCATAAGAAGGGCTCGATGTGACGACCACCTACGTCAACTCAGATACGGTTCCTCCGTACCATGTTCTGGTACACACGATTACCAATCCTTGATCCTGCAACATCCGCCGCAACCATAACCCGTGTCAGTAGGTCTTCCTAGGATGCCACAGAGGTCTCGTAAATAAGGAATGTAGTAGTCTTACTTACTTACTGGCACTATCGAACCCGTAGGTTCATGGCCGCGCGGACATACGCTCTCCATACATTCCTATCCTGAGCTAAAGCTTTCCAATCATTCCCTGTATAATCTACTTCCCTCAAATCATACTTAATGTTATTCTCCCACCTCATTCTTGGTCTACCAACTGGGCGTTTTCCCTCTGGTTTTCTTACAAGAAGCTTCCATGCAAGTCTTTTATTCCCCATACGTGCAACATGTCCTGCCCATCGCAGTCTACGAGACTTAACTGTTATTATTATATCTGGCTTCATATAAAGATCATGTAGTTCATTGTTATGTCCTGCCCATCGCAGTCTACGAGACTTAACTGTTATTATTATATCTGGCTTCCTATAAAGATCATGTAGTTCATTGTTATGTAGTCTTCTCTATTCACCTGTCTCTTCATCTCTCTTTGGTCCAAAAATTTTCCTAAGTACTTTATTCTCAAATACTCGTAATCTCCTTTCCTCCCTTAAAGTAAGAGTCCATGTTTCGCATCCATATAATATAACTGTAGTAGTAGTAGTAGTCTAATAGGTTCAAATCTGAGAATGTTCACGGTCTCTAGCGCCGAAAATGCGAGATAGTTGAATGTGGGTTGTGCGTGCGTGTAGCGCGAAAACAGTACGTTTTCGGACATGAGTTCCTATGCTTAACGTAATCGTCTTGGTCGCTACTACACGTCCTCAAAGTCTGTAATGGGAATTTAGTTACACTCTGTATAAATTGTTACAGAATAAGAGTGAAACTTAAAATTGAATTAACTATCGCAGATAATATTGTATTATTTTCTGTAGAGAATTTCGTGCTCATGAGGTCGTACGCCATTTTTTCTTTACTCTGTATAACATGCTTATAAATGTGGGAGGAGGGAAATCGCAATAACAACACACAAACTATAAACAAGTGTATCGTGTGTGTACCAGTGCGTGTTCATATATTTTTTTCTGGAGCTGTATTTAAAAAAAAACTTTAATAAATTAATTCTGAATTTGCAGACGATCAGGTTGTGATATCTGAGACAGAAGATGGCTTACAACGTGCAATTTTAAAATTGAGTAAAATATGTGAAACATACATATTCAAAACATCTACTCTAATAACATAAGTTTTAGCTTTTGGAGGGTATGAGCCACCAAGAGTAAAGATCCAAATATAGAATAAAATAATAGAATAGATGAGCAATTTTAATTATCATCAACATCAAGGCTTAGGCCCTCTGGCCCGTTTCGACTTCAAGACATTTGGTCTTTCCAACTAGTAAATGGTCTTCCTTGACTTCTAGATCCTGTGGGTCTGTAGTTTAAAATCATTTTAGAAGGTCCATCATCTGGTATTCTTAGTAGATGTTCATATCAATTTTGTCTTTGTTTGTCGATTTTATTCGTCAATTTAAAAATATTTAATTGATCTCTAATCTCAGAACTTCTTTTCTGGTCAATTTTAATTATCTGGGATACAATGTGTCATATAGAACAAGTGAAGGCATTGCAAACAAAATAAATACATTTAATTATATATGTGTCACCATAAAATCAAGATTCAAAGGAACCACAAAGGAGACACTTTAAAAATTTTATGAAACGATGACGATTACAACACTATATGGAACGGAACACTAGATCTTAACCAAAAACCAGAAACGAAGAATAGAAACTTCGGAAATAAGGTTTTTGAGGACTGTGGCTGGCTATACAACAACAGATCGGAAACGGGATGAAAATATACCAAGAGAGCTAAATATATTCAAGCCATTACAAAAATATCCACCGTTGTGGTCTCGAGGTAGCGTGCTGCCTTGCCACGCAGCGGACCCGGCTTCGATTCACGGTCGGGATAGGCTCCTGGGTGACGTTTTTTTCGAGGATTTTCCTCACCATTAAAACAAATATCAGGAATCTTAGGGCCCAATGGTCCCCGAAAATCATCCGGTCATCATCCTTATCATTATCATCATCTTTCACCGGTATGGAAAGCAACGGGAAGCTACCACACCTATAATTCCCTAGTAAAGCTGCAAAGCATAGCATAAAAATGCTATGTTGCAGTGAAAGACCTGCCCTCGGACCGAATTACTAATGGATTTGGAGATAAAATTGTAAAACACAGAGATGAATTTGATGTACCACATAAATAGAATGGATTATAGTAAAACTTTTCTTAGCCGGAACCTTTATAAGAAGGAAACCTGTAGAGACGGAAAAAATCTCCAGAACGGTACGATTGTATATGTAAAATCGCCTTGTATAAGCCGGAAACCTTCATAAAGCGGAAACTGAATGGTTTTTAAAGTACCGATAGTTAATTTTTACCTCAGTAAAACGGAAAATTATTCTTAAGCACGTTCTAATTACAGTATTAATGACCACACTTGAAAATTCTGCACATGACGCATTCTGCATTATATCGTTTTACGTTCTTGTGTTGCCATTGTATTACGGGGATACCCTTGCTTATGTGTGACAGCGACGAATCCCTCGCCTTTCCTTGCCTGCTTACGTTATCTGCGAGGGAGTTGGGAAACTCTTCAGTCTTCCTGTAGTTGAGTTCCTTCTCGCTTTTGTGTAATAAAATTGTTTTGTATTGCCGTGCAAACTGAGCTGTGTTACATACACAATTTTGTCTATATTTCAGTCAATACGTTATGTCTTTATAGCGTTCACGTAAAAACCCTTACACTGCATGAGAAAATTCATGCTTGTAATTTGGGAACCCTTTATAAGAAAGAGGGGGCACGCCGTAGCGTAGTGGTTAAGGCACTGAGCTACAAGCCGGAGGGTCGAGGGTTCAAGTCCCGTTGGGGTCAGGATTTTTAAACTGACCCAAACCCTCTGGTGGCACTATGGCCCTGGGGTCGACTAAGCCTCTAACTAAAATGACTACCAGACGCTTGTTCTGGGGGTAAAGACGGCCGTCACGCAGGACTGACAACCCGGCTGACGTAAAGTGCCGATTGTCTAGAAAAAGCGGGAGCCTTAACCTCCTACTACCCCAAGGGCCTCCGGGCCTGTTGTGGGATCACTTTACTTACTTTATAAGAAAGAAAAGTGGCAAGACGGAAATATATTTAAGGTACCGTCATGTTCCTTCATAGACAGGTTTTAATGTATAACAGAATCCCGAAACAGATTCTTCACTACAGACAACTAGATTAAGGTCTAGGCCTTGATGCTGATGAATTCTGAATGAAAGAACTTAGTTTAAGAGTTATAATGACTATTTAACTCATGCCCCAAATGGGAGTCAATGACCAATCACGTTTCAATGATTTCTGTTTTACAACCAATTAGAGTCGTGTTTCACGAAATATTTATCAGTGTTATAATTACCATATTAAAGAAGGCTCCTCCTTTTTAATATTCTGAACAGGTCTGACCATTATTTTGCAGTGACTGAGCCTGCGAGAAATACGGCTACCACATTGTATATATAGTGCATGAATGTCAACACATGCCGCATGCGGGAGTTAATATACAAACATTTGTAGCAATTGATTATACCACCAAAAAAAGAAACCACTGTTTGCACTTTCTTAAATGTATTTTTTCCCGGGTAATAATCCAGAAAAATATAATTATCATATTTACATCATACGACATCAGAAATGAATTAATATACAGTTTGATGTGTTTAATGTTTTTTCCACTAGAGCATTCTTACAATATTGCGTTCCTTTGGCAATAAGTAGTATGATCTGGTTGCAGTGATAAACAAAAGAAGCAGATGAAGCGTACCTATCGTTTCTCATTTGTTTTCAAACATCGCCGTTTACATTAAATATATAAATATTTTAAAATAACTGTAGTTAAATAATGATTTGTGAGTAAACAGCTTAATTTTATTCGTTAAATAGTCCTAACAAATGCCACTCTTGATTTCCAAATTCTCTAGATAAATTCACTCCTCACTTCGTGAGTCGTGAATTTATCGATAATTTGGAAATCACTCGTGGCATTACTTATGATAACGTGTCTACAGTATTGAATATTCTTACATCCTGTAATGAGTGTTGTAACATTACCTTGGAATGTAGTATATCAAATCGCTGAATCTTGACATTCTTCTTGGATGCGAGATTTCTACTTCAGTAGTTGTAACTGTTCTCCACTATCTTTCATTACGAGGTTGAAGATCCATGACCCCTCATGTGTTCCATGTCAACCCAATTTTCTAGATATTGATGCTTGTTCGACCAACATTTATTGAATGAACGTATTTCTTACTGCTAGCCTTTGTTTTATTTCTATATCACCAGTTGAGATCCGAGATAAATCAATCTACTGTATCGAGCAGCTACCTACTCTTCTGAGAGCTTTTATTATCTTACCCTGAACAGCGGATGGGTGTTCTATAAATTAAGGGTAATTAAGTGTTTAATTGAAGACAGACATATCCGTAAAATAAAAAATATAACGATTTAATTTAACAATACTCTGAACAACCTCTTTAGACTGCGCTAGGCAGGACAAGTGGCGCGGATGAGGAATGAAAGACGTGCATGGAAGCTTCTTGTAGTAAAACCAGAAGGAAAACGCCCAGTTGGTAGACCAAGAATGAGATGGGAGAATAACATTAACTATGATTTTTTGAGGGAAGTAGATGACATTCCATCAAATCTTTAGAGGATGAAGAAAGCCTACAACTCAATGGTATTAATAAGCTATTAGTTTATGCTGATGATGTAGTACTATTGGGCGATAGCGAGGAGATACTAAAGGACAACACGCACATACTATTGAGTAATACCAAGAAATTGGGACTGGAAGTAAATATCAATAAAACTAAATACTGTATACGATCACACACAGACATATATTATACAGTGGAAATGGACAGCTAATGACAAATGAGGGAAATTTTGAGGAAGTGGCTGAATTCAAATACCTAGGAACAGTAATCACAAATAAGAATGAGATGCACAAAGAAATTAAACATAGGCTCAATTCTGGAAATGCATGCTATTACACATTACAGAGACTCTTGATTCCCAACTCCTTTCAAAAAAGTAAAAATATATAAAACTATTTTTCTACAAGTTATATTATATGGATGCGGAACATGACTCTTACTTTAAGGGAGGAAAAGAGATTACGAGTATTTCAGAATAAAGTTCTTAGAAAAATTTTTGGACCAAAAAGAGATGGACAGCTGAATGGAGAAAACTTACATAACAGTGAACTACATGGTCTTTATAGAAAGCCAGATATAAAAAAAACAGTTAAGTCTCGTAGACTACGATGGGCAGGACATGTGGCACGAATGGGGAATGAAATATGTGCATGGAAGCCTCTTGTAGGAAAAGCAGAGGGAAAACGACCAGTTGGTAGACCAAGAATGAGGTGGGAGAATAACATTAACTATGATTTGAGGGAAATAGATTATAAGGGAATGACTGGAAAATATTAGCGCAGGATAGAGATGTATGGAGAGCTTATATCCGCGCGGTCACGAATCTACGGGTTCGATACTGCCAGTGAGTTAGTTAATTAATACTCTTAGCAACTCAGGTCATTGGCGTCGTAATTCAAATCTGGGCATTAAAGGGCTGACTTATTTTACTTAGAAACCTCTTGTTATTTTACGTGCCGTACTTGTACGACAAGGGTCACAAGGCTTTACTTCCTTTCCGAATGAAGTCATGTTTACCCATAAAAATCCATCAACCACAGCCGCGTTTGAACTCGTGAATCTCAAAATCAGAGACGAAATGGTAATACAAATTAAACATTTATAACACTTTTTGTAGCAGTGAATATAAAGTGGTCCAACTTTAAAAAAATTATGATTTATGCAGTATTTCATAAAAAAACATTGTTGACGTGCATGGAAGCTTCTTGTAAGAAAGCCAGAAGGTAAACGCCCAGTTGGTAGACCAAGAATGAGGTGAGAGAGTAACATTAACTATGATTTGAGGAAAGTAGTAGATTATATAGGGAATGATTAGAAAACATTGGCTCAGGATAGGAATGTATGGAGAGCTTTATGTCTGTGAGGCCATGAACCTACGGGTTCGATAGTGCCAGTGAGTTAGTTAGATTTATATGAAGTAAGCAAAACAAAGATCAATTTCAAATCTCATGAAAATGGACATAAAATAGTCTAATGAATAATTATTAAAATAAAATAATAGAACAAGGAATACGTTTACTAACATGTCTTTATTGAGAGTAAAGATTAATCTCTCATTAATTTAAAAACAGCAACAGATAAAACTAGTTACGGCAATTTTTAAAAAAATGAAATGGAAAGACCAGATAATATTGCTCATTTTTGCAACTCGTAAGTGCGAATATTAATTTCTGCAGACATTGCTACGAAGGCTGATTTCAGGGTCATGGAGGCACTCGGGTAGAAATTTACTTTTATGACTAACCCGGCTCTAATACATTCTCCTTCATTATTACCTCATCTTGCGGAAATCTTTCAAGGTTTTTGTTTTATATTTTAAATGAGCTAATACCCGGCGTGCGCTGCTACGTCTAATAAATGAAAATTAATGTTTTATGTTTAGTTGAATAAGTAACAGAAAAATAATTACAATTTATATTTTTAGATGTCCCGTGCTAATTACCCGGCATTGCCCGGGAATCTACTTATCCCGATCTTTTTGACATAAATGAGTTGAAATACGAAAATTAATGTACTTCTTTATGTTACAAAATATCAAGAGCAGGTCAGGTGGGCCGTCCCTCTAGGAGGAAGAATAATAAACATTCATGATATGTATTTAATAAAACAATATTTTATTTTTAGAAAAAAAAATATTTTCAATAGTGGAGAAACTATTTTACCCAAAGACATTTTTATTTTGTCGTGGTTGAATAGCTTGCAAGTTTAAATCACTCCAAGATGATTTTTTTGTTGACCACTTTAATTTTATCCCAAGCGTCTTGGAAATTAAACTTATTTTTCATTTTTTAGTTAGGGTTTTGAATAAAGCATGTTGATTTAGTTTTTTAAAACTATTATATATTTAAAACTGACAAAGTTCTCTCGGATCACACTTCCCTGGTAATTATTTTTTCTCACGGGGGGAACTGTCAACCATTGCATGCCGAAACCTACCTTGTTATGTCTTCCAGAGAAGCGTTGTGATGTACATTGACGCTAGCATTGCTGCGTAGTTATGTAAATGAAGACTATTTGACAGTAAACTACCGTGCATCAACTTTATGGGAAACCAGATGTAATAAGAGCTAAATTCGGAAGACTTGCGATGGGCAAGACATGTGGCACGAGTGAGGAATGGAAGTGAGGCTTCTAGTAGGAAAACCAGTGGGAAAGCAGCCGTAGGTATGCAAAGAATGAGATGGAGAGTAATACAGACCATGATTTCAGGGAATGAATGGAAGCAGTAACTCAAGATAGAGAACACACATTTCCGCGCGATCATGAAATATCCGGATTTAATAGTACCAGTGAGTTAGCTAAGAAAATATTAGCAATAAATCAGTCACGGTGGACTAATCGTTATCATGCTCCACTCTGATTCCGTAGTTCGCAAACTCGTCGGATTTTTCAGGACAAAAAATCCTTAGTATAGGTTTTCCTTTGTAATTAAAGTAATGCAGTGGATCCCTTGTCATAGATTTACGGTACGTAAAGTAAGTTCATGCCTGAAATAAGCCAGTGGGCATCATTTGTCGGCCCTTTCACGTCCAGGATCAAATTCTGACACTAATTACGTTAGCTCCCATACAAAATACCTGTCTTAATAAATGATTTCAAACATTAAAAATAGTCCCCGAAAATCATCTGGCCATCATCATCATCCTTATCATTATCACCATCATCCTTCACCGGTGTGAAAAGCAACGGGAAGCTACCACATCTATAATTACCTAGTAAAGCTGCAAAGCATAGCATGAAAATGATATGATTCCGAAAACGCAAATATATTATTTTCTGTAGCTTACAACATCTATAAAAAACTACCCAAATTGTTCAAAGTTTTCAAAGTAGTAGTGTTTGAGATTATATCCTGAAGGTCCCGTATTCAAACCCCAGTTTCAACCAATCCGATTTTTTCTCTTGCATCCATGTGCAATGGTTAAGTGACATATATTAGTATTATTTTTTTTATTTTTTTATTGCGGATGAGCCCATGTAGGACTACGCAAGTACTTAGAGGGGTTTCCTTTGAGCCCAAATTTCTTTCATTCTTTTGCTATGAGCTTGTTTTCTATCATCTGTCCAAGTTGTTCCAGTTTTTTCTTCGGTTTGACCTCTTGGTCAACTTGCCACTTATTCACCTTCTAAATACATCTCTGTTTGGGATATCTTCTTTAGTAATTCCTGCCAATTTTAAGTCCTTTTTGACTTCATCAATCCACTTCATAGTATCCATTGGAGCTTTACTTCTGCTTTCGTACAATTCCATTATCTGTTTTGTAAGCCTATTTGAGTTTATTCGTTTAATATGACCATAACATTTTAACCTTCGTTTTCTAATATCACTATGAATGTCTGTATATATTTTTATTTCCTTTTTACTTCTGAGTCTAAATGCTTCACCTATGACTTGTGGACCTAAAACTTTTCTTATAATTTTGCATTCTTTTTTCACTATATTTTCGATATATTTTTTTTCTGTTTAAAATTAATGTTTCTGCTCCATAGAGACACTCTGGTTTAATTACAGTGTTATAATGCCGTAATTTTGTACGTAAATATATGCATTTTTTATTATAAGTGTTGTGAGTAAGCCTATTATTATTATTATTATTATTATTATTATTATTATTATCATTATTATTAATGTTTCTGACTTGAAAGAAACTAAATCCTGGAAAAACTGGATGGGAGGCAGCGAATAGTTTAAGTGGCCACACTTTATTCAAGATGGACTCGATAATCATTAAAAGAATTTATTATTTTGGAATATTGACTTGTGTGTCTGGTCTTATGATCACAGTTCCAAGCCACAGAACACTTCAGTTCCTAGTCTTGGATATTTGGTCTTTTCTCTGAAGAATTTTCTGCTCTATTCATACATTTTCACAGCTTCACGTACATTGTAACATCGTATCTGCGATCTTACACGTGGAACAACAGAACAAGGGGGATGACATGCTACGTAACAAGACAAAGGGAATCTCTGTGACAAAGTGGCAATCTCTACCCCCCCCTCTCTCTCTCTCGTCGGACGTGTGTTTTACCACACAAGAATACTACATTTTTGGGAGACGAAAAACCTTTCAAAGCTGACTCTAGGGTCTATCTGAATATTACAATTTTTATAACACTTCGAGGCCTTTTAAAAAACACTGACAAACGGTGTCATATTTATTAACAAAAAGTAAAGTCAAACTAGAAAGATTTATTATATAAAAACTCCAAGAGCGACTGGCCTATCAGCCAGATGCAGGCCTCACATCCACATGTATTAATCACAGAGGTAGACGATCATCTAGCCAGCGTGGGGTGATATCTGGTCAGCACATCGGGGCCTCCCAGCCGTTATAGCTGGTCTTCTCAAACTGGAGTCGCTACATATTGAAGCTACCCAAATGCCTCACGATGCTGGGTGGGCACCGGTCCCATACTGGCCGAAATTCCATGAGAAAATTTCTTCCCCCATGGGGACTCGAACCAGCGCAAGTCCCGTAGCTCTGCGCCAAGACTTCTTGCCTTAACCACTCGGCTACGTACGCGGGACATGCATTATATAAACTAGCTAATAAACGACGTTCGCTGCTACGCCTAAATAAATTAAATATGATTTTTAAATGTTCGTTTCAGGTGAACTCCTACATCTATTGGTTTTAGAATATAATAGCGGCTAAACACCTGTACCTGATAATATGTATGTGTAAAGGTATATATTGCGAGGAACAAAATATAGTGGTGCTAGTCAATTTTTAATTTCAGATTTCTGGTAAATCCCTGGTTTAAAACGGTAGATTTTCACTGTTTTTGGATAATAGTTACCTCGGTTTATTTTAATGGTACATACTGAGTTTTACTTCCACCGCTGTGGTCTAGAGGTAGCGTGCTGCCTTGTCACGCAGCGGGCCCGGGTTCGATCCCCGATCGGGGCAGTTTTTCTGGGTGAAGGTTTTAGCGGGATTTTTCCTCACCTGTAAGACAAATGACAAGAAAATTTTAAGACACAAACGGTCCCCGAAATCATATGGCCATCATCATCATCCTTCACCGGTGTGAAAAGGAACGGGAAGCTACCACACCTACAATTCCCTAGTAAAGTTGCAGGCATAGCATGAAAATGCTATGATTGCAGTGATGGACCTGCCTTCGGGCAGAATTACTATGGATGGATACTGAGTTTAACTGTGAAATATCGAAAATTGCGATCTCGTAGGTCATGTGATACGCCAGTCAATTTTTAATTTCAGATCTCAGGTAAATCCCCAATTTAAAATGGTAGGATTTCGCTGATTTTTTGATAATACTTACCTTAGTTTATTTTAATGGTATATACTGAGTTTCGTTGTGAAATACCGACAACTGCGATCTCGTAGGTCATGTGGCACGAATGGGAAATCAAAGAGACGTGTGGAAATTTCTTGTATAAAAACCAGAGGGAAAACGCCCAGTTGGTAGACCAAGAATGAGGTGGGAGAATAACATTAACCATGATTTGAGGGAAGTAGATTATTCAGGGAATGATTGGAAAACATTAGTTCAGGATAGGGATGTATGGAGAGCTTATGTCCGTGCGGTCATGAACCTGTGGGTTCGATAGTGCCACTGAGTTAGTTACATTATTAATTTTAGCTAGATTAATAGGCTACATATATGTTTTTAATTTTAATACGGTTCTACATGCGAAGTTGACTGTAACTCACAAACCATTTCATTCGATTACAAACAACCTTGACCTCCAAACACTTTTTTACAATCACTTTGAGCGATAACATTGTTTACTTTTTACCTTCACATTTCAGAAAGTTAGCTCTGCCTTCCGGCTAACGGCACAAACTCTTAGCAAAGTTAAAATAATAGCTACTCTCTGAGAATACCTACTTTTACGCATAATGGCGTGATAAAACACAAGACCTTGAACGTTTCATTCACCTGATAAATCTTGCCTTCTAAAAATCACTTCGTGTAATGACGGCTTCCGGTTCTTTGTCCTCACTCCTAGATCGTAAAAATAAAACCAGTGAAGATAACAATCGAAATGTTGATTCGCGGAACTTAAAGTGTATAACTATAAACATATTCGTTGAACATAAAACTACTTATATAATAAAACTAATACAAGATGACAACACGAATATTTTTATTTATAGACGCTTTACGATCATGTAGCAGGTAAGTACGTAAATACGTATACAGTAAAAAGCTCCTTATTCGCGGGTTAAAAAACTGTGACACAGTTCCTGTATTCGCGGCTAAGAATTTTTTTATTCGCGGATCCAGTCGGTATATTAGAATGATTAATGTCCTTTATTAACCATCCATCCATAGTAATTCTATCCAGGGCAGGTCTTTCACTGCAATCATAGCATTTTCATGCTATGCTTTGCAATTTTACTAGGGAATTCTAGGTGTGGTAGCTTCCCGTTGCTTTCCACACCGGTGAAGAATGATGATGATAATGATATGGGTGATGATGATCGTCGGATGATTTTCGGGGACCGTTGGACCCTAAGCTTCCTGACATCTTCTTACAGATGAGGAAAACCCCGCAAAAAAAACCTCACCCAGGAGCTTGTCCCGACCGAGAATCAAACCTGGGCCCGCTGCGTGACAAGGCAGCACGCTACAGCTGTGGACTTAATCAATAGTTTTTTTATTTATTTTTATATAACTGCAGGCAGGTGCCAAGGCAGCTTTTACAAATAGTAATTCAAACCAAATGGACAAATAAATATCAATACTAAACAAACCTTATTGTCTATAACTCTAAAGTTCTTTGTTAAAAGCTGTTGTATTTTACCTGCCGATATGTGCTTTGATAAATGCCTTCATCGCCAAGATAGGTATATTATTATTTCAACTTGTCATTCGTTGCAATAATTTTGATTGGATAACACGTGTCTCTTGTGCTTTGTTCCCAGTTTATAATGTCGAGTAAAAGGAAAGAACAATTAGTACCGAAGAGAAAAACATTAGGGTTGCCGCTAGAAGTAAAAAATGGAAATGCTTGACCATTTATACGCGTTGGCGAGTCGTTTGCGTCTATATCACGCTGTTTCAATGTTAATGAATCAAGAAATTCAAAGACAAGATAAGGAATTTTATGGCAGAATTCACAGCTGAATAGCAATCTTAATTGAAATACCTTTTAAAAGCGGCAAAACAGGAAAAAATTATTAAGTTCTTTAAGTCCTTGCCTAAACCTGATAGTAATAATTAATAGAAATTGTTCAAAATCTCTCATTAATTGATTTTATTTTGATAATTTTTATTTTATTCCATAACCTTGGAACGTATCCCCTATATACCCATACAAATTACCATTCCATATTCGCGACATATTTGTGGAACATATCCCCCGCGAATATATAGCTTTTTCTGTATTTATGTAACGATGCCCTTTAAGAGCTAAGGTAATTTGCGTTACATTTCAAAGCAAACAATTTTTGCTCAGATTTATTTTATTTCATATTTAAGATTCTTTTAAGTAAAGTGATCCCACAACAGGCCCGGAGGCCCTTGGGGTAGTAGGAGGTTAGGGCTCCCACTTTTTCTAGACAATCGGCACTTTATGTCAGCCGGGTTGTCAGCCCTGCGTGACGGCCGCCTTTACCCCCTGAACAAGCGTCTGGTACTCATTTCCGTTAGAGGCTGAGTCTACCCCAAGGCCATAGTGCCGCCAGAGGTTTTGGGTCAGCTTAAAAATCCTGACCCCAACGGGACTTGAACCCTCGACCCTCCGGCTTGTAGCTCAGTGCCTTAACCACTACGCTACGGCGTCGTGCCCCCTAAGATTCTTTTACAACCCGTATATCTACATGGGAGCCACTGCTTTATTTTCTTTCTGAAGGAAGCAGTACCCAAGTCTTTTACGCTCAGAAAAATAAAATTAATCATTTCCGGCCCGGTTTGATCTCATGAATCTCTCACCACTACTCCACTAGAAAAAACGCAATACCATAGCTTTGAAAAAATACCGTTGTAGAATTTAGTTATCGTCCTGAGGTATAAACAGAGTGTTCCCAAACTATTCGTTCAAATTAATACAGGAGGTAGAGATCAAAACAAAAATATTTCGATAAGGAATATATGGTTTCAGATGTCAAGTTTTAATGTTAGAGAAGATTTTGTTAATGGTGCTGACATAAGCTGTTGTGGCAGACGATGTGGCTCACCCAGGTCACCTGACCTCACGTGTATGGATTTCTTGCTCTGGGGGCATATGAAACCGTTGTGGAAACAAGAAAACCTCGTCGCTAGAATTGCTGTCACTGCTGGGACCATTGCGGACATGCCAGGAATGTTAGAACGAACACGACAATAAATGGTCACACGATTTATGTGCATACGGACCAATGGTCGTCAATTCGAGCAATTCCTGTGATGCTTTTGCTGTAATTAGCAAGTTAAACTATTTTCTGTGTAAATTGCCCCTAACATTACAAGTTGACTTCAGAGATAATGTGTTCTTTTTCGAAATATACTTGTTTTGATGTTTTATACCTCCTGTATTAATTTGAACGAATAGTTTCGGAATATCTGTATACAGTGTACATCATTATTGGTGAGAAAAAACACGGTTGTGAGCTTTCTTCCCTTCTCTTCATTATTTATACGGATTTGATGATGAAACATTCCAAGAAACAAAGATAAATATGACTTATCAATTTATACACGATGATCTTTGCAGATGACCTAGCATTACTTGCTACAACTGGAGAAGATTTACAGCCCTCATTACATAATTTAACTACAATAGCATCAATGTACATGGAAATATCTTCTGAAAGATCTAAAATTATGGCGTTTTGTGGAAGGGACTCATAACTTAGCAGTATTTTCTTACATAAGAAAATTCTAGAAAGGATAAATACTTTCAAATATCTTCTACATATTTATTTGATTTTTATATTTATATATGGATTTTCATATTTAAATATGGATTTTCATCAAGTAAACACCAACTCAATTGATTATCTTCTACATATGTTCGTGGTATATGCAGTCCACCTCTGTACATTACTTTGTCAACATTAACATTTTTTGTTTATTCTCGCACCTTCAAACATCACGAAACGCCTATGGAGTAATTGTGTGTTCATAAGGTTCCAATAGGAAAATAATTACCAATTATTGGGGGGGGGAGCAGTACCGGAAATTTATGTTTTCATTAGAAGGGAAAACGTTAGTTTTGTTTGTTGCCATTCTATTTAGATACACTAGTGTTCACCAACTGATCGAATTTCGACCATAATCATAATTGAATCAGAAATTTTATAGCTCAGAAAATATGTATATTTATGTTGGAGTGTAACTGATGATGGAGGTGATAGTATCCTAAATTAGCAGCCAGCATCGTGAGGAATTTGGGTAGCTATAATATTTATGTTGGTGTGTAACTGGTGATGGAGGTGATAGTATCCTAAATTAACACCCAGCATCGTGAGGAATTTGGGGTAGCTATAATTAGTAGCGACGCCACGTTGAGAAAACCAGCTACAACGGCTGGTGTACTCGACATGCTGACCAAATGTCATCCCTACACTGGCAGGATGATCATCTACCTCTGTGATTAATACATGTAATCATATTACTTCCCCATAGTTTAAATGAGAACTTTGGCGCTGAATTGTAGTGCCTTGCAGTTAAAAACGGTATATTTTTTTGGACAAGGCCTCTGTACACCACGGAGATTTTCCATAAACACTGCCTTGCAGTTAAAAAATGCAGAACTTTTTCCAGTTTTTTAAAATTGATAACACTAAAGCTCGTCAATACCTACTAAAAAATCAGTTGACAAACAGAGGAGAAAATGGTACTTAACTGTTTTGTCTTTGCCTATTTATATATAGATCTGAAGCAGTCACTTTATCTCTGATATTTGTGTAGAAATCAAACCGTTGGTAGCTTATTCTATCAGTTTACGATACACGATTGTTTGTTCATTTCTAATTGAGTAAGTTAGAAGGTAGCGGTTTTCCTTGGATTCTGAAACTTACTTGGGGAGGAATGCAGTGGTGGTTTGAAAGTATCGAAGGCATTTTCACACAAAGAGCACGAGCTTATACTGTGGCGTACCTCTGACTCCGCCATGTGTTCAGAACATGTAGACAAATATCAACAGAGATTCAAACTCCATGAAGGTTATGTTGTAACGCCCACAAGCGTTCAATTAAACAAGCCATATGTGAAATAACGTTGTAAGAACTGAATGAATTAAGATACAGTGGACTAGCTGTGACGTCTGGAGAGGAACATAGTCCAACGTGCAAGAATCTCAAGTGTGAAGTTTGTAAGCACACTTCACAACTCAAATGCAGCATCGTCTTCTCACGAAGTGAGTTTACAAGATTGAATCAAGAATCATCAAGTAGATTGAACACCTGTTTACTTCAGTTGGATATCAACACTTTAAAATTCATATTAAAGCACCGTTGAGGTTATGTAATAAGATGTTGAATATAAAATTGGTACCTGGTAAGTCAGTCGTCCTCAACTAAATTATTGAATTGTTCCAATATGGAGACCTTTCAAAAACAATGTTTCATCTTCTTAAAGTCCCTCCCGGAGGACTTGCTCCTTGGAGTTTTCCATCCTAAATAATCCAACGACCCCGGCCGAGTTTGAACCCGCGACTCGGGATCAGAGGCAAGAAGCATAACCACTACTCCACCGCGGAACAATAATAATAATAATAATAATAATAATAATAATAATAATAATAATAATAATAATAATAATAATAATAATAATAATAATAATAATAATAATAATAATAAAAACAATAATAATAAATATTATTATTATTATTATTATTATTATTATTTTAAAATTAAATTAACCATATAATGTTCCTTGTTACATATGTGTAACATCGGGAAAAAAAATATATTTCCACTATAAATTAATATTTACCGCGAATGCCTGATTTACCGTTATGTAACAACGTTAAGAATTCATTTGAATTCGCTACAACTAGGCCTACACGTTATGTAACTTTTAAGCCGTAACTAGAGTAACTTTAGGTTTCAATCGTTAAGGTTTAAGTTAATTTAAGGTTATTAAACCTTTTGCTCGAAATTAAATTTTATGCATGTCTACTGTATGTGTATTTAAAAGTAGGTACTTACTTACTTACTTACTCACTGGCACTATCGAACCCGTAGGTTCATGGCCGCACGGACATAAGCTCTCCATACATTCCTATCCTGAGCTAATGCTTTCCAATCATTCCCTGTATAATCTACTTCCCTCAAATCAGAGTTAATGTTGTTCTCCCACCTCATTCTTGGTCTACCAACTGGGCGTTTTCCTTCTGGCTTTCCTACAAGAAGTTTCCATGCACGTCTTTCATTCCCCATACGCGCAACATGTCCTGCCCAATTTAAAAGTAAGTAGTTCACCAAACTCAGATGGTTGTGGAAGGGGTTCGCGAGTCGAGAAAGGTTGGGAATCCGCTGCTCTAGAAGAATGGAACGGCCCAAATGCAAAATATATTTAGAAATTGCTTGATTTTTGTTGTGGTCATATAAAAAAGTATTAAACACATTTGTATGATTTTTTTTTTCTTCAGAGTTGAGATGAATAACTTCTGAGAGATGAATCTGATTTTCAAAACACTCCGCCGACATTAAATACAGAATAGATGTAAACCTACATTATTCTTTCCGTCCACAAAAATGGGCACGCGCAAAATTTAACGAAATGGGATACAAATTGACAGCGAAACAATAAAACCGATTCGCAACTTTTTATTACGAACAGACATAAAAACAGAGTCGGAAAGGTAATGACATTGCAACAGCTGGGCCATCAGACGGGAAGGGGAAGAATAAACGGAAATATACTTGGACTCCAGCATCCGTCTCTAATGTGTCCACCACTCTCAGAAATATTAAGAAAAGTGATTTAACAATACTTATTGCAACAATGATATTGCTACTTTCCTTTCGCTTCCTGTGAAATAATTCAATACTTGTGATGAAACAATAGTATATTACGATGCGAGGTTGGGAATTGGTTTTTACAGAATCGAGGAAAATGTTTAAAAACGCAGCGATAGCGAGGTTTCTAATTTCCGAGATTCTGTAAAACACTTCACAAACTAGCGTTGTGAATTATTTTTTTGCGCGATGGTGTTTTCAAAATAATAAATAGTAATAAAATAGTAATCTTACTTTAAGGGAGAAAAGGAGATTACGAGTATTTGAGAATAAAGTTCTTAGGAAAATTTTTGGACCAAAGAGAGATGAACAGACAGGTGAATGGAGAAGACTACATAACAATGAACTACATGGTCTTTATAGGAAGCCAGATATAATAAGAACAGTTAAGTCTCTTAGACTGCGATGGGCAGGACATGTTGCACGTATGGGGAATGAAAGAAATGCATGGAAACTTCTTGTAGGAAAGCCAGAAGGAAAACGCCCAGTTGGTAGACCAAGAATGAGGTGGGAGAACAACATTAACTATGATTTGTGGGAAGTGGATTGTACAGGGAATGATTGGAAAGCATTAGCTCAGGATAGGGATGTATGGAGAGCTTATGTCCGCGCGGCCATGAACCTGTGGGTTCGATAGTGCCAGTGAGTAAGTAAGTAAATAAAATAATATCTTTGTTGGAAATAGTTGGGTTCGTTATTAACAGCTGACTAACGTTAAAAGTGTGGGTAATGTTTATTAGTTGAAACTACAGGAGGCTCTGATACCAATTTAGTGATAAATTGACGGCAAGAACGTATTTATTGTTTTACATTTTTTTCAAATAAAGTTCAGTTCATTTAAGATGCAGTGATTTGTTTCGTATAATGTATATTAACACTACCTATTGGATAGTTTTATATACATTGTATGTAGTAAATATAGAGGGCAGTGTTTTTTACTTCCCACACGCGTTTTGTAATATTACACTATAGCTATTTTATTACAATATAGTTATTTTGTTTGGCAATCACGAAATGTAGAATTGCTATTGCTGCAAGTACGACAGAACGCACTATCGCGCAAAAACACAATATTTACATATCTATATATATTTACGATGAAACGTTCACTGCTGTGGTCTTGAGGTAGAATGATGTCTTGTTACGCAGCCGGCCTGGGTTCAGTCCCCGGTCGGAACAAGTTTCCTGGGTGAGGTTTTTTTCCTCACCTGTAAGACAAATATCAGGACATTTTAAGGTCCAACGGTCTCCTAACATCAAATGGTCATCATTATTCATATTCGCCTTAGATTACGTTTAGAATTGAAGGCTCTCCTGGCGCACTATAATCAACACCCACCATGTCATTGGTGGAGCATAACCCCGCCTTCCAGGCGCCCCAATCTCAGAAGTGGGTTACAATTACGACAATGCCGGGAGAGAACACCAGAAATGTAGAAGTGGAAACTTGGGACATTACATTAAAAAAAAATCATGTAACAGTTAGAGATGTGATTTCTAGATTTGGGGTTGTTCCGCTTCAATCACTTAGTAATTTACTAAAAAGAAATATTGTGGACAGGAATTATCATCATAGCACATACACGAATTTAGGTAATTTGTTGACCTGTTTCGGCCTCAAGAGAAACACCATCCAAAAGTCTTCTTCCTGCAGGTTGATAGCGTAAACATTTGTTTGGGTATCCTGTGATCTCTCATTTAATTGAACATGTTGCACCCATCTTGACTTATCCATCCATCCATAGTAAATCTGCCCGAGGGCAGGTCTTTCACTACAATCATAGCATTTTCAAGCTATGCTTTGCAGCTTTACTAGGGAATTGTAGGTGTGGTAGCTTCCCGTTGCTTTTCACACCGGTGAAGGATGATGATGATGATAAGTGATGACGATGATGATGGCCATATGATTTCGGGGACAGTTTGGGCCTTAAAGTTTTCCTGACACTTGTCTTACAGGTGAGGAAAAACCCCGATATAAACCTCACCCAGAAAAACTGTCCCGATCGGGGATCGAACCCGGGCCCGCTGCGTGACAAGGCAGCACGCTACCTCGAGACCACAGCGGTGGACTTCTTGACTTATAATCAGTAATTTTGTTTTCTAAAGGTTCCATGTGTAATTCTTCTAAGATATCTTCATTTTTTTTTTGTGATCTAGTAGTGTGTATCCTGCAGTCCTCCGAAGATATCTCATTTCAGCAGATCTAAGTCTCTGTATATCCTTCTGTTAAAACGAATAAATAAAACATTTCAAAAAAAAATATTTGAGTGTTCCTTGCCGTTCATTGGAGGCGGGCCGCACATTTTAGTGACTATTTAACTCATGTCGCAAATGGTAGTCAATGACCAATCACGTTTCAATGAATACTGTTTTACACCAATGACAGTCGTGTTTCACCTCGCTCTTTATCGATTTCTCTTTACCAGCTCCTGCTTTTGTGACAAAGAAAGCTCCTCCTTTTTAATGTTCTGAACAAGTCAAATCATTATTTTTCTCCAACAAATACATTGAACATAGCAAATAATGAAAATATTCCTTGATTTTACTGAGTTGTTTACTAAAAAATAAATTAATAACCCGTAACGTTGATTATGATATATAGTTTGATGTGTTTCATTATTTCTCCACTTGGGTGCACTCTTACAATATTGCGATCTTATTTGACAATAAATAATATGATCAAGCGGCAGTGAATGAACATAACCTCACATTTCTGATTTGTTTTCAAACATCGCAGTTTACATTAAATACATAAATATTTTAAAATAACTATAGTTAATCAATTATTTGTGAGTAAACAGCTTAATTTTATTCGTTAAATAGTCCTAACAAATGCCACTCTTGATTTCCAAATTCTCTAGATAAATTGGAAATCAATTATCATTACTTATGATAAAAGGACATTAGGTCTTACTTATAACACCGTATATACTTTATTCAATCATTTTTTTTTAATTATTAAAATGGATACGACTCTTTTCTCCAGCACACTATTGAATTAGACATTGGCAAATCTTATATTTACTAATTTACATAAAATCCACTTTAAATATTATCTAATATACACGTTTTTCTTAGTTTATAGTCAATATCCCCCATTAACTAATGGATAAATATAAAGGCATACGTATATAAGATTATTATCTACCTTTTATGTACTTTCATATGCCTACCGGACGTTATTAGAAAACGACCTGTCCAGAGAGGACTTTATCTATGAATAACATCTCCACTTTTTGATCACATTAAAGACATGGAAATTCGTCAGCTGAGGGTTCAAATTTAATGCTGCGGCCACCTCCGATATTAATATCGGAGACTAGAGACACCATGCACCCATATTAAATAAAATAGCTGAAAATGAAATGAATTATTATGATGGCCAAGTCACGTTCGGGGAGAATTTATACCTTGCAGGTGAGGAATTAATTGACAGAATACAAATATTAATTTATTTTAATAACATACTAATACCATACAATTACGTATTTAATTTCTCCTAAATGACAATTTAAGTACAAATGCGTGTGGTGATTCACAGCAACAATTAAGTCAATTTAAAAATCATTTTAAATTTATACTTACTTACTTACTCGCTGGCACTATCGAACCCATAGGTTCATGGCCGTGCGGACATAAGCTCTCCATACATCCCTATCCTGAGCTAATGCTTTCCAATCATTCCCTGTATAATCTACTTCCCTCAAATCATAGGTAATGTTATTCTCCCACCTCATTCTTGGTATATAAAATGTATTTAAAAAATCTAACAGAAATTATTTGTAACATAATATTCATTTTAATTGATTAAAATTTCGTTACAAGTCGCCAAATGCATTTAGACTTAAATTCTATAACAACATTACATTGCATATTTTAGGAAAGGGATAATTAATACCACATTATTAAAAAAAATATGTCCACCGCTGTGGTCTCGAGATAGCGTGTTGTCTTGTCACGCAGCGGGCCCAGGTTCAATTCCCGGTCGGGGCAGGCTCCTGGGTCAGTTTTTTTGGGGGGGGTTTTCCTCACCTGTAAGACAAATGTCAGTAAGCTTAGGGCCCAACGGTCCCCGAAAATCATCCGGCCATCATCATCATCATCATCATCATCATCATCATCATCCTTCACCGGTGTGGAAAACATCGGGAAGCTAGCACACTTATAACTTCCTAGTAAAGTTGCAAAGCATAGCATGAAAATACTACGATTGCAGTAAAAGACCTGCCCCCCGCGCAGAATTACTATGGATGGATTCAAAATATATGGTAAAATACTAGAAGAAATCACTCCTTTATAACTAACCAATGCGTATCTAAACAATAACCTAGGGCAAATAGCCTATAAGGTTAGGACATTGATGGGGCCTATTTGTTAGGTTTTAAGTTTAAAATTGATGACAGTGGTGGCTTGTGAGTTCTAAGCTAGGAATGGTCAAATATTTATTTATTTATTAAATCTCCAAGATTTGGAGCCCTATTTTACAAATGTATGTTAGGGCTGTAGTTAAAATATAAAATAAAATTGAAGATACATATAGTTACAAGATTAAAATAAAAAAAAACAAACAAACGAAACAATTAAAACTAGGTAAGTAGTAATAAAGATAAATTACAATGTGATGAAAATAGCATTTACAAATGTTTAAATGCTGTGTAACAACATTCCCTTTTTAAATATCAATTATTGGATTACGCAATACCTGATTACCTTCAATTAAATGAACGTCCAGAATATATCACTGGTATCTATGAGATGAACAATCTAAAACAAAGTGTTCAACAGTCTATTCGTAATTACCACAGGAGCAAATATATCCGTTTGGAAAGGACAAAATTAAAAATTAATTACATCTTATACCGTATATCTCGGTATGCGGTTAATTGGACCGAAAATAAGCCATCTCAGGATATAGGCATCTCCCATAAAATTCGAGAATAAAAATAATAATAGAAAAAGGTTTGGTACCAAAAAAGTCACAGCCAGACGGAGAGACGAAAAATTACACTAAGCAATTATTTTCTTGTATCTTGTAAGCCCTTTTTCCCTCAACGAGATTTAGGCGCTCTCCCCCTACAGGGAAGAAATTGAACCATACTAATTTAGTTACACTTGTTTTCGTATAGATATCATTGGAGTGGCCCGTGGTCAGCGTTCCGCCTCATACTGACATCTAGGGAACCAAAGTAGTACTAGGACAGGAAAATTCGGTAAATGTTGCTTATTTGCCTATTTATTCAGGCTTAAGAATCTTTTAAGAGCCTGAAAATCTTCAGACTCGGGACCCACGGCTTGAAGTCCCTCGCGGAGGACTTGCTCCTTGGATTTTTCCATTCTAAAAAATCCACTGACCCCGGCCGGGTTTGAGCCGGCGATCCTCTGGACCAGAGGCAAGGAGCATAACCACTAGTCCACCGCGGCCAATAACATATATTTTCAATTAATTAATTTCAATTTTAACAAAATATTATAAACAAAATTAAGCTCGAATCTCTGCTTCGAATTTTCAAGCAACGGTATTACATTTTTGTATGTAGTTGTTATTCACGTTTGCATTACTAGGCCGCTCTTAAGGAACGCTAGAAGATTGTGATGAATGAAGTATATGCAGGAAAGAGCTGTCAAGTTTCTAGTCCGATCTTAAGTGTTAAAATTAACTACATGGCCGTCTGTTTCCAGACCCAGTAAGTTGATTCTCTTGCAAAATTGCGTCAATGCATATATGAATCCATAGTAATTGTGCCCGAGGTCTTTCACTGCAATCAGAGCATTTTAATGCTACGCTATGCAGCTTTACTAGGGAATTATAGGATTGGTAGCTTCCCGTTGCACTACCTGGATTAGGCATTAGTTGCCTGTTCCGTCTTCACTAATCGATCTAAGACCATATCTTCCGAGGACGTCCGATATCTCTTCTTCCTCTCGGAAAATAATGTAAGTTATTATTTGGTAATCTACTTTCTTCCATTTTTTCTACATGTTCTTTCCACTGAAGAAGAAGAAGAAGAAGAAGAAGCTTCCCGTTGCTTTTCACACCGGCGAAGGATGATGATAATGATAAGGATGATGATGATGGCCGGATGATTTTTGGAGACCGTTGGATCCTAAGCTGCGAAACATGGACTCTTACTTTAAGGGTGGAAAGGATATTACAAGTATTTGAGAATAAAGTAGGCTACTTAGGAAAATTTTTGGACCAAAGAGAGATGAACAATCAGGTGAATGGAGAAGACTACATAACAATGAACTACATGGTCTTTATAGGAAGCTAGATATAATAAGAACAGTCAAGTCTCGTAGACTGCGATGGGCAGGACATGTTGCACGTATGGGAATGAAAGACTTGCATGGAAGCTTCTTGTAGGAAAACCAGAGGGAAAACGCCCAGTTGGTAGACCAAGAATGAGGTGGGAGAATAACATTAACTACGATTTGAGGGAAGTAGATTATACAGGGAATGATTGGAAAGCATTAGCTCAGGATAGGGATGTATGGAGAGCTTATGTCCGTGCGGCCTACGGGTTCGATAGTGCCAGTGAGTAAGTAAGTAAGTTGGATTCTAAGCTTCCTGACATTTGTCTTACAGGTGAGGAAAAATCCCGAAAAAAACTCATCCAGGGGCCTGTCCCGACCAGGAATCGAACCCAGGCCCGCTGCGTGACAAAGCAACACGTTACCTCGAGATCAGAGCGGTGGACAATGCACATATAGAGATATGACATTTTAATAGCATTACAAGAGTTGATATCAATGTGGATCATACGGCAATAAAAACTTATTGTATTGTTTATACTCTAAAATGTGATCCCCCTACAGACCTTAAAGATGACCAGTTCCTGAATCTGATCATTTTGATCAATCACTCAGCTGATTTAAGTAAATAAGTGTTTGTATGATAGGCCAATTACGATATAAAGGAGTGACATCATCAAGTAAATTACCAAATATATTATGATGCGAGGTTGGGAAGTGGTTTTTACAGATTCGAGGAAAAATGTTTAAAAACCAAGCGATTGCAAGATTTTTAATTTCCGAGATATTGTAAAACATTTCACAAACGTGCGTTGTACATTATTTTTTGCGCGATGGTGTTTTTAAAAAAATAAATAATAGTGAAATAATATCTTTGTTGGAAATATTTGCTTTCATTATAAACAATTGACTAACGTTAACAGTGTGGGCAATGTTTATTAGTTGAAACAAGAGGCTTTGAGAACAAGTATTGATAACATGGCCGCAAGTACGTATTTATTGTTTTATATTGTTTTAAATAAAATTTAGTTAATTTAATGCAGTGATTTGTTTCGTATAATGTATATTAACACTACCTTTTGGATATTTTCTGTATATACATTGTACTTAGTATACATACCGGGTAACGGTTTTACTTCCCGTTCGTGGGTATAAATGTAATATTACAGTATAATTATTTAGATTCCCAACCCCGAAATGTAGGAAGTCGAACTTCCGATAATGGTCGCCATTGCTGGTATGTACGACAAAACGCACCATCGCGCAAAAAAATGTATTTAATATAATATTATTTGTTTTTTTATTTTGAAGTGTTTATAAAACGTTTGACTACTTACAAAAATATTGTGTTATTTTTTTTTATAAATAAGTCTACCGCTGTGGTTTCGAGATAACGTGCTGCCTTATCACATAGCGGGCCCGGGTTCGATCCCCGGTTGGGACAGTTTTCTGGATGAGGTTTTTATCGGAGTTTTTCCTCACCTGCAAGACAAATGTCGGGAAACTTTAAGGCCCAAACGGTCCCCGAACATCATATGGTCATCGCAATCGTCATTCATATTCATCTTAGATTAAGCTTGGGATTTAGGACTCTCCTGGTGCACCACTATCATCATCACCCATCGGGCAACGTAATTCCGCCTTTCAGGCGCTCCAATCTAAGAAGTGGGTTACAATTACGCGATTGCCAGGAGGGAACACTAGAAACGTTCAAAAAGGACAACCTGGGGGGCATTAAAAATAGATATAATCTATTTTTATAAATAAGTGCATGAATGAAAAATACATTAGTCTAGAAATTCGAGCTTCCGTCTATCCTTGTTGGCTTTAGTTAACTTAGGTACGTATATATCCCATATGTCTCTCATGGAGAAATGGGTGCTCCTCTAACGGAAGTTTCTTGATAAGCTAATTTATTATGCTTATTTCCCTACAAATGTTAGTGAGTGATATATGGTCAGCACATTACCTCAGTGAGATATCTAGTAGGCAACTAAGATATTAAGTAATCAATTGAGCTTGGTGTTTACTTGATGAAAATCCATTTCATGTTTAATCAAATAGAAATAAAACTTACAGTTTTATGTGAATTTCACATTTATTAAAATATAATTTAGTTACAGATGTTTCGGTATTTTGTACCTTCTTCAGACATGAGAACAAATTAATGAATTTTGTTATTATAGTACATAACAACAAACGTTTATTTTATTTTATTTTTTATTGCAATCTCTTATGATATATTTAAAAGAGGCGATTCATTCAAATCTAGTCGGGAATTTAACAGCTTATTACAACTTTTGAATTTAATTACCTCTACAACTTTTAAAAAGTATGAGAGCATATAACAGAAATTTAGATAATTCAAAATATGCTAACCACCTGCACCAATATGATCATTGTTTTGATCCAAATTTTAAAAATGTATAATTATGTTTGTGACAAAGGAAAGAAGTTGGCCATTTTAGAAGTTGTAGAGATAAATAAATTGAAAAGTGGTAATAAGCTGTTAAATTCCCAACTAGATCTGAATGAATCGCCTTTTTTAATTTATAATAGAGATTGTAATAAAAAATAAAATAAAATAATAAAAAATGGTTGCATAGTTACAGTTGTTATGTACTATAACAAGATTCAGTAATTTGTTATCATGTCGATGAAAGTACAAAGTACCCAAACAGCTGTAACTAATTTATGTTTTAATAAATATGAAAATCATAAAACACTAAGTTTTATTACACGCTTTATATTAGCTTGACCTGTATCTATGTAACGGAAACTTTCAACGCGATTTTCACCCACTTAAAATCATTGAATCGACTCGAAACTTTGTATACTTGTAAAAGACCCGTGACAATACAATAATTTCATATTTTGTTTCTAAAATCATGGCCAGAATCATCAGAAAATCAGAAAAAGTGTCTTTGTAACTACGTGAAACGGAATTTTTGAACACGATTTTCACCCACATAGAAACATTGGATCGAGTTGAAACGTTGTATACGTGTAAAGGACCCGTGACAATATAACAATTTCATATTTAATTTCTAAAATCCTGGCCAGAATCATCAGAAAATAAAAAAAAATTAAAAGTGGTATAATAGGTTGCGGACTTGTCGCCGTTTTAGTCAATCGTTGTAAGAGCTCAGTTGGTAGCGCGGTGAACTCTAGTGGTATACAATTTCAGTAATCAGTAGGTCGCTGGTTCAACTCCGGGTGGGAGACGTTTTTAGAAGAGTATTACTTTTAGCTCATACTACAATAGTATCGAATTTAAAGATATTTACATTTTTATCTTATTCTGTAAAATATTAAAACTGAAAAATAAATAGTAGTTTAAATAAATAATAGTTTTAAAAAACTAAAAAAACACGCTTTATTAGAAATCTGAACTAAAAAAATTAAAAATAATTTTAATTTCCAACACGCTTGGGAAAAATAATTTTACCATTCAAAAGCATGGGGTGCTTTTTATGAGTTTTACATTTTCTTCTTAGAGACTTTACTTTTACCAATATCTGTTTATTATCAAATATATTAATTGATAAAGAGCACCCCACACTTTTGATGGTAAAATTATTTATCCCAAGCGTGTTGGAAATTAAAATTATTTTTCATTTTTTTTAGTTCGGTTTTCTAATAAAGCGTATTGTTTTAGTTTTTAAAACTTATTATTTATTAAATAACTAAGATATTACTTGGATGGGGAATTAGTTACATCCTGTATACAAATATATGTATTTAAACAACTTGGAAGATTCCATACATGCCTGAAAATTGGCATTAAGATATAAGATTTTACCGTTAGAGTAATATGATACTGCATTTGCATAACAGAGGTAATAGGAAGAGAAGCGATCGATGCTGACCAGTGTGAATTAATCACGAAGTAGAAGGTTGTGGCATTCCGCATCAAGCCACCGGGTTTATTCGGAACAACCTCACCTCTCTGGTTTCCAACCATTGTAAAATAACCACAACCATTATTACGGAGATGGAATGTAGCTTCTTACCAAGTTACTAATTGTTTAAACACAAGATTGAGGGAGCTGCTGTCAATATCGAGCAGAGAACTAATTACTACCTCGCACACTTTGTGTAATATTAAACAACCTTGTATTGATCTACAATATGTAAACACAATTATTTGAATTATTCGCTCATTACATCATTTACAACTCGTCACTCTGGTCAAACTTCACAACATTTATATTACAGTAAAAAATTCTTAATCGCGGAGAATATGTTCTGCAAGGTGTTGAGAGCAATAGCAGGATACCAAAGGACCGATAAAAAGAAAAACGAAGATATAAGAATAGAACTTAATATTTTTAATCTCTGTGAAAGAAAAAAAAATACTGTCAAAAAATGCTTACCTTCAGCACGTATTACGAATGAATGAACAGCGCTTACCAAGAAGAATGTACAATTATAAACCAAAAGGGGGAAGATTGTTGGGAAGACCACTGAAGAGATGTAAGGACCAATTCGACCTATAATGAGATCGGAACAGGCCATTGGGCTTAATCCTTGTTGTCGATGATGATGATGTGTTCCGCAAATATGCCGCGAATACAGAAACCGTGAATATGGAATGACAATTTGTATGGTTATATACGGCATATGTTCTAAGGTTCCATAATAAAATAAAAATTATCAAAATAAAATGAATTAGTGAGATATTTTGAACATTTTTCCTTTTACTCGACATTATAAATTAGCAACAAAGCAGAAGAGACGCGTGTTATTCAATCAAAATTATTGCAACGGATGACAAGTTGAAACAATAAAACACCGATCGTGGCGAGGGTGGCATTTATCAACGGACATAGAGGCACGTGAAATACGACGGTGGTGGCTTTTAACAACGATTTTTAGGCTTAGTGACAATAAGGTTTGTTTTACTTTGATATTAATTTGTCCATTTGATTTGAATCACTCTTTGCAAAAGCCGCCTTGAGACGTGCCTTCACTAAATAAAAGTTGCCGATGCGTTAATAAAGGATACTAATCCTTCTAATATACCGACTGGATCCGCGAATAAAGCATTTTTTTACCGCGAATACAGAAGGTATGTGGCAATTTTTTAACCCGCGAATAATGAAAACGCGAACAACGGAACCGCGAATAAGGAGCTTTTACTGTGTTTCATTTATAACTAGCTAATACCCGGCATGCGCTGCTACGCCTAAATAAATGAAAATTAATGTATTGACTTATATCGTAATTATTTTAGATAACCTGTGCTCCGAGTTGTCCGTGAATCAATTTATCCCGATATTCTGGCATAAATGAGCTAAAAGACGAAAATTAACGTGTTCTTGTGTTCAGTTGAAAAAGTAGGCGGAAATATTTCTATCTTAATTACTTTTAGATACCCCGTGCTGATTACCCGGCGTTTCCCGGGAAGTTACTTATCCTGATCTTCTTGGCTTAAATGAGCTGAAAGACAAAATTCGTTATTGTGTGTTATCCGTTAAAGAATACCCTTCGCTCACTGCTAACGCTTGCCCGGGAATCTACTTATCTTCTTGGCATCGATGAAAGACAAAAATGGTTATTATGAGTTATTCGTAAAAGATAAACATATGCTGTCGCGGACTTTTTTGTAGAATTTTTTGAGATATTAAATTCTGTGTACATTAGTTTTGTATACTTGCTATGGTTTAGGCAGCGTAAGACATTTAAGCTTCCAAAAAGCGACATATTTCACTTTTTCCCTGAAGGGTGATTTTAAGGGTTAAGAGGTTGAGCATTACAACTCTCTTATAGCCTACAACCATTCAGGGGAAATTCCTAAAATTTTCCAAAAAGTCCCATTACAATCGGATGAACGGTGACAGGGCATAAAAAACGAATAAACAAATATTCATTTTTATATAATTTGATTATAAACCTGAAGATAGAGATTTGGGAAGAGCATGGAATCGTTACGTTGGTTGGAGAATATGCCATGGCGGAACAGACTTAAGGGTATAGTCCCGACTGAAGAAGAAGAGTAAAGGAGAAAGTGCGCACAAAAAAGTTAATTGTCTCTGCTATAAGCGGCATTGATTTGCATAGTTTTTATACTCTTTATAATGTGATTTTTTTTTTCACATATCTCAGAACACATATCACATACACACTTATCATTTGTTTCGTGGAAAGTCTTACTGGAGCACAGTTTGCTGTGGAAGCTGTGGACTGCCAGTCCTGTAGTCACACGACGCATTTCATAGTTGAACTCTGCCTTGCATCGCACAGGTTGCATAGAATGTCGGTAGGGCTATTTCATTTATAAGCTATTGTTATAAGAATTGTTTTGGATTACACAGTCAGGGATCAATAGAAATGGAACAAACATAACTAGGAGATAAATCGTAGTTAATTGAAATTTGTAACAAACATTCTTTAAATACTCCTAACGCATACAGTATGTCAATTTGTTATTCATACACTTAGATTTTATAATCGAAATGGTGTAATTTTAATTCTCAGAATATTGCAATTATATTTTGCCATTAACTAAACATTTTCAGGTACACTTCTTTATGTAATATATACAAATCAACAAATTCTATAAACATTTAACATATAATATATTAAAAAACGTTAAAAGTTGTAAATTTTATAGTCACTTTTCTATTCATACAGTCAGAATGGGGGGAAAAATGAAGAAAAAAAACTATCCTTAATACTTTGTAGGGTAACCTTTAGCTTTAATAACAGCTTGACATCTACGCTGCATGGATCTAACAAGCCTACCACATATCTTTGCACCATTCTTCAGAAACCACCTTCTACAATTCTTCTTTGAAAGAAGGATTTCTGCTGTGGACCCTAGGTTTCAAAAACGCCCATAAATGTTCTATAGGGTTTAAGTCAGCAGATTGAGGAGGGGTTATCAATTGCTTTGGCACGTTCCATATCAACCAAGTCTTATTTAAGTCCGCCGTATGTTTGGGGTCGTTATTTTGTTGGAACATGTAAGTAGGGAGCATATCCAATTTTGTTGCACTTTGTTTAACATTCTTACGAAGAATGTCGTTATACACAAATTTGTCCATAACATTGTCAATGAACTGTATATTGCCAACCCCTTTTGCCGACATACACCCCCACAACATTATATACCCCCCCCTCATGTTTTACTGTAGGTGTTGTATTGGTCACATCATTATCCGCATTGGCTTTTCTCCAGACTCTATGAATGCCATCTGAACCGAACAGGTTGATTTTAGTCTCATAAGACCAGAGAACATTATTCCAAAATGCCTGCCCCTTATTTACATGTTCTTTTAAAAAATGTAGTCTTACAACACAGTTCTTCTTACTTACATACGGCCTTTTTCTAGTCATTCTTCCATGATAGCCATTTCTGCGTAACACCGAACTGTCTCAGTACATATCTTTTTACCAGTAGAAACTTCTAGGGTAGACCGCAATTTTGGAGCACTCATTCTGGTGTTGAATTTCACCTGTCTCACAATGATTCTCTCCTACTTTTCACTTAACTTCTTTTGTTTAGGTTTTCTCGGAACATTCTCTACTGAACCTTTATACTTGAATTTATTTAGTATATACTCTACTGTTGCATGACTTTTGCCTATCAGTCGCCCTATTTTTCTCAAAGAATATCCCTTAAGTGCAAGATTTACAATTGTATCCTTGAGATCAGAACTGAGTTCTTTACATTTACCCATTTTGGAGGCGACTGACTGTCAGTGTACACAACCAGCACAGTAGGCAGATGTAAACAAATGCACAACTTAGAGTATTCATGTTGCATTAATGTTTAAGCCAGTTAGACAAGCAAATACATTGCAGTGTTTTCTGTAGTGTATGAATAGCAAATTGGCTTGTAGGGTAGTTCCGGGTGAGATGGCCATACGGGTGTGATGGCCATAGCTCCTATTTTATGTTGGAATGACCGGATGTGAACGCAACTCGGTAGGCGGTATGCTTTTGACTCTAGTAACCGATTGTTGAACACGTGTGGCAGTTTCGTGTTACAAGTAGGCGACTTTTTCCTAATTATTGTTTTGTAACTGCTCAGATATTTTGTGACCGTCAAGAGAAGTGAACATAAGTGCGACGTTCCTGCGAAATAATTCTCAGCAGCTTATTGTATGAGTTAAGTGGATCTTCTGTGATTAATATAAAGTTAATATTTTTTATTTAATCATCTCCTGGTTTTTTCCGCACTATGGTCATCTAACCCTTAAACATGGGGGAGATGGCCACCTACTTTTAGGGAGAGTTGGTCAACTGTTTTTTTTAAATATTTGTTTACTGCCTCAGCGGTATAGTGTTATAATATTTATTGTTAGTTTAATTTTATTAATTTGTAAATTAGTGGGAGTTGGCCTTCTGTTTAGCAAGTCTACGATCCCAAAGATCCTGATTTCGATTCCCGGCTTTTCCTTAGAATTATTTCAGGTAGTTGCTTGGTCCCTTACAATCCCGATGCCATTCCTGACTATGCATTCCTCAATTCAACAGCAAGTGAATCTACAAATGCAGAGAGAAAACAGGATGATCAATGTCAGGACACGAACGGGAATAACGCTGAGGATTCTAATTCTGCTACCCCTGGAAATCTTGAGCCACAACCGAGCACTTCCAAATCTAACATGGAATACACTCCTACGAAAATTCTGGAGACGATGTCACCAGCACCATCCTTAAGCAAATTGCAAGCAAGCAAAAGGCCAAAGCTTCAAGCTACTCTCTTGACTTCCCCTGAGAACATAGAAAAAGTGAGGTTTAATTCTATAAAATTGGCAATGGGCGTAAATCCTTCAGTAAGCAAGTTTCGAAGCTAACATTTCTTAGAAAACGATCAATTTCTAGCAGCAGCTCCAGCTCTGAAGAAAGAATCGTAATTAACGACGAGTCCAGTAATGATGAATTTGTTGATCTCACCAACGAATGTGTTGGTTGTGGCGAAGACTACGACAATACAAAGAAGGCAGTTGACTGGATTCAGTGTATCCGTTGTCAAAGGTGGCTCCATGAAACGTGTACTACTTTTATTGGTGTTTGTTTGCCTTGTGGAAAAGTGATAACTAGGAAAAACTTAAATAATTCACTTGTTTATGGAAACATTTTCTCCGAAAATGATTGAAGATATTTTATTTGTATTTTAATGCAAGAAAAGTTTTAAATTTTATGAAACAATTAGTTTTTTTTCAAATTTTATATGTAAATGTAAATGCAATAAACAAATATATATTCTAATAACTTTTTGAGTGCATTTAGTGACTTCAAAACTGAGTAATCAACACTCTCTACCCTATGGCCATCTCCCCCTGGAAACTAGGGAAAGATGGCCAGTGTATTGTTTTTCAATAAGTTGGGTTTATTACTCTGAATGGCAATATTTTATCATAAACACAAGGAATTATGTAGATTTACCTTCAGTAACCCCATTAAACTTTCGTTCACATAATTATCCTGCAAATCTGCGATATTCTGAAACATTAAAAAAAGTATGGCCATCTATCCCGGACTTTATTTGGGTGTAATAAACATTATTTATTTTGATAAAATTATGTTTATTTTATAATTAAGTTTTGATCTACATATTTAGATATAACTTAATGTTTCCTTCAAACCACAATAAATATTTTTTCTTTACTTTTAAAAACTTTCTGAAAATTGGATTTTTATTAATATAAATGCCTATGTATAAATACCAAATTGACTTACGACTGCCAGTCCTGTAGTCACACGACGCATTTCATAGTTGAACTCTGCTTATCATCTGTCTTACATCACATAGGTTGCATAGAATGTCGGTAGGGCTATTATTTCATTTATAAGCTATTGTTATAAGAATTGTTTTGGATTACACAGTCAGGGATCAATAGAAATGGCATAAACATAACTAGGAGATAAATATCACAATCACGAAATAATTCTTTAATTGTGGCGGGTAGAAGTAAAGGGGTGTATGTGCAAGTTTTGAAGTATTAAAAAATCAAATTTAAAGTCGAAATTGGATAAGAAAATCGTAGTTAATTGAAATTTGTAACAATCATTCTTTAAATACTCCTAACGCATACACATATATCCCGTTGCCACTAAATAAAATTATGCTTCAATAATGTAATTATGCACCAAACTCGTTTTTTGAAATACTAATAAATCACTTACACACCTTTGCTTGTAACCGCATCAATTAAAGTTTATAAAGGAAGAGATTTTTCCTATGAAAAGAAGACTTGAAAATTCTTTTTGAAATTTTAATAACCTGTAAGTTTTATCCAAACATACATAAATAATGTGATTATGTAAACTGATGTAATAATAATAATAATAATAATAATAATAATAATAATAATAATAATAATAATAATAATAATAATAATAATAATAATAATAATAATAATAATAATAATAATAATAGTAATAATAATAATAATAGTGCACATTTTTTTCTTTCCTTTTTATGTATAGTAGATTCGAGCTGTTATTCCTTTGAGTATATATTATTCCATTATTTTAATTTTATTTGTATTTAATTTTATTGTATTATTTTCGTTATTGTTCACTTTGACAGATAATTAAATGTTTAGTACATACTGTTATTGTCATTTTTTTGTATTTAAATGTAATATATGTTTGTCCTGGTGAGTGGAAGAGAAGGCCACATGGCCTTAACTCCACCAGGCTAAATAAATCTATTCTATTCTTAACAATAATTTTAGTAAAGGAAGTGATTAAAAAATTATGATACTTAATATAAAATTTATTATTGAACTAGAACTGATAATTACAACAAAACGCTTCTTGGTTTCGATATTAAAACGACTAATGACATAACCTAAGTGAAAAAGTATTTACGAGTAAAAACAAGGAATTCAAGAAAAACTATTATTATTATTATTGTTATTATTAAATCAGAAATTCATATATAAAAGAAAAAATGCAGATACAATATTCAATATTACATTTTATAAAGAAGAAACAATTAAATTGGTACAGACACATTAGAAGGATGGAAGAAGGAAGACTACGTAAGATAATCATGGATTGGGAACCACAGGGAAGGAAAAAGAAGGGTAGACCAAATATTGCGTGGATTCAGGGAATCAATGAAACTAAGAGGGAATGGGAAATAGAAGAAGATATATGGATGAACAGACAAGAATGGAAAAATGTGTTGAAACAAATGTGTAGTTAACTGTGAACATGGGTACCGGAAAAATGTATATTCATCGTAAAAGCCGGAATAATAAAATGTTATTATTATTATTGTAAATTTCTTCTTATAATCTAGATTTTAGCTTATGTCGATTTGGGTCTTCTTCTTCTTCCTTCCAAGTATTAGGCCAAGGCCTGTTACGATCCTATAGAAAATTTTCCCTCCGGGAAATTCTCGTATAAGACTTGAAAGCATAATAATAGTCCCTTCGATTGGTCTTCTATCCGTTAAATGATCTAGAAGTAAAACTATCAAGGTCCTTTTTTTATTTAGGACTGTGTCAGAGACTGTCAAACTATAACATCCTTCAAAAACAAACTAAAGAATTATTTAATAACAAACTTATACACCTCACTGATAGAATTATTTTAACAATTAATAAATTTAATTATTTATGAAAATAATATTAAAATAAACAGACATTTTCATTTTTTTTCAAATGTCCCAGGTTTGTCTTCCGACATTCCTGGTTTCTCTCCTGGCATGGCGTACTTGTAACCCACTTCTGAGGTTGGGGCGCCTGGAAGGCGGGGTTACGTTGCCCCTATGATATGATGGGTGATGATGATGATAATGGTGCGCCAGGAGAGTCCCTAATCCTAAGCTTAACCTAAGATGAATATGAATGATGATGATTGCGATGGCCATATGATTTCGGGGACTGTTTGGGCCATAAAGTTTTCCTGACACCCAGAATAAGTATCCCGACCGGGGATCGGACCCGGGCCCGCTGCGTGACAAGGCAGCACGCTACCCCGAGATCACAGCGGTGGACATTTATTTAAATATTGTATAACATAAAATTAGTTTTCTATATCTCATTTTTCTTTTGTTTTTTATATAGGCCCCTACATTAGACAGGGACGGTCTGCTAACAATTTAATTTATCTTGCTAAAATACATTTTATTATTAGTTTTAGTCTTAATCTTAAGTATCATAAACTAATTGTATTATAGATCGTAATATAATAGATATTATCTTATTGGTGAAATCTTCATTTAATATTTAATATTAGAGTTAATTATGATTGTTATATTCTGATGTAATATATGTTTGTCCTGGTGAGTGGAAGAGAAGGCCACATGGCCTTAACTCCACCAGGCTAAATAAATAAATAAATAAATAACATTATGTGTCAACACTTTACAATGGAAGCATATATAATGAAAGATAATGGATATAATAAAGAATCCATATTACCATTACCAATAGAGAGGGAAAAAAGAAGAAGAAGACTGGATGGACAAAAACATACAAGGAGTGTCTGAATTAAAGCAGAGAATCAAGAACACAACTTAAACTTATTTTAGAATCAGGAACAAGAGGTAAAAGAAGAGGAAGACAATTATACAAAGATCTACAGTTTCTAAAATTCAGATTGACAAAGATACTTGCACATAAATGCCTTCGCAATACACCAACTTCCTCAAAACATGATATAACCAATAGCAGTTACACTAAGAACAAGTAACTACAAACTAGAATACTGATTATAGCAATTTTAAGTAATATCCCTAAATTATTGCCTTAAAGTAACAATTAGCCGGAATAAGAAAAAAAACTGGAACAAATATTAGTTACATGAACTGACTATATTTGCAAGCAAACTAGTATAATTAAAACAATTATCTTGTCTCTTGAATAAATTTCAATTGAACTGCAAACCACGAGCCATGTAAATTAATTTACAACCTCAAATTCTAATCATGTTATGATTTTTTAAGAAACTGGACTTTGCAATATTTTAATTACATATTACAGACAGCTATGCACAGTATTTATTAGAGGTTGTAGAACGTACAGCTAAATAAAGTAAAAAAATACCAACAATTCAGATTAATGACTCGTGATTCTTACATGTGTAACACATTTCAGGCGCCATGAAATATTGAACTTAGAAGAGACTGGATAGTTTAAGAAAAAGAGAAATAGTCACGTTCCAAACTAAATAACTGTCAAGATATCAGACTTTGAGGAGATAGTGGCGGATCGTGTCAAACTGTCCACATAATGAGGATGCTTTGTGGTGATTGCTGAGAACCTATTAAGCCTCTATCATCTTCTGTGGATTCAAGCAAAAGTATCAAATTATGTTTTAACTTCAATTCTATCAATGGTTCTCATCATAGAAAATCACTAAGTATAGATGGTATAAATAATGAACTGATAAAGTATGCAGGTTTATTTGCAGAAATAAAATTATTAAACTTAATAAACGAATGTTGGGAGACACGTAAAATACCTGAAAAATGGAAGATAGGTGAAGACATATCCCTCTTCAAAAAAGGAAATAGATTAGATAGTAAAAATTATAGAGGTATCAGCTTATTGAACTCCACTTATAAATTATATGCGAAAATAATACATAATAGATTGAAGAAGATGTCTGACACACTCTTAGAAGAAGAACAAACAGGGTTTAGAAAAGGAAGATCGTGTAGTGATAATATGTTTATTATAAAGATACTAATTGAAAAGAGAAATGAATTTAACCTGCCAACATATTTGTTGTTCGTTGATTTTGAAAAAGGCCTTTGACAGAGTAAATAATCTATGCTATGGGAAATAATGAAAGAACGAGGATATCCACACCGTGTAATAAAATCAGTTCAAGGTTTATATGAAGAAATTAAGTAATGATAAAAACTGATGTCAGAAGAAATTTTAATAAATCATGGAGTTAGACAAGTCATTGAGCAAGTAATTTGTCATTGAGTGAGAAATGATAAATTTAATATTACATATCGAATATTAGCTTTACTTGCTAGAAATGTAATGTGTTGATTTCCATTTAAAGATTTAAGAGATCGCGTTAGTGGAACAAAAGTTCACTGCTACTTGACGCACGGTAATCGTATACCGGTAGCTTAAATCGTTAAAAGCACTTGTGTACAGAACCAAAGATTTTTGGTTCAAATCCCGATTTAGGCATATATTTTTCTCTTCAAATTTCATTTGTCATTGAGAGAGAAGCGATAAATTTAATATTAATATCCAACAATGGAATAATGGAAGATGTTTCAATGATTAAGGTAGATTTAAAAAATAAATATTGTATCAGAACACTTAAAATATTTTTTTAAAGTTACATAATTTATTTTAAGTTATCCATATAAATATTACACCCTACTAGATACTTTTACTTACTTACCTACTCACTGGCACTATCGAATCCGTAGGTTCATGGCCGCGCGGACATAAGCTCTCCATACATCCCTATCCTGAGCTAATGCTTTCCAATCATTCCCTGTATAATCTACTTCCCTCAAATCATAGTTAAAGTTGTTTTCCCACCTCATTCTTGGTCTACCAACTGGGCGTTTTCCTTCTGGCTTTCCTACAAGAAGTTTCCATGCACGTCTTTCATTCCCCATACGTGCAACATGTCCTGCCCATCGCAGTCTACGAGACTTAACTGTTCTTATTATATCTGGCTTCCTATAAAGACCATGTAGTTCATTGTTATGTAGTCTTCTCCATTCACCTGTCTGTTCATCTCTCTTTGGTCCAAAAATGTTCCTAAGAACTTTATTCTCAAATACTCGTAATCTCCTTTCCTCCCTTAAAGTAAGAGTCCATGTTTCGCACCCTATAATATAACTGGTGGAATAATGTTTTATATATTTTCAGTTTAACGTTTTTTGAAAGGAGTTGGGACATCAAAAGTCTCTGCAATGCATAATAGCATGCATTTCCAGAATTGAGCCTATGTTTAATTTCTTTGTGCATCTCATTCCTATTTGTGATTATTGTTCCTAGGTATTTGAATTCAGCCACTTCCTCAAAATTTCCCTCATTTGTCATTAGCTGCCCATTTCCATTATATACTGAATTTCTACGTACACCCTACTAGATACAACAAAATATTAAAAACGCGATATGGCCTTAGACGTTAAAGCGTTAATAAGTTAGAATGAAGTTAAAATATAATTTGTTTAATGTTATATTGGTCTGATTCCAATTGTTTCCATTTAAAAAAATATACTGTAATTATTCCCTCTGGTTTCTTAAAATCATTGCATTTGTACAAATTCTATTTTATATAAATCCAAGTTAAATTCTTAAACTAATGCACTCATTACGTATTCAATCCTTTAAAAGTCTAAAATATGTGAGCGCGCGTTATTAGTTATTCACAATGAAGTCAATTATGTTTCATGAATTTTTCATAAAATTCCCCTTCCTTTATTTTGCATTCTAGAAGGATGTTTACTCTATGTAAAACAGCTTTCAGCCGCACACGAGACAAAAAGGGTCTTAGCGCAGCAAATAAAATTCCCTAAGGAATGTATAAAATATGAAACCCTCTTAGATACAGAGTATAATTAATTCTTTTGTCCCTTTTGCTTTAGCAGGAAGGGTTAATGTTTTTACGAACAAAAAAAAATTAACTTTAATAATTAATTCAATATGACAATGTTTTGGAAGATACTTCTTATCAGAATCTAATTTAAAACAGATCAACAGATCTAAAATCGTTTTCATATTAACCAGACACAGCCCTAGTAAGCAACCAAACAAGTTGTCTCAGACCATAAAGTTCTCAGTAATATAATGTACGGCTAAAAACTATTATATAGTTACCTTGTAGGTCCGTCTCCTCAACTTAGGTTCTTTTAAAACTCTGTAGGCCTTTCGGGACTAGTCTCATCATCAGCAGAATGCATTAGGTCCGTTCTTGTTGACCCTTGTTGAAGCACTCACTTGGTTGTGAGAATTTTGTACATAGGATTGTGCGGATTAGGTGTGTATTAATTGAGAATCAGGTTGTTGTTGATTTCTCTTAGGATTGCGATTTCCTCCAGTATATTTATTCTCGTTGGAATGTTTTCTCTATGTACTATTGTGAGGGTGTTATCGATGTTATGCATATGGTGTCCAGCTTGAATTACATGTTTTGCGTAACTTGATTTTCCTCCATTGTAAATGAAATCTCTGAAATGTTCCTTGAATCTAATGTTGAAGCTTCTGTTAGTTTTCCCAATGTAGAATTTATTGCAGTCTGTACATGTTAATTTGTAGATGCCTTTTTTGTCGAATTCATCTATTTCTTCGATGTTGTTGTTTATTAAATTGTTCAATTTGTTGTCGGTTCTAGAGCTTTTTTAGTGTGTTGGCCAATTTTAATGTTTCTTTACCAGTGTAAAGTTCTGCATTTTAAAATTCACTTTCTGTTGTTTTGAATCTGATCGGCGATTGTAGACGGTTTTTTTTGTGTTAAATTCGAAAATGATCTCCATTTTTCCCCATCACGTCAAATGTTCAAACAATTTTTGAATAACTATAGAGTCGGCCGCGGTGGACTAGTGGTTATGCTCCTTACCTCTGGTCCCGAGGATTGGGGGTTCAAACCCGGCCGGGGTCGATGGATTTTTTAGGATGGAAAAATCCAAGGAGCAAGTCCTCCGGGAGGAACTTTAAGCCGTGGGTCCCGAGTCTGAAGAGTTTCAGGCTCGTAAAAAATCCTTAAGCCTGAATGAAAAAGCCTCTAAGCAAAATTTAACGAATTTTCTCGTCCTAGTACTACCTTGGTTTCCTAGATGTCAGTAAGAGGCGGAACGCTGACTACGGACTACTCAAATGTCATCTATAAGAAAACAAGTGTAACTAAATTAGTATGGTTCAAATTCTTCCCTGTAGGGGGAGAGCGCCTAAATCTCTGTTAAGGGAAACATGGGCTTACAAGACAAGATCTCCATTTTCCCCCATCACGTCAGATTTTCAAACAATTTATGAATAACTAGAAATCAAATTATAACTTTATGAAACACGGTAAAAATAATTTCAACGAGAATTTTATGAGAAAAATAAGGTCATTATCTTATATTTGCCACTAATTAATCAATAATTAATATGAATTAATAATTATTATAAGCACATTCATAACATCAACTCAATATTTCACTTCGAATTTTTTTCCCCCTTTAACCTTCTCGTTATGTTGTTCAGAGCAGTCCCTTATTAACATTCAGCAATAGTCTGCCATCATGTTAACACTCCACTTAACTTGATACCTTACTTCCATATTTTTGATATCCTGGTGAAATCTCCCACTTTGTTCCCCACTAATATCTCCTAAATTATCAGGGAAATAATTTAGATAAAGAAAATGTAATTTGACACTCATGTTTTAGCCAATCTGTTTGAAACTTTGTAGTATTACTTTCTCTATGTTAACATAAGTTGGGTCTTTTTTATTTTCAAGGAAATTATAACACCTCTGAAAGCATTCTAGCACTTTAAAAACGCAACAATAAAACACACAGCCTACTGCATGAGCCTAAAGATCATATACACGATGAGATATTAGATGATAAATCATATATAAATAAGAATTAAATAAAATACAGGGATATTCAAAAAGAAGGAACAGACTTCAAACATTTATTTGTTCTAAACCACAAACAAATAACACAATTCCAACATGAGCAATATGTGTTACACGACAAATATCAAAACGGTGGCTCATTTCGTGCCACACACGAATCAGCTGGTCTCTAGTGTTCGAATTCACAGCTTTAACAATTCGATGTCGCAGATTTTCAAGAGTGTCAGGCATAGGGGGATAAGAACAAGGTCTTTGACGTAATCCCACAGATAAAAATCACACGGAGTTAGATCTGGTGACCTGGGAGGTCTAAGACCTTCTAAGGGGAACACTTTACCTCACTAAGTCTATCTTATCTATCTATCTATCTATACATTCATCCGTGCACATGCATGTATGTATAACTTTAAAACCAATGCGGCCGTGATCGCAACTTCAAACTTTTCTTTTTCCAGGAACGTTAGAATTGTGTTTCTATTTTGTGTAGTTTGGAAGAAATATGTTTGAAGTCTGGGTCCTTTTTTCTGAATAACCTAAATTAGTGATCATTTACTATACGGTAACATCATATTGGTTCAGAATTGTAATTTATTACTTACTTACTCACTGGCACTATCGAACCCGTAGGTTCATGGCCGCACGGACATAAGCTCTCCATACATCCCTATCCTGAGCTAATGCTTTCCAATCATTCCCTGTATAATCTACTTCCCTCAAATCATAGTTAATGTTATTCTCCCATCTCATTTTTGGTCTATCAACTGGGCGTTTTCCCTCTGGCTTTCCTACAAGAAGCTTCCATGCAAGTCTCCCATTCCCCATACGTGCAACATGTCCTACCCATCGCAGTCTACGAGACTTAACTGTTCTTATTATATCTGGCTTCCTATAAAGACCATGTAGTTCATTGTTATGTAGTCTTCTCCATTCACCTGTCTGTTCATCTCTCTTTGGTCCAAAAATTTTCCTAATTACTTTATTCTCAAATACTTGTAATCTTCTTTCCTCTCTTAAAGTAAGAGTCCATGTTTCTCACCCATATAATATAACTGGTAGAATAATAGTTTTATATATTTTCAGTTTAACGTTTTTTGAAAGGAGTTGGGACATCAAGAGTCTCTGCAATGCATAATAGCATGCATTTCCAGAATTGAGCCTATGTTTAATTTCTTTGTGCATCTCATTCCTATTTATGATTATTGTTCCTAGGTATTTGAATTCAGCCACCTCCTCAAAATTTCCCTCATTTGTCATTAGCTCTCCATTTCCATTATTTAATGAATTTCTACGTGTGACCATATATTTAGTTTTATTGATATAAAAAAAAAAGATCGTCACTCTTTCGACCAAGGTACTTTTTTCGTCTGGCTTATTACCTTCGACCAGTCCGGCATGGGTAACCCTATCGGCAGCAATGCTACCGCCGGCATAGCTCTCAGGATCATTTAAGCACGCAAGCCACTCCACCACGACAAGATAAAGATACCATGGAGGGGAATTGTAATTTATTAGAGACAAATTTATATTACGTTTAATGATTAATTCAATATTGCAACATTTTGGAAGTTCCCTCTAGTGAGAATTTCACTTAAAGTAGAGTAATAATATTAACATGTGTTCCTCATTAAACAATCGCAGTGAAATTAAGTAAACATTTAACGTAACATTAGTACAGAAGTGCAATTTATCAGACACAATTAAATTCTATCAGTATTTTATAAAACATTTAAAGTAAGGTTAATAAATAAGTACAATATTTTGATATATACAACTAAGTTGTATCAATATTTCTTTTCATACATATTTAATAAACAATGTGTTCATATTCAATTAAATCTATAAGCTATTTTCAGGAATTCTGTTTACTTCATTAGGCTATTGTTACGGAGTCCACCCACCGCTGTGGTCTCGAGGTAGCGTCATGCCCGGGTTCGATTCCCGGTCGGGGCAGTTTTTCTGGGTGAGGTTTTTATCGGGGTTTTTCCTCACCTGTAAGACAAATGTCAGGAAAACTTTAAGGCCCAAACGGTCCCCGAAATTATATGGCCATCATCATCATCATGCTTATTATCATCATCTTTCACCGCTGTGGAAAGCAACGGGAAGCTACCACACCTACAATTCCCTAGTAAAGCTGCAAGCATAGCATGAAAATGCTACGATTGCAGTGAAAGACCTGCCTTCGGGCAGACTTACTATGGATGGATGTATATATATATAAGATCGCTAATTTCATTCTACAATGCTAAGTTGTCTGATTTTTAATTTTTTTTATTATGGTAGTGCATCATTTCCCTAACAATCTCCTTTTTATTAATTTCAACGAATGATTGTAATAAGCTATTTTTATGATTACGGTACAATGTTAAGATACTTGAACCATCAAAATGCACACACGAGGCTTGTCTGCATAACAAATGTTTAATACAAAATTATTTTCAAATTATTCACACCTTTAATTGGGTTAAAACAATAAGTATATAAAAAACATAAATATTTATGTAATTAAATTTGAAGAGAAAAATTTTCGCCTAGACCGGGACTTGAACCCGGGACCCTTGGCTTTCCGGGCCAAGTGCTCTACCAACTGAGCTACCGAGGCGAGTTACGATCTAGACGCAAATTTTTCTCTTATATACGTCTAGATCGTAACTCGCCTCGGTAGCTCAGTTGGTAGAGCACTTGGCCCGGAAAGCCAAGGGTCCCGGGTTCGAGTCCCGGTCTAGGCGAAAATTTTTCTCTTCAAATTTAATTTATCTTTCATTGAGAAATGTTAAATTAATAATAAAAACATCATTTATGTAATTATTTGATGTCTAGTGCAGTGACCCATAGTGCTCTGTACTCAGTTTGACAACAAAGTGAAAACATCCTGTAATTAGTATCCATACACTGTAACAAGTTCAAGAGCATCTCTGTACAGCAACACAACATCCAGTTGAATATTTACAAATCAATACGTTGACTTAATTAAATTGTTTTTAGTCTTCCACTCTGATGTAGAGGTAAAGTAATTGCCTCGGACGGAGTGGGTCCGGGTTCCATCCCAGACGGGACAAGTTCCCTAGGTGTGGTTTTACTAGAATTGTTTTATCGCCTGTAAGATAAATGTGAGGAAACTTTAAGTCTCAAATAACCAACCCCGAACACAACTGGCTGTCATAATCACCCACTTTGCATTGCTACATATTTTGGGACAGTTGAGTATCTACAGATCAGTAAGTTCACTTAATTAAATTGTTTTTAGTCTTCCACTGTGATGTAGAGGTAAAGTAATTACCTCGGACGGAGTGGACCCGGGTTCCATCACAGACGGAACAAGTTCCCTACGTGAGGTTTTACTAGAACTGTTTTATCGCCTGTAAGAAAATGTTAAAAAACTTTAAGTCTCAAATAATCAACCCCGAACACAACTGGCTATCAAAATCACCCACATTGCATTACTACATATTTTGGGCCAGTGGTGTCTTATCTTAAATGTTTATGTTGTTTCGGAGGTTGCCCCGGCATTGACTTTATTATTCATCCGAGATGACCCTGTACGTACTGCTCAAACATTACATATTTGATCAGAATTAAAAATTCCCTTTCCCGAGAGGTGTGGGGTACATAAAGGTACACACATCCATCCATCCACAGTAATTCTGTCCGAGGGCAGGTCTTTCACTGCAATCATAGCATTTTCATGCTATGCTTTGCAGCTTTACTAGGGAATTATAGGTGTGGTAGCTTCCCATTGCTTTCCACACCCATGAAGGGTGATGATGATGATAAGGATGATGATGATGATGATGACGATGGCCGGATGATTTTCGGGGACCGTTGGGCCCTAAGCTTCCTGACATTTGTCTTACAGGTGAGGAAAAACCTCACGTAGGAGCCTGTCCCGACCGGGAATCGAATCCGGGCCCGCAGCGAGACCACAGCGGTGGACAGGTATATACAAATGAAAATAATAAAATAAACAAGAGAGAGGGAAAGAAAAATTGAGAATAAATTTCTCTGAGATTTATTTCCAACCCATATATCAATCATATATTATTTTCCATCTCGAGTATAATATATAAAATATACCTCACTTGAAAGTAAAAGACAGAAAACATATTTTTATTTAAACTGTATTTTTTACTCCATGGCGCGATGCCTAAAAGGCACCTAAAGTACCAGACGGCCTCACATCCACATGTATTAATCACAGAGACAGACGATCATCTAGCCAGTATAGAGGTGGCATTTGGTTAGCATGCCGGGTCTCCAGCCGTTATAGTTGATTTTTTCAACCTATTTATTATAGCTACCCAAATTCTTTGGCCAGACCCTTCAACGTTGCATTGAGACCGTAACAGACCACTAGGTCTATCACATGAAAGGAGGAAGAAGAAGAAGAAGACCCAAATTCGTCATGATGCTGGGTGTGCACCAACTGGCTGAAATTCCATGAGAAAATGTCTTCCCCCATGAACCAGCGCAAGTCCCGTAGCAGTGCGCCAAGCCATATTGTCTTGACCAATCGACTACGGTGCGAGACACTGTATTTTTATATGCTTGGAATATCTCTGGTCATACACATATAGCAATTTCAGGTATACAGTATATCAGTAGTTTTTACATGTACAAATGTAAATGCTATTGAATTAAATTAATTATGAAACAGTGGTCCACCACTGTGGTATCGAGGTAGCGTGCTGCCTTGTCACGCAGCGGGCCTGGGTTCGATCCCCGGTCGGGGCAGTTTTTCTGGGTGAGGTTTTTATCAGGGTTTTTCCTCACCTATAAGACAAATGTCAGGAAAACTTTAAGGCCCAAACGGTCCCCGAAATCATGTGGCCATCATCGTCATCATCATCCTTATCATTATCATCCTTCACCGTGTGGAAAGCAACGGGAAGCTACCACACCTACAATTCCCTGGTAAAGCTGCAAGCATAGCATGATTGCAGTGAAAGACCTGCCCTCGGGCAGAATTACTATGGATGGATGAAACAGTGATTAATAGTGAAATGGATAGTTATAATGGAATTCAAACCTAGCACTTGCCTGACAAAGAAAAATCGCAAAAAAATCAAATAAGTTGGCTGACCCTTCAATTTGAATTATTGGGCTTTCGAATACAGATATCAAATGCTACCATATGATGTAACTCGTTCTGCATTTGTGTGTTCGTGAAAATTATCATATGGCTTTTCTGAGGAATATACAAGTAAACAAATATTTTAAAAATATTGGGAACCTTCTTCCTACTTTAAGAAAAATAGTATATTTGTCTTATTGGAAACTATATTTCCAGTCTTTGCTTAAGTTTCTTCGAGTAGTAGGAAGTCCTCTGGGTTGGTTACCAGCCATCCACAGAGCAAGACTAGTGGTAGGGCTGCTACCTTATAGCCTCTAGTCAGGCGTTCAAATATGGAATTTCCTCCATATTTGATAGAACGGTTATACCGCCGTGACTCGGTCCCCATTACCTCGTTAGTTAAAAGCAGGGTGTACCACGTGCAGGTGAGGTTGAGAATTAGGTAGGAGAGGTTATAGAAAGCACATTACTACCTCTTAAAACTAAGATTATATAACATCACATAACATCACATTAAAAGCTGCTCTAAAATACGGAAGTGAATTTGGATTTTAAATAAAAGAAACTCTCATAAACTTCAAGTAAGCCAAATGCGCTTCTTACGATCATTGTTAGGAGTTAATAGACTGGATCACCAAAGGAACACTATTATCAGAGGAAAACTTGGAGTAACAAGTTTGAATGAAGATATACAAAGATACCAACAAGAATGGAAAAATCATCTGAGGAGAATGGCAAGAAATAGACTTACGAATTTGTTCATGATGATGATGGATACTATATTTCTAACTACGCCTAAATGCCACGTACTAGGTGCTATTAAAAATAAGATTTTACCATAACATCAAAGTTGTAATGAAAGTTTTATGAACTAACAAGAAGCCGCATTTAAGAAGCAAATTCCCTTGTTTTCAAACATCCATTTTAAGTATTTGCTAGAGACGTAAACTCAAGATAAATAACATGAGATGAGACCCCCATCAACAAATCCAAAGCAGACAGACGACAAAAGCAAGAGTTGAGAAACCATTCTTATGGAAAAACCGGATGTGCATCACTTGAATATTAATTTGTAAACAAAAGCTCCATGTCCTAACTTCATCTTCAACTTGACTGCTAAATTATTTCAAATATTTACTTACATAAGTTTGACAGCAATATCTTAATTAACTACAGCCACATCTGCACTTACCTGCAAACAAGAAACAAAACACCTTTAATTAGTTGTGTATAGATTTATTTCTACGGTTTTATATAGCCCTCTGGAGATACTAACGAGCCATTTTTTGTTTAAAATTATATCTTATCCATTATATTTATTGAGACATGTGCATGTGGTTTATCAACAGAGCTGCATTTACGGGACGTAAAATGAATTCAAACAGTAAACTACAGTTCTCCGAGCAACATTTCTTTGTCTTCTTATGCCCAGTTTTGAATTATGACGCTAGTGAATTGAAATGTAACAGTTAAGTCTCGTAGATGGCAGGTCATGTGGCACGTATGGGGGATGAAAGAGGTGCATGGAAGCTTCTTGTAGGAAAACCCGAGGGAAAACGTCCAGTTGGTAGAATAACAGTATCTATGATTTGAGGGAGAAGTAGATTATACAGGGGATTGGAAAACATTAGCTCAAGATAGGGTTATATGGATAGCTTATGTCCGCGCGGCCATGAACCTACGGGTTCGATATATCCAGTGAGTTACACCCTGTCCGCACATAAAAGTAAATAAAACTATGTGACCTGCTCGCTTTTCATTGGTTATGGACACCGACGTACGTTGTAGAAGCAACATCCTTCCGTAATTCGCGCCACAATTACTGCACTTTGTTAGGGAGCTGAAGACACAGCAACAGAAGACTCGATACTTTCAGCCATTTTGTTTCATGAGAATCGACTGAAGCATGACTCAAATGCATCACCCATATGTAATAAACTATTTTTAGTTGTAATTATTGATTAGGTATATTTTAGAATATTTTGTCTTCTTCTTCACGGTTTAGGCTTATTTACTAGCCTGTTCCGGCACCAAATTGCTGCTCTTTCCATCTTTTCCTTGGTCTTCCCAAACTTCTTCTTCCTCGTGGTGCTTTTGGTATTCTATTCTCAGTCATCCTTGCCAAGTGTTCTTTCCAGTTTGTTCTGTATTTTTCTATTGTTGAGTTTAATTCCTCTATTTTTAGTTGTTGTCTTATTTCTGTGTTATGTTTTTTGTCTGTTCTTTGATATACTGCTATTGGTCTGAGGAATCTCATTTCAGCAGCTTGTATCGTGGCAGATTGTTGTGTTGTCACTGTCCATGTTTCGGATCCATAGTAATAATAGGCACTGCCATTTTCTTGTATAATTTAATTATAGAGTCTTTCGTGGCTTTATTTTAGAATATTGTGTTTTGAATATTTTCGCGTACTTATTGCTTCTACAACGTACGTAGGTATCCATAACCAATGAAAAGTGAGCAGGTCACATGGTTTTGTTTTGACAAGGAACACTTTAAGAGCAAACAGGATATAGTTAGTAATGCACTGGCCCACTACTGAAGAATGGACGAAAATTTGGACAGGAACTTTGGTAGAGATTAAATTCAAATTCCAACAATACGTTTGACTGAAGTCAATGTAAAGTTGAAAGGAAAAACTATTAATATGGAATCAACGTGGTACTTCACGATATCAGCAAACTCGTCAGTTCTCATCAGTTTAAATAGGCCTAATACGTAAATATAAAAAAAAAATATTAGATACCGGTAAGTGAAAACTACTCTAACGGATACATTGAACGCGTAACGCGTAATTTCTACAGTTTGAACTCCAGATCTGTCATCGGATCTTTAATTATAATAACAGGTCTTATTAATTGATTCCATCTCTATAATCAAGAATCAATATTTGTAGGAGAATCGAAATGAGACGTCGTTAAAATTAGATCAAGTCAATATTTCCCCACTATTTATATATAGGCCTACATTTATTTAGTTCAATTACTTATTTACTTATAGAGCCGGTTTTTATGTACTAAAAGGTAATTTAAAAATTTCCAATACTGTTATTTTAACACAGTTCCAATAACTGATCATATTATAATATTATTATGATATTGTGAAAAGACCTGACAGCGGACGAATTATATCATCATCATAGTACATTCACGAATTTAGGCCATTTGTTGACCTGTTTCGGTTTCAAGAGAAACACCATCCGAAAGTCTTTTGAGTAGACGTCCTGGTCTTCTTCTTCCTGCAGGTTGATATCTTAACATTTGTTTGGGTATTCTGTGACGAATTATATAGATTTGTATATGTGGAAGGAATTGTTAATGTTTTTGCCAGGTCTAGAATGGTGTAGGTGGGCTGTACACTAGTCTGGAGAACTAGAGGTCCACGGTTCGGTTCTTGGTTCAGACATTAATTTTCTTTTCACAATATCATTATATTATACTAAAACGTAAGATTGCAATATAGTATAATGAGAAGCAAGACTTATCACTGTCTTTTGTTTTGATTCCACACAGAAACATTTGAAGAGTATAATAAGAAGTAAGACCCCTGACTGTCTTTTATCTTGGTTTCACACACAAACAGTTGAATAGTATAATGAGGAGTAAGACTACTGTCTTTTATCTTGGTTTCACACACAAACAGTTGAATAATACACGCTATCTGAATTGCAAACTCATCTTTTATTACATAAAAATTCGGTCCCTACTTATACGATGTCCACTTTTGTAAATTTGATAAAATGTAGCACAACAAAATATAAATAATAGAATAATCTGGCTCATAAGAGACCTTGTCTGAAACCGCAGAATACCAGAACTATTTGCAGAGAATAAGTATTCAGATTACATTAAACAAAATACAAAAAATATTTAAATCGCTGGGATATAACAGAAAATATTGACAGTACATACAAATTATTTCTTGAACATTACAAAAAAGGATTCCATAATATTGTAGAATATTCTTCTTGAAGGATTTTACTTTATATTTTTTCCCTCATATAACAAAAGTCCACCGCTGTGGTCTCGAGGTAGCGTGCTGCCTTATCACGCAGCGGGCCCGGGTTCGATCTCCGGTCGGGGCAGTTTTTTCTGGGTGAGGTTTTTATCGGGGTTTTTCCTCACCTGTAAGACAAATGTCAGGAAAACTTTAAGGCCCAAACGGTCCCCGAAATCATATGGCCATCATCATCATAATCATCCTTATCATTATCATCATCACCATCATCCTTCACCGGTGTGGAAAGCAACGGGAAGCTACCACACCTACACAATTCCCTAGTAAACCTACAAGCATAGCATGAAAATGTTATGATTGCAGTGAAGGACCTGCCTTCGGGCAGAATTACTATGGATGGATGGATATAACAAAAAATAAGTAATACATCTTCTGGGACCAAGGAAACGTCTACCACTGATATCATTATTATTATTATTATTATTATTATTATTATTATTATTATTATCATTATCATTATTAGATAGATAGATCATCGGTTGATTAATGTCTTTGACATCGTCCGATTCCCAATAGCCAGTTTTGTCGGTCCATCTAATCTCCTGGTTGTAGATGTTTCTCCTTCATGTATAACATATTCCCTGACTCCAGGAGGTTTTAGGTCTTCCTCTTACTCGTCTTCCCTCAGGTTTCCATTCCAAAACAGATTTTGGTAGTCGATCCTCTTCCATTCGCTGGACATGTCCGTACCATCTTAATTGCTGAGTTTTAATATAATCTAAAATAGTGTCTCCAATCTTCATTTTCTCCCTTATAACTGGGTTTCTAATTGTTTCTCTTCTTGAAATTATTGCTGCCCTTCGTATAAAATCCGTTTCCGTTGGCAAAAGATACTTATTTGTTTTTGTTGTTAATGGCCAAATTTCTGCTCCATAAGTAATCATGCTTTTAACAATTGTATGATATATATTCATTTTATTTTTATTACTTATATTTTTTATTATATTCCATTGAGGCAAGCAATTGCAAATTTTCCTTTATTATTTCTACTTCTTATTTCCTCTTCATAACTACCATTTTTATTTATTTTCATTCATAAATATGTTATCTCACTACAAGATTTTATTTTTTTGTTTCTCCGATTCCGATTGAGGGTCTTTCCACTTTTCAGCGGTTGCCCTTTTACCAGCCGGCTTGCTGGCCCTTCACATCCACATGTGTCAATCACAGAGGTAGATGATCAACAGCCAGTGTAGGGGTGACATGTGGTTAGCATGTCGAGTCCCCCAGCCGTTATAGCTGGTTCCTCAACCTGGAGCCGCTACTTATTGTAGCTACCCAATTGCCTCACGATGCTGGGTGGGCACCGGTCCCATACTGGCCGAAATACCATGAGAAAATTTCTTCCCCCATGGAGACTCGAACCAGCGCAAGTCCCGTAGCTCTGCGCCAAGGCTTCCTACCTTAACCGCTCGGCTACGGCGCGGGACTTTTATTGTTTCTCCAGTCTTCAAAATTAAATTTTGTTCTGGTTCACTAATTGATAAATGCGTATTTTGTTTTCTTCATGTTAAAATTTAATCCCCATTTTTCATATTCTTCTATTAATTTTATAGTCATATATTCTAAATCTCCATAATCTTGTGCAATTAACAATTGATCATCTGCAAAATGTAAGTTGTATGAAGTTTTGTTGTTTGAAATAAGAATTTCCATGCTTGAACATTTTCTTCTCCAATTCTTTAATATTTCATGTACAATTATTATTATTATTATTATTATTATTATTATTATTATTATTATTATTATTATTATTATTATTATTATTAAGGAGAGCAGCAAGATGTTCAAAATTAGAAAAAATAAATACTGTCATACCAGAAAAATGAATATTAGATATTAAATAGTAGATTATATAAGATATAAGCAATTAAATTGCTATGGGCACGTACGACGAATGCAAGTAAGCAAGTAGAAATGTTAACCAGGAAAACATTGGAATGGTGTCCAGCTAGGAAGAAGGAAAGGAAGACCTCGAAACTCGTGGATGCAAGAAATAAGAACTGGAATTAGAATAAGAGGACTGGAGGACATGGAGTGGATGGATAGAGACGAGTGGAGAAGAAAAATAAAACTTTAGGCACAGAAAGATGTGTAAACATTAAAAATCTCTTTATAAAAATTATTATTATCATTATTATTATTATTATTATTATTATTGTCTCTATTTACCTCAGTTTAATCCCTCCCTTTTTGAATTACTTTACATTACCCATGTCACCCCGGGCATTACAGGGAAGAGAATTTAAAACTCTGGATTCCACACCTACTTTGTTTGACCATACAAATCTCCTCCGGACGAAAGATCAACTCAATGGCGTAGTCTAAATTATTAAGAAAGGAACAAATGTTTCCTTTAATTTAAATTATATTTCTTATTATTTTGATCCTCATTTACATTATTTCTACCATTCCAACTCTCGAGAGAGCGTCAACATTTAGGATAAGTGAATTCTCATTCATTCAATCATTGTAACAAGAATAATGTGATATTGTAGAATGCGATTGCTAGATGATCATCGGTGCCCACTAGGGCCTTACACTTTCCTCACTTGGTCTTATAGGAAAGAAGAGCCCCAAAAAATCTCACCCAGAAATCTTGTCTCGATCAGTGATCATCCCCGGGCCCGCTGCGTACAAGTCAATGACATTACTCCGAGATCACAGGGATCGGCATTTATTATTATATTATTATTATTATTATTATTATTATTATTATTATTATTATATGTATTCTTATTTCAAAGCCGCCAGGTTGTCTTTTGACATTTCTGGCTTTCTCTCGTGGCATTGGCGGAATTTTAATCAATTTCTTAGGTTGGGGCTCCTCGAAGGCGGAATTACGTTACCCCGATGATATGACGGGCGATAAATGATAATGAAGCGCCAGGAGAGTCCTTAACGTAAACTCAACCTAAATTCCAGACCATGGGCAACCACACGAATAACTCCCTTTAAGAAGAAAAAAAATCCTATGATCTGACCGGGAATCAAACCCTGGACCCAGCGCAGGAGGCTGGTCTTATTAATATCTTTATTATATAATAAAACATAAAAAAACAAGACACAATCAAGTCTTATGATTTGAGGCAAAAAGTCTTTGATAATTTTAAACTCTTTTTTGCATCTTACGTGTTACTTTAATGAAAGGAGTGCATTTGATGACGGGCGTTGTATTTCTATTACGTATGTTATAATTGAAGATCTTCCTGTGTGTGTTATTATAGGTTGGGGTCCATGTTATGTAGGAGATCTAACAAGGAAACAAACTCTTTGAGCATAAGAAGGGATGGAATATGTAATTAGATTTGTTTGAATGGTTGATTGAAGGGTTTTGTGTAGACAGATGCCTTGAGAAAAAAGACCACGTAACTAGGCACATCTGATATTACACAAATCTCACCATCTTGAAAAACAAACCAACACTGACTGTATTTAACAAAGTGATCAAATTAGTATAATGCAATTAATGTAACTTTGAAGAAAGAGCGACATCTGCATTTTTCGATCGCTACCTGGTTTCTTAAACATAATTTGTGGCAAATACCCTATACCTATCAAAATTGTTTTGGATGATGAAATTTTAGAACGAGTAAACGAATTTAATTATTTGGGTTATAATTTAACATTTCAAGATGAAGCTGATATATCAAAGAAAATCACAAATTTTACAAAAACAATGGGGATAATTAACAGTATAATGAAACCATCTTCAGTACAGAAGAACACAAGATTACAGCTTTATAAGGTTCTCGCAAGACCAGTATTAAGATATGGTAGTGAAGCATGGACAATACGAAGAAGAGATGAAAGCCGAATAACAGCAAATGAGATGCGATTTATGCGCCGAACAGCAGGCCACACAAAGTGGGACCATAAAAGAAATGAAATTATGGAAGAGTTGGATGTAGAACCCATTCGTCACCATATACAAATCTACCAGAACAACTGGAAAGCCCATCTTCAACGAATGCCGTCTCATAGAATTCCAAAAGCCATACTTCGCTACTGCCCCCAAGGCAAAAGATCGCTGGGACGTCCAAAAAAGCGCTGGATGGAAAATTCCTCTTTGAGACCGTAACAGGCCACATGGCCTAATACTTGCATGGATGATGATGATGATGAGAAATCATGTAACATGTTAAGCTACATTCGATACTTGGAAACCATAGCACCGTTTTCAAAATGCAGTACGATTAGTTTATTTACGTTAGGAGAGGCCTAATAATTGGCCGACGAATTAAGTCTTCTACTAGTTGAAGCAGGAGATTTACGTACATTCTTCTTCTTCACTGCACGGGCTAGGCATAAATTGTCTGTTCCGCCTCACAGTTGTTTTGTCCATCTTTTCACTGGCCTTCCTACATTCCTTGAACATCTTGGCTTAATCTTGTTACATTCATTCTTTCCACATGTATAAACCATTTCTCTCTATATTCTCTCCGATTTTCTCATTCAATGGATATATATTTAACTCTGTTCTTATATCTTCATTCCTTATCCGATCCAAACTTGTGGAGCCTTTTGTTCTTCTAAGGAAGTTCATTTTGCGCTTTGTATTCTACTTTGCAATTTTTTTGTCATTACCCAAGTTTCGCTCCCATAAAGTAATGCAGGAACTGCCAATGGTTTATAAAACTTCAATATAGTATCTCTTCTTGTTTTATTCTGTAATTTTTTATGTATAGTTCCGCATATCATTTGAAATTTGGACAGTTTTATATGCATGTCTCTTTCAGTTTTTCTATTTATAGTAAAATTACAACCCAAATAATTAAAATTTGTTACTTGTTCTAGAGGTTGTCTATTACGATTTTTGATCTTATATGCTCGTTTCCCCAAAATGCCATTATTTTTGTTTTTTTCTTTATATATTTTAAAATTATATTCTTGGCATAACTGATTTAATTGATGTAAAGATTAATGCAAATTATTTTATTTTCTTGAGATTTATGTAGATGCAATACGTTAGTGGGAATTGAAGGGCTCGGCTGTAAAAACATGGTAACTGACAAATTCTTGAAAATTGAGTTGTAGTTTTTATTACATCCGTCAATAGATAGCAGAGGTATTGTCACGGTAAGTAAAACTACATGTACCAAATGCTTCAGGAGGTCACATATCACAGTTTACATGCTACAACTCAATTTTCAAGGATTTGTCAGTTACCACGTTTTACAGCGGAACCCTTCAATTATATCTATTAAATATTAGATACCAGAACAACTAGATGAATCATTTGCGACGAATGAGTTCAATTAGAGTTCCCAAGGCCATGCTTCGTTATTGTCCAACAGGGAACATTTTGTCTTTGGGCCGTCCAAGGAAACTCTGGATACAAAATTCATCAGTGAGATCGTAACAGACATATAGGCCTAAGACTTGGTTGGATGAAGAAGAAAGAAATATTAACTTAAATTAATATCCATTAATAAAATTCTAAAAAGTTTTGTATGTAAAAATTATAATGTTCTATTGTCGAGATAAGTATATCCAGACATTATGTGGACATTTAGAAATGGAAATACTTATAAAACAATATTTCAAATGTCCATAGGATACGTTAATTGTAAAATATTCTTATTGGTTTGGAGTGAATTACGGATATTTTTAAATACTCAGTTAAAATTGTCATCATCATCAACATCCGTTACGAATTAGGCCTTTGCAGTCATGTTTCGCCTCCATCTAGCAGTCTTTTAAGTGGTCTTCGTGGTCGATGATGTCCTTCGGGCTTATATTGCATCATCATTTTTGGAATTCTTAAATTATCCACTCTTTTTACATAGTCTAGCAAGTTTAATTTATATCTATTCAGTTTTTCTTCTACTGATTCTGCTGCTAATTGTTTTAAAATTTCTCCTTTCTCTTTCTCGATCTAAAAGAGTGTATCCTCCTTCTGAAAAATTTCGTTTCCGTTGCTTTGATTCTGCTCTTGTCTCTTTTTCTTAATGTCCAAATCGCTCTTGAACAGTGGTTTCGTATCATTTGTATTATATAGCTATGTTCGCATCGTGTAAGTATGGGAGACGCCTAAAAGTCTCCAAGAAAAGTGATTAATTCACAAGGCAGAAAAATAATTTACATATTGCAATGTTCACCGCCAACAAACTTTCTACTAGACCTGCACTGTCAGCGTCACGCGTCACATTCCCCCTGAACTTGGTTACCTATGTGACGTGTTCTATCCCTGCATAAACACGACTGCAGGGCCCTCCATCAACAACTGTGCTTACTTCTTAAACGGGTAATATTATATATTTTTATTCTTGTGGATTTTCTACTAATTTGGCCTTTAATGTATTATTTTATTTTCCTAAGATTTGTGTAATTTGGCTATTTCTTGTTCACATCTTTTTTCATTTTCATAAAATATTTCACAACCAAAACAGTTGAAATTCTGTACTTGTTCTAGGCATTAGTTATTGTGTATTATCTTACTTTTGATCGGATCGTCTCCTAAGAATGCCATTACTTTTGACTTTAGTACCGATATTTCCATTCCACAATCTTCTAATATTTTATTTAGTGTATATAGTCCTATTTATAAGTTATTTTCTGAAATGGAAATTATAACTTGGTCACTTGCGAAGAGTAGGGTATTATGATTCCTGACATATAGGTTAGGTTCCATTTAGAAATGATTTCATTCATGTCAAAATTGATAATATTTGAAAATATTTTGTATTGTATTGTAAGCCCATGTTTTCCCTTTACAGAGATGTAGGCGCTCTCCCCTACAGGGAAGAATTTGAACCATACTAATTTAGTTACACTTGTTTTCGTATAGATGTCATTCTGAGTGGTCCGTGGTCAGCGTTCCGCCTCATACTGACATCTAGGAAACCAAGGTAGTACTAGGACGGAAAAATTCGGTAAATCTTGCTTAGAGGCCTTTTCATTCCGGCTTAAGGATTTTTTACGAGCCTGAAAACCATCAGACTCGGGACCCACGGCTTAAAGTCTTGCTCCTTCAATTTTTCCGTCCTAAAAAATCCATCGACCCCGGCCAGGTTTGAACCCGCGACCCTCGGAACCAGAGGCAAGGCGCAGAACACTAGTCCACCGCGGCCGATTTGAAAATATAAGAACATTTAAAACTTCAACCAATGGTAATAGTAAGTTACGTGATGTGATGCAATTAAATTTTATACATTATTTCAATAATTATTTACTCTCTCTTGATTAGTCATCTTGATATGACGCATATCCAGAGCTGGTATGGGGATAGAGCATCCTTTTAACATGTTGAGACCTAGTATGTCATATTAAGGCCGGTATTCAAGAAGCAAGCTCTCCGGGAAGAGCGACTTTCAGCCGGTCTCTTACTTACTTACTTACTCACTGGCACTATCGAACCCGTAGGTTCATGGCCGCGCGGACATAAGCTCTCCATACATCCCTATCCTGAGCTAATGCTTTCCAATCATTCCCTGTATAATCTACTTCCCTCAAATCATAGTTAATGTTGTCCTCCCACCTCATTCTTGGTCTACCAACTGGGCGTTTTCCCTCTGACTTTCCTACAAGAAGCTTCCATGCACATCTTTCATTCCCCATACGCGCAACATGTCCTGCCCATCGCAGTCTACGAGACTTAACTGTTCTTATTATATCTGGCTTCCTATAAAGACCAAGTAGTTCATTGTTAAGTAGTCTTCTCCATTCACCTGTCTGTTCATCTCTCTTTGGTCCAAAAATGTTCCTAAGAACTTTATTCTCAAATACTCGTAATCTCCTTTCCTCCCTTAAAGTAAGAGTCCATGTTTCGCACCCATATAATATAACTGGTAGAATAATAGTTTTATATATTTTCAGCTGAACGTTTTTTGAAAGGAGTTGGGACATCAAAAGTCTCTGCAATGCATAATAGCATGCATTTCCAGAATTTAGCCTATGTTTAATTTCTTTGTGCATCTCATTCCTATTTGTGATTATTGTTCCTAGGTATTTGAATTCAGCCACTTCCTCAAAATTTCCCTCATTTGTCATTAGCTGTCCATTTCAATTATATACTGAATTTCTACGTGTGGCCATATATTTAGTTTTACTGATATTTACTTCCAGTCCTAATTTCTTAGTGTTACTCAATAGTGTGTGCGTGTTGGCCTTTAGTATCTCCTCGCTATCAGCCAGTAGTACTACATCATCAGCATAAACTAACAGCTTATTAATACCATTCAGTTGTAAGCCTTCCTCATTCTCTAAAGATTTAATGGCATGCTCTAGTACAAAATTAAATAGTAGAGGAGATAGTGCATCTCCTTGCTTCAACCCATTCTGGATTTCAAAAGTGTCTGAAAACTGTTTGCCTACACGCACACTACTCTTTGAGCCATTTAGACACATTCGTATAAGTCTAACTAACTTTTTAGGAATTCCGAACTCCAGCAGGATACTATATAACTTCTCCCTCTTAATTGAATCATATGCTTTTTTGAAGTCTACATATAGTTGATGTACAGTACCATTATATTCCCATTTCTTTTCTAAAATCTGTCTTATACTGAAAATCTGATCTGTTGTAGACCTGTTTCTTCTTGAGTCTCTCCATGGTTAATTATGTGGGTCATGCAGAACCTACTCTAACGGGCTCACTCTATTTAACATCTTGTGCTGACAAGATATTTATTAAAATAAAGTTTCCGGGAAAGCATTGAAAGATGAGAGACTCAGCTTACGGAAGATGGAGATGGCATGACCTAGAGAGCTTGGTTCTTGAATACCGGTCCTAGTTTCTCTAGAAAACTTTCATTGTAACTAACAATCCAAACATTATTAAGTTCGTTGCTACACAACTCATGAAAAAAGTAATTTTAAAACTTATGATTGAATGCGTTGTTATTTATACGGAAATAAAACGGTTAATTAATATTCATTATGACGAGAACAATTGCTTTGCTCATAGTTAGCAATTGCATTGGGCAACTAATAAACTATCATGTTAATGAGTTTATCTCAAGCAGAGGCTATCTGCATGAATTTTGTAAGTAATATTTTTAAAATAATTATTGTAGATTATGATATATTTATTTTAATTTACCGCTCATTCTGAAGAACAAAATATTTTTTCAAGAGAAATTAAACTGTCCTATTGTAGATACAGCATCATGTCTCTTTCTTTTAAATTCAATAAAATTAGTATATACCTTTGTGCGTCGGTATGTAGTGTAATGATTCAAAAGGGCGTTAGGGACTGTTATAAAATGTGTGAACTTTTGTCTTATATTTGATCATATATCTCTTTCCTGTCCACCGCTGTGGTCTCGAGGTAGCGTGCTGCCTAGTCACGCAGCGGGCTCGGGTTCGATTCCCGGTCGAGACAGTTTTTTCTGGGTGAGATTTTTCTCGGGGTTTTTCCTCACCTCTAAGACAAATGTCAGGAAAACGTTAAGGCCCAAACGGTCCCCGAAATCATATGGCCATCATCAAAATCATTATCATCACCATACTTCATCGGTGTGCAAATCAACGGGAAGCTACCACACCTACAATTCCCTAGTAAAGCTGCAAAGCATAGCATGAAAATGCTATGATTGCAGGTGAAAGACCTGCCCTTGGACAGAATTACTATGGATGGATGGACTTCTTTCCTTAGTCTAACCTCTCATTCTGTATAAGCTTTTACATGGCATGCGCTTCTCCGGTCTTGCAACATAATACTTTTAAATTCAGAATCAGATAGCAGTCTTTTCTGACCACACAAGGACTTGGAGGGCCTTCCAGGATGGATTATCAACTCAATGCCTGTGCCACCTCTGAAACAACACACACCACACTCTCATAAATTTGCATTAAAGGAGGCGAATGTGATAGGAGATTAGGATGGCCAGATGGTGTTCGGAACCTTAATGTTTCTTGATATTTATCTTATATGTGAGGAAAAAAAAACGCCAATAAAACCTTATCCAGGAACGTTTCCTTAACAGGGAACGAATCCGGGACCTCTGCATCTGAGGCAACGATGTCACTTCGAGGTGGACATTTTATAAAATTACATTGTTACAATAGGAAATAAAAATGTTGAATAAAAGAAACATAATTATTTTAGCACAGGCCTCTCATATAAATGAGTTCTTATTACAGGGGATACGTATAAATTAGGCCTACTCTTATCAAATGGCGCCTTATCAAATTAAAAGCTAAAAGATGATGAAAATGTAATATTTGGTTTCTATAGGTTATATAAAACTGTTTAATTGTCTAGTATACAATATTAAAGAACTGTCATTTGATATGGAAAAAACAACGAAATTTATACAATATTTAGAACTTGTAGAAATAGAAATGTGAGACATATAATACAACTCAGTGAAATAATTTCACAAATTAATGCATAAATAAGTGTAACATTAAAATTTTAATGTGATAGTCGGCCGCGGTGGACTAGTGGTTTTAACCTTGCAACTGGTCTCCAGGGTCGCGGGTTCAAACCCAGCCGAGGGCAATTGACTTTTTTTTTACGATAAAAACGTCCAAAGAGCAAGTCCTCCGGGAGGGACATTAAGCCGTGTGTTCAAAGTCTGAAGATTTTCGGGCCCGCTCATTCCGGACCAATCAATGACATGTATCCAAAAAAGTGTAACTAAAAAACTAGAAAAACTTGAGAAGGAATTAAAATGATTAGGACATTTTTTAAGAATGGAAGATAAGCGATGGCCCAATCTACTGTACCAATAGCAACCGAGCAGAAAGAAGAAGAGTGCGAGACCAAAGTTAACGTGGATGGAAAGCACGAAGATAGTAATTCAAGTAAGAGGGCTAAGCACTGAAGATGCCCAAGGTCGTATGCTTTGGAGGTTTGGAGTCTTAGGCCGGTATTCTTGAAACCAACTCTCCTCTCGAAGTGAGTGACATGTGAGTGGCTCCGCCTTACTATGACGTCGAGAGTATTCTTGAAACCAACTCTCGCTCAAAACTCTCGTTTTGGCCACGCCTTACTCACTTTTAAATGTCAAATTCTTAAGTCGGCAGTATACCTGTCTTTCGCTTTGTTCTGCTCCACAGTAGAAATGGCGGAACTCCAAAAGTGAATAATCTTTTGGGTTTGGAGGCACAGAAGTTAATAGAAGATGTGGAAATTGAACAAAATCTACGGGATCAAGCGAATCGCCGTCGCCGCCTGTACTTTCAGGATATTCCCCGATATACAGGTAAGTCATGTAATATATGCTGTATGATTCATTATATTTTAACTTTTTCAATATGCATCGTGAGACTTCTTAAAATCTAGTGTTGTTTATTACAAACGTGTATGGAAATACTATATAAACCGATTACAAATAATTCATGTAGAGAAATAAAATATCACTCTCGTGTATAATCATTAACATGATCGTTTTTTTGTTTGTATATTACACGCAAAAAAGTGAAATTTTTATTAACTCCGGTCACATAACGAACAAAATTGGATAATAATTAGTAATTCAATAGTACGATATATATGTGTATGTATATATATAATATAAGGAAAATGCAAATAATGAAACATCTTCATTCAAACTACTGTAGTAGAAATTAATAAAACAATATTTCTATTAATTTTTTAATACTTAACATTATTATTATTTAATTTAAAGAAATTAACTTCATTTCGTGTGTTTTTGTTGGGACAAGTTAGTATACGCATGATTAGTTTATTGAATAATATGCAAGCAATTTATTTTGTTAGGTTAGGAAGAGTGTAATGGGTGTATGTCAGTTTCTCATAAACTGTTTGGGAATTTATTAAGAAGGTTAGTTATTTCGATTTCACATTTATATCCTGCCACCTGGTGAAGGTTACATTAAACATTCGCGCATGTGCAGTGCGATTCTGTAGAACTTATTCATTGAATAGATGAGAGTCAAATACTAAAGTTTACCCATAATTTGCTTCACTCTTTAAATTATGCACATGAAAGATTATCTGATAATGCTTAATTTAATTTTATGCTAAATTCCTCGATTCAGGAACAAATACTTAATCAAGGTGTGGCCAGACAAATATTAAATTTATTATGGCATAAATATTGTGTCATACCAATTGTGAATTTATTCAATTTGTTTATTAATTCTATTCACAGGAAGTATGCAGCTGTAGTGGCAGACCTCCCTGGCATCAGCCAAAGTACTGTGTCACCTGTCATCAGAAAAGTATCCACCTCTGTTGCAGAATTGAAACTACAATTTATAACATTCCCTAATGGAGATGAGGTTCGTCATCTCCATTATGAATTTCATAGAATTGCTTGTTTCCGTGGTGTAGTTGGATTCATCGATGGCACACATATAAAAATAAGGAATCCTGGAGGAGAATATCCCGAAATCTTCAGAAATAGCTTGGGCGTATTCTCCTTCAACTGTCAGGTATGTACAAAAACTAGTTAAGCAAGTATTTTGTGTGTTATTATTATTATTTTATTTCACTCCCTCTCTCCAAGCGCAACAGGCCTAGAAGGCCCTTATGCTCTTTAATTGACATCATTAGAGTTGTAATTCAAAACTGATAATGAAAGATCCAACTAATTTTTTTTAGAAGCTTTATTTTTAGAGTTCAGGTTCTTCTACGTGTCGTAAATCTACGACATGTGATCCATGGCTTCAGTTGCCTTGATCAGTATTGTAAGAAAATTGAAATAAAGCCATTAGTTGCACTGTCTTAAATATATAGCACATAAAAGCAGAACTCCAAGCAGCATCTGTGAACCATTTTAGGTGAATACTTGATTTATGATGCTTTTTACCTAAATAATTTGTGCCAAGTAGGAGATTTTGTAGACCAATATCAGTGAGAAACATTTTGAAAATGTATTGTGTTAATATTGTTCTAGATTACTACCTCATACCATTTATCCCATAACATAACATAGATTTTTGCATAAATAACAAATAAAATATAACCATATTTTAATTTTTTTCATGTTTTTATTAAATTTACACTTTCCAAACCTTAATTTTTCTTCCTTAATTAATCTAGGTTGGAAAGTGTTAATTTAATAAAAACTTCAAAGTATGAAGCTTTACCGTTCAAAAGTAATGTATAAATTCTCAATAAAAGTACTTCTGAATAAAAGATTCCAATTGGCATGTTGGTATTGATGGTCTTCGGACGAACGAGAATTGTATAAGTAGAAAGAAATGTTGACATTCTTATCGGTGCTCAGATGGTGTAATTGGTATTGTACTAATGTACAGAATCAGAGATCCAGGGTTCAAGTCACAATTCAAGCATTATTTTTTCTTTCTTTATTAAGGTACAAGTAAATTTACAGAAAAACTGCACTTAAACTAGCATGAAATATTTTCAAAGTCCTATAGAATAACAGTGTGCATGCGCCAGAGTTTGAGAGCCACCAATAACCCACAATCGAACCATATTGATTATCATCCTCGATTACAATCCATCGCTATGAAATTTAAATGACCAATATTTGCAATAAATCCCCAAATCTATGTTAAAAAGATATATTAATAATATTAAAATTACCAAACGTTTATTAAAAATGGGTGTACACTTACTTATCGCTCCCTAATGCTGATCCAACCAGCGATAACCCAAAACAGCAATAGAAAAATTATAGACTAAGTAATATACTCTGTGGAGAAAATAGCAGTTAGCATCACAATATTTCTAACAGTGTCATAAAATTGTGATTTGCACATTTAAATAAATACTTCGAAACTGTCTAATAATGTTATAAAAATTGTTTGAAAAAGTTTAAAATATTAGGAAATACAAAATAAGTGCTATAGTTTACAATAATATAACTGAAAAATCAAGCGCTAGTAAAAGTGCAGTTGAGCCAAATTTACTTCCAATAAAACAATTGACGAAACCATCACAATTTTAACGCAATGACAAAACTGAAGTGCTTGTAATGGCTATGAATAAAAAATTAATAGTTTTTCGTTAGGAACGGCATAGTTTATAGTAAGAATTTTGAATATGAAAAATTGAATATATATATATATAATCAATTGAGTTGGTGTTTACTTGATGAAAATCCATATTAATTAATTAAATAAAAATAAAACTTAGTTTCATTCAATTTTCATATTTATTAAGATATAATTCAGTGACAGCTGTTTCGGTACACTGTACCTTCTTCAGACATGTACCGAAACAGCTGTCACTGAATTATATCTTAATAAATATGAAAATCGAATAAAACTAAGTTTTACTTTTATTTAATTAATATATATATATATTTATTTATTTATTGCATTGAGAGTTGCTTTTTATATCTTGGATTTTTTTTTAATTTTCAGGCCATTGTGAACTTCACTATGGAATTCATAAACATCGTTACAGGCTGGCCAGGATCTGCACACGACAGTCGTATGTTCAAAAGTAGCATGATCTGTGGCCAATTTGAAGAAGGAGAAGTGTCTGGCATTCTCCTGGAAGACAGTGGGTATGCGTGCCATCATATTTTAATGACACCTCTCCTCAACCCACAAACACGAGCTGATTTCAATTATAACTCAAACTTGAAATGACGACGACTGTTATAGTTGCAACAACTGTGTTACACAATATAGCGAGGAGGGCAAACGATGCCGAAATAGAGGATCTGCCACCAATAATGCTATTCCAGTTGTGAATGATGTTTATGATTTGCCAAATGGATTGACAGCCAGAAGGGCTCTAATAGATGTCCACTTTTAATAATAAGTAAGGTGAATACCGAGTCATCCTTCCTCATAACTGGTGTTCTATTTGAAGTAGTTTTGATATTTCACGTATACCATCGTCAGCTTTTCCAGACTGTTGAAATTTAAGTTGTCAGCTCTGGACATCGAGGGAACGACAATGTTAATTTCAACATTCTGGAAAAGCTGACGATGGTATACTTTATATACAGACACTAGTTCAAATAGAACACAACAAGTTATGAGGTAGAATAACTCCGGATTTACCTTATTTGTTATTAAGAAGGACCTAATAGAGTTACTTACTTCCCATTGTATTTTTACTTGTAATTTTAGGATTGTGATTGGACAAAATTATATGAACACTTTCTTTTCACTACACTATCATGTATTGTGCATTTTTTTTTGTCTTCTATACTTCCTCTGCTGTAAGGCTGTGAACATATTTGTGTTGTGTATATAGACCATTATGTGTTAAAAATGCAGATTTCCTCGTCTAAATTGTTGGTGCATCTGTAACACTATATCATTTTGTCTAATCTTAAATTTTATTTGTTCTAATATGTAATTTAAATAGGGCCCTATTCCATGTGACATATCAGCTATAAACTTTGTAATTGTCCTTTAAGTCACTAACACTATCATTTATTGGATAACATAAGTTAAAATGCGTGCACATTTATTCACATTTCTGGTATAGCCAATTGTGAACATGTTTATTTAATTCAGTTTGTTTGTTTTATGTCCCGCACCATAGCTGAATGGTTAAGGCAAGATGCTTTGTCAGAGAGTTACCGGACTTGCGCTGGTTCGGGTCTCCATGGGGGAAAACATTTTTTCTTGTGATTTTGGCCAGTATTGGGCCATTGCTCACTCAGCATCATGAGGCATTTGGGTAGCTACAATAAGTAGCGGCTCCAAGTTCAGAAAATCAGCTATAATGACTGGGGGACCTGACATGCTGACCACATATCAATCCTACACTGGGTGAATGATCTTCTATCTCTGTGATCAACTCATGTGGAAGTGAGTCCAACAGCCAGCTAGTAGGCCAAGAGCCTTCTAGGCCTTTCAAGCCATGGGTTTTTTTATTATTTTATATTCCGTTAAGTGAGTCAAATAAGTTATTACATGTTACCTCATAAAACTCCGTGATCTTCACAGGACTGGTTTCTGAAGCTATTGCTTGTATCATCAGCCAAGATTCCATTAACTCTATAGTCTGAGTTCTGGTTGACGATAGAGGAAATAACTTCAGAAACCGGTCCTGTGAGAATCACCCAGTTTTATGAGGTGAGATGTAATAATTTGACTTACTTAATTTATTTGCCTGATAATGTAAATTCCCATCATAAAATTTCATTAAAGTAATTTAGATTGATTAAGTAGGTAGATCCTTGGCAAGCTTTATTGTTTTGTTATCTTGTTTTCCGTAAGTTGGGTATGGAAACTTAAAAGCCTTATGATCCATCCATCCATAGTAATTCTGCCCAAGGGTAGGTATTTCACTGCAATCATAGCATTTTCATGCTATGATTTGCTAGGTAATTATAGGTGTGGTAGCTTCCCGTTGCTTTCTTTCCACATCGGTGAAGGATGATGATGATGACCGGATGATATTTGGGGACTGTTGGTCCCTAAGCTTCCTGACATTTGTCTTACAGGTGAGGAAAACCCCAAAAAAACCTCTCCCAGGAGCTTGTCCCGACCAGGAATTGGACCCACTGCATGACAAGGCAGCACGCTACCTCGAGACCACAGTGGTGGACACGATGAGGTATTATATTCTAAAAAATGTGTAAATAGTAATGTTTCACAATAATATATAAGGTATTAGTGTTACAAATTTGTGTGTTTATGTACATTGATAGCTGTGTAATGTTCATGTATGTAAATCCATATTGATTCTTGTATATAAATGTTATGAGTAATTATGAATGCTGATAATAATAAAAAGCAATGTTTTCAAATGAAACATATTTTGTATTTATTTCAGGTGTCATACATATTAATTCCACAATAAAATATAAGTATGGACTGTTCTTTAATTTCATTTTCCTGCATTGTCCAAGTACTAGAATTCACTTCTGTTTCTTTTATCATGACATACAAAACTCATGTCCACCAAAAACAGATGTTTATTTCCAATATGCAGTTCCCTAAGATTCATCCAAATATCCTCCCATCTAAACCTTCCTAATGGTATTTTCTCAATAAAATAAATACATTTGTCGCTATAAGTTTTATAAGTTTGTTATGGGTTGATCATGTAGATTGAGTAGACAGTAGAAGAAATTTTTACTGGATTAAGTTCGTTGAGGAAAAGGTTCAGTGGAGGGCTTTAGTGAATGTGCCATTTATCTTATGTATTTCATAAAGCCCTAGAGCTTGCAATATAAGTAGTAAAACCAATTAGCTATTCAAGGGGACATATTTGAAAAAATCATGTTGACGTGAGGATGAGGTAAAACAGTAAACTGAAATGATGTTTCATGCAATGACTACATATTTTAAAGATGGTTGTTTATATAAATGCCCTTATAGGACTGTAGGGCAAAGTAATTGGGCATATATATAATACATATAATGTTTCATTTTTTGTTTTGATATAAATTTTAGAATAACACTGATAGAGTATCAAAGTTTATAAATTATGACTATAGTCTTGTATCAGGAGAAGCATTAATGACCATAAGGAGAAGAGACAATACTAATAATTTACATAACATGGTGATTAAAGATTTGTGGTGAATTACAGCAATAATTAATACATAGTTACTTAACAGTGTTTCTATAAACGGAAAAACTGCACTTAAACTAGCGTGGAATATTTTCAAAGTCCAATAGAACAACAGTGCGCATATGTCAGGTTTTATATAGCCAGCGATAACCCACAATCTAACCACACATATCGATTACTATATGTCGCTGTGAAATTTAAATTACTAATATTTGCAATATTAAGAGAAAATAACATCATAATATTGTCTACCAGTGTCATAATATTGTGATTTGCATATTTAAATAAATACTTCAAAATTGTCTAATAATGTTATAAAAATTGTTTGAAAAAGTTTAAAGCATTAAATAATGTTAGTTAATACAGAAGAAGAGTTTACGACAATATAAATGAAAAATCAAGCGCTAGTAGAAGTGCAGTTGAGCCCTATACCATATGTATATTTTTTACCATAATCTCAACCTTGAGGTTATGGAAAATAAAATGCACCATCAAAAATTGATTAATAACTTTGTATTTATTTGATGTATTTACATAACGTGGTGATGGTAATTTCTTACCATGTTCTTAAAATATTATCTTCATAGTGTAATTTTGATAATGGTTTTCTATTAACAATTACAACAATAAATTAATACATAGTTACCTATCAATGATTTTATAAACCATAATAATAAATTATTATTTTGCTACAATTTCGACTTTTAAGGTTAGGCCTACAAAATTATTAGGACCTATAGTATTACCTGTTATGCATAAAGGTATACCTATTATCCATAAAGATAACATAATAAAATAAAATAGACCATCTCAAATGGATCACTAATACTGTTTTTAATTTGATATAAAATAGATCACGTATATTATATTAATTTGGTTTGTTGATATCCCATAACGTACATATAACGTACGCTTTTCTCCATCACAATACACATGTATAAAATATAAAAGCTGTGGAATGTTACAATTTGACCTTTTATACTTTTCTTACTATATTTATCAATAATATAAGCCTATTCAGATAACTAATTTTATAAGGGATAACTGGGCAATATATATTTTTTACTTTCATTGTTGGACATTTCTATATGTAGGAAATCCTAATTTTGCCATGAATACGTTTTGATTACACACATATATTGTATGTTTAACCTCAATCAGATTCTATTTCCTCATTTTTGTAATAAGTTTAATTTATTTTAGGCAAACAATCACATTCCCATAACCTATACAATTGCAGACGATTTTTAAAAGACGCCATATTTCACAATATCATATGGATTATTTCTCTATGCATTTTTAAAATCATTGCCAACATACGCATTTTTCCATCTCGCCTGAGATAGAGATAAGATCGGATAAGATGGTTTCAAGAAAACCATCTCTCACTCTCGTGGTCAGACTCAACTTACGAAAGTGAGTGAGGTGGGGGAGAGGAGAGTTGGTTTCAAGAATACCGGCCTTAGTCTTGCGCCCCTTACAGTTACACCACGGGTTGTGTCTCTTGTCTCTAGTCCCGAGGTTCAGACCCATACGGGATCTATATATTTTTAGGAAAGTAAAATCCAAGGAACAAGTTTTCCGGGAAGGAATTTAAACTGTAGGTCCAAGAGTTTCAGAATCATGAGCTTAAATTAGTGTTTCTAAGGAACATTTAACTGACCTTTCCCGTCCAACCAATACTTTGTAGACTACTTGTTGTCGCATTGAGGAAATGTGCTGACCACATGCACTCCCTGTACTCACTCACTGACACTATCGAACCCGTAGGTTCATGATTGTGCGGACATAAACTCTCCACACATCCCTATCCTGAGCTAATGTTTTCCAATCATTCCCAGTAAAATCTACTTTCCTCGAATCATAGCATCAACAATATAAAATCAGGAACATTTGGCGCTTAGCTAAATGATGCAAAATTTAGATCAGCGTTTATGAAGATCTGGCTTCATAGCCGTTTGCAAACAGAATATCTGAGAGAACTGATGGCGTTTACATTTTTCTGTAATAATAAGAATTGGCGCTAAAAGTGTGGGTACACTTATTTCATGATCCAATGCAACAGGTAGCATCAAAATATCAGATTTTAAAATGGCGCTTAGCCGGTTGATGTATAACATAGTCCAATTGTATTTTAGGCCAGTATTCAGAAACCAATCTTTACGCAAACAACGACTCTTTACCCCTCTCTATGACGTACAGATTATTTATAAAACCGGTTTTTGAATGCTATCTACGTCATTGAGAGGGGGAATGGAAATGTCTGTTCCTTTCTAAACAACTTAATGGCATCGCTAAACGGTTGCAATATACCAACAAATCCAACTTTATTAGGGTCCTTACAATATGAATAGATCCCAATACCTTGCGTTCGAACAAAGTTAAGAAAGCTACTCCAAAGAGTCGCTCCTTGCGTAGAGATTGGTTTCTGAATACCGGTTTTATGAATGCTCTCTACGTCATAGAGAGGAAGAAAGAGTCGCTTTTTGCGTAACGGTTGTTTCTGAAATCCGGCCTTAATTTTCGCCTCCCAAGACTCCAGTCGTCCGTTTCTTTCCTACAGCACTTGCTGTTCTTTCCAACATATTGCTAACGAAAATTAATGGGCTACAATAATTATCGTCTTCGCTTTACTTTCAAAATGCCTATGGTTAAGTAACACCCGTTGTTTTGTGTAGACGTAATGGTTTCACCAAATAAATAATTTAAACATCACTGCTGCCATACTTTACAGTGTATTGTCATACGAGTGTAGTAAGTGAAATAATGATCAGTTTTAAAAGAATACACATAGTCAATTTCCCAAGATGTGCAGAAACATAGGCTATAGCTACCGGTAATAGGGTAGTATTGCATGAGCAATAATAACCATAATCTATCACAAATTAGGCCTTCGTAGACCTGTTTCGGTCCCATCTAGCAGTCTTTTAAGAGATCTTCCTGATCGACGATGTCCTTTGGGCTGATATTGCCTCATCATTTTTTTGGAATTATTGAATTATCCATTCTTTTTACATAGTCTAGCCAGTTTAATTTATATCTGTTGAGATTTTCTTCTGCTGATTCTACTTCTAATTGTTCTAAAATTTGTTCATTTGTTTTTCGATCTAAAAGAGTGCATCCTCTTGTCCTTCTGAGAAAATTCATTTCGTTTACTTTAATTCTGCTCATCTCCGTTTTTCTTAATGTCCAAATCTCACTTCTGTATAATAGGGAGGGTAATGCCAAAGAATTATATATTTTTGCAGCCTCATGGGCTAGTGGTCAGCGTTTCTGACTACAGTTCTTGAGGTCCCGGGTTGGATTTCCGGTCAAACCACAGGAATTTTTCCTTAAAGGGAATTATTCTGTCGTTGCCCTAGGTCCGAACTTTAGGTTAAGAACTCTCCTGGCACTTAATTACCATTTATCACCTATCATATCAACGGTGTAACGTAACTCCGCCTTCTAGGTGCCCCTACCTAAGAAATAGATTATAATTCCACCAATGCCAGGGGAGAAAAACAGAAATGTCATAAAAGACAACCTGGTGACATTAGAAAAAAATATATCTATTTGCATGCGAAATATTGATATGTATAGGCCTATATATTTTTTTTTTTGCATGAGATGTATTGTTATAATTTTCGGTATTAGGATACGTTGGGCTGCATGATCTCTATAGGAATCCAGATATAATAAGAATAGTTAAGTGTCGTAGAATGCGAAAGGTAGGGTATCTGGCATTGGAATGGGGAATGAAAGACGGACATGGGAAGTGGTTGTAGGAGAACCAGCGGGAAAGCACCCATTATGTAAGCTTAGAATGAAGTGGGAGAATAACGTTGTCCATGATTAGAGTGAGGTAAATCATGAAGGTGTTATAGCCTATTATGGTATGAATGGAGAGCTAATCTCCGCGAGGCCACGGAATTTCTGCTTCGATAGAGCAGTGATTTAGTTAATATTATTAATGTGATTATGCAATATGTTTAATGTGTTGCGTTTATTTGTGATTTCTAGGTATAACTGTGCGCCTTTGCACGCCTGAAGTTCATGAAATAGCTACTGGGATATTATCTTCAGCGAACTTGGATTAAAGATTTTAATGTTTACCCTGCTAGTGGCTAATGTAAGTTGATATGAAAAGATTAGGACAATGACTTCTCTTTTCCGCTTCACCAGGTTAAATCATACAGTAATTAACAATAATGCAACTTGATTAACAACACATCATCATATTTAATACAACAGCCCAAATGGGTCACACTGGCTCGCAGAAAAAATCTCCACCTTTGTTTGTTAAAGGCGAACTTCCACCAGTTGCAAATGCCAAGCTACTTCTTTCCTTTAAATCTAGTAACATTAAACTTTTTTTACAAGAGGGCAATTGTCAGTCCCACGTCTAAATCCACTACCTGGAGGACAAGGGAAACTTCTTTCAGGGTTACCAACCCTTAGCCGAGAAATCCCCGTTTTTATGCGCCTGGAATTTGGCTTCACCCTTTACAGGGAGTAGGATTTGCTGGTAACGTAAGTGTAAACAAACAACTAGAGCATATCTCAGAATTTAGCGAAGATCCTACTTGACACTAGATCTCCACCGAGACTCAATGCACCAACACGTAATAGGCGTAGGCTTAACAATATGCTGATGGCAAGGAAAGAAGATAAGAACCGCTGAAAGAAACTATGATTCAATTGATCAGCGTCAGACTAATATCAAGACGACCGGAAGTGACACTTGTCAACACGTAGTTATCAGTCGAGCTAGAGATTTAGAGGGCTTTTACCGTTAAATCATATACACAATACTTATAATATACAAATAGAATACCTGAGATCTCAGTCTTCTGGGGCGTGGAAAACGTTCGAAGCATATGGTTCATCTTCAACTTGTAAATCGCTACACCCCAAATCTAAAGTTGATGAAGACTGAGATCTTAGGTGTTCTATTTTTATATTATAAATATTACATAGTAACCTCAATGGTGATTCCTCATAAATTTTTAAAACATGGATACACAATACTGCCTCACTAAACTCGGCCAAGGGTTGGACTGTTGGGGTCCATCACGACAATACATCTTACAACACACTCTTTGCAACAATTCAGTTGTTGGAAAAGACGCCGGTGGAATTTGGTATTCATGCAGCCAATAATTCCGACCCCAACATGAATAGTCCCTTGCGGTGACACTGGTTCCACAGTCAACAAAATTCTGTTGGTGCCTATTTAGAAGAGATGGATTCAATGCCTGCAGTAGGCCTACTTTAAAAAGTACACAATAGGTGTAGAGATGCATGGTTCTTGCTACATGTCTCAAAACTTATCTAGTGACCCGCATCATCCACTCAGGATATGAGTAGAGGGTTTCATATGTCCTCATTGAGTACAGGTGTGTGTGTCCTTCGGTTTGAGTGTGACTCTCTGATTATCTCGAAAGCTCCTCCATTGAATGGAAGTACAGTGCAAGGTACAGAGTATTGATCAGACGACCCATCGTCTGAATTACACTGTACGACCCATGGTGGAAGAATATAAAACTGCCCTTCTGCGCCCACATTTGAACTGTCACGCTAATGGTATCCGTTATTATTATTATTATTATTATTATTATTAATTTATCGGAATTGTAAAAACCCTACTTCATATATACATACCTGGTTTATAGTTTGTGATACATTATACAAGGTGCCACATACGTAAATTAACCACTGCATATGATTGCAAGGGGAGAAAATCAGATTTGTTGAAACTGAGATGTGAATACGAGACTTTCTGAATATAATCTCCAGCAATACTTGAGACTACTACGGGACCTTCAGTATATAATCTCAAACACTACTTGATATTATATTCTGAAGGTCAAATCCCAGTTTCAACCAATCTGATTTCTGCTCGCAACCATGCGCAGTAGTTAACAAACTTGTCAACATCCTGTATATTCCTGAGCTCCTTAAATGAGTTTCTAAAAATAAAAACAGCCCTTGTCAATTTTTGTCGATATGAGATTTCAAAGCCACACAACAAATGGAGATATTTACTACAACCTGGATAAGTCACATAATCTGTGGAATTGTTATCTTAATCACCTTGTTTATAGTGCAAAGTATGTTGACCGGGGCCGTTAAAACAGTACTCACTAGGTGTGACAACTCTACGTCACTTGTCAGTTGTGTTATTTCATTGGGTGTGCACCTGCATGCGAGTAGGAGGGGTCAGCACTCTTCAACTACCCTAATGTAGACTATAGAAAGTTTTTTACTTATCCTAAAAAATAAGTTTTTTTAGAAAGGCTATTTTTATTTTTAAAAAATCATAAAATGTTTGAGTGAACTGACTAATGATATCTCCACCTATTTTAACACTTGTGCGATAAATAAATACTTTTTAAAAGGTGAACATTTAATTAAATTTAAAATTGTTCAAATGGATGAACGATTGAGATTGGTAAAACTCTGGTTTGTATAGGCCTAGGCTATCCCTTAACTCGACCAGTATCTCTAAAGCAAAATTTCTTACATACATGAAAATCAAACACAGTTTCTAAGGTTTAAGATATGGTACTGAAGCATGGACAATACGAAGAAGAGATGAAAGCCGAATAACAGCAAATGAGATGCGATTTATGCGCCGAACAGCGGGCTATAAAAAGTGGGATCATAAAAGAAATGAGGAAATTATGGAAGAGTTGGATGTAGAAACCATTCTTCACCATATACAAAACTACCAGAACATCTGGAAAGCACATCTTCAACGAATGCCGTCTCATAGAATACCATAACGGCATACTTCGCTACTACCCCAAGGCAAAATATCGCTGGGACGTCCAAAAAAGCGCTGGATTGAAAATTGCTCTTTGAGACCGTAACAGGCCACATGGCCTAATATTTCCATGGATGATGATGATTATTATACATGGGCTTGTTTGGCCGTACGTAAATATTAGTTCCATCAATAAAAATATAAGGATATATATAAAATACATACATGGCTGCAAACATATGCCCATAAAAGAAAATACATAAACAATTTATATTTAAGTCTTCGTAAATAGTTCATACACAATAATACGCATGTGCACTTATACATAAAAGACCATGTATATACACACAAAACAAATCTCTCTTTTTGTACAATATTACAAAAAAAAACTAGATACAGAACAGATAAAAAAAACATACAAACACACACGCACACATCTAAGCTCATACTATCCTCTCCTCCGTAGACGACAAATGCACTAGCCGAAGATACTTGTTATGTAACACAATTGAAGGTTAAGGCGCAAAAATTGGACATCCGAATTTCGAGATAATTTTGGTTTTAAAATTAAGTTTAGGAACATCGAAGTTGAAAACATGTATAAAATTTGCGGACTATCCAGAAATAAAGCTGGAAAATAACAATTTTTAAAGCACTATTTCCTATATAACTGAAGGAAGTGGCTGTCATTTTGGTCATGACGTCAGATTCGATATTCAGTTGTTAGTCCAGGGTGAAAACATGTATTCTTCAATAGAGATGCGAAAATAGAATAAATATTTTATTGTAATAAAAGTGCAATGCTATATTTCCAAAATTACATAGCAAATAATTTGAAATTTAATAAAAATCACATCATCACATAAAGTTTCTTTAGAAAAAATGTTTTAACTGAATCGATTGTCGATAATATTCTATACATCATCGTACGTATTTCTCGAAAATCAACAACGGCAAATTAGTCCCTAAAAAAATATTCCATATATACACGCCACTTATTTATAACATAATCTACGAGATTTGTAATACAATTTATTAGAATACATGTATAATAGCCTAAAAGCTAACCTAACTTATTTCAATTACTCTAACCTGTGGAAGTAATAAAAGGAAGGTATTTAGACAATACTAAATTACAGGTATGTAAATAAATTATACTATATGTATAAGAAACTAAAAGCTAATCTAACCTATTTCAATTACTCTAACCTGGTTTCATCAATTTAATGTTCAAGTATTTGGCAATTTTAGCTGTACACACCGAAATGCACACATCCAAAAAAAAAAAAAAAAGTTCAAACTTTGGATCAAAGAAAGACGAACAAACTGGCGAATGGAGAAGACTTCATAAGAGTGAGCTACATTATCTTTATGGGAATCCAGATGTAATAACAGTTAATTATCATAGCCTGCGATGTGCTGGATATGTGGCATGAATGGTTAATGAAAGAGGGCCACTGAAACTCCTAGTAGGGAAACCAGAGGAAAAGCGCCCACTAGGTAGGCCAAGAATGATGTGGGAGAATAATATTAAGGATGATTTGAGAAAAGATTATATAGGGGATTATTGGTAAACATTAGCACAAAATAAGGATATATGGAGAGCTAGTGTTTGCACGGCCATTAACTTAAGGATTCGATATGGTGTTAGTGAGTCAGCGCATGCAATTATGCAAATTCTAGGAACATTCATCTTGTAACGTTGCAATGACAATAGAAAAGACCAACGTTTGTTAAAGCAATCTCTGAATCGTTCACGCGAAAGAATTAAAAAAAAGTGGTGATAGCATTCTTCAGATAACACTGAGCAATAAAAAATAAACTTTTTTTTTGTCTCAGAAAGAAAAAATATGTGATTCTGATAGTATTTTTTCTCCTGAATTCAAATATGATATCGGTTTTTCTCCATCACGCAAGATTTCCGAGAGATAGAAATTTCTAATTTCAAACACTTTAATATTTTCTACATTCGTAACTACACAATATTCGAACATTCGGACTCACCTAGAAAGTAAGAAATGACGATTTTCTGCTATATTTCGCCTGTGGAGCATCCCTCTTGATGGTCGAACAATAATCGGCCAGCATATTAGGATTCCATTTGCCTTGATATCTCTTTTCCATAGCTGAAATCTCCTGATGAAATTGCTCCCCGTGATCATCGGTCAGTGAGCCAAGATTTTCCGGGAAGAAATCTAGGTGCGCGAGTGCAGGAAGTGTATTTTTAAGGATATATTACAGCCCACATTTTTATAAGATGTTATAAGATCATTGACAATATCATGGTAATTTTCCGCCTTTCGATTTCCCAAAAATCTGTGAGTAAGTTTTTTGAATGCTTGCCAAGCTGTTTTCTCCAGTGGATACAATAGTTCCTCAAACTTCTCATCATACATTAGTGATCGTATTTGTGGACCCACAAATATCCCTTCTTTAATTTTTGCTTCACTAATTTTAGCAAAACTTCTGTTTTAAGTACAATGAAATCAGGAGTATTGCCCATTGGCTTTTACGAAATTCTTCATTAATCCTAGTTTGATGTGCAATGGAGGTAGATACACATTTTTAGGATTACACAATGCGTCATGTTTCACATATTTTTCTGTCCAGGAATGAATGATTCGCGTTTAGACCATTCTTTTCTGACGTAATTTCTTTTCTGGCCCTACTATCCCAAAGACACAAAACAGTAGGCCTACTTTGTGTAACCAAGCTGCAGACCAAGAATAAGTGAAATTAACTTCAAATCACCACAAATATTCTATTCATACTCTGCATATTGAAGCTTTGCCAATATAAATTAGAACGTTTTCATATGTTTCTTTCATACAAGCAGAGTGAGCCACAGGTATTGATGGAAAATTATTTACATTATGCATAAGCACTGCTTTTTAACTAGCTTTGGAGGAATCAATGTACAAGCGCCATTCTGTTGGGTTATGTTCAATACCAAATGTCTCCATAAGAGAAGAAATGTCATTACAAAACACTAAGCCATTTTCTTCAGAAACATAGTCTTTAAATTGAGGATGACTGGTAAGATAAGTACATATCTTTGTATTCTTTTGAAGAAGATTCCATCCTTTTAGCCGGGAACCAAGCATTTCAGACCGGTTTTTGGATAACTTTAAATCTTGTATGAGATCGTTGAGATCTTCTTGAGTCAATAAATGAGGTTCAGATGAACAGCTTTGTTCAAAAGTTGTATCGCCAAAATCTGTTTCTTCTTCTTCTTCCTTACTTCCATCAGAATCTGAGCTCTCTTCATCTAATATCACATGTTCTGGAGGCTTTGGTATGGACAATTCTTCGCAGTGTGGAACTGGTCACATTGCAGATTGCAAGTCAGGGTACACCACTGTATGTTTTGATTTTGACGTAATACCTTTAATGTTTGTTAAGCAGAAATAACAGTCAGAGGGGTGATTTTTGGGTTCCCTCCAAATCATAGGGATAGCAAATGGCATGTGGCGTGTGCCATTCTTCCATGCAGTGAGAAGCTTACTACACGATAAACAACGGATATGTGGGGCCCAGGTCCTTGTTTGGTCGTCCACTTTACACCCAAAATAAAGTTCATAACACTTTTTTACTAATGGAGTATGGTTTCGCCTTTGGGATTTGAGCGTCACTTCACCACATATATAACAAAATTTGTTTAGGATGATTTAAATAAACTCTAGGCATTTTGTAACTAATAACAAATTAAAAGAAATAAATTTTTAAATATGTAATATACAACAATCCAGACACAACGCACTCACGAATTACGTGTTTACTGGTTCGTAACATAGTTGTAATGAATGCATGTTACCCTAGATCATGTTTGTGCATGTCTGTAGCCTACATGTCTCTACATGTCTGAACCTGGACAACAGTAGCAACGGTACCATTCATGTTACCTCACTTGGTTTTATGTTACAATGGACAAATGAACGAAAAAACGTTTATTAAAAATAATTATTTAAATCCATTAATTGAAACTGAAATAAAAAACTGTGGGTGGTGGAGGAATTCCGAATATATATTTAAAAACACGATAAAAAAACTGCACTAGGTACAACTATTGGTACTGATGGGGCAAAAATCATATTGACCAGTGTAATCCAGAAGTTTTATTCATTTTCTTCTTTTCTTAGATACTACTTCTAACAGTATGCTTAGTGTGGACTAAGAGAAGGTTCGCACATTTTGAATCCCGATTTGACAAGATGGAAGCTGATGTAAGTAGTCCTTATTTTATAAGTTATACAAAAATACTAATACATATTTTATAAGTAATCAGATAATACAAAATTAAACAGCCTACTGTTTGCAGATGACCAAATAATAAAGTAATACAAAAATAATAGTCCTAATTTTGTAAGTAATAAAAAATCAAATACCTTATTTGATAGATAATACAAAAATAATAATCATTTTTTATAAGTAATACAAAAATAATAGTTATTTTACGAGTAGGGCCTAATACAAACATAACAGTAATGCTCTACAAAAAAATTGAATTCTAGAGCAGTTAGTGCATCTCCTTGCTTTAACCCATTGTGATTTCCAAATGTATATTATGCCTTGCATTATGGATGTGGGGATTCCTTGTAGAAGACACACCATTTTCGTGTCCCTCACGGAGGAACCGTGAAAACGAAGTGAATTACACACCAGGTGGAACCCAAGGTCGGATTTTGCTGGTTTACGGAACGTGTCATTCTTTTGTTAATCCTTAAATTAGAGAAACTCTATTTATTTAAATATGTCGACTATAATGAAAATAACCTTAAGCTTATTGCATATTGTTGTACATGTTTAAATATTTTCTACTGATTCATTGTTCGTTACTGTATTAAATCAATGTGTTTTATTGGAGCCAATTTAAATTGTATTGGTAAAGCAATAAGAAGCTAGAGGCCGTTCCATCAAGGTTGAATGAAGCATGGCCTCAGATGCGCAGAAGACCAGTTCCATCCTCCTCACTGCGGGTAGTGTACGGTACAGGCATATCACATTCAATTCCGAAATAGTGTACTGTCAGTCTAAAAGATATTAGTTTTCGTCACCTTACTTCTAGAACCTATAGGTCTAATTTATCTTTCAAGAGAGCATAACAACTTTTTTGACATTGTTTATTATCTTGTAATTATCTTAATAAATAAGAGCAAGAGGACATGGAGTGGATGAAAATCTGTATAAAAATAAAATGTCTAATTTTTTAATTTAAACATTTAATATATGACATTAAAAACATAGTTACAAAATTATACAAGTAATGTTAAAAATGTTTAACGCTTTTTTGAAAATTTTGTTAAATTAGACTTGCGCGGTTTTAGAAATAAAGTGATGTTATATTGCGGTGTTAAGTGAGATTTCTCGTATCTACAAAATCATTGCACCGTTCAATCCTTATTCCTTCTTTATAAACCAGCACACACATCGTTTCCTTATCACACCACTTCTTTGGATTGTGTGATGCACATAAATTAGGCACACGATCCCTTTAGCACATTGTCTTCATCATACTACCTGTTTGTTTCAAAATCTTTTATTGTTTCTCTTGCTAGAACATGGAATTCTCTTCTACCTATATCAGAGACTGAGAAACTATAACTTATTGCAGAAAGAAGACTTAATTTTCTCTATTAACTAACTGGCAAAAACATCCCACTAATAGTATTTTTTAACAATAATTTCTTATTCGTTTATTTAATAAAAATAGTATTATAATTTATCAGTATTTCAAACCTAATATGTTATTATTTACTCTGTATTTTTTTTCATGTATAATAGGTCGGAGCTGTTCTTGTGTATATATTTTTATTAGGTTTAATTTTAATCATCTTTAACTTTATTGCATTATTGTATGTATGTACCCCTTACGTCCCGCGCTGGTACATGGCTGCTGTCTATTGGGAGTTTAACCAAGCTAATTTAGATATACTTAGTTACCCACACATGTAAACTAGTGATACCTGGTTAGCAATCCCCTCAATGGAACATTTAATAGGCAACTAAGATATTACTGGACGGATGAAGGGCGGATAAATGTTGCACAGAAGCCTTTTATTCAGAATTGAGGTTCTTTTGAACTGAAAATGTTAATAAATAAATAAATACAATCCATATCTGAACACAAGCAAACTTTATTATTGTCAAATGAACCATGGATAATAACATACTCGTAAATTTTGGAAACAATTGGAAAGTAGTTTTGTGAGCAAATTGACAATACTTTTAACAAAATGTATGTTTTATTTTATATTTTAAATAAGCATAACGAAATGTGTCTAAAAAGTTAACCAGAGTGTCATTATGTCGGGAAGACCTGTTTAATTAGTGACATAATTTTCGTGCACATAACTTAAGAATAAGCTGAAATAAATTATTTTTGTATGCCATATTTTTAAACCAAATTGCAAGGAAGTTAGTACTGGGTTACCCTTTGTGAATTTCACGTGGTACATAGTTATTATAATTATTTTCTACTCAGGGTTATATTTTCATTACGACTAGTAACCATGATTTTGCAGATACGGACAAAGCCTGCTGATAGGGATCGTTTCCCCAAGACCCTACGTTTAACTGCGCGAGCTTTGTAGGTCATGCTTCTTCCTTAGTGGAACGGCCTCTAGCACACCTATAATTCCCTAGTAAAGCTGCAAACATAGAATGAAAATGCTATGATTGCAGTGAAAGACCAGCCCTCTAGCAGAATAACTCTGGATGTATATAGATACACAGCGACAAAACAAACATGGTAGGTGCTAGAGTAATCTTTTAAATTTAGAATTTGTGGTAAACCCCACTTTTAACGGTCAGATTTCACTGACTTTTTTTAGAATATTTTTCCATTTTATTTCAGTACTATATACTGAGCAAGGTTGCCAAAAATCTAAAATTACGACAACGAACGAAAACAATTTGTAAATTTTAATTTCAGGTAAACTCCTACCCCTTATGGTCAGATTTTGCTGGTTAACAAGTCCAACCACATTTCTTTTAAATTTATTTCTATATACAGAGTATGGTGCGGGGAAAGAAATTCGGAAACTAGAATTCAAATTATATATATATATATATATATACACACACACACACACAGAGTTTTTCATTTATAACCTAACGAGCACACGGCGTTTCGCCTCTCCCAAGCTCTTGCTAGATTCCCCCATTACCGGCTGCCTTTGAGCGCGCGCATCTGCTAGCAGCGGCACTCGGCAGTACTGTATCGTCCAGCTATATGAACAACGCATTGTTGGGTTTAAAAGTGATTTTCATCGTGAATCACCAAACCATGTTCGCACAGAGTATATTCAAAAGTTCCCTGGTGAAGTGCCTCCTTCCAGATATATAATTCACGAGATAGTGAAAAAAATTCGTAGTCGCTGGTTCTGTGTTGAATAAAAAACGAAAGCGTAAACGTACCGAGGAAACGTTATACGAACTAGGTGCAAGTTTTAAACGTACACCAAGAAAATCCACACCAAAATCAGCACAACAGGTGGGAATTTCAGAGTCTTCTGCATATAGAGCATATAGAGCAACTAAATTAAGCAAACCCCAACCACGAAAAGGCAAAACGCCGTGTGCCCGTTAAGTTATAAATGAAGAACCCATATATATATATATATATATATATGTATATATATACATACATATATACATACATCTATACACACACTCACAGAAAGGAAAAACCTTCAAAGTCACATATTTCTCATTCTGAGTAAATCTGAAACAAAAGTTAAAAACGAAAAAATTAAAAGTATTGCAAAGTCTATATTTTGAAGCTAATTTTACGTGGACTATGAATATTTCCAGGTATTGACATTTAAAAGGGGCTCGCCGTAGTGTAGTAGTTAAGGCACTGAGCTACAAGCTGGAAGGTCTGGGGTTCGAGCCATAGTGGGGTCAAGATTTTTAAACTGACCCAATCCCTTTGGCGGCACTATGGCCCTGGGGTCGACTCAGACTCTAAATGAAATGAGTATCAGACGCTTGTTCTGGGACAAAGGCGGCCGTCACGCAGAGATGACAACCCGGCAGGCATCAAGTGTCGATTGTCTACAAAAAGTGCGGGCCTTAACATCCTGCTACCCCAAGGGCTTCCTGAGGCCTGTAGTGGGATCACTTTACTTTATTGGCATTTAAAATATTAGTACTCTATGCCAGGAATTATAATATACCCACAATTCAATTTTTGTGAAAAGTGGACTTTTATTGTTTTTCCTTTGTAGCCTTCACACATACATATATAAGTTTGTGATGTTAATTTTTGGAGACCACTACATAGAAACGGTGTGTTTCAAAAACATTTTCATAAGAACATCCTTAATTACTTCATTTCTTCGGAATCTGCCAAAAATAAAGCGACAAAAATGCAAATTGGTCAAAACATAATAGTAAATTCTAAAATAAGTCAGTACCAGAAATCGATTAAAATTAAATTTCCACAGCGCTCGGGTGGATTTGAACCGAGTCTCCACAAATAAAGAAATAAACAATTTATTTATCTGTTTCAGATGGTCGCAAAACAGGCTGAAACGGTGAAAAAAATAATTGAGAATGCAATTAATATAATTCAGCAAACAGGAATGAATGTAAGTACCACATCACTCTTTATATTTTAGTTAAATTTCCGAGCGAGAACCACAGCAGCTTTCTGTAAAGACTCTGGCCTAAAATATCTATTTCATAAATATTGTTACAATATGCCGCCAGTTCATCTTTACCGTAATAAAACAACACAGATGACCGTGTAGAACTCCACAATGGCATTATTTAACCCTTAAATTGGCGATTCAATATTTTCTGATGCCACTTATTTAAATGTTCCGGACAAAATCATGTAAAAAACGTGTAAGTTATTATCATACATCATTGCGTAATGTGACATAAATTTAAGTAATTTCTAGTAGTTTGTCTTTCTGTTGTTCTATAAACAATGTTAAATAAATGAAATCAATGTATCTTATATTGGGATCATGTCGGAATCAATTGCCAGAGGCAAACTTTGAATCCTTGACGCGAAAAGCTCAACAAACATTACTCATTTCCCCCCCCCCCAAATTTCCGTTTGTCATTTCGACATATCTAGTGTTCTCTCCTGACATGGCTTACTTGTAATCCACTTCTGAGGTTGGGGCGCCACGAAGGCGGGGTACGACTGCCCCTATAATATGAGAGTTGATGATGGTGGTAAAGATGCGCCAGGAGAGACCTTAAACTAAATTTAAGCTAATTAGGCGAATATGATATTGATGATAATAATGGCCAAATGGTGTTCGGGGACAGTTTGGGCCTTAAAGTTTACTGACATTTATCTTACAGATGAGCAAAAACCCCGAAAAAACCTCACCCAGGAAACTTGTCTCGACGGGGATCGAACCCTGGCCCGCTGCGTGACAAGGCAGCATGCTACATCGAGAACACAGCGGTGGACCACTTACGCGTGTTTTATCAACAATGTCATACACTAAAATATAATATGAAACTATAATATAATAATCGGTTTAGCCGTCACAAATTTTGATTTTTCGCAATGAAACTCAGTACATACGATTAAAATAAAACAGGGAGTTATTCTCCAAAATCAACGAAATCTGACCATTACAAGTGGCGGTGTTTACCTAACTAACTCCTTGGCACTATCGAACCCCTAAATTCATGTCCACGGTAACATAAACTCTCCACACTTCCCTATCCTGGCTAATATTTTCAAATCATCCTCTGTATAATATATTCCCCTAAAATCATAGCCAAATTTATTTCCCCGACCTCTTCCTTGGTCTACCAACTGGGTGTTTTCCCTCTGGTTTACCTACAACAAGCCTCCATGCCCGTCTTTCAAATCCCCATTCGTCTCACATGTACTTCCCAACGCAGTATACGAGATTTAAGTGTTCTTATTATAATGTGTGGTTTCCATTACGGAAAAGTTTTGGCTAACACCTTGATATATTTGGGGACCACCCTGGGGATTCGCGAACTACAGATTTGGAAACGATGATCTGGTGAAGCAATTCCTGCAGTTCAATAAGTTGGCATACAAATTGGGTTTCGAAAATTTAAGGGTTAATTTTGGACTACAAATACCACATGTTGTGCTAATGATATTTATAGTATCGGCGGAATTGTACCCCATTTCTTAAATTGGGGCGTCTGGAAGATGAAGTTACGCTACCCCGATGATGAAGCGGCAGGAGACTCCTTAAACCTAATCTTAGTCTAAATCCAGACCATGGGCGACCAACGAAAAATCCCCTGTGGTCTTAACAGTAATCGAACCGGGTACCACAAGAAGTGTAGTCAGATCTTGTGACTGATAGCCCACGAGGCTGTCTTAAGGGGTTAAAATAATAATAGACTTCTTTTTTGTGTTTTAGCTCCATGAAGAGAGTTCTGCGGAAGTGGCTCGGAAATTAATGCCCATATTAATTAAGAACCATGACAATGACAACGTAAGTATAGCATCCACATCTCCTTCAACCTTTCTCTTTACACGTACTTTTACGTCTCGCGTCTTGTACGGGAGGCTCTTCAACGCATACATATATTTTTTTTCACCTGGATGATATACCAGCTCAATGCCGGGACCACATCCGAGACAACATTCATATTTAAGATATTCACTTATACATTCTTATTAAACCAGGCGGGTATGATTGTGTGATATCATAGCCAAAATGGTCTTAGAGTACTATTGGGGCGTTAACGTTCTCCGACATTTTTTTACAGTTGAGAAAAAACTCAAAACTTATTCGACCTGGGATCGAACCCGGGCCACTGCATGCGAGACAAGGACATTACCTTGAGATCACAGCGGTGAACAAGCACAACAACTAACTAACTCACTGTCGCTATCGAAACTAAACAAATCATGGCGGTATGCTACATTGTACAACTTGAGTCAGGGAACCTAGGGTCTGAGATAACACCTTATGGAGATATGGGTTAAACGTTTCTTTCACATTACTGTCTAGCCTTTTTGATTTCCATTATTTATCAGTAAATTGCAAGAATCACCATTAGCAGAATTAAAGCACCATTTTGTATCTTACAGCAGTTGCTCAAACTAACGGCCACAATACTCAACGCAAGCATGACATCAGCGTGCAAGTTTCTCCCGCACAGTAGTGTGTTTCGAATCACATCACAAGCAGCTACAATCCTGGCAACTAATACCATATCCGTTTCCACTGGAGTAGTCTCAAACACAAGTGACTTTAGATATCCCCACAGGGATGTCAGGCTAAATTCTACATAATTACTTCCAAATCATCAGGCTCTCCCTGAATGATGTACATGTAAACGTGTATGCACGTTGGTTGTAAATCAGTTGGAAAACAATAATGCAAGGCAAATTTACTTCCATATCTGGTTAGGCTTGCTTCTCTCATCTTATCTTCCCCACATCAAATTGTTCAGTGGGACATCCCTAATGCCCTCTTTAATTTTTGAGCGATCTGACAGAATCACCATGTATCAGATTCTCGATTTACAATCTTTAAACTTTGATCCACGAAACGTTTTCTAAACATTTTTCTTTCCCATGTCACCAGATACGATTCCATTGTTTTGGTTAACGTCATGCTTTCAATTCCATATAACACTATTGAACAGTTGAAACGAAATGAGAAAAAATTTGAATAAATGCCTAAATTCAAAAATCTAGAATAAGCAATTACAAACAGAATGAGGTGCAGGAAGAAATTAAACGAAGTTTAATTTTTGTTTTAAAATGAAGCTTAGGACCACTAAACATGAAAACATAAAAAATTGCGCGCCATCCAGAAACAAAGCACTAAAATAACATTTTATAAGCACTACAAAATACACATTTCACTAGTTTACTGTACGAGACATCCCCTTTTCGATAGAAATTAATATTAAAATGAAGCTTAGGGTCACCAAAGATTAAATTACAAGAAAATCTGCGGACCATCACTAAATAAACTAGGTTAGAGGAATAGTTGCTTATACGTAATTATGTTAGTTTAGCTTTTAGTTTCTTAACATACAGTATAATTTATTTACATACTTGTAATTTAATATTGACTAAATGTCATTCTATTAACTACTTTCACAGGTTACAGTAATTTAATTAAGTTAGGTTAGCTTTTAGGTTAATATACATGTATTCTAATAAATTATATTACTCATTTCGAAGATTATGTTATAAATAAGTAGCATATATTTATTAAATATTTTGTAAGGGCAAATTTGCCGTTGTTCATTTTCGAGAAATATGTTCGATGACGTATCGATTACTATCGACAATCGATTAAGTTAAACCATTTTTTCTTAAGAAATCCTATGTGATGATGTGATTTTTATTAAGTTTCAAACTCTTTGCTGAGTAATTTTGGAAATACAGCAGTGCACTTTCATTACAATAAAATATCTATTCTATTTTCGCATCTCTATTGAACAAAACATGTTTTCACCCTGGACTAACGTGTGAATATCAAATCTGACGTCACGACCACAATGGTAGCCACTTGCTTCAGGTAATATAGGGAATAGTGTTTTATAAATTGTTATTCTACAGCTTTGTTTCTGGATGGTCCGCAATTTTTTTCATGTTTTCATCTTCGAGGTTCCTAAGCTTCATTTTAAAACCAAAATTATCTCGAAATTCGGATGTCCACTTTTGCGCTATACCAGAACAAATAAGTATCTTTGACCAGGATAAGCAGGTAGTTCAAGAATGAGGTGGGAGAAAAGCATTAACCACGATTTAACGGACACAGGAATATACAGGAATGTTGGAAAATATTAGCTCAGGATAGGAATGTCCGCGCGGTTATCAACCACCGGTTTTATTAGTGTCAGTGATTTGGTGGGACGCCGTAGCGTAGTGGTTAAGGCACTGAGCTACAAGCCGGAGGGTCGAGGGTTTAAGTCCCGTTGGGGCCAGGATTTTTAAACTGACCCAAACCCTCTGGCGGCACTAGGGCTCTGGGGTCGACTCAGCCTCTAACGAAAATGAGTACGAGACGCTTGTTCTGGGGGTAAAGGCGGCCGTCACGCAGGGCTGACAACCCGGCTGACGTAAAGTGCCGATTGTCTAGAAAAGTGGGAGTCTTAACCTCCTACTACCCCAAGGGCTCCGGGCCTGTTGTGGGATCACTTTACTTTTTTACAGTGATTTATTTAGTTACTTAGGATGTGAGGTCAGCTACCAGCTGTTACGTCAAGATTATTCTAGGGATGTTGCACAATAAAATTGTTTGATTTCATAGTCTAATGTAGTTTTATTTTACACCCCGGGTTCAAGTTGATCCCTTCTTTGTTGCAGTCTGAAATGGAAATTCACAACTCCAGTTCAGGAACAAGTGGTTACCCGAGCAGTTCGACGGGAAGCTGGACCAATGAAAGCAGTAGTGCTATTCTGTCCAGTTTCGAGGAACATGATCCGTAAGTATCTGCTTATAGGCCTATCCCTTCGAGCTAAATTCCGATTGTAAGGTACACAAACCAGATATGTGACTGCGATTTTATTTAGAATAATAGTTTTACCTTTAAGGGAGTAAGAAAAATGTAGTTCGCTAACACCCGAAAAATAGAAAATAAAAATTTTCTAGCACATGTCTATTAGGGTGTCCCAAAAAATCTAAGCCTTGTATTTTTAACGCATATCCTCTTAATTTATTAGTATGATGTTAATACACAATTGAAAGTATAATTTGGTGTACGGTAGGCCCACGGCAATCCGTGCCGACTAGTTTCGAAACATGTCAGTACTTGCTAACTAAGGCGAACGAAATTTGAACAATAACAATTATTTTTATTGTAAAATAGTAAATAGTTATACATTTTGGGATATTGATTTTTTTACTAAATAAACCTTTAGTTCTAGAATTCCTCTATATTAACCCAGACATATGTTCATTTCTTATGTGTGGAATCAGTAGCGTGCGGTGTTCAGAGCAATTACTCCAGCTGTATGACGAAATATGACTTGTAGTATTAAATAAGAATAAAATATATAAAACTTATTATATAAATGTATAAAAAACTTACTGTCTTGTATTTTGTTTTTGTTAGATCCGTAAATCTGGAGTTGGCCTACCTTGTTGTATAAGGTCATTTATCTCGTTGAAAGGTCCGCACAGAAATGATATAGTATGAAAATTATAAATTATAGTCACTTACATTCATGTTTACTAAATTGACAAATCACATTTATCAGTAACACTTTTAAACGTATTAAAAACGCATTTGAACGAACTCACAGCCGATATTAAATTCAACTCTTGCTTTCCACAAATTATATATATATATATATATATATATATATATATATGGTATGATAAGAAAATTAAATGCCTGGACGGGATTCGAACCCGGAACTCTGAGTCAGTACCTCAGTGTGTTATCCATTACACCACCTGGCGAATCCAATTCAAACACTTATTTTTCTTATATATGTATTGTATTCTCCATTATTACTAAATGTCGCGAGAACTCTGTCTTCACTGCCATCTAGTAGCTGACTGTAACAAGTAAGCAAATTAAAGAGAATTTTTTTTTTTTTACTTTATAGCAGTGACGCTTTATCGACGTTATAATTAAATGTTTAACTTTGAGCGATGCAAGCTTAATATGGTATGATAAGAAAAATAAATGCCTAGACGGGATTCGAACCCGGAACTCTGAATCTGTACCTCAGCGTGTTATCCACTACACCACCCGGTGAATCCAATTCAAACACTTTTTCACATATATGTATTGTATTCTCCATTATGAAGACCGAGTTCTCGCGACATCTAGTAATAATGGAGAATACAATACATATATAAGAAAAATAAGTGTTTGAATTGGATTCGCCAGGAGGTGTAATGGATAACACGCTGAGGTACAGACTCAGAGTTCCGGGTTCGAATCCCGTCCAGGCATTTATTTTTCTTATCATACCATATTAAGCATGCATTGCTCAATGTTAACATTTAATTATAACATATACATATACATCCATCCATCCATAGTAATTCTGCCCGAAGGCAGATCCTTCACTGCAATCATACTTTACTAGGGAATTATGTAGGTGTGGTAGCTTCCCGTTGCTTTCCACACCTGTGAAGGATGATGATGATGATGATAATGTTAAGGGTGTTGATGACGATGATGATGATGGCCATATGATTTCGGGGACCGTTTGGGCCTTAAAATTTTCCTGACATTTGTCTTACAGGTGAGGAAAAACCCCGATAAAAACCTCACCCAGAAAAACTGCCCCGACCGGGGATCGAACCCGGGCCCGCTGCGTGATAAGGCAGCATATACATATACATATATGATACAGATATATAATATAAATAAAGTTTCTTAACTTAACAAGTTGCTATAATAACAAAACATACCGCATAATTTTGTTTATTTATTTTTGTATTTTGTAAAAATATAACTAACATAAAATAAATATTATAAATTAAAAAATGTTATTGATAAAAATTTTATTATTGAGGAATTGTCGCTTTCCAAATCAGACAATCATGAATGTTTTATGAATCGATAAGCCGAAAGGTCATTCGACCTTATGTATACTTCGAGTTGTGACGTTTTTGTGTTCAGCTAGCTGGTGTTAAATAAAAAAAATCAATGTAATAAGACACAAACTTCGTCTAGCGGCTTATCGCTTGACTTAGCAGGTAGATTCATTTCGCTAATTCATCCGCAGCGAAATAACTGCTGTTGGTGGGGGTAACATAGAACAAACACTCTATCTGTTCCTATATGGAGATAATATGAATACGCAGAATACGGCGGAATTTTTGAATTTGTATGTTCTCGCGTAATTGATTTGAATGAAATTTGGCAAATAGGTTATTTTATTTTAATCCGAAATTATTAATATACTAGTAGTAGTAGGACTTTATTAGACAAAAAGTAAGATATTTACAATATTATTTACAAATATGGGTCGCACGGGCAGTAAGCCGTACGTGCTGGTGACAGTCCGTTACAATAAATTAATAATTGGTACTAGTGTAAAGAAAAATAAACAAAAACAGCAATAACATTACAATTACATAAAGAAAACACAATAAAAATATTACAATTAAATAATAACACAATAGCATTATACACTAAAAACATTAACATTACAATACTAATTACCCTAGCAGTGCTGGGGTTGAACGCACGCCACTGTTTCGGTTGTCATGATCCAATCGTAATAATATTTGTTATTTGACTTATTAAGGTCAAACAGAAAAAAATAGAGGATATGTGTATTTGATTTTGCGAATAAAAAAAACCCTTTATGTCTTGGGACACCCTAATGTCTACATAAGTTATATGGGAAGATCTTAAAATATATAATTGCAGTTTAAATATATTAAATAAAAAAGCATTTAAGTATTTAATCGTAGGCATGCGCACATATGGATTTCAATTGATTCAAAATGACTGCTTCTCCTATACAATTTTTTAAAGCATCAAAAGGGAAACATTTGAAAAGCTGAGAGTAACAAATTAGATTAAATATTTTCAAACAGTTTAGTGAAAAATGTCCCACATTATCCATTGAGGATGTGAAAATAACACAGAAATCAACATGTGAGTGAGCACAATTTCTGCTCATTATAAATTGTAAATAAAGGATATCTATCAACATCATGGAATAAACGTAAACATCTGATTAGGTAGGTTCATATATACATTTTGTCATAAATAAATAAGAAATGGAACAAGTTCCTAGTTATTGATACCGTGTTATTCAGTCTTATTTCCCATAAAATACTATGTTGCCTAAAACAATATTTCTATTGATGACGTTCCGTACACAATTCAGTCATATGGCGGGTAAAGTAGCGCCACAGTTAGCCAATAGCCGGTTAGCCAATAGCCGGTGTCGACGAACGAAGTAATAACGTATGCATGTTTGTTTACAGTACAACTCGAACTCAGCTCGGAATAAGTACAGGCTGTGATTGCCTTCTATGCCCTCTTCAAAATTACAGGATGTATAGCAAACGATAAGATTTCGGAATACACGTGCCATGCTATTCTTCTCATCGATGGTAACTAACTCACTGGCACTATCGAACCATAAGTTCATGGCCGAATTCTCAGCTAATGTTTTCCAATCATTCCCTGTACAATTTTCTTCCTTCAATTATGGTTAATGTTATTTTCCCACCAAGAGACTACCTATGGGACTTCCTCTGGTTATCCATAACTCCCTTTAATTTCCCATTCGTGCCATATGTCCTGTCAATTGAAGGACTTTAATAATATGATAATGTAAAAAGAATAACAGATTCCTAAAAATACTGTAAAGAGTGCCACCTGATAGAAAAAGAAGAGTACGTCCAAAAATAACGTGCATTGATTGTGCATGAGGAGAAAATGGAACAATGGAAATTGAAATTACAGAGTTGTGGAGGTGAAAGACAGTAGATTCATTGGGCGCAGGTTGATGTAAAGCACTGATATACCTGCTAAATAATAATAATAATAATAATAATAATAATAATAATAATAAACTTAATTAGGAATATTCCACAATACAGTGTTTCTCCTTCAACCCAAAGTGATTTGTCGTCATATGTTCCCGTCTAGAGCATTTTCTTCCTCAGATCTCTAGCTTCCATACTTCTCTCACTCCATCCATCCAACATTTCTAAGTCTGACTCTTCCACATTTTTCATCAGCTTTCCAATTCTTTGGCATTCTCTCTTTTTCCATCCTATGAGGTTTCCATACTATTTCAAACAGTTTTCCTCTATTTTTTCTATTATGTTTATTTTTTCAACTTGCATAATTTCCCTTATTGTGCTGTTTCTGGCCTTACCCCTTCTTGAAATTCTTGTCGATCGCCTCCAAGAATCCATATTTTTTAATAATAATAATAATAATAATAATAATAATAATAATAATAATAATAATAATCCATCCATAGTAATTCTGCCCGAAGGCAGGTCCTTCACTCCAATCATAGCATTTTCATGCTATGCTTGCAACTTTACTAGGGAATTGTAGGTGTGGTAGCTTCCCGTTACATTCCACACCATTGAAGGGTGATGATAATGAGAAGGACGATGATGATAATGATGGCCATATGATTTCGGGGATCGTTTGGGCCTTGAAGTTTCCCTGACATTTGTCTGACAGGTGAGGAAAAACCCCGATAAAAACCTCACCCAGAAAAAGTGCCCCGACCGAGGATCGAACCCGGTCCCGCTGCGTGACAAGGCAGCACGCTACCTCGAGACCACAGCGGTGGACATTAATAATAATAATAATAATAATAATAATAATAATAATAATCTCCCAAACACAAGTTCACTACTTATACACAGATTTATATCAAGGTCATTTATTCATTATTATTCTTGATCCTAAATTTAGGAATGTATCCTATAAGATATTTATATTGGTCTAATTTATTTAATATTTATTAATAATACTGTAGAATGCAAGTGAAAAGATGTTACATAAATTTGTGTTAAAATACACAATATACAACAATAAGTTTCAGTTACACATGATTTGTTTTCACTGTTGTCCGACACATTTATATAACTGGCACGAGCAATTAGTGGTTTAACAATAATTGTTTTACTTTAATAATACTCTTTATAAAGACGACGTTTATTTATTTATTTATTTAAATGCAGTGGAATTTCTCATTAGCCAACAATGTCTGGGGAATAACAATAACAATAAAGATTATAAAAGGTTTATCTCCATTTCCCTGGCTTCCCAGGATCTGACCACGAAATTGTTAGTTGTTAGGGATAGGCACGTTCGGATGTGATCAGCATCCATGTGATCCATAAAGACGACGTTAAATTAAATCAAAAGAAATGGGTGAATAAGGTTAATGGAAATAACTCGTTAGGAGAAACCCTGAGAAAATCGTGTTCTAATTTCTATTCTTTAAAAATGAACCCGCGTAGTTCGCAAACTCGGAACCAGAGGTGGATTAGGAATCTCTAACTACTCATTATATGAAACAATCATAATTTTATTAAATAACTAGCTAATACCCGGCGTGCGCTGCTACTCCTAAATAAATGTTAATGTATTTTTACCACCAGCCTTGAGCTGCTATGCTTGCCCGGGAATCAGCTTATCCCGATCTTTTTGGCATCAATGAAAGACAAAAATGGTTATTGAGAGTTATCCGTAAAAGATAAACATATGCTGTCGCGGACTTTCTTGTAGTTTTTTTTTCAGATATTCAATTATGTGTACGTTAATTTGGTGTATTTGTTATGGTTTAAGCAGCGTAAGCCATTTATGAGTCAAAATAGGGACTTTATTTCACGTTTTTCACTACAAAGAGTGATTTTTAGGGGTGAAGGGATTGAGTATTACAACTCTCTTACAGCCTATGTTCATCCCGGGAATCTCCTGAGCATTTTGCAAAAAGTCCCATCACAATCGGATAAAGAACGAACGAACGAACAAATAAATACATATTAATTTTTATATAGTTAGTTAGTAAAAAGCATAAAACACCGAAGCGTTACCAATAATTTTATTAAAATAATTTATTGTACCTGGCGGGTCGATGGATTTTTAAGATGGAAAAATCCTAGGGACAAGTCCTTCGGATGAGACCTTAAAGCCGTGGTTCCGAGTCTGAAGATTTTCGGGTTCGTAAAAGAACCTCAAGCCTAAATTAGTGCCTCTGATCAAAATTAACATACCTTCGCCATCCAAATAATAGCTTACTGAGGTGATATGCTGATCACATGTTACTCACTGACATCTGTAGGGAAATAAACGTAAATAAATTCCCGCCAGGAGAGCACCATGAGGGACGTGCAAGATTATTTATATATATATATATATATATATATATATATATATATAATTAATTAATTAAAATATATTTTTGAACTATTTTAACGACTCACTAAATTAATATATTTTTATGTACTTGTTTCAGGTCGAATAGGACGTGATGTTCCTCGATGGATTCCCTTAAAATGATATTATTTTTTTACGATAACGTTTGACCCTAATGATTAAAAGTAAAAGTTTATGTTAAGAGATTTTAAGGGTCAAACTTAGTCCTAGTTTTTAATTTAATGAATCATGTAAAAAATTGAAAGTAAAAAATAACTATGGTTGTTGTTGAATTGTATAAAATCCCAGTCAATATGTTAACAAATTAGAACATACATTAAATTACTTTGATCGTAGATGTTTTCACCAAAAGAATTAGTGTTCAGAAAATAAAAAGAAATATAATTTCAATTTATGTTGTAATCCTATAGGCTATACTTTATATATATAATACTTTCAAAATTCATATCTTACCACAGTTAAAGTTATTTTGTAATAAGTCAAAAAAATATAATTGGTAACTGAGTTAAGTCGATCTTAACAATTAATTAAAATTGTGAAGGGCTTTTCGAATTCGGGAACCAATTTTATTTTTAACTTAGGGTATCTTTATATATAAATAATCATTCTGTACGTGTGTTTGTTACTGAACTACTCCTAAACGAATTGATCGATTTTGATTAATTTTGTGTCTATGGTGTGTATGATTTGGTTCCTCCATGATTTAGATTCACAATTGGATCCTCTATTACTTATTTACTTACTACTCACTGGCACTATCGAACCCATAGGTTCATGGCCGCGCGGACATAAGCTCTCCATACATCTCTATTCTGAGCTAATGATTTCCAATCATTCCCTGTATAATCTACTTCCCTCAAATCATAGTTAATGTTATTCTCCCACCTCATTCTTGGTCTATCAACCCGGCGTTTTCCCTCTGGCTCTCCTACAAGAAGCTTCCATGCAAGTCTTTCATTCTCCATACGTGCAACATGTCCTGCCCATCGCAGTCTACGAGACTTAACCGTTCTCATTATATTTGGCTTCCTATAAAGACCACGTAGTTCATTGTTATGTAGTCTTCTCCATTCACTTGTCTGTTCATCTCTCTTTGGTCTAAAATTTTTCCTAAGTACTTTATTCTCAAATACTTGTAATCTCCTTTCCTCTCTTAAAGTAAGAGTCCATGTTTCGCACCCATATAAATATAAACTGGTAGAATAATAGTTTTATATATTTTCAGTTTGACGTTTTTTGAAAGGAGTTGGGACATCAAGAGTCTCTGCAATGCATAATAGCACGCCTAGGTTTAATTTCTCTGTGCATCTCATTCTTATTTGTGATTATTGTTCCCAGGTATTTGAATTCAGCCACTTCCTCAAAATTTCCCTCATTTGTCATTCGCTGTCCATTTCCGTAATATATTGCATTTCTAAGTGTGACCATATATTTGGTTTTATTGATATTTACTTCCAGTCCTATTTTCTTAGTGTTACTCAATAGTGTGTATGTGTTGTCCTTTAGTATCTCCTCGCTATCGGCCAATAGTACTACATAATCAGCATAAACTAACAGCTTATTAATACCATTGAGTTAGGAACTTAGCATATCCTATTAAAATAAACCGAGGTGGGTATTGTATTATAAAAAATGAGCGGAATTTTACAATTAGAAGTGGAGGTTTACTTGAAACCCGAAATTAAAAAACTGCCTAAACGACCGGACCGATTTTTTTTTTTTTGAGTAGGTCCCCTGGATGGTTTAGATTCACAAATGGACTCAATGGGTGGCGCTGCGATTGGGTTATAGGAATTTTTTTTGTCATCTGTAGTCACCTTCATTATCGACATATTCCGCGTGACAACAATGTGACGTCATCATGCACGCTTAACTGGTTGCTGTGAGGAGTTTTCTTGTAAACCTGTTTAATAGTCATAATTAAAGTGAATTTTATGGTAAAATAAGTAACTTATATTTTCTTCGTCTGGCCACGACACGAGAATTGAACGTCCGGGCAGGTCATCTGCCGGGTCCGCTAGTTTTACATTTTGTTTTATTATTTCAGGATTTTTTCTGTTATTTACACAGGTATCCTCAACCAAAACATACATTTTTTTTTTCCACACTTCCCGGTCTTGTGTGTCTGCTTCTGTCACATTTCTCTTCTTCATCCATCCATAGTAATTCTGCCCGAGGGCATGTCTTTCACTGCAATCATAGCATTTTCATGCAATGCTTGCATCTTTACTAGGGAATTTTAGGTGTGGTAGCTTCCCGTTGCTTTCCCCACCGGTGAAGGATGACGATGATGATGATGGCCATATGATTTCGGGGACTGTTTGGGCCTTAAAGTTTTCCTGACATTTATCTTACAGGCGAGGAAAAACCCCGATAAAAACCTCACCCAGGAAAAACTGCCCCGACCGGGGATCGAACGCGAGCCCGCTGCGTGACAAGGCAGCACGCTACCTTGAGACCACAGCGGTGGACTCTCTTCTTCATGTTGACTTGAATTCCCTTTATCCGCGTTGGCTTTGGACTACCACGTTTCCCTTTTCCTGGAGGTATCCCTTTCAGTACATATTTGTTTGTTTCCGTTTCCTTCTTCTCATGGTATGTCCATATCATCTTAGTTGGATTTCTTCAATCTCTTGTACAAATAATTTTCTACATTCATTATTTGTCCTGTTGTATTATTTCTTACATTATCCAATTTTGATATTCTTGCCGATCTTCTTAAAAAATCCATTTTATGACTAATAATTTATTTCTGGTTTTGCTAGTTTTAAATCCGATTGAGGGTCTTTCCACTTTTCAGCGGTTGCCCTTTTACCAGCCGGCTGCTGGCCCTTCACATCCACATGTGTCAATCACAGAGGTAGATGATCAACAGCCAGTGTAGGGGTGACATGTGGTTAGCATGTCGAGTCCCCAGCCGTTATAGCTGGTCCCTCAACCTGGAGCCGCTACTTATTGTAGCTACCCAATTGCCTCGCGATGCTGGGTGGGCACCGGTCCCATACTGGCCGGAATACCATGAGAAAATTTCTTCCCCATGGAGACTTGAACCGGCGCAAGTCCCGTAGTTCTGCGCCCGGTTCTAAATACATTTACATAAATATGCAACAAGCTATCCTTTTTACTAGATGTAACAGTATTGCCCGGCGATAGCTTTATCTTTCTGTGACGCATGCGTTTGACGTCATACATGTACTCAACTCGGAGAGATTAAACTAGCAGTTTCTGATGGGTATTATAAATTCTGTTGTGCAGCTGAAGTAAGATGGTAAAGAAAAACTTGTGTTTTCATAGTTCAATTCTTGTACTGTTGACGCGCACGCGCCGTGTTACAATAGAAAGAACCAGCATGTAGTATGACACATTATCATCCCAACAGACAAGCGTACAATTTATTCAACATGCAAACTGTATCAATGCTATGCTTAGAACACGTGTTCACAACTGGTATAATTACATAAGCGTTCAAATAGCTTTACAATGAGGAAGGAAACGAATGGACGTGTAACCGGACCAGTTCTTACGTTTAAGGTGACCAGATTCCCTGAACAAATATTACACAATGCAAAGTCTGAATTAAATAGTTTCCTATTCAGATTCAAAATTACACGTGGGCACAACAGACTGCATATATTATTTCCATTATCAAGGTTCAAATAGGACGGCCTTATGCATCAACCGGCATATGTTTCGTGAAAAATACGTTTTTGCACGATAGCGCGTTTTGTCGTACTTACAGCAATGGCGACCATGATTCAAAGTTCAACTTCCTAGATTTCGGGGTTGCCAACCTAAATAACTATACTGTAATAATACATTTACACCCACGTGCGGGAAGTAAAACCACTGACCTTTATGTAAACTACGTAGAATGTATATACAGAAAATATCCAAAATGTAGTGTTAATATACATTATACGAAACATCACTGCATTTTATATGAACTGAACTTTATTTGAAACAATATAAAACAATAAATACGTACTTGCGGCCATGTTATTAAAAATTGTTCACAAGGCCTCCTTTTGTTTCAACCAATAAACATTGCCCACACTGTTAACATGAGACAATTGTTTATAATGAACGCAAATATTTCCAACAAAGATGTTATTATTTTAGTGTTACTTATTATTTTGAAAACACCATCGCGCAAAAAAATAATGTACAACGCACGTTTGTGAAGTGTTTTACAGAATCTCGGAAATAAAAACCGAGCTGTCGCTCGGTTTTTAAACGTTTTTCCTGGACTCTGTAAAAACCACTTTCCAACCTCGCATCGTAATATACTGTAAAAGTTTAAGTCAATCTCCAATATTTATTGTAGGGCCAAACTAACAATACTGCATATTGCAAGTTATTTTCCTTGTTTGACAGTTATGCATCAACAATCTAAGAACAGGAACATTTGACGCTCAGCTGCATGATGCAAAATTTAGATAAGCATTTATGAACATCTGGTTTCATAGCCGTTTTTTGCAAAACATGGAATCTCTGATAGGACTGATGGCGTTTACATTTTTCTTTAATAATTAGACTATATTTAAAGATTTGGCGGCAAAAATTGCATACACTTACCTCATGAGCCAGTGCAACAGATGACATCAAAATATATTTTAAATGGCGCTTAGCCGGTCGATGCATAACATCGCCAAATTTGAAAAAGAAGAAGATTGCATGCTTCGAATTTACATTTGTATGCCTCTTGTAAAAATACAAAATAACAAAGATAATTTTACCCAAGTCCACTGCTGTGGTCTCAAGGTAGCGTGCTGCCTTGTCACGCCAGCGGGCCCGAGTTTGGTTCTCGACTAGGTTAGCTTCCCGGGTGAGGTTTTTTCGGGGGTTTTCCTCACCTGTAAGACAAATGTCAGGAAACTTTAAGGCCCAAATGGTCATCGAACACCATTTGGCCACCAATATATTTGGCTAATGCTTATTTTAGAGTCTCTATATCGGTAGATATAGAGATTCTAAAAGCAGAAAAGAACACAGACCTACTAAATGAAAACGCACCCGCAGAACCCGTTGTACAACATCAGTACCAGTTAAAATGCAGAAGATGAATCATTGATTTTGAAAGGCCTCCATATTGGAATTTCTGGATGAAGTATAATCATTCAGTTGAGGACGACTGACTTCCCAGATACCAATTTTATATTTAACATCTTAATACTATTTTGAAGTTTTACAAAGTAATGGCAGTTCAATCTCTTATCTATGGATGTGAAACCTGGGCATTAACAAAGGCAGATAGTAAACAAATAGATGCTGCTAAAATGAAGATGTTGAGAGCAATAGCAGGATACCAAAGGACCGATGAAAAGAAAAACGAAGATATAAGAACAGAACTTAATATATTTAATCTCTGTGAAAGAATAAAATATTATCAAAATGTTTATCTTCAGCACGTATTACGAATGAATGAACAGCGCATACCAAGAAGAATGTATAATTATAAACCAAAAGGGAGAAGAAATGTTGGGAAGACCATTGAAGAGATGGAAGGACCAATTCGACCTATAATGAGATCGGAACAGGTCATTGGGCTTAATCCTTGTTGTTGTTGATGATGATAATGATGATGATGAATACTACCGTACTACAGGTTGAGAAAACCAGCTATAACGGATAGGAGGCCGGATATGATGAATGTGTCAACCGTACACTGACTGGATGATCGTCCCTTCCGTGAAGGGTATGAAGCCAGCATCTTGCTGGTAAGATCTTCTATGCTTGTAGCGCCATGCTGATTAGCTTATTTAAATGTGTAAAATGCTATAGAATAACTAATGCAATACCTTTGTTTTCATCATCACAACGATTTTTTCTAATTTAATATATACTAGTGGTCACCCAGCAGCGGGCGAAATTCGACCATAATTCATTTCATTTTTAAATTTGTCACAAATACGATTATTATGCATTATTTTTTATTTATTTCAAAAGTACGAACGATATGAAATATGTGGTATAGCTTGGCTAAGCCATATTTAGAAAAAAATAACGCGTCATTTGACATGTGTATGCTATTTATACTATTTAAATTTGCATTAGGCCTATTATTATATGTACGGGAATATATATCCCTTCTTCTTTGTCTCTCACTCCAACCCGTCAATGTTATATCTCGAGGCATAATGGAAGTAGGTGCGAGTATATAGATGTTAAAAAATATATAATAAAATTACTTAAACAAAGATTAGACAGGATTTAATTTATATTTAAATAATAAAATGTACTCACTTTTTTAAATCACTAATAATAAACCACTAATAATAAATGCGCAAGAGTAAGTCAATTTACATTGCTGCTGCACGATTTCTCTTTACAACAATGCACTTTCAGTACGAACGTAAACAAATGAATGAGTACACAAATGAATAACACACATAAATTGCTTACAAAAATTATTTTATTTTGTTTAATTTATTTCTAACTCATATTCATTTTATTTTTCTGCACTCCTTCTCTATATGAACTTTAATAAATTATGCGAAATATTACACTCCTCCGTGGACGCAATGTGATTAAAAAGGGGTGCAAAGTTTTTCCTTCACGTATTAATATATAGATTTGTCGTAGCTTGTGTCGATTCAATTGTTTTCCTTACTTTGACTGCATATATTAAACATTAGGTGGCTCCGTGGCGCCAACGCAACGGTTAGAACTATCGCCTCTCACTGCTGGGTACCCGAGATCTATATTTGTCAAATATTTATTTGTATTTGTGCTGGTTGAGTGGAAGAGAAGGCCTTATGGCCTTAACTCTACCAGAATAAATAAAACATTATTATTATTATTATTATTATTATTATTATTATTATTATTATTATTATTATTATTGAGCCTCGGTCTCTCCATGTGGGTTTCGTGGTGGATGAATCGGAGCTTGGGCAGTTTTTCTCGGGGGTTTCTCCCGTTTTCCCTGCCACAATTTAATTTCTCCATACTCATTTATTTCGTTCATCAGATCCTGCGATGGTGCATCAGGCGTGGTCGGTCGGTACCCTCGTCATTAACAGACTTATATACAGGGTGTTCTAAAATTCCCCTTACAAACTTCTAGGACTTGTAGCCGGGACTGAGTTGATCTTCTTGTATCTTGTAAGTCCATGTTTTCCCATAACAGAGATTTAGGCGCTCTCCCCCTACAGGGAAGAATTTGAACCATACTAATTTAGTTACACTTGTTTTCGTATAGATGTCATTTGAGTGGTCCGTGGTCAGCGTTCCACCTCATATTGACATCTAGGAAACCAAGGTAGTACTAGGACGGGAAAATTCGGTAAATTTTGCTTAGAGGCCTTTTCATTCAGGCTTAAGGATCTTTTACGAGCCTGAAAATCTTCAGACTCGGGACCCACGGCTTAAAGATGCTCTCGGAGGACTTGCTCCTTGGATTTTTCCATCCTAAAAAATCCATCGACCCCGTCCGGGTTTGAACCCGCGACCCTCGGGACCAGAGGCAAAAATCATAACCACTAGTCCAACGCGGCCGATACCGAGTTGATAATATTTAGATTTGGAAACCATGTCCGATAAATTACCGTTTCCGTGCTACAACTGTTTGAAAACATGTTTTTAAGGCGACCACTTTTACAAGTAATTTATTATGAGGCGTGACACAGTACATCACTTGTTTACAATTGAACTCATTAATAGGCAGAGAAACAAAATTGGAACTGAACCATGACTTGCATTAATAATCCCGGATACACCCTCCACAATCAATTTTTGCAGTTTTCAAAATTTAGAAAAATTTTGACTTTAAAAAAAGCACCAAGTCTTGGAATAGTTGATAGGGAAATTATCGATGTAGACGAAACGCGAAGCTATTACTTGTTGAGACACGTGACGTACGTTCAGGCAATGCTTGTTTTCAAACGGCTGTAGCACGGAAATGGTAAGCTTCCGGACATGGTTTCCAATTCTAAATATTATCAACTCAGTTCCCTCTACAAGTCCTAGAAGTTTGTAAGGGGAATTTTAGAACACTCTGTATAAGGGACTTTATCTAATCTCATCCCTCGACCCGATCCTGAGTTTGAGACGAGTTCAGGATATTATAGATTATATTAAACAATAAAAAAATCTGTATCTAGCGTGTTTCATTGCCAATTGAAGTGTTAAAATCCCTCAATCTGTATTAACTTTGAATACACGACCTTCATCTTAAGAAAAAATGCGTTTTAAAGAATTGCAATAATAGTCTACCCCTGTGGTCTCGAAGTAGCGTGCTGCCTTGTCACGCAGCGGGCCCGGAATCGATCCCCGGTCGGGACAGTTTTTCTGGGTGAGATTTTTATCGTTGGTTTTCCGCACCTGTAAGACAAATGTTAGGAAAACTAAGCCCCAAACGGTCCCCGAAATCATATGGCCATTGCAATTAGCATCATTCATATTCATCTTAGATTAAGCTTATTTCCAAGCGCCCCAACCTCAGAAGTGGGTTACAAGTACGTCATGCCAGGAGAGAACAGAAGGAATATCGAAAAACAACCTGGGACATTTGCAAAAAAAAAAAAGTAATAAAATGGGATACGCCACTGATGTTCTCTTGACTTCTTTGTACATGTGACGTCAATAAATAACACAAATTTACTGCCCTTGTCATTTGAAACAAACTCATAAAATGTTATCGCAGGCTTTAAAAGTCTTAAAATAGAGGAAAACTTGTGTAACTAATGATTATTGAAGCTATACCCACACACGTAACATGCCATACAATGTTCTTGAAATTATATCAACCATCATTTGTTTGCCATTTTAACGTCATGTAAATTCATTCTTGGATCGAGTTACAATCTAGCCTGTTAAACTATTTTCCGAAAGAAGAAATTCTCATCCGCATCAGCTATAAATTTTCATACAGAGAAATAATTAACTGAATTAACTCACTGGCACTATCGAACCCGTAGATGCATGGCCACGCGAACGTTAAGCTCTCTATATATCCCTATCCTGAGCTCATGTTTTTCAATAATCCCCTGGATAATATACCTCCCTCAAATCATGTTTAATGTTATTTTCCCATCTAATGCTTTTGCCTAATTAATACATAAATAAATTATTTCTTGGTTCATATTTAATAAAATAGGATTGTACAGGATATTCCAAAATGATGGAGGGGGTTTTAAAGTTACTTAATTTCCCTTACATGATCTATATAAGAACAAAAGTTATATGGGATTAAAGGGAAACCCTTCGAGTTTTCGTAACATACTTTCCTCATTTATTTTATGGTCCCACTTTGTGTAGCCCGCTGTACGGCGCATAAATCGCATCTCACTTGCTGTTATTCGGCTTTCATCTCTTCTTCGTATTATCCATGCTTCACTACCATACCTTAATACTGGTCTTGCGACAACCTTATAAAGCCGTAATCTTCTTCACCATATACAAAACTACCAGAACAACTGGAAACGAATGCCGTCTCATATAATTCCAAACGCCATACTTCGCTACTGCCCCCAAGGCAAAAGATCGCTGGGACGTCCAAAAAAGCGCTGGGTGAAAAATTCCTCTTTGAGACCGTAACAGACTACATAGCCTAATACTTACATGGATGATAACATACTTTATAAGTGTTCGATGTGAGCACCTTTCGTCACAAGGCACACATGTAGCCGATAGTCGAATTCCTCCCAAACCTTGGTCAACATATTTGGAGTAATGGATTCAACAGCAGCAACAATCCTTCTTCTCAAGTCTGGAAGGTCGACGGGAAGTGGTGGTATGTACACATGGTCCTTCACATACCCCCACAGGAAGAAATCACAAGGTGTGAGATCGGGAGACCGTGGAGGGTATGGGAATGAATCATGTCATCCGGACCGACGCGACGCGTCAATTGGCATTCGTGGATATCCTGGACTTTTCCTTTTACAGATACATCTAGTTGTTTCTAACTGTTTATACCATCGACGGATAATTTTATCTGTCGGAGGATCAATTCCAAATTGCCGTCGGAAAGATCGCTGCACTACAACAATGGAACCAGACCTCGCAAATTGCAACACACAGAATGACTTCTGTACAGGAATCGCCATTTTCACGTAATAATGACAAGAAACAAATTACTGCATACAGGATATGAAGCGTGTACAGTTTTTCTTTCATTATAGCAAATAATCACGCATCGAATTTCGTTTGGAAAGCTATACCAACTACTTAAAACCCCTCCATCATTTTGGAACACGGTGTATACAATATTATTCAGATGTTTTCATAAAAAGGGGGGCACGCCGGACGGTCGAGGGTCGATTCCCAGTGTGATCAGGATTTTTAAACAGCCCCAAACCTTCTGGCGACAACTATGGCCCTCATCCTCTAACGGAAATGAATACCAGACGCTTATTCTGGGGGTAAAGATGGCCGACACGCAGGGCTGACAACCCGGCTGACATCAAGCGCCGATTGTCCAGGAAAGTGGGAGCCTTAACCTCCCGCAGATGTACGAAATGAAAGAGATGAGTATGGGGAAATGAAATGAAATTGTGGCAGGGAAAAAGGGAGAAAACCCCAGAAAAACCTGTCCAAGCTCCGTTTCGTCCACCATGAAACCCATATGGAGTGACCGAGATTCGATCTTGCAACCCCAGCGGTGAGAGGCGAGAGTCTAAGAATTAATTTTATATTAAAGTAAAGTGATCCCACTACAGGACACAGGAGGTCCTTGGGGTAGTAGAGGTAGTAGAAGGTTAAGGCTCCCACTTTTTCTAGACAATCGGCACTTCATGTCAGCCGGGTTGTCAGCCCTGCGTAACGGCCGCCTTTATCCCCAGAATAAGCGTCTGATACTCATTTACGTTAGAGACTATGTTGACCCCAGCTTCATGGTGCCACCAGAAGGTTTGGGTCAGTTTAAAAATTTTTGACAGTATTATTTAGTTTAGGTTCAGAAGTAACTTAAGATATAGGAACATACTATTAAAAAAATTAAAAAGTGGAAATTATATGTATCATGTTATCCTTATTTAATACAAAAACAAATGATTATATGTAACGCACTAATTAATTAAAAATATTTATAAAATTAATTCTAATCAAATCATGCTATACTGAATCACACGGGAAGTTAATTATAGCATTTGAATTGCATTTAGAAAGTACTAGCTAATACCCGGCGTGCGCTGCTACGCCAAAATAAATGAAGTGTTTTTACGTTTAGTTGAATAAGTAAAAGGAAAAATAATTATAAATTTATATCATGATATTTATATACCCCGTGCTGATTACCAGCATTGCCCGGGAATCTACGGATCCCGATGCATTTGGCATAAATGAGCTGAAAGAAAAAAATCGTTATTTCGAGTTATCCGTGCTGCTGCTCTGCTTTCACTACAGAAGGTGATTTTTAAGGGCGAAGGGCTTGAGCATTAAAACTCTCTTATAACCTATAACCTTCCCGGGAAAATCCTGAACATTTTGCAAAAAGCCCTATGACAATCGGATGAATGGTATGCAGCACATGCTTGTCCGGGAATCTACTTATCCCAATCTCCTTGGCATCAATGAAAGACAAAATGGCCAATGTGTGTTATCTGTAAAAAATAAATATATGCTGTCGCGGACTTCTTTTGTAGAGTTTGCTTGAGATATTCAATTCTGTGTACATTGATTTTGTGTATTTGTTATGGTTTAGGCAGCGTAAGCCATTTAAGGGTTAAAAAAAGGGATTTTTTCACTACAAAGTGTGTTTTTAAGGGTGTAGGAGTTGAGTACTCAACTCTCTTGTAGCGTATGTTCATCCCGGGAATCTCCTGAACATTTTGCAAAAAACCCTATCACAATCGGACCAACGGTATGGCCGCGCATAAAGTACCAACAAACAAACATTCATTTTTATATATTAGATTGAGTAAACAATCTTATCTTATAACAGAATTAGAAACAATAATGTGAATTAATATTTTTGAATACAGTACTTTTATCTATTAAATATTTAAAATACCCCTTGAATCATTAATACTCATTAAAATAAAATATTTCATGATAAAAAACTGTGTCACAATTAGGAATTTGGGAATCTGTTTTAGGTAAGGACTTTATGCGAAAAATCTACATGATTTTGTCTCATATACACACAGAGAATGGAAAAGAAAACTAGAAGTCAATAATGACTTGCAAGAACACGAGTTCCTCTTCTCTGCAGTTAGCTTCACCATATTCTTCTTAAGCAAATTAAATACTTTTTTTCTTTAGTTACCTGTCTTTAAATTTTAAATTCCATTCTCTATTTATCTACATTCACATTCCTTTCTAATGCACACTTCATGAACATAAATATCTGCAACTTAATGTGTGTATATCTTAATTTCAAATATAGATTCATGAACTGCTAACAAAATGTATTACGTATTTAATAATGACTATTTAACTCATGCCCCAAATGGGAGTCAATGACCAATTCACATTTCAATGAAATTTAATTTTCAACCAATCACAGTCTTTTTCACCTCGATATTATCAATTTAATTTTATCACGTTGAAACCATGAAAGCTCCTCCCTTTTAACACTATGAATAGGTCAGAGCAGTATTTTGCAGTGACTGACTCTCTAAGAAATATGTTGAATATAACAATTTATATATTAAGATGTAGGAATCCTTGAATTCAAGTGGCTCCCAGATTGTTTATATAGTGCAGGAATTGTAACGAGATTCTGCTTGGTTGCGCGTATGGGGAATGAAAGACGTGCATGAAAACTTCTTGTAGGAAAGCCAGAAGGAAAACGCCCAATTGGTAGACCAAGAATGAGGCGGGAGAACAACATTAACTATGATTTGAGGGAAGTACATTATACAGGGAATGATTGTAAAGCATTAGCTCAGGATAGGAATGTATGGAGAGCTTATGTCCGCGCGGCCATGAACCTACGGGTTCGATAGTGCCAGTGAGTAAGTTAGTAAGTAAGTATTAACGAGTCCCTGTGCATATCAAAGTTTGAAAGTACATAATCCGAAGTCTATATTAAGTACCAAAGCAATAAAATCAATCCACAACTGAATTATCGTTACTTTCGAAGTTACAATTTAGGCCTACTATATTGAATATCGTCCACCGCTGTGGTCTCGAGGTAGCGTGCTACCTTGTCCCGCAGTGGGCCCGAGTTCGATCCCTGGTCGGGGCAATTTTTTTAGTGAGATTTTTCTCGGGGGTTCTCCTCACCTGTAAGACAAATGTCAGGAAACCTTTAAGACCCAAACGGTCCCCGAAATAATATGGCCATCATCATCGTTATCCTTATCATCATCATCATTATCATCCTTCACCTGTGTGGAAAGCAACGGGAAGCTACCACACCTACAATTCCCTAGTAAAGCTGCAAGCATAGCATGAAAATTGCTATGATTGCAGTGAAAGACCTGCCCTCGGGCAGAATTACTATGGATGGATATTGAATATCCTTTTCAGTTATGGATACTTATCATATTATGTCCAAATATAGAATGTCTGAATACTATTGCGTTGTCGTAATCTTCTGGTTTGTAACTACCACTACATCGTTAACTAAGAGAAGATCCTTACAAGTCTACTCCTCTATTTTACAAGAATAAGAACTGTATGACAATGGTAGATTATTTCTAGTGCTTAAGGTCTGAGATTTAAATATCTATTGAATCATAATAAGAGGTCGGAATTTTCAAAGTACCATTTACGTACTTACAGCAGGTACAAAAGAGAGAGTTCTGTGAAATGTATTCACGTAGACTTTCACGGCCGGAGTTGCTATGATGATCTTGCTGAAGATTTTCGTGCTGTAGACCGTGGTCGTGAGGCTTGTAGTTCCCCTCACGACCACGGTCTACAGCCCGAAAATCTTCAGCAAATTCATCATTGTTCTGTGAAATGTTTACAGTTCTTTGATGTAGTCATCTGGTAGAGTGTAGAAGAACATTACAATTTATAAAAATCTCGAATTCAGAAAACAATCCAGTCGGATAAATCGATAGCTTTGAAATGCAAAATTTAACTATTACATTTTACGAGAAATGTAAAGACTCGTGTATTTTTTTACACGGTCAATACAACTGACACATGAAACACTGATAACATAGTTAATGAATGGGTGAAATAAAAGAAAATAATTTAACAGTATATTTAGACAAGAAATAATAAAAAATAACAAATGCATATGTTGTTCTAGTGGTTTAAGTGATATATTTCTAGCTAGTTTTGTTGAAGACCGCGTTAGAATTAGTAATATGTTAATATGTCTCCAGTAAGTAAGTAAAAGTTGGTAGTTTTTATAAGAGAATCCGTCACAGTAGTCTCAAAGAAGAAACGGCCTAAAAATACATTTATTAAGGTTCTGTACTCGTTGCTCCCAATTTGTGTATCAGAATGTATACTTGGAAAATTCCCAGTATTTCTTGTGTATCAATGACTTACCTGCGAGTAACACTATGGGAAATATTTTGAAATCAAATCAAAGCTTTATATTATGAAAATGTTAGGATATCTAATAATTATATAGTATAGTCTGAACGTGGCAGATGACAGGATACTGGGAACTGATTGCCATTTGCTAGGGAGTCTCGGTGATCACGTCTTGGTCGATGCTTACTTGACTGATTTATGTTTGATGATGTTAATGCTTGTCCAGTTTCGTCCTCTGCAATCATTACACTACACTTCTTCATGATGACTTGCATATTCACATCCACAGACATTGAGAATTCTATCTCCAAGGTAACTAGGCATCTCTTATTAATGTAATCTAACAAGCAAACATTCTAACATGGCAGATAAATATTTTAATTTTATTTATTTCATCGTGTTTAGAATGTCACAATATGCGATTAAAACAATTTTGGCAACTTGATGACTCAATACTTTTAAATTCGTGACGAAACACCGTTGATATCACTTGTAAAATTAAAAATATAAAGATATCTTACATCCAAAATTAAGGAAGAGTGAAATATCAGGTATCTATCTTTATATTTTAAACTTGATAATGAATTTCTGATATATATATATATATATATATATATATATATATCCATAGTAATTCAGCCCGAAGGCAGGTCCTTCACTGCAATCATAGCATTTTCATGCTATGCTTGCAGCTTTACTAGGGAATTGTAGGTGTGGTAGTTCCCGTTGCTTTCCACACCAGTGAAGGGTAACGATGATGATGATGGCCATATGATTTAACCCTCTCTACTACTTTTTGTGGGGCAACATGAAACAGTCTGTTTATCCGACTCCAATAGAGTCACGTATTGGTCTTAGAGCCCGAATCCACGCTGCTGCAGAAATAATCCAAACGAGGCCAAGCGTATTTGGACGTGTGCGCCAATCACTAGACCACAGATGGACGGTCTGCAATAAGATGGGAAGTGGACATTTTGAAAACTTGATGTGACTGTGACAGTATTGTCAAGTATTGTCTTGAAATCCAACTAACGGAACTCTTAAGAAGTTAGCTACTCATAGAGTAAAAACGCATAATTTCTGGACATTGGTACCTTATTAAAATTATCAACATAGCCTATCTCAATATACCACCTCACCTTCGTTGTCGGTGTTCTTTGCAACAATCTGTATATGTATATATATGCACGCGTGTTTCTTTGTCGATGCAAATTAACCAAAATTCTTACCCAATTTTTGGTTTTATTGTGTCTACAAAATAGTTCCAACTGGAAATACATAGCGCATCAATGGTAATCTACAAAAAAAAGTGTAAATTACAACTTCACTGTACACCATTTACATTTACTAACGGTATTTTTTTACAATTATAACTTATTTCAAATTCCTGACGCATATAGCCCTATATTACAATCCCACACATTTATTACCCACTTCCGGCTTTCCCCCCATTAAGTAATGTCAAGTGGAAGATTCTTAACCATCCTCTTCAAAACTTGGCTACAAGAATTTTTGCTCTATTTATTAAATTATCAATATTTTTAATATTCATTGTTATCACAATTGAGGTATGTATTAAAATGTTTTAAATAATAATATAATGCCTCTGGTCCCGAGGTTCGCGGGTTCAAACCCGGCCGGGGTCGATGGATTTTTTAGGACGGAAAAATCCAAGGAGCAAATCCTCCGGGAGGGACTTTAAGCCGTGGGTCCCGAGTCTGAAGATTTTCTGGCTCGTAAAAGATCCTTAAGCCTGAATGAAAAGGCCTCTAAGCAAAATTTACCGAATTTTCCCGTCCTAGTACTACCTTGGTTTCCTAGATGTCAGTATGAGGCGGAACGCTGACCACGGACCACTCAAAATGACATCTATACGAAAACAAGTGTAACTAAATTAGTATGGTTCAAATTCTTCCCTGTATGGGGACAGCGCCTAAATCTCTGTATCGGGAAAACATAGGCTTACAATGCAAAAAAATAATAATATAAGTACATGTTTTATCCTTCTTCCTCAATTAGAATTGATTTTTATTAAAAAAAATTTCGTTAACTATTAAAATCATGAAGGCCTTTCAAAACATGTTTCATTTTCGGCATGCTATTTGGTACTGATGCCGGCGTACAAATTATATAATGGGTTTTGGTCTGTGGGTGTGTTCTCGTTTAGAATGTTTATATTCTTCGCTTCTCTTAAAATTGCCATGTCTTCTAAGATACTAATTTTGTTGTTATTGTCTTTGCGTTTGATTGTCATTGTATCTTCGTTTTGTTTAACTGATAACCCGTTTGCCGTATGTGTTTTTTCAAAACTTTATTTTTACTCGTGAAAATTGTATTAATCACTAAGAAAAATCAAGTTTTGCATAACACATACTACAAACGGGTCATCAGTTTAACAAAATCGAAGATACCGTATCAATAAAATGTTATTATTCACATTAGATCTATTTGCTTTGGATTTCCAGATCATTTAACACTCTGCGACTCCGAAAGACACGTTTAGCTTACTGCTAACAACATCGTTTGAATGCTAGGGATACCGCTATCTATGTTTCTAATACTCCGGAAAATACAATGTTATAAAAATTGAAATATAGGGTGTTTCCAAATTTGACCGACAATCTTTGGGATCAGATAGGTAACCTTCATTGAAGCATATTTTGTTAAGGAACCTATGGGCTGAAATGCTTCGTTTTAGGGCTGGAGGATCTTACAGGAAGGGATTGAACAAAACGGAAAAAAACACTCCATTCAGTTCAAGAGGGGTTTGTCATTATTAGTCATTCAAAATATCTCTGCAGGCGGAAGAATTACAAAGCTCTCTTTGTTGCTACACGTGACGTCATATAAGGCATTGTATACTGTCAACGTCCCACGTCCCATTCCCCTCTGCACTCGTAGATAGCAGTGCCACGTGTTCTATTCCTGCATAAACACGACTGCAGTGCCCTCCGTCAACAACTGCACTTACTCCTTAAACGGGTAATATTACTATCGCTTTGTTTGTTTACTACCGGAGTTCAGTAGCATTCAGAACCTATTATAGCAAGTTTGTTTACGTCCATTGGTACGATCTGTTAGATAGGTAGGGGTGGGCCACTGCCTGACTGGCACGCTCGTTTGACTTGATCTGCCTAGATTTATTTTTGTGGGGCTACATGAAGGCAATGGTTTATGAAACCGATATTGACTCTTGAAGATCTTGTAGCACGCACTGTCAGCGCAGCAGTTGAAATAAGTGAAACTCCTGTCATCTTTGGAAGGATGCGTCAAAGTTTGGTATTAATACATTGATGCACTGTTTGTATGTCAATGGACGTGTGTTCCAGCACTTGTGATGAGACAATAAACTGGATTCATCCTGACAATGAAACACTGGAGTGAGTGAGTGTTTATTTATTAATTTTTAGAATTAAGTATGTTTGTTTCTGCTTGCCTGTAAAGTATTTGGATTAACACACAGCATTATGTGACACAGAATGACTTGTTATTTGTACGTACCTACTTCCTTGTGTCCCTTCCTCTGAGACCCCTCTTGCACTGAAACGAAGCGTCACAGCCTATAGGTTCCTTAACAAAATATGCTTCAATGAAGGTCGACTATCTGCTCCCAAAGTTTGTCGGTCTAATTTAGGAACATTCCGTATAAGCAAATCTATATAATATAGAATAAACTAAAACTATCATTTTTATTCATTCAGGAACACCTATAGATATCAGATATGAGTCTATAATTTTGTTTTTCCTTGTAATACTGTACTTTATTACATATATTGGGAATCCCGATTCTCTCGGGAACACCATACAGGAAAATTGAGCTACTTGAAATTTGAGGAAGTAAGAACTTTTGCAAACGACATAAACTTTCCTACCTACAACTGTAAATAAGATAAGATTAGACAATTTTTAGAATTAATACCTCGTATACCAAATTACATACGAACAGGAAAAAATTTTTCAGTCAAAAAATTATAAAATTTAACAGAGTAACAGGAATTTACATAATATGTTCTAGCCGAACACAGTACAGCAACACACACGAACTAGAATTTATAAAACACTGGCCAGACTCATATTATGTTACGGCAGTGAGGCCTAGACAATTCGCAGTGTAGATGAACAAATATTAATTGCGGCAGAAATGAAATATTTAACTATGATTTGAGGGAAGTAGATTATACAGGGAATGATTGGAAAGCATTAACTCAGAATAGGGATGTATGGAGAGCGTATGTCCTCGCGGCCATGAACCTACGGGTTCGATAGTGCCAGTGAGTAAGTACGTGGGTAAGAAATGAAATTTATGAGATGTACTGCAGGTTACTCAAGAACAGACCATAAAAGGAATTCAGATTCTCAAAGAATTACAAACAGAATCAATCATGGAATATGTGCAAAAATACAGAAATAACTGGAAATCTCACGTAAAAAGAATGAGCCTAACAAGAATATTACGTCAAATCTTAAATTACCAGCCACCAGGCAAGAAACCCTTGGGCAGACCCTTCAAACGTTGGATTGAGACCGTAACAGACCCCTAGGTCTATCACATGAAAAGAAGAAGGCACAAGGTTCAGGTTATATGATTTCTACTTTTCCCATGCATTATAGTTTTACGTGCCGTATACGAAAACAAGTGTAACTAAATTAGTATGGTTCAAATTATTTCCTGTAGGGGGAGAGCGCGTAAATCTCTGTAAAGGGAAACATGTGCTTACAAGACAAGAAAAAATACATTAACACATCTCTTAATATTTTAGAGAAGCGTTACTGAAAACGCCCACCGACCACTAAAAAAAGTAGAAATATTATAATAAGCCTATACTGTTTAATTTGCAGTAGCTCTGACTCGTTGTAAAAATATGTTTTCATTTTGTAACAAGAGTTGAAAGCGAATTTCTCACAGTATGCCTTGTTCTTTGTGGCAAGTAATTGGATAAAAGAACTCCTCTGGTGGCCATCAATGAAGCTCAATTTACATACAGAATCACAACTTGAAGCGTGAGTGAAAATAAATAAAAGATATCCCGACCGAGGTTTCAAATCTCTTGGGATTTGTAAAGGCAACACAATCACCACATTATAGATATACACTGACTTTCTTCATTATAAAAGCCTGGCTTACACGATACAAAGGAGCTCATTTTTAACAATCACTTTTTTTTACTTTTTCGCCCATAACATGTGAACACAATTTAATAGGGAATTATAGAAAGTTGTAAAATTATGAAATATATGTTTGTTATTAAAAATTCTATAAGGATAGGGGCTTAATTAGTGGAGAATCCAAAGAGATAAAATCATTCAAAAATCAAATAATTAAAAAAAGCATATATCACTTTAAATATTTCCGTATATTTATGTCGCATTCAACTAACAAAACAATGTCCACCTCATCATCCCTTTATATTTTTACTCGCTTCCATTCGCTATCCTCCCATCTAGGCCCATCCGTCCACCCTTGGGATACCTCGGTCGTCCTGACCATACTCCCAAGTCCTAGTTCTAGTCCTCCCTATCCTATGTTCACGTCCACGTTCAAGTTCACGATCCTTAAACCAACACCCTAGGGAGAGAGTGTTGGAGTTTGCAGTTCTGGGAATTGCTGAGCTACATAGTACATCAGGTCGCTCAATCCTGACGACCCCACAGTTGGTCCACGGGCTCCATGAGCCTAGCCGGTAGGACTGCTGTCGCATATCCACCGACCATTCCCCTGTTCTGCCTCCAGGGACGTGTCCTGCAGCCGTTGTGAGACCGGCTAGGGCTACAAGCCCAACAGTGTGAGACTTTTAGTACATCTAGGTGCTCATCTCCTGGCGACCCCACAGTTTGTCGACGGGCCCGTAGGCCGAGCCAGGAACCAGTACAGTAGCTCCCCTCTGGACTGGTCCGAGCCGAGCCCTGGTGTGCCCCCAGGGACGCCTTCTGCAGCTGTTGTGGGCCAGCACGGAGCTCGCAAGCTCCAACAGATGAGCAACTAGTACGACAAGGCCTACCCCACTAATGGTTCACGAGTCCCTTGGACTTAACCGGGAGGACTGTCTAGCAGATCCACCGATCTTTCCCCCAGTGCACCAGCTGGGGACGTGTTTGGTTGCTGAAGTGGGTCCAGCCTGAGCATTAGTACGTCAGGTCGCTCAACTCCTGACGACCTCACAGATTGTCCTTGGGTCACTCGGTTCCAGAGTCGGCGCTAAGTCCCAAAAAGCCAAAAAAGACCGCGCTTCCTCCTTTCTCGAGCTTGTCGACCTGGTGGTAATTCCCAGCATTACGCCCGGTATTGTCCCATCCAGCCCGTTCGCAAGACAATAACTTTAACACACGATCGAGAGAAAATTTAACTGTTCCTCTGCATCGAACATCTCACTATTCCTCATCCTTCTTTGTTTCAGCCACCCGACTCTAGAATTCCCTCCCCTCGTATCAAGGACTGCCCGACTCAAAAACAGTTCAAGAAAAAACTCACTAGGCCTACATATTTTCTTAGACAATATAATACATATATATCCGAGTTCCACGTATAATTTTATTATTCCTTTATAATTTAAACTTCCTTTACCAAGTCAAGTACATAATCAAATTATATGTTATTATTATTATTAATATTACAATTACAATTTTTATTTCTATCCATTTTAACTTTATATTGTGAAGCCTGCCTATATATATTATGTACCATTAATCATGTAGGTAATTCATAATAGTTATTATATGTATAATTTAACCCTCGTGAAGTGAAAGAGAAGACCTTTCGGTCTTAATTCCATCAGGTAAAATAAATAAATAAATAAATAAATAAATAAATAAAATATTTTCGTATCTTTATGTCGAATTCAACTATCTAGCATAAAACTTATTTTTATACCTACTGGATAATAGTTTTTCCATTCGAAATTCTAACTGGTGATCAGATTTACAGGAAATAATAATAATAATAATAATAATAACAATAACAATAATAATAATAATAATAATAGACATGTACATAATTTTATTGTTAATAAAGTTAAATGGAAGTAATAGGCATACTCAGCAGAATAGTAAATAGGCCCTACTTATAACGTTTACATAATATAAAAAAATAGTTGCATGTGATAATTGTAGAATTACATAAACATGGAAATAAAAACTTTTTTTTTATTGCATTAGCTTACTTTAATCTCTCACCTCATAGGTACTTTTTACATGGCACACGCCATCTGGGCCTTACAGTAGCATGACCTATCGGGAGAGGGATTTTAAAACATCGAACACATATTTTTTCACCACACAAGGATGTGGAGGGCCTCCCCGAATGTGTGATCAGCCCAATGTTAGGACATCCTCCGAAACATCACTGAATTAAGACGAAACACGCCACACACACACACGCATATATAAACATAGCGAATACGAACACTGTTTGGGCCTTAATGTTTCCTGGCATTTGTCTTACAGGCAAATGGAAACTCAGAAAAATACATAACCCAGGAGACATGCCCTGCCAGGGGAAGGATCGAAGGACCTTCTAGGATATGGAGTTTAGTTTATTTTTATGCAGAGGAACACAGAATTGCACATACAAATCATGCAATTAAAATTGTTTAATGGATTGTAGATAGTGATAATTTTGTCCGATTTTTCAGGATGGTTATATTCGGAAGGAAAGTAAGCCATGGGTCACGTGTTGTAGATTTACGAAATGTAAAAGAACCATAAGCCTGAAATAAGATATCTCTGAGCAAAATTTCACGTTTCGGGATTAATGACCAGAAATGTTAAAGAGTGTCGTTAAATAAAAAAATACCAACATACTCATTATCTTTCACACTAACTTCTATAATCACATTCAGTTACACAAAACAATTATTATTGACAGTTCTCCCATTATAAGAATATTTCTGAACACTGCACAAGACAGAATACTATATGATAAATTTCTGAGATGTGCATATGACTCTTTATAATTCAAAGAATTGCCTGATACTTGTTTATATCCGTACAGATGGAAAATATATAAAGATAGAAAGATAAGCAGAAGATAAGAAAGACATATTATACGATACATTTCTGAGATGTGTGTATGACTGTTTATAATTCAAAGAATTGCCTGATAGTTGTTTTATCCGAACAAATGGAAAATATATAAAGATAGAAAGATAAGCAGAAGACAGGATAAAAAAAAAGATGTGTAAAGAAACGTTCCAATGTTCTAATGCACATACTATGAGTGGGTAGGCAATAAATAGAATTAACCTTTAATATAAAACATTGTTTATACCTTTATATTCATAGCTTATATTAAATTGTAGTAAAAAGTAAAGTGATCCTATTGTAAGGACTTAAGAAGGCCCTTAGTATAATATTTTAATCTACAACCAACCGCAAGTTTTTTTTTTTTCGTTTGTTTAATTGTTGGCCAAATAATTTTAATTCATATCTGAGAAAAAAAGTTAACTTTAACGAAACAATTATAAACGAAAGGGTGGAAAATATTTAATTACAATGGATTGGACACGTAAAGGGGATGAATGAAGATAGATTACCACATTACCATACAAAACTTTGCAGTGGATTCCAAATCGGAGGAAAATAAGAGGGAGACCTAAGAAGACATGGATAGAGAGAATTATGAATTTGATGACGGAAAGGGTGATTGCAGGATGGTGACTGGAAGGATAGAGATGAATGGAGGAAGAGAATCAAAACTAATATTAGGCACAGGAAGACGTTGTACACATTTAAAAAGGTGTTAAAACAACAACAATAATAATAATAATAATAATAATAATAATAATAATAATAATAATAATAACAGATAATGGAATTCTACGAAAACAGAAGTAAAGCTCTAGTGGATACTATGAAGTGGATTGATGAAGTCAAAAAGGATTTAAAATAGGCAGGAATTACTAAAGAAGATATCCCAAGCAGAGATATATTTAGAATTAAGGTGAATAAGTGACAAGTTGACCAAGAGGACAAACCGAAGAAAAAAACTGGAACAACTTGGACAGATGATAGAAAACAAGCTCATAGCAAAAGAATGAAAGAAATTTGGGCTCAAAGGAAACGCCTCTAACTACTTTGCGTAGTCCTACATGGGCTCATCCGCAATAAAAAAAATCATCTGATGTAGTTAAGACCGTGATTCTGAAAAATTTGAGAAGTGATTAACTGAGTTAAAAATGTTATGTGAAAATTGCTAGTAGATTTGAAATGCTGGAATGTTCAGATTTAATATGGCGACTAAATAAAAAATTGATGTAGAGAATGGAAGACTATAAGAGATGCTACAAAATTGTCCAAGGTAATTTTAAAAAAGAAGCAAAGTAAGAAATGGTTTGATATGGAATGTACTGAAATTTTAAAGAAAACAGAGATATTAGAATGAATTGGCTATGCAAACCAAATTAAGTAAATTTAAAACAGTTGGGTAACATCAGATGGGAAACCACTAAGTTTTTAAAGGGTAAAAAGAGGAAATATTTGAAAGAGAAGATTAATGAACTTGAAACGAATACGAATCAATAGAAACATCGGATAATTATATCAGGGAATTAAAATAGAAAGGAAAGGGTTTCAGGCTAGAAAAATATAATTAGAAATAACGGTAAAATTAATCCGCTATTAAAAATACATGCTTTATATTTGAAGAGAAAAACTATACGCTCAGACCGGGACTTGAACCCGGGACCCTTGGTTCTCTAGACCAAGTGCTCTACCAACTGAGCTACCTGAGCAAGTACCGATCTAAACGCAAATCTCTCTCTATATACATTGTAATTCCCATCCACCAAATGCTGTGAAGCCATGCTTCTATCTTGCAAATGGCGGCTCCTTTATTAAGAAGACATATTTGGGAATTATACATTACAGCCAGTACGGCTTTTTCCAAGTTTTTATTATTGATTTCGTACATCTCATTGATGGATAAATCATATTTGAAGAGAAAAACTATACGCTCAGACCGGGACTTGAACCCGGGACCCTTGGTTCTCTAGACCAAGTGCTCTACCAACTGAGCTACCTGAGCAAGTACCGATCTAAACGCAAATCTCTCTCTATATACATTGTAATTCCCATCCACCAAATGCTGTGAAGCCATGCTTCTATCTTGCAAATGGCGGCTCCTTTATTAAGAAGACATATTTGGGAATTATACATTACAGCCAGTACGGCTTTTTCCAAGTTTTTATTATTGATTTCGTACATCTCATTGATGGATAAATCATATTTGAAGAGAAAAACTATACGCTCAGACCGGGACTTGAACCCGGGACCCTTGGTTCTCTAGACCAAGTGCTCTACCAACTGAGCTACCTGAGCAAGTACCGATCTAAATGTACGAAATCAATAATAAAAACTTGGAAAAAGCCGTACTGGCTGTAATGTATAATTCCCAAATATGTCTTCTTAATAAAGGAGCCGCCATTTGCAAGATAGAAGCATGGCTTCACAGCATTTGGTGGATGGGAATTACAATGTATATAGAGAGAGATTTGCGTTTAGATCGGTACTTGCTCAGGTAGCTCAGTTGGTAGAGCACTTGGTCTAGAGAACCAAGGGTCCCGGGTTCAAGTCCCGGTCTGAGCGTATAGTTTTTCTCTTCAAATATGATTTATCCATCAATGAGATGTACGAAATCAATAATAAAAACTTGGAAAAAGCCGTACTGGCTGTAATGTATAATTCCCAAATATGTCTTCTTAATAACGGAGCCGCCATTTGCAAGATAGAAGCATGGCTTCACAGCATTTGGTGGATGGGAATTACAATGTATATAGAGAGAGATTTGCGTTTAGATCGGTACTTGCTCAGGTAGCTCAGTTGGTAGAGCACTTGGTCTAGAGAACCAAGGGTCCCGGGTTCAAGCCCCGGTCTGAGCGTATAGTTTTTCTCTTCAAATATGATTTATCCATCAATGAGATGTACGAAATCAATAATAAAAACATGCTTTATAGGTCTTCTCTTCCACTTCACTAGGGTGGAACCCAAATTAGAATAAATAGCCCACTGATTTATATCCCGTTATATAGTTTATTTAACCACAAACAAATCATTACATTAACGTCATCAGCATAGTTATATGTGAATGCTTGTATTTTTTTCATATTTCGGCATGCATGAATTAAAAGTATCTAGGGTTAACAAACTTTTGTTTATAATCTAAATATTTAAAGTAAAAATAAACAGATATATACTTATGTATTCACGTAGACTTTCACGGCCGGAGTTGCTATGATGATCTTGATGAAGATTTTCGGGCTGTAGGCCGTGGTCGTGAGGCTTGTAGTTCCCCGACGTTTCGCCAAAGACTGCGTCTGGCATCCTCAAGTCTTTGGCGAAACGTCGGGTAACTACAAGCCTCACGACCACGACCTACAGCCCGAAAATCTTCATCAAGATCATCATAGATATATACTTACTTACTCACTGGCACTATCGAACCCGTAGGTTCATGGCCACGCGGACATAAGCTCTCCATACATCCCTATCCTGAGCTAATGCTTTCCAATCATTCCCTCCATAATCTACTTCCCTCAAATCATAGTTAATGTTATTCTCCCACCTCATTCTTGGTCTACCAACTGCGCGTTTTCCCTCTGGCTTTCCTACAAGAAACTTCCATGCAAGTCTTTCATTCCCCATACGTGCAACATGTCCTGCCCATCGCAATCTATGAGACTTAACTGTTCTTATTATATCTGGCTTCCTATAAAGACCATGTAGTTCATTGTTATGTAGTCTTCTCCATTCACCTGTTTGTTCATCTCTCTTTGGTCCAAAAATATTCCTAAGTACTTTATTCTCAAATACTTGTAATCTCCTTTCCTCCCTTAAAGTAAGTGTCCATGTTTCGCACCCATATAACTGGTAGAATAATAGTTTTATATATTTTCAATTTAACGTTTTTTTGAATGGATGGGACATCAAGAGTCTCTGTAATGCATAATAGCACGCATTTCCAGAATTGAGCCTATGTTTAATTTCTTTGTGCATCTCATTTCTGTTTGTGATTATTGTTCCTAGGTATTTCAATTCAGCCACTTCCTCAAAATTTCCCTCATTTGTCATTAGCTGTCCATTTCCATTATATAATGAATTTCTACGTGTGACCATATATTTAGTTTTATTGGTATTTACTTCCAGTCCTAATATATATAAACGTGCATTTTTTCACAATATACCATTATAACAAATACTTTTTATCTCCCCCGAGTAAAAATGAATGCATGGTTCTTCTTCCCAGTTTTATTCAGTAAAAAAGTAGTAAAGAGAAGTGGAAAAGGCAATAATATACGTTACGGAAGTTCAAAATATTTCGATAATCCTAACAAAGAAACTACCATAGTAAAAGTACGTAGGCATGTAATATAAAATCGGAAATGACAACCGGATAGAAATAAACACATGTAATTTTTTTATCTATCCATGCTGCGCTACTGTTTCTAGGATCCAGATTTCTCTCCTAACTCTGATAAAGCAACGCATAAATAAAACATTTACTTTTATGTAGAAAAAGAAGAAAAGAGGACTTAAGCGACGTTGAAGGCCTCAGGGTATGAGACCAGAAAAGACCACAGGAACAGAGGTATAAAAATCTAGACGCAGGAAGGAAAAAAAGAAGAGGGAAAAAATCTTCAATGGCGAGAGATGCTAGAAAACTCGGTCTTGAGTCGTTTTTTGCATTATTTATAAGTCTAGGGACTGTCCTACACTGCATCTTACCTGGCCCTTAAGGAATACAATGTGGTAATACAATCTTTCCCTAAAAACACCTTGATACACGTGTATCAAACATGCACATATGTAATATTTATCACTTCTTGTGTCATAAAGCCTACCAATAATTCACGCACAACCTCGCACTGCCATTTAATTTAAATGCCGCCTCTATCTCTACTATTTACTTAACTTCTCCACGCGTTAAGTTGGATCTCCTAACATGGAAAGTATCAAAATGATTGGTCTCGTGATTAAAGTTACTGATTTCACACCAAAAAAACCCAGGTTCGATTCCCGACCTTCGACGTATGGATTTTCTTCTATACTTCTTCCGAGCTAAGTTCTAGTTGTAATGTAAACGAACCAGATGGATGAGTACATTTTCATTGGTCGAATAATGGTTTTACCTTTACGCTTGTAAGAAAATGTAGTTCGCTCACCAAGTTTTCGAGCCCTATTTTACAAATGTATGTTAGGGTTGTATTTAAAATATGAAAGAAAATTGAAGGTACACATAGTTACAAAATTGAAATTAAATAAAAATAGCAAATAAACTAAAACTAAGAAATTAAGTAGTAGTAAACATGAATTACAATGTAACATTTACAAATGACCATTTAACTCATGCCCTAAATGGCAGTCAATGGCCAATCACATTTCAATGAATTTTGATTTACAACCAAACACAGTCGTTATTCACCTCGATTTTATCACTTTCATTTTTCATGTGGCTCCCAGATTATAAATATAGTGCACGAATGTAACCATATTCTTCTTGCGAGATATAACAGAAAAATATTCGTAGCAATTGATTATACCACAAAAAAAAACACTGTTAGCACTTTCTTAAACGTATTATTTCCCATGAATTAAAAGTTGCAGAAAAATATAATTGACTTATTTACATCATAGGACATCAGAAATTAATTAATAACCTGTAATGATGTGTTTAATTTTTCTCCATTAGGGTGCATTCTTACAATATTGCGATTCTATTTGGCAATAAATATGATATGTTGCAGTGATGAACAAATTAAACATAACGTTTCTCGTCTGTTTTCAAACATCGCCGTTTACATTAAATATAGGCCTATGCATATTTTAAAATAACTATATTTAAATAAAGATTTGTGAGTAAACAGCTTAATTTTATTCGTTAAATAGTCCTAACAAATGCTACTCTCGATTTCCAAATTGTCTGGAAAAATTCACTCCTCACTTCGTGAGTCGTGAATTTATCGATAATTTGTAAATCACTCGTGACATTACTTATGATAATGTATTAATACTCAGGTTAGAGTAGTAGGCTTAAATACATAATACCAAACGAGTTTGCTCGGATAGATTCGAGTTCATGATGTTCTGTGTTCAAATCACGAGGCCAACCAATCTAACTGGGGGTTCTACTTTTTTTTTTTTTTTTTTTCAGTCAGCAAGGAAAATTCTGAATTAGAATTTAATTGCGAGGAAGTATTCCATCATATTCACCATTTCATAATAGAATTAAAATTATTTAGCAACTTTAGTAGGAAAAACACGACAGAACTGCCCAGTTTGCTGGCACAATCAGAGATCAAGAAAGGTTTATAATCTTGGTTGCTAAAGCGTTTATAAATAAATACATACATACACAACATAACACTAGCTTTTGTTTCTTTTCTTTTTTAATTTTATTTATTTGTGAAAATCTATAAATTTCAATTGAAACATCTATATTGTTGCGGATATCGGTCGTATAGGATTCAAATGGAATTTATCGAATTTAACTTCACAGAAGTTACTCAAAATTTTCAAACTAATGTTATTTACTTTTTTGACAAATTATTCGCTGCTAATAAAGTCTCTTCCTCCACAATTTATTTTATCACTCGTTATTTTCTCTTGCTGACCTCTTTTCTTCGCTCTACAGGTCACTTCACTGGTCTACTATTCGGACACAACTGGCTAATCTGAGCGTCGCACCCTCTTATTTATAAGAGGGTATGAACATTCTGTACATCAATCTAGATTCTTCTGATTTTTCCAGAATGGAGGCATAACGCATGTGGAAATTTCTCTGTGGGCTTTCCGATTCGTGAGTCGAGTCGTTAGCTCACGAATCCTTTACCATACAAGGTGACACCTGACTCTCGCCGTGCGCCACAAAATTCAAAGCCAGCCCAGCAATGTGTCACATCATACTAAAAATCTTAGTTTGCAAGTAATAAATTAACATTGATATTAGCTATAAGACAATTGCTAAATAAACTAAATATATGGTCACACGTAGAAATTCATTATATAATGGAAATGGACAGTTAATGACAAATGAGGGAAATTTTGAGAAAGTGGCTGAATTCAAATACTTAGGAACAATAATCACAAATAGGAATGAGATGCACAAAAAAATTAAACATAGGCTCAATTCTGGAAATGCGTGCTTTTATGCATTGCAGAGACTCTTGATGTCCCAACTCCTTTCAAAAAACGTTAAACTGAAATATATAAAACTATTATTTTACCAGTTATATTATATATGTGCGAAACATGGACTCTTACTTTAAGGGAGGAAAGGAGATTACAAGTATTTGAGAATAAAGTACTTAGGAAAATTTTTGGACGAAAGAGAGATGAACAGACAGGTGAATGGAGAAGACTACATAACAGTGAACTACATGGTCTTTATAGGAAGCCAGATATAATAAGAACAGTTAAGTCTCGTAGACTGCGATGGGCAGGACATGTTGCACGTATGGGGAATGAAAGACTTGCATGGAAGCTTCTTGTAGGAAAGCCAGAAGGAAAATGCCCAGTTGGTAGACCTAGAATGAGGTGGGAGAATGACATTAACTATGATTTGAGGGAAGTAGATTATACAGGGAATGATTGGAAAACATTATCTCAGGATAGGGATATATGGATAGCTTATGTCCGCGCGGCCATGAACCTACGGGTTCGATAGTGCCAGTGAGTAAGTAAGTATGTAAAATTTGTACTTTAAAAAAATATGCATACCTGTGGTATTCCCATAATTGGAAAACATTTCAACTATATGGAATATTCGACTATATGTAAGTATAACTGTTTCTGGACTATGGCTTCAGGAATCATGTAACAAATTTATAAAGGAAATAGCAAGAGAAGAATGCCATCGTAGTGTAAGGAGGGCGAGGCAGCCATCCACGTCCTTGTCAAGGTGAAAGATAACCTTCTACACCGACAATTCTGTGGAATAGCGGCCTATGCGTCCTGCTTTCTTATCACAAAACAGTGTCCTCATCAAAACATTACTTTCACAGTGCATTAACACTTCAAGATATTATCAAACTCTTAACAGCCAAACAAGTTCTTAGTTTTATAAAACTATAATTGTAGTAACAGCAGTTCTATAATGTAGCAGGAGCAGTACTAGTAGTACCGGTAGTATTAGTAGTATCAGGAATAGGAATAGTAGTAGAAGTAATAATGAAATTTGCTAACCTAATTTAAACAATATTAACAATAACTTCTTGCAGAAGCCAGAAGATTATTACTTTCTTTGTATATATGTTTTTATTTTCTTTTATGTATAGTAGATTAGACTGTATACTATACTCTCCTTTGAGTATACATTATTCCATTAGATTAATTGTAATTGTATTTAATTTTATTGCATTATTAGACATTATTTTCATTATTGTTCAGTTTTACCAGATAATTAATTGTTTAGTACGTACTGTTATTGCAATTTTTTATATTTAAATGTAACAGATGTTTGTCCTGGTGAGTGGAAGAGAAAGTCCACATGGCCTTAACTCCACCAGGCTAAATAAATATATTATTTCACCGTCTGTACTTAAAGCGAATCCATTTTTATATTGTGTTAAAAACAGGTATTACATCTTATTTTCCCCATTTTTGTAGTAATTATGCCATCCATGTCACATAGAAATAAAAAAACACAAAGCAAGTGCATGGATTCTTATTTTCATAAAATTATTATATTGAGCATTTAAGGAATTATATTTGGACCGTGTTTACTGTTGGCCTGTGCCAATAATAAAGTACTATTAAATAAATTAAGCCTAAACATAGATAAGCGTTACAAAATAAATGTAGGCCTAAGTTTCAAACTGTATCCACCGCTGTGGTTTCGTAGTAACATCATGCCTCTTATGCAGTGGGTCCTGGTTCGATCACCGGTCAGGATAAGTTTCCTGGATGAGATTTATTCGGAGTTTTTCTTCACCTGCAAGACAAATTTCTGGAAAATTTGGGGTTCAAATAGTCATTGAGCACATCTGGCCATCACAGGTTTATCATCTTTATATCACATTCATCTCACTTAATATGAATGAATGGTATCTTGACGTGGATCTTCATGTTTTATCGGATTGATTCCAGCATTATGCTGATCAGTAGAGACCGGATTATATGCTACATAACAAGCTCGAAATATGCATGAAAATGCTTAAAATATGCATGAAAATGTCAATATATGCTATACAAACCAATAATAGAAAATATAATTAATTAAATAGAAATAAAACTTAGTTTTATTTGATTTTTATATTTATTAAGATATAATTCAGTTACAGCTGTTTCGGTACACTGTACCTTCTTCAAACATGTTAAATTATGAATTGAGTTTATAGTACATATCAACTGATCTAAGCAACAATACAACAATAATTTATTAATTTTTTTATAATTTTTAAATTTAACAAAGGCAATTCATTCAAATCAAGTTAAATAAATTACTGTTGTATTGTTGCTTAGATCAGTTGATATGTACTATAACTCAATTCATAATTTGTTAACATGTCTGAAGAAGGTACAGTGTACCGAAACAGCTGTAACTGAATTATACCTTAATAAATATGAAATAAAATAAAACTAAGTTTTATTTTTATTTAATTAATGAATGTGGATTTTCATCAAGTAAACACCAACTCAATTGATTAAAAAATATAATAATGATTACTTTATATTATACATTTTATTTCTAAATTAAAGTAATAATTAGTAGTTTTATTGTCTATTTATACGTATTAGAATTAATCACTCATAAATGATAAATTATCAATCAGTATCAGCAAAAGTATGGTTCACAAATAAAAACATTCTACATTTTGCTAGTATTGTAAACAGAAACGATCAGATACTGTTCCAAATGTTCGTAATAAGATTGTGCCTTTAAACAAATATTAATTTAATTGAGGACGACCGCCATAGCAGATACTTATTTTAATATTTTATCTACACGATCTCAACGGTGATATACAACGAACATTAGAAGTATTGGGCCTTCATATAAAGTTTGGAAACTGTCTGATACTGAACCGAAAGTGCTATTTCGGTACGAACATCTGTGCTGTTATCCTCCCTCTACAGTGAGATTAATGAACTATGCCAATTTCCTTTCTCTTTGTGTTTACTCCCACTCTCCTTCCTACCCCTCCCTTTGCTCTGTTTGTAGTGCGCAACGTCCCCTCTACCTTGGAACTCTCAAATACGCCAAACAAGTGGTAAGAAAAAGACGCAAAAACGGATGCTCCTACAACACCCAATAGTCATAGACAACATACCAAAAAACACCAGATTACGTTTATATAACACTTTGGCTAGACCAGTGTTGACCTATGGTAGTGAAGCATGGACACTAAAAAAACAACATGAAAGCGAATAACGGCTTGTGAAATGAGATTCATGCGCAAACAGCGGGTTACAGCAGATGGGATCGGAAAAGGAACACCGATATCTTAAAAGAATTGAAGACTACGCCAATTTTGGAATATATTAAACAGTACCAACTAAATTGGAAACACCATCTTGAAAGAATGAGTTCAAATCGGATCCCCAAAGCTGTTTATAATTATATACCAAGAGGACGAAGATCACTGGGCCGTCCTATGAAACGCTGGAGGGAAAATTTTTCTTTAGGATCGTAATAGGCCTTGGCCTAATACTTGGAAGGAAGAAGAAGAAGAAGAAGAACATACCTATACCATATAAAACACATTTACAGTACCTAGGAATCACAATTACAGACAAACTCAGTTTAACAGAACACATAAATAAACTAATCGCACGAACACAGCCTTTCACAAAAACTCTACATCTATTTTCACCAAAAAATTCACATATAAATAACATGACAAAAGTACACCTAGTTAACACAATAATAAGGTATTCTCTTACATTCGCTGTTCCATTTCTACTAAATTTAAATAAAACAAATTCAAACAAATTAAACACAATTTACAGGAAAGCATTAAGTATCTGTATGAGCTTAAAAATGACTTATCCTACTATACCACTTCATAACCTATCAAAACTGAACCAATCACCAAAATTATAAAAATTCTCAGCCAAAAATATAAATTAAGAGCAATGAATATATCTCAAATAAGCAATATAATTCAAAATGCTCCAAAAAATACAACTGAATTTCAACTTAAAGAACTATAAATATCTTCAAATGTATACTATTTTATTGTCAAAACAATATAGAATAAAACGAAATGAAATTATCATCAGGAAAAGAACACTATTAATACATATTCAATCAGAAAGAAACCAACATATTGAAATAGAATGCAATATCTAAAGATAATACAATAGCACTGATACATATATATATATATATATAATATAAAAAAATACCTCAGATTTACACTAAATCCATCCACTTAAATCTATAAAATCCAAAGCTAGAGAGGGTGCGTCATGCTTTGTCACAAGTCTTCAGATGGAATTAAAAATACGACTCTAAAATTCAATACATCAAATAAACAAAACAATATTCAACAAGAATCTGGATGGAGGCTTTTTAATGTCCAACCACTAGACCTTTGCTTGTTGATCTACGTCTAGTTATTGATGGCAGAGGATAAATCACTATCATCAACGACGAAATATCATATATCAAAAGAGCTAATGAGGGAAAATAGCCCTAAAGTAGCTGAAAGATAGTAAAATAGACAGATTTGATATCCCTTCCCAACTGTCGAGGACGCTTCCAGGGAACTGGAGGTTTCCTCGACGAGATCTGAAGGAGAGTCAATATCTGGGAAGTTTTACTACTTCCATATCACAGTCGAGTCGAGTCGAGAAGCGGTATCATTCGATCATACACTATTGTCTGAAGGACGTGAGCTCAAGGAGAGCTGCGTGGTTTTGAGTTTGATCCGGCAAGTCAGGCTAGGGTACCCTAGGCAGGACTAAAAAGGTATCCATGGGTGTTTGAATGTATAAAGATTGTTACTTTTGTTATTGTTTTGCGTTAACCTTGGAATGATCAATATTGTTTATATTTGAAGAGAAAAATTATACGCTCAGACCGGGACTTGAACCCGGGACCCTTGGTTCTCTAGACCAAGTGCTCTACCAACTGAGCTACCTGAGCAAGTACCGATCTAAACGCAAATCCTTCTCTATATACATTGTAAGTCCCGTCCACCAAATGCTATGAAGCCATGCTTCTATCTTGCAAATGGCGGCTCCTTTATTAAGAAGACATATTTCTGAGCGTATAATTTTTCTCTTCAAATATGATTTATCCATCATTGAGATGTACGAAATCAATAATAATAATATTGTTTATGTTTTAATATATTTTCATTTTTCAACTTCAGACGTACAATAGAAATATTAAATCTTATTTTAAGTAAACAAGAATGTCTAATTATTGTATTTGCTAGCTATGCTACAGCTGTCTTATATAATTCCTGTTTACGAGCTTTCTCAAGGTTATATGAGCTCCCCTTTCCCGTCTAGCTTTCATGGTTGAAAATAATATTTTGAGTTTAACAACATTAAATTACTACAGTGTGCTTCAGGAATTATTATTAATTAATATATGTTTATGAATCTATATAGGAAAGATGAATCAATATTTGCCTCTGATGGACCCGGGCAAAGAATTATAAATAGCACTGATAGTTATGATCTGGACGCTACTATAAGTGTAACTAAACAAATGAGTAAATCCTCTATAGGCCAGTGCAAAATAGTAACAGAAAGTAATTCTGTAGATCCGGCGGCGGTGCAATACAAAGGATAAATTCATCACAAAGTTTAAGTGTTCGTTTAATTAACGATCTAAAATGAAAATACACAAAATGTACAAGGTTTCATGATTCCAGTAGTACATTTCAAAGATCACAGCTAATTCAGTTGGGTAGATTTCCAGGAAGCACGTGTAGGTGTTTGTGTGCTGGAGGGGGAGAGAAAAAGGGTGGACAGAGAGAGGAGCATACGCTGTCCAGAATGATCAAACCCTAAGATATACATCCGCCCATAGTGGGGTTGCATAATCATCAAAGGGTCAAAATGAGAGAGCCCTAGGCCTTTCATACAGCGGAAATTTTCATGTGTAGTTGGCGAGTGTCTACCAACATTAGAAACCGAAATATTTTTATAAAACAGAATATCAAATTTACCGAACAAGTTGGCTCTAACAGTGTGAGTTCTTATTCGGGAAGTCTGAATTAGATCCTGATAGGAAATAATCTACTAGGATTTTGTCTTTAATTTTCCCTGCATCAAGACAAACGACATATTTAGTTTTTTTTTCGATAACTCTCTCATATTAGCCATTATTTAAAAAAATACATTAAACAATGTAAAAACACATCCTATTGGATAAAACCAATGATTTCAGATACGATATGAACTTGGATTTATATATAGCCTATTATTTGTTTATTTTTGGTTTTTACAGTGTTGACATATTTTCCCGGCACCAATGATTTGTCTTAAATTTCGTTTTATAATTTTCTTCCATTCGTCTCTATTATAACACATTCTTCCTCTATTTCCCAGTCCTTAAAAAGTTTTTGTAATCCCTTCGATCTACGTGAGATTTGGTCGTCCTTTCCTTCTCGTTCCTGATGGTGTCCATTCCATTATATATATATATATATATATATATATATATATATCCTCCATTCGCTTAATATGCCCATATAATCATAGTTGCTTTTTTTGGATATATTCTAAAACCGAGTTTTGCACTTTCATGTTCTCTTTTATAACATTATTTCTAATTTTCCCTCTCCTTGAAATCCTAGCAGATCTTCTCCAATAGTCCATTTCTTAACATTAGTTATATTTTCATCTGATAATTTATAGTCCAAACCTCTGAACCATAAGTCATAATTTTTCTAACTATTGTAATAAAAATGTTAACTTCAGTTTCTTTTTTTGATATGTTTATCCCATAATATTCCATTCAGGGCAGTACCATTCAGGGATTTTAAAAGTATATAAATAACGATTAAATAACACACAATTAAATTACGAATTCCTTTAAAATAATAAAACTGAAACATATAATTGCTATAATAAAATAATGATTGTGGACACTGTAAAGCAATGGAAAGCTACCACACCTATAATTCCGTAGTAAAGCAGCAAAGCATAGTATGAAAATGCTATGATGGCAGTGAAAGACCTGCCCTCGGGCAGTATTACTATAGAAGGATATATATACATACAAACTCCGCGGCGCGACAGGCCTAGAAGGCCCATAGCCACCATCCGGCTACTGGCCTCACATCCACATGTATCAATCACAGAGATAGATGACCATCCAGCCAGTGTAAGGGTGGCATGTGGTCAGCATGGCGAGTCCTCCAGCCGTTATAGCTGGTTTTCTCAGCCTGTAGCCGCTACTTATTGTAGCTACCCAAATTCCTCACGATGCTGGTTTAACACCGGTTCCATACTGGAAGAATTGTCATGAAAAAAATTTCGTTTCGCGTGGAGACTCGAACCAGGGCAAGTCCTGTAGCTCTGCGCCAATAAATGCATACTTGCCTTCACCACTCGGCTACGAGACGCGGGACATCTTAGATAAAAGCACACGCGCACACACACCACACACAAACACATAATATATATATACTGCTCGGTTAGCGTGTCCACTGTCTCAACACTTGGTTATTAATCCAGAGGTAGGGGTTCAAAAATCCTGTCCGAGCATTTATGTGTTTATAAATGTCATATTAAGCTTGCATTGCTCAATGTAAAGAAAATAATTCTGTATATATACATAAATCCATACATCCATACATACATACATACATAACCATACATACAGATAACATACCTCCATACTCACAGATCCATGCCACATACATACATACATACATACATACATACATACATACATACATACATACATACATACATACATACATACATACATACATACATACATACATACATACATACATACATACATACATACATACATACATACATAATACAACTAGTTAGGCCTAATTATATTTTACTTAACGCAGGTAATTAGCGCCGAAATTGAAATCTTAGCTTGAAATGAACGACGAATTTTGCTAGGATGCCTCTTTTTTTCAGACTTCAGGTTATTTTCTGTGTCGTAAATCCGCGACACGTATTTCACGGCTTTACTTTTCTTCTGAAGAAAGCTATACTAAGGATATTCACACCTTTAAAAATCATTAACCCAGACCGGGTTTGAACCTGGATGGGAGCCTGATAACCATTAGATACTGGGACTGGCAAAATGTCACTAGTAACATAATGTACAATTTTTAAAGAAAAATACCATAAATATCAAGGACTCCGACTATGGATTGGATAGCCTGTTTCGATCTAAATCAGCTAAAATACTGGAATTTTTCTTCACTCTTTTGATGTCCACATTGGTCTTGGACCCACAAGAAATCTCCTTTAAAAAGAGTACATCTGGGAATAAAGTAATTTGGCCTAAGAGCAGAGTTATCAACTCTGACTACTCAATGGATCATCGGAGATTCTTGCGTCCATAATGCCCATGGGCATTCTTAAGTTATCAGTACATTTACTTTAATAACATCCATCGCTGTTCTTAGTAGGTAGAAACCTCACTTCTACAATTCGGCGACTGGGTTCTATTCTCGGCTGGGTAGGGGATTTTAAACTATCTTGGGACTGGGTATCTGTCCTGCACTTGTATGAAAATGGAGACAAAAAGTGAAAATTTTGTATTCAATGCCATCAGTTTGTCACTTCGACATATTGTATTATCTCCTGTCATTGGCGTATTGTAACCCACTTCTAAGGTTGGGGCGCCTGGAAGGCGGGGTTACGGTGCCCCAATGATATTATGGGTGTAAATGATGGCAGTGATGAGCCAGGAGGGACCTTAATCCTAAACTTAATCTAATTAGGAGAATATGATAATGATATCCGGATGATGTTCGGGGACTATTTGGGGCTTAAAGTTTCCTGACATTTAACTTAGGTGAGGAAAAACCGGAAAAAATCTCACCCAGGAAACTTGTCCCAACCAGGGATTGAAACCGGGCCCGCTGCATGCCAAGGTAGCATGCTACTTCGAGACCACAGCGGTGAACGGAATACAATATATATATATATATATATATATATATATATATAACCCGTCAAAGCCTGTACCAAGCCAGGTTAGAAAAGGGTGAGGGAGAGGAGTAACAACCTCGTTAAAAATACCAGGGTTCAGTAAGCCCGGATGATAGTACCTTGTGAGGGCCCCTTATCTAGGGTACAGATAATTTTGCCTTGCAGTACGTTATTGGTTTCTTAAAGACCAGAGGAAGAAAACCTTGACCAAAAAGCACTTGGTCCTCCAGGTTGATGCATCAGGTCAGCTCCCTGTTCGTCACAAAAAAACATAACAATGCTAAAAAGCCTAAAGATTTAAGAAAAATAAAACGTTAGGTACAGAAAGATGTGTAAACATTAAAAATCTGTATATATAGCAGTGGAGAGAGGGAGGGAAAAAATTGTAAACATAAGTAGTGGACAAAATGATTTAAAACAGACATGACAGAAAATATTTGTATACTAAAATATTTATTTGTAAACTGTTATAAAATTCAACCCCGTCATTGCAGTATTTATTTTTCCCCGTTAGTGGATAGATCAATATTTGCAGACCAGTGATAATTCACTTATTCCTCCGACTTTTGTTTGTTTATATTAATTTTCTGTTATGATGTTCTTTTGTCGATAGAACAATATTATTTGAAACAGGTGATAGACACTTCGCGAAACAAACATAGCTCTTTACATATATAAAAAATGAATTCATAATATGAATGATAAAACACTATATATATTTAAGGATACTAAGGTGCACGAATAAAAACATTTATAACAATATTCGCAATAGATATAATTTTAAAAAGTCAAAATATAAGATTATAAAAACCAAAACTGTGAAAATCTCCGCATCAATAAGAAATCAGTGGGACATAACCTAATAGCTAACATTGTCTTTCTCGCGCCTTAAATTAACGATATTATACCCATCGCTTTACTTCTGAGAGAATCAATACCTTTAAAATCCACTACGAAACATCGTTGAGGACAGATTGTAAAAATTAAAATTGGTACTAATATACAAGCATATATATATATATATATAGTTCTAATGTATAGAAGATGGAACATATGTTCCGAAAGGCCTTCTTGATATTTTACAACATTATAAAAATGAGGACAACTGAGATCTCAGGTAGGCTACATATTTTTTTAATGTTTACATTTTTAATTTAATTAAAAGTGCAGCCTTTATTGGATAAAGTCACGAATCATAGACAATGATATGAATGGAGGCTAGTGAAGTACTTCGTGTGGAGTGTAGCATTGTATGGTGCAGAGACTTGGACATTACGACGAAATGAGGAAAAGCGACTGGAAGCTTTTGAGTTGAGGATATACAGAAGAATGGAACTTATAAAATGGACAAAGTAAAAAAAAATAATAATAAAGATGTGCTAGACAGAGTGGGTGAAAGAAGAACAACGCTGGAACTCATAAAGAAGAGGAAAATAAATTGGATTGGCCACTGGCTAATAATAAACTGCCTGCTGATGGATACCCTAGAAGGAATGGTCAACGGAAAGCAAGTTAGAGGCAGGAAAATACATCAGATGATAGACTACCGTATATTAAAATAAATGGTTTGTATGCAGATACGAAAAGGAATGCTGAGTTAAGGAATAGAGTGAAGAATGCTGAGTTTGCAGTGAAAGACCTGCTATTGGGCAGAACACTATGAATGAATGAACATGAATGGAATGAGTAAGGAGAGATATCCATTGTTAGCAAGCAATTATCAAGCAAGAGGAAGACGTGGTGTCGGAAGACCTAGAAAACGTTGCGCTGATGCATTATTAAGTTGGAACGGGCAACTACCTAATCCTTGGAGTGACGATGATGTTTTTTAATTTCTGAAAGAAACTATAATCAGAATTTTTACGATCTGAAAATTCTAACTCGGCCTGTTTGAACCTAGGAATCTTGAAATATTGCAACCACTAAATCGATGGTTATAAATCAGGGATGTAAGATGTGCTCTTTGAGAATAAAGTACTTAGAAACATTTTTGGACCAAAGAGAGATGAACAGACAGGTGAATGGAGAAGACTACATAACAATTAACTACACGGTCTTTATAGGAATCCAGATATAATAAGAACGGTTAAGTCTCGTAGACTGCGATGGGCAGGACATGTTGCACGTATGGGGAATGAAAGACTTGCATGGAAGCTTCTTGTATGAAAGCCAGAGGGAAAACGCCTCGTTGGTAGACCGAGAATGAGGTGGGAGAATAACATTAACTATGATTTGAGGGAAGTAGATTATACAGGGAATGATTGGAAAGCATTAGCTCAGGATAGGGATTTATGGAGAGCTTATGCCCATGCGGCCATGAACCTACGGGTTCGATAGTGCCAGTGAGTAAGTAAGTAAGATGAGCTCTTATGGATTACGTAAAATTTAGAATTGCAATTACACATCTATTTCAGTTCATTTCAACCCTCCATGTATAAGAGTTTGTCTATATTGATAGCAAAGAAAAAACAAACCACCACCGATACTAAGACCACCCAATATTCAGCCGCGAATATAGGAACTGTGTGCAGAAAATAACCTCAGCCATATCGTTAACAGATTATAAACATTTAAGTCCTTAATAATTTATTTCATGCAAAATTGCCTAGTTATACAATATTTATAGCAGGGTTTTCTTTTTTTCATAGTAAAACTGGGTTATTTAATGAGTGATGATTTGTTTAATTTATTTTTGTTTATAATATTTTGTCCAATGCCACCAGGTTGTCTTTTATGACATTTCTGGCTTTCTCCCCTGGCTTAGGTGGAAATGTAATCCATTTCTTAGGTTGGGGCATCTGGAAGGCGGAGTTACGTAACCCAGATGATATGATGAGTGATAAATGATAATAAAGTGACAGGAGAGTCCTTAAACTAAACTTAACCTAAATCCCAGACCATGGATAACCATAGGAATTTCCCTTTAAGGAGAAATTATTATGGTCTGAACGGGAATCGAACCCGGAACCTCATGAACTGTAGTCAGGAGCTGTAACAATAAGACCATGGGGCTAGTGGATTAAAAATAAGTGGGAAAGTATTTAGGGATCTACGGAGAAAAGATACTGACAGCCACTACATTACATAGCCCTGGGGTCAGCTCATCCTTTGATACAAATGAGTACCAACACATATTTTGGCGACCGTCATGCAGACAAACACCTAGCTAACGCCTCGAGCCCATCGTCTCAAAGAATGGAAGCCCTAACATCCTATATATTATCTAATGGCCCTAGTATGCACGTAGTATTTTATTTAACTACGCTGTCGTTATAACCGCGATTCAATGCTGGGCGAGGAAGATCCGACAAACTTTAATTACAGAAGTCATATTTCGGATTTCTGGTTGGAATTTTATTGGCACGAACAAGGTTCATCATTAATCATAATTTCATAAATTATTATAATCAAATCAGTAAATCTGATTCATCTTTGTTTTTATTACTTTGGTTTCTGAAAGAATTAGATCCCTAATGGGATTTACAAGCCTATGCCCACATTGGCAATTGCCATCCTAATGAAATACACAAGTAAATGTTGGCGAGCGTTCCTGAATACGGTTAACAGAATGCCTGGACCAACGCCGAAGACAGAATAAAGTGGTACAAGACAAACACATCCAGGCGCAAGATGTATATCCAAAATCCTATCAAATCCATTCTCATTGTGTTTAGAATACATTAGAAACTCCGTTGAGGTTACTGTGTTAAAGTTTTAAGAAATGTAAAACAGTATCTGATATGTCAGTCGTCCTCAATAATTTGCAGTGTTGTTTTATAGGAGGTCTTTCGATAACTTAAGTATCATCTTCTGCTTTCATTTGCTTTGATTTCAACACAAAAGATAGCAAAAACCCTTAAAAAACATGAAAAAACATAATTGCCTACAGAACAAATAAACTAAATAATATATTTAATTTTAGGAAGTTATATTTTGAGGTTATTTTAATTATATTATTTTTGGTCTGGACATCTTACCTCAATATTAACATGTTTCAAAACAATTCTGTTTTATCTTCAGCTTTAATATTGAGGTAAGATGTCCAGACCAAAAATAATATAATTAAATAATATAATTTCAAATAAAATAGAATAAACTAACATATATCAAAATAAAGGAGTTTATAAATTGAATTGCAATAGATGTGAAAAAAATGTTACATAGGAAGAACTACTAGAAACTTCACGACAAGATTTAATGAACATTTCAGAGATTTCATAAAGAATGAAGGTAAATCCAGTTTTTCAAAACATATAGTAGAAGCAGGACATCAATTCAACACAATAGACAGCGTATTATCGATCCTGCATAGAGAAAACGATGCATCGAAATTCAACGTTCTCCAAGAATTAGAAATCAAGGTAACCACAAATAAACGCCTGTTGAACAAGAACATACCCAGAATAAACCCTCTGTACAAAATAATTACCAACAACAGTCAGTACCAAAATGAAAGCAGAAGATGATACATAAGTTATCGAAAGGCCTCCTATAAAACAACACTGCAAAATTATTGAGGACGATTGAGATATCAGCTACTGTTTTACATTTATTAAAACTTTAAATCCATTCTCATCGAGTCATCGCCTTCACCTGAGGCGCTTTTAGGGATTGGTAACATGGAAAACAGAGAGTGGTATATGGAAATCAACAGGACGTATCACACTTATACATACTACATTTCAAATAACACTACAAACATGGCTTCAGTGTTGCCACCTTCAAAATGAAAAATCCCATTAGACACATGTAAAAACCCATCAAATGTAGCATAACATCAACTCGATTTTTTTAAAAGTTCCCTCCAACTTTCTCATTAATCAAAGACACTATGTTGATTAAATATAATAAATAACATAAATAATAATTTAAAACTCGCCAAAGCTGTAATTACATTAAAAAAATCCAATCGACTAGAAAATAATTGCTCCTTTTTTTTAAGCGGTAACTGGCAAGAAAGTTCCAACTGTCTCACAGAGTATAAAAAGAAGGGAGGTATCAGATAGACTACTTTAAGAGAATCCCCTAAATAAGGAAGCTTGCAACATACCCAAGAGCATACTGTAGGCATTGATTAATGTGGCATCAGAGGTGTGAAAATTCCTTTTTAATTTTGAAGTACCGGTATCTGATTATCAGAAACATATCATCTTTCAAAAACACTAAAATACCACTAACATAAATATGAAAATAAAATACATTTCCCACTGCCCATCGTGTTATATTTTACCCTACTAAGGACAGTAAAAAATAGGTTTAGTGAAAAAAAACATCGTGTTAGCAACGCTGACTGGCATTAATGTGGAGAATGCTGAGTTCATAATGAAAAACCTGCTCTTGGGCGGAAAACTATAAAAGAATAGACCCGCCGAAAATCGAACTCGGGCAACTAATTTCGCCATAGCAGAGACCATTAAATCCATTAAAAAACTACAAACAATATTTATTGAAACCGGACAGAAGGTAATGTCTTCTCGTCTTGTAAGCCCATGTTTCCCCTAACAGAGATTTAGGCACTCTCCCCTACAGGGAGAAATTTGAACCATACTAATTTATATTAAATTAATGTTGGGAAGCAAACATTATGAGGTATAATCATTAAAATTCATCGGAGAACATTTTGTTTAAACAACTCACCTCATAGGATTCATGCTTCCATGATACTGCGGTTTCAAACACAGTCGTGTTCATCTTCAGCCATAACTCCGACTGACGAAATTCTTCGGCCGTCAACTGTTCTATTGTCGCCATCTTCAGTGCTGCCATCTATGGTTGAATTAATGAACTTGAAATCAAAGTAATTTCGTTAGGGATATCAAAATTCATTGATCTTTCTTTGTTTTTCTGAATGTATATTTTTTCCCAAACTGTCAATTCCAAAGGTTTCTCTACTTGTTTTAAAAGTTTAGCTTCTCTTCCAATTTTATGATCTAATAAACTATGTGCAGCAATTGCAGATTTTTCAATTTCATTTCACAATTTTTAATATTTCTGAAAAAATATTCATACTAATTTAGTTAAACTTGTTTTCGTATAGATGTCATTTGAGTGGTCCGTGGTCAGCGTTCCGCCTCATATTGACATCTAGTAAATAATACTAGGACGGGAAAATTCGGTAAATTTTGCTTAGAGGCCTTTACATTCAGGCTTAAGGATCTTTTACGAGCCTGAAAATCTTTAGACTCGGGACCCATGGCTTAAAGTCCCTCCCGGAGGACTTGCCCCTCGGATTTTTCTATCCTAAAAATCCATCGACCCCGGCCGGGTTTGAACCCACGACCCTCGCGCCCAGAGGCAAGGAGCATAACCACTAGTCCACCGCGGCCGATATATAATATGTTAGGTAATAAATAAGATTAAACAATTTATCTTTCAATAACCCTAGCGTGGTGACTTGTCACGCAGCGGGCCCAGATTCGATCGCCGATCGGACAAGTTTCCTGGGTGAAGTTTTTTCGGGGATTTCCCTCACTTGTAAGACGAATGTGACGAAACTCTTTAAGGCCCAAGCAGTCCCCTAACAACACATGACTATCATAACCATCATCATTCATATTCACCTTAAATTAAGCTTAGAATTAAGGACTCTCCTGGCGCACCACTATCATCATCATCATCATCATCACATCATCATCATATCATATCATCGGGACAGCTGTAACCCCGCCTTCCATGCGCCACAACCTCAGAAGTGAGTTAGAATTATGCCAATGCCAGAAGAGAACACCAGAAATGTCGAAATGACAACCTGGGGCACTGAATACAAAACAATCCTTGAATAAGGCTGCTGTTATAAAGGGCAGAGACCTTTTTGTTTTGTATACTAGGAAAGAATGCAGAACTACTTATAAGAATAGAAACAACAGTCTAAAAAGATAAACACTTTTTGATACAGTGCCAAGCATCTAGTGAGACTTACTCTAATGAGATGCAACTTACAGGTAAGAGTAAGATTTAAAATCACTTGGATCCTCTCCAATTCTCTTTTTTTCACTTCATTGCAGTCGCACAGAGCAATTCAGCGATTCCAATAAATTATAGATTTAACTTTCCCCGACAGCTCATTCAAATATACCTTTCTCTCTCTTGCCGGTATCAAGATACCTAATGTGATGACTGGACATACATAAATTGTGCTTTTAGCGCATTTTAATCGATAGTATCTCTAACTTCCGTTCAGCTTCAAATACAGCAAGACCAGGATTACAATTTTTACACTTTCATATTTTTATTCAATGATAATCGTGATAATAGGCATTGCTTAGCCTTTCATTTCCATTTTAAAACTTGCCTAATTATACATAGATGTTTTATTAAAATATTAATCAATTAGGCTTAGCATGGTTTATTTACTTATTTATAGTTTGCATTTTATAGCATACTAGCTAATACCCGGCGTGCGCTAAATAAATGAAAATTAATGTGATTTTATGTTTAGTTCAATAAGTAGAAGGAAACATTTACAAAACCAATCGCGGCGATCTTGAGTTTATAGAGTGCGAAATAATTTAATCCCTCGTGTGTTATACATGATAAAAATGGACTGACGAGGGTTTAGCATTTAAACAGTAACACTTTTACAGAACTATGTTGTAGTTATCCTTACTTACTTACTCACTGGCACTATCGAACCCGTAGGTTCATGGCCGCGTGGACATAAACTCTCCATACATCCCTAACCTGAGCTAATGCTTTCCAATCATTCCCTGTATAATCTACTTCCCTCAAATCATAGTTAATGTTATTCTCCCACCTCATTCTTGGTCTACCAACTGGGCGTTTTCCCTCTGGCTTTCCTACAAGAAGCTTCCATGCAAGTCTTTCATTCCCCATACGTGCAACATGTCCTGCCCATCGCAGTCTACGAGACTTAACTGTTCTTATTATATCTGGCTTCCTATACAGACCATGTTTTGAGCCTTTGGCATGGGTTCCCTGAAGTAGTCCCCGCCCGGAGATCCGAATGGGGAACTATTTGACCTCCGGAAAATTTTACCCCAGTTGAACCCATGTCCGCATTTCTTGACGGTTGTATTTTTATGGTGAAAGATCGTCACTCTTTCGCCCAAGGTACTTTTTTTGTCTGGCTTATTACCTTCGACCAGTCCGGCATGGGTAACCCTATCAGCAGCAATGCTACCGCCGGCATAGCTCTCAGGATCATTTAAGCACGCAAGCCACTCCACCACGACAAGGTAAAGATACCATGGAGGGTTGTGGTTATCCTAGTTTTCGAATTCCTATACAGACCATGTTTTGAGCCTTTGGCATGGGTTCCCTGAAGTAGTCCCCGCCCGGAGATCCGAATGGGGGACTATTTGACCTCCGGAAAATTTTACCCCATGTCCGCATTTCTTGACGGTTGTATTTTTATGGTGAAAGATCGTCACTCTTTCGCCCAAGGTACTTTTTTCGTCTGGCTTATTACCTTCGACCAGTCCGGCATGGGTAACCCTATCAGCAGCAATGCTACCGCCGGCATAGCTCTCAGGATCATTTAAGCACGCAAGCCACTCCACCACGACAAGGTAAAGATACCATGGAGGGTTGTAGTTATCCTAGTTTTCGAATTTCCTTGGGCACGTTATAATAGTCTCCTGGTAACTGGTTTATCTGTATCGACCAAATACATTAATTTATTATATTTATTACCGGCCTCGAAATGCCTCTTGGTGTCATTATTTTTTGCCATTTGTCTTCTCGCCTATTCTGTAGGTAATGTTAAACTTTAAATTGTTTACAAAAACTAACAAGTGAACTGTCAATCATTGGATGCTGAAACTTGCCTTGAAATGTCTACCAGAGAACCGTTGTGACGTACGAAGGTCGTGCCAAAAAAAAAAATCTGTCATTTTAACTGTAAGGCACTAAAATCCAGCGCCAAACCTCTCATTTAAACTACAAGGAAGTAATGCAACTCCTCAACTGGTAGATTGGATAACACTCATTACCTGCCGTTTGCGACGCCTCCCGCCTCACCTCACTCCACTCTTTCTCATGCCGGGAGTCCACCTGCTCGATACAGTGGGCTGCCATGCTGGATTCTAGCTTCGATTTCTGCATCTTTCAGTTAAAGATGACAGATCTTTTGGACACATCCTTGACACATCACAGTGCTTCTCTAGAAGAAATTTCAAGATAAGTTTCGGCACGCAGTGCTTGACAATGAATATTATAATACACACATTATTTTATATTTGTTAACTTGAGCCATTTTTGCAGTAAGTTATGTAGCACGTGTTAAAGTACAGTTACATAACGTCGTCACAAACTTGATAACATTGTAGGTTATATTTGCCTACACTGGCTTTTCCTCCGTGGTATGGAAATAAGGAGAGTATTATACACAACACTGAACTAAATAGTACGTTTCTAACAGAACTGAAAACACGCCAATTCGTACTGATAACTAGGACCCGGATTTGTATGCAAATATTTTTCTTCCTAATATGAACATCCCTAAAATAAAGTTTAATATCCCGATCGAGAACCGATAACTTTATATCCAAATTAGTTTTCTTATAAAAAGACATTTTTAAAAGAGGATTATGTGAATATATAATTTCGACATTTTCCAACCAAATACTTATTTAATACTTTTCAGACGTCATGTAAATAAATAAATAAAGATAAATTGATTCCACTACAAGACTTTGGGATAATAGAAGTTTAAAACTTCCCTCCCGCTTTTCTAGACAATCGGCATGAGATGGCAGCCGGATTGTTATTTCCACGTGACAGCTGCCTCTAGTTCCCAAAGAATTGTCTGGTACTCATTTATATTTGAGGCTGAGTCGACCCCAAGGCCACGTTCCGCCAGAACGTTTACACCAGATTAAAAAACTTAACCCCCATCGGGCCTCGAACTTCGGGTTGTAGCATATTAGCATATTGTATTAATCAATGTTATTGCGTGTCCCTAAGTAAATAATTGTTCTCAACAATTTCTCAGTAAGTACATATTTTAACAATTTCCTCATTTTCCTGAAAATATGAGAACACAAAACTTTATCACCAAAGAATTTAGAAGATTTGCTACTTCATTTCTGCTGATTCTGTTGCAGTTCAAATATCAGGGGAATGTAAAAATTACATACCATACATTGATATTTTTGTTAATGTGAGTAGGCCTATTGCATCGACTATAAAATGAGATTTACTGTATGTCTAATTTGAATGGATATTCTGACGTAACGTACGGTCATAGTTCCCAAACTGTCGCAGTGAAGTGGTCGATCGCCTACTTATTTTCCATTTCACTTTGAGTATTATAGCCTCACTCTGATGGTTAACAATTTATATAAAAGCGGGTGCCGCGCGGCAATACTTGACATGCGGTGTTGTCACGTTTCTCATAGCGCTATGGGCGTTTATTACTGATTATTTATTTTATTATTTAATTTTTATGTTATTATTTGGTATTGTTTAAGTTTTAAAATTAAAAATTTTATATACGTATTTATTTAATAAATAATTTAATTCCAATATCATTACATAATTTTAATATCCATACAAACTCATGCTGAAAATATTATATTTATTATTATTATTATTATTATTATTATTATTATTATTATTATTATTGACTGTTCGGTCTGAAATTTTTTCCAATGGCCGCCACATGTTCAAATCACGTATATATCAATTAATATAATATGTAGATATGGTATTATTATTCTAGCTACATGTCATAATAAATCATTGATAATTATACAATTTTATAACCGGGTCGAATGTTCCACATCGTTCCGAGTTTTAATTGAAACTGAGGGAAGAATAGCAATGTGGCAACATCGTCGTAGTCGCGGCAGTCAAGATCTTTGTATTTTAATAACATACAACAGCAGCGGGGAAACAAAGCGAGCCGCTTGTTAAGCATCATAGTGAGGCGATAATATATGTCCTTGCGCTTGTGTAAAAATGAAATACAGTAAAACTTGCTCAAAGCGGAATCGCATGAGACCATGTTGTTTTCGCATTAGACAAAATTCCGCATTATAAAAAACTAAAACTTAATAATAATCTTAGATTATAGAGTACTGTATGTCTTTTTCACGTACGTTGGATTAATTGTAGGTCCGCTGTCGTTGAAAAGTATGTACGAGCGACCTCGACGGAAACGCGCGAAAAAAAGTCTCGTTTCGTCAGCGTTAAAAATGTCTCTTAGGCGCGTATCCTCAAATTAAAGTATGCAGTTTCGGTTTCCGCTCACTAACTACACTTTCGTCCACATCCTTGATTCTCCGCAAATTTCATTCAACACTACATTGTGTCGTCTTTTAAAACTGTCGAGCCAACCTGAAGATGCCTTAAAATAATTTTTCCCTAAGCATTTAGCAACAGCTAGAGCTTGATTTAGGAGCTTCGGTCCAGAAATTTGGATAATTTTTGATCCTGCACTAGTGAAACACTCCCACACTATTTCGTTGATTTCTTTAGTTTCCTTTTTTTTATACATACATTTTATTTTTTAAGCTATCTTTCTTTTGACCATTTCCTTACATCATGCATCCACATTTACATTTACCCTCTTACTAATAAATAATCCATATATAACTTTTATACAAGGTTTATATACATCTCAGTTCAAAATTCTTACTAATAAACACTGTATTAGCTGTTCAGTGTATAAGAGGCGTACAGCTTTACATGGGAATCGTTATACATGCCTCCAGCCTTGTTTAAGGATTCTATAACTAGACAAAATGTCGGACTTCAAGATCAACTGATTGTTTTCTTATGATATTGATGAAAGTTTCTATAAATTTAACCCAAAATGCAACACTTTAACGACTGTTTGATGGATGCACAGGCCATAAATAATATTAATAAAGCTCTGGGTAGGAAAATAATGGCATCATAAAATGCCTTTCCTTACACTCATTCTCGATTAGGCCTAATAATATATATTTTTTAATTGAACATTGATTAACAAAAGAATATGTTCTACAATAATTGCTGTAGACAAGATTTAACCTGAATGTAGTTTAAATGCTTCATAATATTATTTTAAGAAAACTTTCTTGCATCTTTAATACGTAACACACGCACACCGATATAAAAAATGTATTTAATTATAGATGTACTATTATTGCGACAATCTACACGTTAACTTGATAGTCTTGTGGTTAGAGCTTCTGACTACTGTCCGTGGGGTCCTAGGTTCGATTCCCGATGGAACCATAATGATTTTTTTTTCGCTTAAAACGTTATTCTGCTGTCGGTAACATTTCCTACTATTTCGAACGTTTTCTAACGCATCTTAAAACACTGCACATAATTCATAAGTAATGGGAAAAACTTTTATTAGTTTCCAAGAATTGTTCGAAATTCTTGACGTTAGGTGGCAGCACATTATCTGTGAAACCAATTATACGATATATTTGACATATCGTAAAGGAAAATGTATATAAAATAAAACACACTTATTTTTTTTCGTACCTCCCCAATTAGGGAATCTCTACTATATATTATCCATATTCATTTCTTACAGAATTAATCACTAGTTGATGTTTTATTTCTGTTACAAACTGCGCGTAATATTGTTCTGACGTCATTATGATGACGAATATGTGACGTATTGTGTATGCTCGTTCTTTTGTTATATAGCTCCGGCACAGCATTTATTAGTAAGGAAATTATACGTGATCTACATAAGGCTTATATATTGTATAATTAAAAACTGATGAAAGCCTGTATAAGAGATTTTTATTAGTAAAACTGATTGTCATTATTTCCCGCACTGAGAGTTTTTTCTTATCTTCAATCACCTTCACTTTTTCGTTTAATGACAATGAAACATACGTTTTAGCCGTCTTTATTCCGTAAGATCAGAACGCTACCTGTAAAAGATCGGTCTCAGAACTTAAATTAATTTAAGATTTTACAGTGCAATGAATATTTGTGAGACAGGTACAGTATCTGCTTTTCGGATATTGAGTGTTCAGTGAGACGAAACAAAATTTCAGGTTCAGGTAGAATTCACCTGGCGGCAGGAATCATTCCTTATTGTTTTTTTATTTTGCCTAACTGGTATTCAACGAAGAGGAAGCTAATTTATTTCTCTCGCTGACTTTCCGCTTTATATTTTTTTTTCATGAATTGTATAGAAATATCCTCCCGTTTCCGCGTTGGACAGATTTCGCTTTATGCAAAATGAAGACACGTAAAATTACTACTATTTCGTCGGGACCAATAAATTTATTCACATTGGACAGATTTCCGCATTATTCATGTTCCGGATTAAACAAGTTTTACTGTAGTAAAAAGATAGATAAATATGTAAAACCAAAGAAAAAAATAACGGCAATCAAAGGAAAACATTGAATAAAAATTGAACTTATCCGATCCTTTTCCAACCTTGGCTGAATAGTACCTACTATTCTCAAACCAATGCGATGAATAGCAAAATAATTGTGGTTCAGATATCGACACAAATTATGGTGAATGGATTATGTCATGACAGACGTGTCACTGCTAATCGTAAACATTCGGACAATTACTAGATTTATCACCCTCGCTATCTCTATGATTTACATTTAAATTTGACAAACCGTTCGTTCCACTCCCAGCCGGGACGGCAGACAAGATGCTCGCTCTGAGCGGTGAGTCTGCAAGACCGGTCGGAGCGATCATGTCGTCTGCCGGCCTAGCTGGGAATGGAATGCACGGTATCTAAAAAAATGTAATTTGATATAAAAATTGTATAGTTTCGTCAAATACACATTCTCTTACACTATAACATATAATATACCTACTCAACAGCCCTATTTTCATTTTTAAAAAAGGAGACATTTCGGTAAATATACCACCTACAAATGTGAATTTAAGGGTTACGGAAGTAAAGATTAATTCTCTCTCTTTAGACAAATTTTTCAAAGGCTTTCCGAAGGAAAGGAAATAAATATACTCGTACAGTATATTATTATGAGGTCTGAACAAGGTAACTCTGCGGGGCTGAGAAGCAAAGCTATTGCTAAATGCTTCTCCAAAAGACCCGCTTTATGCTATGAAATAACCCACCCACTTTGCTGGCAACATTAGTTTGTTATTGCTTGAACTAGTTTTCAGTGCTCTCGGCACGAAGCTAAGTTAGTATGATTACTCTATGCACAAAATTTGTATTAAAAATGGCCAATGACTTCTATTCATATCTTGCATGCTATTAAAACCCCATCTATCAGAGCTTAGTTCTAAGCTGGAAACGTCACATCCAGAAACGAGAATGTTAGCTTATAGTCCACTTCTTTTAAAAGTTATTAAACCGTATCAATGCATATGAGTGAAAAAAATCTTAGCCTTCACGATCTTATTAAGTTTCTCAAAAATAAACGACGTATCGATGTAAGCATTCTATGAAAAATCTGTATATTTAGAGAAAAATTACAATCATTTTTAGATCATAAATATCCTTGAAATACCTGAGGCTCATCACGATAAAACATTTTTTTCCTATTAAAGACGAAAAGAGAAAGTACATCGTTAGTATTTTTGTTTCGTTTGACCTGTTTCGGTTGAATTATTCCTTGGTATTGTTTTAACATTCAGAGGACAGAGGGAACGATGTTAGTTATTCTTTGAATCTTTCCTACGAACATCAAAACAAAGTCCCTTGTCCCTATCAGTTTGATATTAAAATTATACCAGCTGAAAATGATGAAGTGTGGCCTTTTACGTAAAACATAATTAACTACACAATACGCATAATAGAGAACAACCATGATTGCAGTATTATCCCTTTATCCATACGAACAATTGAACAAGTTAATTATTTATAGTCGTACGTTGTTCGCTAATGGAAATTGTATGTTTTAAGCAACGATAAAAACTGTATTGTTGCGTGTTGTATCACGCTTTTGTTTAAGCAAATTAAAACATTCTCGAGTCTAAGCTATTAGCCTATCTATATATATATATATATATATATATATATATCGTTATTTAATCGCTTTAACTCGGAAAAAGATCAACACTGAAGTAAGACAGGGATGTGGACTTTCACCGGCGCTTTTCTTTATATATATATATATATATATATATATATATATATATGAATAGATTAATAAACGAATGAAGGAAAGCACAACGAGGAAATATACCCATCAATAGGAACCTCAAACTCGATGCTATTTTTTTTTTGCGGACAATTTAGCTCTTCTGGCACTTTTCGAAAATGATTTGCAACGGTCAATTTATAATTTACAAAAAAATAGGTGCCAAATTTAATATGGAAATATCAATTAACAAAACTAAAATTATGGCATTCCATGGGAAGGACCCCATACAAAGTAAAATCTGTCTCCAGAATAAAATTTTAGATATCTAATCAATTTAAGTATCTTGGATATTATCTCTCTATCTGGGAAGAAAAGGATATCCCTGAAAAAAATTACTACTTATAAAAGTTTGGGAATTATTAATCAAGTTATTAAACCATCCCTTGTACAAAAAAAAACACACCAGATTACGTTTATATAACAATTTGGCTAGACCAGTGTTGACCTATGGTAGTAAAGAATGGACACTAAAAAGACAACATGAAAGCAGAACAACGGATTGTGAAATGAGATTCATGCGCAGAACAGCGGGTACACCAGATGGGATCGGAAAAGGAACACCGATATCTTAAAAGAATTGAAGACTACGCCAATTTTGGAATATATTAAACAGTACCAACTAAATTGGAAACACCATTTTGAAAGAATGAGTTCAAATCGTATCCCCAAAGCTGTTTATAACTATAAACCAAGAGGACGAAAATCTCTGGGCCGTCCTATGAATGCTGGAGGGAAAATTTTCTATAGGACCATAACAGGCCTTGGCCTAATACTTGGAAGGAAGAGGAAGAAGAACTATAATGGTTATACTGTGACTTTCCTGATTATGACTACTACATATAGTCTGTGACGTTCGGCGCCCTAGAGATGTATGATAATCCTAAATGCTCTCTCGATCCCGATGCCACATGATATTGGCCTGATGAACGGAGATTTAACCTTCAATGGGAGTTACCTTATTCCAATTGCATTATATACACAGAAATCCATTCAAATCGCTCTGATTTTAATATATCATAAAAGGGAAAGTATGAAATATAGGGTACTGAAATTACAAAGAATTCAGGAATTCAAGAAAAACTCATAGATTTTACTCTAAGCACATTACTATACTTCTGTATGTGCCCCATTGTTCTCGAACAATACCCAACCTTTACTCAACTTCTTGACGTGTTATCACTAACATTTTACCTGGTACTGTGGCAATCACATCACGAATTCGGGTTCGTAATTTGGTACATCATTCACTGGATTGCAAATACACGTAACATTAGAGAGGAAAATCCAACGGAGTTAGATTCGGTAAAGGTAGTGACCACCATATCGGTCGGTCGCGTACAATCCATCAATTGGAAAATGTTGCAATGAGGGACCCCGATCATCCTGACTCCAGTGTGGAGGAGCCCCATCTTGTTGAAAGATGATATTAGGTTGTAGAACTACCACCAATGGGCACACGAATTGTTCCAACATGTGCAAGTACATGGGGGCTGTGATTGTAGGTTAATGGGGGGAAACACGGATCGAAGGTTCTGTCCTTCATTAAACCGCACCAAACGTTCAGTTGTTGGCTTGTATAGGCATATTCTCTATACACATGTCTTTTTTTTTGTTTCCCATACCGCATTTTATGCCGACTAATAACCCTCGAAAAATAAAATGTTGTCTCGTCTGAAAACATTGTCAAGGAAATAAGAATTCGTGTGGAAACGATCGAGAATCCACAGAAAATTCCTTACGATGTACCCTGTCGTTCGGTTTCAAATGTTGCACAATCTTTACTTTGTATAGATACAACCGAAGCCACTTAAGCAGAACTCCATTCACCGGAGTTTGCCTGGCGAATGGATTTATTCGGGCTTCTCTGAAATCCCTCTCGAATGTCTTCCATATTTTCTTCTGTCACCGAAAATGCTGAGCTCCACCAGATTTTAGGACACTGCCAGTTATAAACAATTTATTGAACTAGAGCCTAATTTATTTTGTTTCAGGTGGAATTCCTCCGTACACCGGTCTGCAATTGCCTTGCGTTAAATCATGGATTTCGTGTCTCCTCATACCAAACAACACTTTCCCCACGTTGCTGCCAAATCACTAATATTGCTTTATGTGAATATCGCGCAATGTAGTGACACAACTAATAACTTTAAACATAAACTAATTATTTGAGTTTCTCTTTAGGTACCATTCTCATTTCATGAATCTGCGTACCTTGCTACCTAAGATCAATATTGAAATCGGGGAGATTTTAATGGAAACCGTGTAGGCCTAAATTCTTCTTGTATTTTCTTAATTTAATTTCTCTCTTTTTATAGGTACATTTTACATCCCTCACTTCCACCGGGCCTTATATGTACACGACCTTTAGGGGAGGATTTTAAACTCTGGTTCACATAATATAATTATATATTTTTTTATCACGGAAGGATATGGAGGGCCTCCCCGAACAAGTTAACTGCTCAATGCCTAGGTACTTCCGAGACAACACAATATTTAAGTCAAGAAACACCATCCACTTATAAATTCAAATAAAATGATTTTGAAAGCCAGATAACATTCGGGGACTATTTGCTCTTACAAATGAGCTCCGCTACGTGCAAGGCGACGGTGTTATCCCAAGACAACAGCAACTAATGCATTAGACATTATATAAATTATAACTGTTTAATCAGAATATATTTGCAAAAGAAGGCTATGATTATTCTTAAATAAAAAAAGTAGCTAATATAAATAGGCCCATCACAAAATAATAAATTACTATTTTCATACATGACCTATATATAATTCCCATAAATAAGGGTAAAGATGCTAATAAAGTGCAAAACAATGAAACTGTGTGTCGATATGACGTCGCCGGCAAAGTCTCAATTTTCAATTATTCCGGTTGCCCATGTTCGATTCCCGACTGGTTATTTTAATCTCCACTTTGCGTCTGGGTGCGTGATGACTTATGTTGTCTTCGGTGATAGCCTAGGGATATTGTTAAACCATAGATCCATAGATGGCGAAAAACAAAGTCTAGTGTGCGAGTTCCAGGGGGTTCACATCCTACAAAATAAGGAGACATGAACAAATAATGAAAAACAAACAAAAATATAAATTTGAAAAATTGAATAAATAATTTCATTTTCAAGATTAATATGTAAATTTGTCTGAATTACCATGCGCTACTATCATTAACGTTCTGAAATTCTGTAATTACTAGCAACACCTGTAGTAGATAAATAGTGATCCTGTTGTTTACGATTAACTACACAGACACCGTAATAACAACTGTTTTAATTACGTCACACTACAATTGAGATACGTCAGTTCCAAAAGCAATCATTCTGTTTCCTAACAAAAAAACACGGATGTTTTTAATTTACGAGGCTGGAAACGTACCCTATCGACAAACTTTCAGATTTTTTTTGACGGGGGGATGTTGACTGAGTGTATTGAAACAACTAACGCATAATCTACGATACCTTAACTTCATAATGTATCTTTTAAGATACATTGATTTTATTTATTTATTTTATTTATAAAACAATAAAAAACAAATGATTATAAATTACTTAAGTTTGTGTCAAATTACGTAATAATGTAGCTTACAATAATAACTTAGTGTTTTACTTTATTTTGTTTTCTTTGCTGTCCGAAACATTTGAATAACTGGCACGAGAAATTATTGTTTCGCCAATTTAAGATTTAAGACATGTCCACCGCTGTGGTCTTGGGGTAGCGTGCTGCCTTGTCACGCAGCGGGCCCGGGTTCGATCCCCGGTTGGGACAGTTTTTCTGGGTGAGGTTTTTCCTCACCTGTAAGACAAATGTAAGAAAAACTTTAAGGCCCAAACGGTTCCCGAAATCATATGGCCATCGCAATCATCATAATTCATATTCATGTTAGGTTAAGCTTAGGATTAGGGACTCTCCTGGCGCACCACTATCATCATCATCATACATCATATCAATCGGGGCAACGTAACCCCGCCTTCCAGGCGCCCCAACCTCAGAAGTGGGTTACAAGTACGCCATGCCAGGAGAGAAACCAGGAATGTCGAAAGACAAACCTGGGGCATTTGAAAAAAAAAAATTAAGACCGATATACGCAGGTTTGAAGCTTTTTTTTTTTGTCATTTCCGAATGTTCTTAAAAACATAATTTACATCAGTGTCATCCGTGGCTTACGTAAATTTTATAGGACTTACATAAATTTTATATTTATAGTTTTGAGCCCAAGGGAGAGAGGTCTTTAAATGCAAATACAATATTCTTCACTATGACATTACCAATTTTACTGGTGAATGTATACTGGTAAATGTTATAAATGTTCCCATTATGTATATAAAATAACCGACTTAATCGAAAGTTGCCACAAGATTAAGAATAAACTCCATCATTATTTTTGGCTCCATCAGAGATGAATCCCCGTCAGTCTGTACGTTAATTCGAATAATCAAAATATCACGTAACTACTCGATTACGACCTCTTACGTGGAAGAGAGAACTCGGGCATCCAATGAAGATTTTCGAGGGAGCTTTTTAGTCTGAAGCAGAGCAGGTAATAAGTTCTAATTCACGAATGATGATGATTATGGTTATGAATTCAAGATATAGGGAGAATTTTGTGTGAGGTTTTTAAGTCCCGATTCACCACGCCCGAGACATCTTCCTGTTTCTGCACGACTTAACTTTCAACATCTGTATGCCGTAGTACGTAAACTGTTTAACATATACTGTACCTTTATGTTCCGCATAGCATCAAGCTCCTACAAAGCAATTTCTCGCTTAACTGCTATCCTTCCCTTCTCTTACAAAAAATAACAATGCCATCTGTCAAAATATACTTGAATTGAGTTCTTCACAGATGCCTGCAAAACCACAGTGTTATAAAAGACATTTTCAAGTTTTATAAAAGGGAAGTATATCTAAATATAGCATAAGATAGAATCGGTAAAAAAATTACGTCACCAATTCCAAACACACAAATTTAGATAAAAACTAATTAAACATTGGAATGCAATAATATGGTGCAAAACAAAACTATTTACAAAGTGTAAATCAATTTGTAAATCAGAACAAGACTAGAAAAGTAGGCAGTATATAAAAAGAACGTGTACAAAGCAGAACAGAACTCTACCGACTCACTGTGACAGATTGTTCAATGACGTTAGTGAGTTTTTTTATATAAGGAATCCTTGCCTCCGCTGACTTATTACAAGTAATGTATTGTTAATGTGTTAGATATATACAATTTTCTTTGGACCGTGATATGTTCTGATAGGTTCCAATATAATTTTAAAAATTAACTTATAACCACATGTCCATAAAGGACAAACATTCACGCTCATTTTAATATACAAAGGATTGTCATTTGACGACGCATAGAAAATATAGCATACATATGTGAGCATGGGATCCCGTTTGAAGAAAATCAGTGAGTAGACCACTGTATCATAAACTTTGTTAGTATATTTTCTTAAATCACTCTGCATATTTCTAAGTATTGGACAACGTTAAAGCCAATAACACAGGTAGTAAGAAACATAATATTCCAGAGAGAGAGAGAGAGAGAGAGAGAGAGAGAGAGAGAGAGAGAGAGAGAGAGAGATTATTATAAAAACGAATGGTCTTCCTCTCCACAGAGGGTAACTACATGTCAAGAATACAAACATGTATTATATAAAATATGTAACTATTTAAAATAAAAAAAAATACTGTTGGAAATAAAAAATAAAAAGAATTCTGATCTACAGTTGTTCAGTTGGTTAACAAACTAAAGATATTCCTGCGATTGACTAGTGCCTGCATAAAGAGTCAATTAATTAAATATTGATTAGTTAAATAAAAATAAAACAAAGTTTTATATGATTTTCATATTTATTAGAATATACATTTCTAACAGCTGTTTCGGTACTTTGTACCTTCTTCAGACATGATTACAAATGAATGAATGTTATTATATACAAACTCCAGTACACAACAATATAACAAAATTCATTAATTTGTAATCATGTCTGAAGAAGGTACAAAGTATCGAAACAGCTGTTACAAATTTATATTGTAATAAATATGAAAATCATATAATACTTAAGTTTTATTTTTATTTACTTAAATAGATATTGATTTTCATCAAATAAACGTCAAATCAATTGATTAATTAAATATTGTTAAATTTCACTGAAATGTTACTGACTTCTGCAAACAAAATTATTTTTTGTTACAGAATTGAAACATGTTTAATTACAGTTGCCCATTGCAAATACCTTGATTGAACCGCAATTAACAATGCGAATCTCATCAGTGAAGTATATTTAATTGAATAAAAACCATAAATTAATTAAGAAAACCTAACAATTGTTTTCGTAGCCGCCAATTTTTCAGACTAAAAGTTCTGGGATCGCACGTGACCTGCAATTGGTTTTGTAACAGTCCACTGATTGTCATATGAAGAACGTATGAAAAAGAACTAATGATACATTTTAAATAAAAAATAAATAAAAATGACTCTCTTTAATACACCAACTCAGTAGCAACGCCACTGAAATCTGGGCCTCAAATAGCTAACAAATTGTAAGCAGAGGTTTCCTTTTAGACTCCATGTTCTTTTAAGCTCTGTACATATGCATTACGAGACCCAAGCTTTACTCTTACCTGGACCTCTAGTTCACCACATCCGACGTAGAAAGTGATACTGTAAAATCTCAAATCGGTCCAAATATTTTACTTAATATTGCTTGAATTTCTTAAGTTATGTCCTCTTCCATTTGAAAATGTACTTTGTAAATTTGAATAAAAATAAAACTTACTCAATTGTCTATGCAGTTCTGTTCGAAGTATAGCACGTTTATTCCAAAAAGCAACTTACCTGAAAATTGAAAAAAAAAATCATATTAGTACTTCAACAAATTAATTGTCATGCACTTATAGGTTTATAATAACAATGATTAATGATTAATAATAATAGCAACAATAATTTTATTAACAATTAATAATACTTATTATAATTCAAAATCACATGGCTTTCACCACAAGGTGTGCAGCAACAAGACCTACTCGAACCAAATGACAAGTGTGTGTGTAAATTATGCTCCGAATTGTGTGACAGATACCATATTATAAAGTGTACGAATAGACAGAAATCCATCGCAGCGTATAGTAAAGACAAGTATTGTACTTAAATCCATGCACGGTGTGTGCGTATTTCAACTTATTATTAAAACCACCACTGTGTTTTAGTTGTCCTCGCCGTGACGTAGTCGGTAGAGTCCCTACATTCCACTCTGGCGACCCGGGTTCGAATCCCGGCGGGGTAGGGGATTTTAAAAATCTCCACCTTGGGCCTGGGTATGTGTGTCCTGTCCTTATGTCTATGTGAGAAGTAAAGAAAATTAACAAACAGGTAAAACAAAAGAAGAAAAAGCTAAAACAAGAAGGAAAACCAGTATAAACAAAAAAAGTATTGTAAAAGTGTGTAAAAAAAGTGGTAACATTATTGACACGAGCCCGTCGAATCTAGGTCGGATTTAATTTCCTGGCAGGAGCTTTCCTGTTTTTAATTTTCATTTTATTTTAATTTCAAGACAAATGTAGTAAATACGAGCCTTGATTTCTCTAAAAATTTTAGTTGCCTCATAATTACAATTATATTCCTGAGGAATCAGGTTCAAATTCTAGTTTAAAAACAAAGTTTAATCTAAAAAAAGTTAGCATCTACGTTCATCTTTTGAGAGTTGTTCAACCCAGAGATACAAGAACTCTGTAAGGGGATCATTTACAGGCAAGACATAATGATAACCTACTGAAAAATCATGATATTTCCACTGCAGCTCCTACAAATTCCAAGAAAATTAAATAACAGTATTTACAATTTTTTTTATTTAGGAATATTCCACAATACTGGTGTTTCTCCTTCAACCCAAAGTGAATTGTCGCCAGAGGTTTCTGTCTAAAGCATCTTCTTCCCTCAAATCTCTAGCTTCCATACTTCTCTTCATTCCATTCATCCATCGTTCTCTAGACCTGCCTCTTCCACTTCTTCCATTGGCTTTCCAATTAAGGATCTTCTTTGGTATTCTCTCTTCTTCCATTCTTATGAGGTGTGCATATTGTAAAAAACTGTATTTACAATAATAATAGTAATGGTAATAATAAAAATGGTAATAATAATAATAATAATAATAATAATAATCATGCGAGTTGGCATAAATTAGAGCGTTTAAGCTAGTATACGAAAAATCCCGGATTCAAGCCCCCGCGTCGACAGACTGATTTCTATAATAATCAACACAAATGCCGAGTTGGAATCTCCGAGTTGATCATAATAAATATTTATTGGCCTAACATCATTAAAAAACCAAATCACTGACCTTCCATAATATCACGTGACCCACACAATAAATATGTACTAACTAACTCACAGCACTATCAAACCTGTAGATTCATGGCCGCACAAACATAAAGCTCACCATACATCCCTGTCCTGAGCCATAGTTTTCCAATATCGCTTTATAATATAACTTTCTCAAATCAGGGGGGGGTGGGTTTTAATGTATCTACCCCCCACCTCATCTCTTTGCATGTCTCACCTACTTCTCTGGGGCGTTTTCCCTCTGGTTTTACTACAAGGTGTTTATTCCTCCATATCCTCTCTTTCATTCCCTATTCGTCGCCACGTGTCCTAGAAAATCGCATTCTAAGAGATTTGAACTTGGTCTCATTGCATCTGGGCTTCATGATATAGATCGTGTAGCTCACTACCACCAATGTAAAGTCTTCCTCCATTCAACTGTTCGTCGCTCTTTTAGTCCAAAAATTTTCCTATGAACTTTATTCCCTCATATACTCGTATAGTAAACATTTCCTCCCTTAACCCGGTATGATGAGGTCAAATCTTTTTCCTTCGCTCCATAATAACCATACATACAGACTACATAATATAAAATTAACATTATAATATAAAACGTTCACAATTATAATATAAAATTAAAATTATAATATAAAATTAAAATTATAATATAAAATTGTTACCTAATATGTCCGTCGCCTCAACTTTGTGAATTATTGATTCTCTGTAGGGCCTTTGCCATTGCATTCAGGGTCAGCAGATAAAGATTTACCTCCTGCTCCTTCTGCTGATGATGGGGCTAGTCCCGAAAGGCCTACAGAGAATCAATAGTTTACAATTAGTAGTGATCCGTGTAATTCGCGAGTCGCGATAACGCGAAATGCTCTAATTTTGACATTTTCTTATACCATCTCTTAATTCCACTTCCCATAACCTCAAAAAAGGCGTTTATGAATCGCGAAATAATGCCAAATCCTATGATAACGCGAAATAACACCGATATTTAAAATTTTCAATGAATTCCGGAGATTTTTTTTTGTTCTATTCGCGAAATTTTCGTGATGCAGTTTTAAACACAGTTTTCCGATTCCATCTTATTTTTAACTGCCATATCTGATGGCGCCATATCTACTTCCTCCATGCACTCTTGCAAAGGGAAATGGTTGCAACACAGTTCACAACATGGAGGTAATATTTTCTGTCCTCATGCTCAAATATGATCTCTCCATTGATTTTAAGTTCTATGGCCAATATGAATTCCAGGAAATACGAATTACATTAACGTGTAAGATAAGTTTCCCCCCCCCTAAATTTTTTGCGGACATAATTATCAATTTAGTGATTACTAGAAATAATGAAAGAAAACCGACTTGCAAAAAGAGCTAAAGAAGATAGACCAATGGACGGGAGAAGAACAAGAGGAAGACCAAGAGATGGATAGACAGTGAATGCACATCCAATACGTCTTCCTCCGAGGAGTGATTTGGAAATAAACAGGATGAAAATCCTACAAATTATGATTAAGAAGAAGAGGAAGATTAAAATTTTATGCATTTTAGTGTATTAAAATCGATATCAATTGTACAAGCTAAAAGTGGACTTTAAACTACTGGACATGTAATTTTTATTGGGTTTATAATATAGGCCCTACTACATTAGGATTGAAAAGACTCAAATTTACATTTTTTAACGCCGCCAAATTCCCAATAGCATCGAAATCTTGGAATTTTAAAACGAATTTTCCCTAAAAATAAGATCACGTTCACTGATCTCTACCTATATTACGTCACAGTTTTATAATTTTATATTATAATTTTGTGACTAATACCTCAACGTAATTTTATTAATGTTGACAACAATATAACCAAAAATCCTAGACGTGACTTCACCTTGGATATTAAAGGATCCATAACTAATCAGTAATTAATAAATAATAGTAATAATAATAATAATAATAATAGTAATAATAATAATAGTAATAGTAATAATAATAGTAATAGTAATAATAATAGCAATAATAATAGTAATAGTAATAATAATAATAATAATAATACATTACTTATGGAGCAGAACTTTGGCCATTAACAACAAAAACAAATAAGTATCTTTTGGCAACGGAAATGGATTTTATACGAAGGGCAACTAGAATTTCAAGAAGCGAAAAAATTAGAAACTCTGTTATAAGGGAGAAAATGGAGATTGAAGACACTATTTTAGATTATATTAAAACTCAGCACTTAACATGGTACGGACATGTCCAGCGAATGGAAGAGGATCGGCTATCAAAATCTGTTTTGGAATGGAAACCTAAGGGAAGACGAGGCAGAGGAAGACCTAAAACCTCCTGGAGTCAGGGAACATATTTATACATGAAGGAGAAACATCTATAACAGGAGATTGGATGGACCGACAAAATTGGCTACTTGGAATCACACGATGGCAAAGACATTAATCAACCGATGATTTATCTATAATAATAATAATAATAATAATAATAATAATAATAATAATAATAATAATAATAATAATAATAATAATAATAATAATAATAATAATAATAATAATAATAATAATAATAATATTATTATTATTATTATTATTATTATTATTATTATTATTATTAATGTAGCTGTATTTGCAAATTTTAATCCATACCTGCGATATACATAAAAATGTCGGTAACACAATCCGACTTGACTGAAAGCATAATACAAAATTGTATTTAAGCAAATGTTCTAAACAAAGCATAGAAACCATCCTGGGATAATTTGCTATTATTTTGTTTAAAAGAGTTTTCATGTCCTAATATATTTAGTTTTTTAGTAGTGGATATTTATTGACCTTTTTTTTTTCGAAAAAAATATGCACATTTGCAGTGACACACGCACGGGCTTGTTTGACCGTTAAGTGCATATTCCTGAACCAAAGAGGTACTGAAATTAAGATAACGATTTGTACATACATGTTACCTAATATTATGTTTTATGATTTTGAAAGAAAAAATCTATAGCTGTGAAATTATGACATCGAATAGGATATTGTATTTCCTACGAGGTATAGAACCTAAAAAATAGAGAGTAACTTCACCCAGTTGGGTTCATCATACTTAACGTTTTAGTGTCTATTTCCTGCAACGCCTGCATTTGTAACGGAGAATACACGAAATTAACTTTATCAACTGTTCCCACATGGTGGTATCTCCATAACCTTATTTTCAGCAAAGAACACCAACTTCATTCCTGCAGAATTAACACACAAAAAAATTACACAGAATGATTCAGTGAATATGATTCAAGTCTTTTAGGAATAATAGAGAAGACAATCATCAACTTCAATATAGGAACCCATGTCTAGAAACGTTTCGTTAAATACATAGGAGAATTGGTGTATTTTGTCAGAGTCCTAATTTTATCTCTGTTGTTGTAGAGTTAATTTGGGATGTAGAAATAAATGTGATTCTATTATTTTTTTGTAGAATATGATTTTATGTTCTAATATTTTTTTGTTAGAGAATATGTAATAAACTGATAAATTGAAAGGTGTATTCTAAAATTATTAGGGAACTATCATAAATTGTGTGTGGTTTTGTAGGTCACGATATTATGACAATTTTATAAATTGGTTTAATTTGATAACTGCACATGACAGAGTCAAAAATTTGCCAGGAATCTATCAAGAAATGTGACATTATAAGGTCTGTCTTAAGGATCCTAAGTACATTTTCATCAGTTCTTGAAAAGTGAATTGATCATCATCAACAACGACAACAACAAAAATCACGGATTAAGCCCAAGTGGCCCGTTCCTGTCATAAATTCTTATTCAAAATGTTGAATCCATCTCTTTTTCGGTTTACCGACATTCCTGTATCCTTTAGGTTTGAAATTAAGCATAATTTTTGGAATGCGATCATCTTTCATTCTTTGAACATGTTCTTTCCAGTTTTTTCAAGATTCTTTTATTCTATCTAAAAGTTTAAAAACATTTAGCTCATTTCTAATATATTCGCTTCTTCTTTTATCTAGAAGTTTGCAGCCAGCCACACTTATCAGGAATCTCATTTCAGCTGCTTCTATGATATTCTCTTCTCTTTTAGTTAAAACCTAAAATTCACTACAATACAATAGTAAAGGGCCTGCCACTGCTTTATAAAATTTTGAATTGATATTAATAATTGTATTGTTGTTAAATTGAAGAAATGGATGAATATAATAAAAATCCTCATGACAACTTTGGCAGTAGATATTAACTAACTAAATGACACTACCGAACACTTGGGTTCATGGCCGCGTGGATATAAGCTCTCCAAACTTCCCTATCCTGAGCTAATGTTTTCCAATCATCCACTGTACATTCTACTTCCCTCAAATCAAGGTTAATGTTAATCTCCCACCTCATTCTTGGCCTGCTTACTGGCCGCTTTCCTCTGGTTTTCCTACAAGGAGCCTCAATGTCTCTAGATATGAATATACCTTTATTACCATTATTAATATTATTATTATTGTTTATATTTTATTATATCAGGATTGTTTCTGTTATTCACACAGGTATTCTCAATCAAAATACACGATTTTTTTTCTTTCACACCTCCCGGTCGTGCGTGTCTGCTTCTGTCATATTTCTCTTATACATGTTGTCTTGAATTCCCTTTATCCACGTTGGCTATGGTCTACTACGTTTCCCTTTTCCAGGAGGTATCCATTTCAATACTTCTTTATTTGTTTCTGTGTCCCTTCTTCTCATTGCATGTCCATACCATCTAAGGGCCCTTAAAATCGCCCTTTCTTGTCGAATTTGAGCCCGCGAGCCTCAGAACCAGACAAGCATGAAATTCACTACACCATCGGGTCCGAAACGTTGTTCCCATTCTATCAATTCTAAATGGCTCTAAGTTGGATTTCTTCAATCTCACTTGTATAATATACTTTCTAGATTCATTATTATTATTATATTAGCGCTTTTAGTTAATATTATAATGAAGCGTTTCCGGACATGGGTTCCTACGTGAAGGTTAATTATTTAGATGGTGATTTATTTAACGATGCTCTTTATTATGTTCTGGCGTCGCAAATAAAATATGAAAACTTTAGAAGCCAGGTACAAGTGAGAAATTGCTATTTTTAGAGTTAAATTTAGATTTTAGTAGTTAAATCAGGTACTAACCTGAGTGGCCAATGGATAAAAAAAACTGCCTGGTGCCGAAATCTAGTTTCTCAATTTTGAACAACATTTACTTAAAACTAACATTTTGTTACTTATACCCCTTCACTTCTAAGGGTCTCATATGGAAGTGAAAGAATAAACAAAATTTGATCAGATGCTTATATTTTCATCCTTGAGGTTTTTTTTTTTTTCGTTTCGTAAAACTTTAATACAGAACTCTCGACTTTATTTCCTTTCAGGAGGAAGACTTGCTCAGGATTTTACGCCCTTAAAATCGCCCTTTCCTGTCGAATTTGAACCTGCGAGCCTCAGAACCAGACAAGCATGATATTCAATTAGACCATCGGGTCCCGAAACGTTGATCCTATTCTATCATATCTAAAGGACTTTAATACAGCGATAAATCACGCTATATAAGAATATGTATATCCTCAACTCGTGCCCAACTCAGGTTCGGGACGAGGGATGAGATGAAATGAACCTCTATATATAAAGCTGTCTGTGAATGACAAGGGTGCCGACCGACCACGCCTGACGCACCATCACAGGGGTAGATAAATGAAATGGATGAATATGGAGAAATGGTGGAATGAAATTGTGGCAGGGGAAAATGAGAGAACCCCCCCTCCAAGAAAAAAAAACCCTGTCCAAGCTCCTCCACCACGAAACCCACATTGAGTGCCAGAGACTCGATCTCGGGACCCCGGCGGTGGGAGGCGAGCGTCTAATCGCTTGTGCCACGGAGCCGCCCCTATATAAGAACATCTAGAATAAAGCGTATTGTTCGTATTATGAGATTGTTATTAAATTGAGATCGAATCATGATTTTTAGTGCAATCAAGAAGCTCATTTTAGCAACAAAATTTCATTGGCAATTCAGAAACAAATACATTTTCAAATTATGCTATTAAGCTATTACTTTTTTATTCAATGCCCCAGGTTGTCATTTTTGACATTTGTAGCGTTCTCTCCTGGCATTGGCTTAATTGTAACCCACTTCTGAAGTTGGGGCGCCTAAAAGGCGGAGTTACGTTACCCCGATGATATGATCAATGATAAATGATGATGAAGTGCTAGGAGAGTTCTTAACCTAATCTTAACCTAAATTACAGACCATGGGCAACCACATGAGCAATTCCCTTTATGGAAAAATTCCCATGGCTTCACAGGAATTCGAATCTGGGAAATCATGAACAGTAATCAGAAACGCTGACCACTATGCCATGAGGCTGGTCTTCAGCTATTAATTTGCGACTTACAATTTCAATGGATATACAGTATTATTCTGATTATGCAGCTTGAAGCCATTATATAAAGCTCTCGATGACATACGAGTAACAATGACAACGACCTTATGGCACAAATTCCATGACCACGAGTAATTGTTTTACAAAGATAAAATGCTTATGAAATGAATCATATTAATGAATAGAAGTAACAATAATAATGCAATAACAATTGCAATATAAATAATGTTATTATTATTATTATTATTATTATTATTATTATTATTATTATTATTATTATTATAAGAAATGAGGATATAAGAGAAGAATTGAAAGTACAGCCTTTATTGGATAAAGTCACGAATTACAGACAGAAATGGATTGATCACATGGATGGAATGAGTAAGGAGAGATATCCATTGTTAGCAAGAAATTATCAAGCAAGAGGAAGACGTGATGTTGGAAGACCTAGAAGATGTTGGGCTGATGCATTATGAACTCGGAACGGGCAATTGCCTAATCCCTGGAGTGATGATGATGATGATGATTATTATTATTATTATTATTATTATTATTATTATTATTATATATAACGCAGAGTCACTTGTACAAATATAATTGGCCTTACAATGATGAAACTACAAAAAGAAAAAGAAAACAGAAGAAAATAACAGTTATAACACAATGTCGGGGGTATTTATCCACTCATCTTTTCTCTTGCACAGGGGAAAACATTATTTGATAAAATACACAACACAGAATTAGGGACAAATGTCATATTCAAGACATAACCAAATGTATTATAGATAGACGAAAATATTGGAAAGGTCATATAGAAAGAATGGAAGAAAACCGACTTGCAAAAAAGAGCTAAAGAAGGTAGACCAATAGACGGGAGAAGAACATGGAGAAGACAGCCAAGAGATAGACAGTGAATGCACATCCAATACGTCTTCCTCCGAGGAATGATTTTGGAAATAAACAGGATAAAAATCCTACAAATTAAGTTTAAGAAGAAGAAGAAATTTTCTCTTGTTTCCCAATACTTGTTGATTAAGCTGTCGCTTCGCAAAGCAGAGCAGACAGACAGTGGTTGAAAGTTATTATTATCACCATCATTAGGCTCCGTGGCGCAAGTGGTTAAATGTTTGCCTTTCACTTCTCTCAAATTCATTTTTTGGTCACACTACACGGGGATTCATGGTGGATGAATATGTGTATATTTATTCTGGTTCGTTCTTAGTATATAGGGACAGAGGGAATCTCGTTAATCCATTCATGCGCGTCACTAATTAGATGACGAGGCATTTGGCTACCTTAAGAGGGTCATAGTTATATAGATATATATATATATATATATATATATATATATATATATATATACACACACACACACACACACAGTAAAACTTGTTTAATCCTGAACGTGAATAATGCGGAAATCTGTCCAATGTGAGCAAATTTATTGGTCCCGACAAAATAATAGTAATTTTACGGAATCTGTCCAATGCGGAAACGGAAGGATATTTCTACACAATTCAAGAAAAAATGTTTATAAGGCGGAAAGATAGATTAGTTTCCACTTCATTGAATTCCCGTTAGTAGTAATGATTCCTGCCGCCGGGTGAAGTAGAGTTCCTACCTGTATCTGAAAATTTCTTTCGGCCTCACTGCACACCCGTTTTCCGAAATACAGGTTCGTTTAACACATATTTGTGTGTGACATCTGTCTTACAAATAACCAGTGCACTGTAAAATCTTAAATTAGTTTAAGATCTGAGACCGATTGTGTACGCATCTTTCACAGGTAGCGTTCTAAATTTACGGAATAAAACATGGCTAAATCGTATGTATCATTGTCATTCAACGAAAAAAAGTGAAAGTGATTGAAGATAAAGAAAAAGAGACTCTCAGGACGCGAAATTACGACTAAATTTAAATGTGTAAAAACCCAATTTTATGAAATTTTAAAACACAACGAAAAAATAATGAATGAATGGATGCAAGGAAATGGTCAAATGAAGAGAGAAAGAAAAAAGAGGAAATATATCAACGAAGTGGCGTGGGAGTGTTTTATAACACCACTATAAAAAAAATCTCCAAATTTCCGGGCCGATGCTCCAAAGTCAAGCTCTAGCTGTTGCTATATCCCTAGGGAATAACGATTTCAAGGCATCTTCAGGTTGGCTGGACAGTTTTAAAAGACGGCACAATGTAGTGTGAAATGAAATTTTAGGGGAACCAAAGGATGGTGGACGAAAATATAGTTAGTGAGTACAAACCGAAACTGCATACTTTAATTTCAGGATACGCGTCTATGAGACATTTTTAACGCTGACGAAACGGGACTGTTCTTTTCGCGCGTTACCATCGAAGTAGCTCATACATACTATACTTCACTTTCCAACGGCAGCGGAACTACAATTAATCCAAGGTACGTAAAAAGACATATATGGTACTTTATAATCTATGGTCGGTTAATATTTTTTTGGCCGATGTGACTAATTTCTTATACTTACTAATACTGTTGTTACTGGAAGTAAGTCAACGCTCCCACATCTAACCTGGTTGCTATGCAAACAAAATAAATCGCAATGCTGATATGGACTCAAAAAGCACACGTGCGGTAAGTAAAATAATAACAGATCATCAGGAGCTTCATTTAAAAACATATTAATTTCTTCCCTGCTAAAAACACTAGACTTTTTCGGTCGTTGATCAACGCTCTTCTTTTTCAAGAAAGCAATTAGTTTACGAAATGAGGAAATGTCAGTACCATCATTTAACTTTATATTAGCTTTGAGCATTGAGTACTCTGACCATAAACTTCCTGCAGACTTTAATTTCTTATTCCTCAGAACAAAATATTCCAACACATTCTTCTCGTTAATCTGCACGCCTTTTTCATTTCTTGAATGTTTTATATACTAACTCTTACCTTTCTTTAGACTTTTCCGGAATTAATGCAGAACATCCCACTCTCCAGGCTTCTTCAATTTCTCTATCACCTACCATGACTCCTTCCATAATAAAATTATCAAATAGATTCTAATCACGGTACTACATATAAAAATGTCTCCACAGCCAACAATCCTTGTTTATAATAAGACAAATGAAAAACTACATAGCAACAATCGCCAAATGTTTCTTTCTCGCAGAAGTAATTTACATCCAAGCAATATTTTAATTCATTTATTACCATATTTAATAAAAATTAGTCACATCGACCAAAAAATAGTATGCAATACACATGAGGTAAGCACGTAACAGATCTCGAAAATTGAGAAAAAAACTTTTTCTCGATCAGTAACAAGTGCTTACCTCACTTGTATCGCAATATACTATTTTATAATGCGGAAAAAATTGGTACCATGCAATTTCCGCTTTGAACAAGTTCTACTATATATATATATATATATATATATATATATATATATATATAATGAGGGTAAATCAAGCTTTATGAAACATAACAGAAAGAGATAATCAATTCAGAAATCGACGTTTTATCTATGACTATTTAACTCATGCCACAAATGCTAGTCAATTACCAATCACGTTTCAATGAATGTTGTTTTACAACCAATGACAGTCGTGTTTCACCTCGTTCTTTATCGATTTTCTCTTTATCAGCTCCTGCTTTTGTGTTAAATAAAGCTCCTCCTTTTTAATGTTCTGAACAGGAGCATTATTTTTCTCCAACAAATACACTGAATATAGAGCAAATAATGAAAACATTCCTTGATTTTACTGAGTTGTTTACTAAAAAAATAAATGAATAACCCGTAATGTTGATTATGATATATAGTTTGATGTGTTTCATTATTTCTCAACTTGGGTGCACTCTTACAATATTGCGATCTTATTTGGCAATAAATAATATGATCAAGCAGCAGTGAATGAACATAACCTCACATTCTGATTTGTTTTCAAACATCGCCGCTTACATTAAATGTATAAGTATTTTAAAATAACTATAGTTAAACAATGATTTGTGAGTAAAAAGCTTAATTTTATTCGTTAAATAGTCGTAACAAATGCCACTCTTGATTTCCAAATTCTCTAGATAAATTCACTTCAACGGTCACTAATTTTTTTTACATAACATATAATAATAATAATAATAATAATAATAATAATAATAATAATAATAATAATACTTTATTTATTCTGGCAGAGTTAAGGCCATAAGGCCCTCTCTTCCACTCAACCAGCACAAATACAAATAAATATTCGACAAATATAGATATACACTGTACTAATTATAAACAGTTAAAGATACAATAAATGTAGCAATGTAAATGTCATGTACAAACAACATTTCATAGGGTAATAACAATAATGATACGATAATAATAATAATAGTAATAATAATAATAATAATATAAATATGATACATTATACGGGAAACACCAATTAATATATATATCTTACACTGGATAATAATGAAGTCGAGTTTAGAGCAAATATAAATTTAGATTTCTTTTAAAAGATGCCAATGTCCGGCAGCCCCTTATTTCTTGTGGTAGGGAATTCCAGTTGCGAGAAGTGGAGATGGTATATGACATGGAGTGATGTGATGTCCTATGTTGCGGTATATTAAGCAAGAGACTATGTTGTGATCTTGTGTTTAAGTTATGGTTTGAGGATAGATACTGGAAACGGGATGATAAATAAAAAGAAAAGAAAAATAGTGATGTTACGTCTACGGTGTTGATGACCAGGCAAGCATTTAATTCAACTCCTGATATAACAAAATACGTGATGGTTGTACCTGTATTTAATAATTATAGCGTTTGGTTTCTCTTTTCATCTAGTGTTCAACAAATAACTATTCCTTACTTACAGTGAAAGATTACACTAATTTTCCATGACACAACATAAGCTTATTATAATAATTTATGTTAAGCTACCAACAAAGAATAATTCAATAATCATACACCAGTAAACTGATAAATTACTTTCAAACACAAAAAAGGGGGCGTTCACTCATGAAAATAAAAACAGGTGTTACAAAATGCACGCCTTCAAATCTAAATTTAACTAGCACACGGCTACAATGTCAGATAATATAAATTAGCAGCACACTGTGTTCGTGTACAGTTACAGAAGCTTGTCATTAATCCATAATTGTAAACTCCACGTGTAAAAGAATTGGCTCAAAATGTTTGGGAAATGTTCAAGACATCTCGAGGATAAAAACGTTACATGAACTTAACTTCCAGAAACCTTTCTGTTATGTACTTTCCTCCATTTATATTTTGTTATCGCTATTATTATTATTATTATTATTATTGTTATTAATTATTACTACATTATTATTATTATTATTATTATTAATTACTATTATTGTCCCATCCATAATAATTCTGCCCGAGGGCAGGTCTTTCACTGCAATCATAGCATTTGCATGCTATGCTTTGCAGCTTTACTAGCGAATTATAGGTGTGGTAGCTTCCATTTGCTTTCCACGCCCGGTGAAGGATGATGATGATGATAATGATAAGGATGAAAATGATTTAACATTGGCAGTTCCTGCATTACTTTATGGGGGCGAAACTTGGGTAATGACCAAAAAAAATACAAAGTAGAATACAGAGCGCAGAAATGAACTTCCTTAGAAGAACAAAAGGCTGCACAAGATTGGATCGGATAAAAAATGAAGATATAAGAACAGAGTTTTATATATATATATATATCTCCATTGAATGAGAAAATCAGAGAATATAGATAGAAATGGTCTACACATGTGGAAAGAATGAATGTAACAAGATTACCAAGAGCAGCATTCAACTACAAGCCAAGAGGTTCAAGGAATGTAGGAAGGCCAGTGAAAAGATGGAGAGAAGAACTGTGAGGGAGAACAGGCAATTTTTTGCCTAGCCCGTGAAGTGAAGTAGAAAAAGATGATAATGATTGATGATGGCTGGATGATTTTCGGAGACTGTTGGCAAGCTTACTTGCTGAAATATGTTTTATATGTGAGGAAAGACCCCGAAAAAAATTCACCCAGGAGCGTGTCCAGAACGGGAATCAAACCCGGGTCCGCTGCGTGACAAGGCAGCTCCCTACCTCGAGACCACAGCATTGGACATTATTATTATTATCATCATTATTATTTATTTTTTTAATGCCCCCAGTTTTGCCTTTTAGACATTTCTGGTGTTCTCTCCTGGCAATGGCGTAATCGTAACCCACTTCTGAGGTTGGGGCGCCTGGAAGGCGGGGTTACGTTGCCCCGATGATATGATGGGTGATGATGATGATGATGATAGTGGTGCGCCAGGAGAGCCCCTAATTCTAACCTTTATTCTAAGATGAATATGAATGATGATGATTGCGATGGCCATATGGTTTCGGGGACCATTTGGGCCTTAAAGTTTTCCTGACATTTGTCTTACAGGTGAGGGAAAACCCCGATAAAAACCTCACCCAGATAAACTGTCCCGACCGGGGATCGAACCCGGGCTCGCTGCGTGACAAGGCAGCACGCTACCTCGAGACCACAGCGGTGGACATTATTAATATTAATATTATTATTATTATTATTATTATTATTATTATTATTATTGAATTATCTTTCAGCCGAATTACATATGGAGTAGTTGAAAAAGTAGATTTTACAACAAAAAAAATCTAAAATTATTGTAACACACTAGGGCATTCGATAAGTAATGCCAACACTGTCGCAAATCAGCGCGATCCTAGTGGTGACCATTGTAATCTTGTAGCATGTTGTTGAGCAATGTTTGTAGTATACATTTGTAATATTGAAAGTCTTGAAATATCAAAATTGTGTACATACAATGACTGTTTCGCATATTTAATAAATAATACCGCCCTAAAAAGATGTTCAGTATAATTTCTTTAGAAGTTGGAATTGGAAAGTATTTTAACATTTACCAAATTTACTAGACAGGAACCCTTGTCATTATAACTTATTCACAAAGGTGAAAGAACCCCTATGAGGCATACGATTTCAATCAAGAGTTGAATCCAGAAGGCTCTAGATTGATCAGATGATAGAGATATCCAGAAAAGGTGCTGCAAATGGAATGCTCCATCTACCAAGATTAAATGGTGGAAACAATGATATGAAGTTTAATCTTTATTCCTAAATGTTGTTCAATAAATAATTTACAGAAGAAGTGAATGTTTTATTTAATAACAAAATTTCTTTACTCACCATAATTGTGATAAATAATAGCTCCCTTGAGAAAGAAATACATGCCGGTGCAACTAAATAAACGAACGAGGGAATATTTAATGAAATAAATTAATTTCCCAAGAATACCGTTCCAAATATATGTGCCGCAACGTGGCCCAAAAAGAACCAAATAAACCCCGTTATAATAGTATGTTCATACCTCGGTAAAACATGTTATTTCAACCTCTATGTTCGAGGATGTTACCTCAAGAATTTTACATACTGTAAATATCAGTTTTACCCTATCTGATTAATTAGTTGTCCGCAAAAATAGCAGTTCGTTAAATATTATCGTAATTACAATCAACATTTAGTGTTCAGGAATAAGGGTTTAAGTAACATCACACATAGTTTCTGGTTTCCCGATGTTCTCATTTTCAAATCATTCTAATGCCAAATTATTATTATTTATTATTATTATTATTATTATTATTATTATTATTATTATTATTATTATTATTATTATTATTATTATTATTCCTTCCAAGTATTAGGCCAAGGCCTGTTACGATCCTATAGAAAATTTTCCCTCCAGCGTTTCATAGGACAGCCCAGTGATCTTCGTCCTCTTGGTATAAAATTATAAACAGCTTTGGGGATCCAATTTGAACTCATTCTTTCTAGAAGGTGTTTCCAATTTAGTTGGTACTGTTAAATATATTCCAAAATTGGCATAGTCTTCAATTCTTTTAAGATATCGGTGTTCCTTTTCCGATCCCATCTGGTGTAACCCACTGTTCTGCGCATGAATCTCATTTCACAAGCCGTTATTCTGCTTTCATGTTGTCTTTTTAGTGTCCTTGCTTCACTACCATAGGTCAACACTGGTCTAGCCAGAGTGTTATATAAATGTAATCTGGTGTTTTTTTGTACAAGGGATGGTTTCATAACTTGATTAATAATTCCCAAACTTTTATTATAACTAGTAATTTTTTCAGGGATATCCTTTTCATCCCAGATAAAGAGATAATATCCAAGATATTTAAATTGATTAGATCTCTCTAAAATTTTATTCTGGAGACAGATTTTACTTTGTATGTGGTCCTTCCCATTAAATGCCATAATTTTAGTTTTGTTAATTGATATTTCCATATTAAATTTGGCACCTATTTTTTGTAAATTATAAATTGATCGTTGCAAATCATTTTTGGAAAGTGCCAGAAGAGCTAACTCGTCTGCAAAAAGAATAGCATCGAGTTTGAGGCTCCTATTGATGGGTATATATCCTCGTTGTGTGTTCCTCCATTCGTTTATTATTCTATTCATATATATGTATATAATGAAAAGCACCGGTGAAAGTCCACATCCCTGTCTTACTCCAGTGTTGATCTTTTCCCAAGAAGATAATTTGCCATCTTGTTTAACAGAGATTTCATTATCTTCATAGATGTTGAACATATTAGTAATATATTGTTGTGGAACGTTATCATCAGCTAAAATTCTTAAAACGTTAATTTGATGATAAATCAATATTCCTTTCAAAATTGCAATTAATTAGTATTACAGCATGTTTTTATTTATGAAAGGATAATAAAAAATATCACGTGACCTCTAGGCAGGCTGGATGAAGTGGTCCATGGCAAGGCGCCAGATGAAAGCGAGAGTTTCAATTCTGTCATGATATCCGTTTATTGTAGATTTTAATTCATTTCAGTGGTGTCACGTGGTAACACTGTAAGCTAACGAAATAATTGTGATTAGGTATATATTACGATGTGAGGTTGGGAACTGGTTTTTACAGAATCGAGGAAAATATTTAAAAACCGAACGACAGCAAGGTTTTTAATTACCGAGATTCTATAAAACACCACTAACGTGCGTTGTACATAATTTTTTGCGCGATGGTATTTAAAAAATAATAAATAATAGTAAAATAATAACATCTTTATGATAATCTTGTAGAAGATTTCCGGGCTGTTGGCCGTGGTCTTGAGGCTTGTAGTTCCCCGACGTTTCGCCAGAGACTGCGTCCGGCATCCTCAAGGGTTGTCTTGAGACAACCTTGAGTCTCAAGACAACCCTTGAGAATGCCGGACGCAGTCTCTGGCAAAACATCGGGGAACTACAAGCCTCAAGACCACGGCCAACAGCCCGGAAATCTTCTACAAGATCATCATAATAATTCCGGCCGTGAAAGCCTAAGTCAATATAATAACATATTTGTTGGAAATATTTGCGTTCATTATAAAAAATTGACTAACGTTAACAGTGTGGGCAATGATTATTGGTTCAAACAACAGGAGACCGTGAGACCAATTTAGTGATAAAATGGCGGCAAGTACGTACATATTGTTTTATATTTTTTTTCAAATAAGGTTCAGTTCATTTAAAATGCAGTGATTTGTTTCGAATAATGTATATTAACATTACCTCTTGGATATTTTTATATACACATTGTATGTAGTATATATAGAAGGCAGTGGTTTTACTTCCCACACGCGTATTTGTAATATGTAATATTACAGTAGGCCTATAGTTATTTTTATTATAGTATAGTTATTTAGGTTGGCAACCCTGAAATGTAGAAGTTAAACTTTCAAACGTGTCGCCATTGTTTTAAGTACGGCAAAACGCACTATCGCACAAAAATATTGATTTGTGTTTTATTTGTATTTATAGACGCTTTTAAGAATCAAGATCATAAAATATTCATTTATTGTTTACATTTATTAGTTTTATGATACTATTAAATAGAGAAAATGATGAAATGGGACCCGGTGCACCACCGTGGTGGTGAAATCTAAACTAGCATTTGCCAGTCACTTCCGAATAGATATTCAAACGCTACCGCTGAGCAAACTCGCTCGGTATGCTATCAGTGGCGGCTCCTAGCTAAACTGTCTGGGGATCCACAACAACAGAACTCTTAAAATTAGATTTAAATTGATTTAATTCTGTGAATTAATAAATAAATAACATTGGAATGACCTTAAATTACTGCTTTCTCCGTAACTCTCAGAATACAAGACTTTTAAGAAGTTCCATCAATCACAACACACATGAAAATAAGAAATCTTTCTCCTTGCTTCTTCAGTCTCTCGCAAGGGGACAAACTGTTTCCCGGAGTTTCAAAGAAAAAATACACCTCAGCACTTCTAATGTTTGTCTGCGCAAGATTTGAGCGACAGAAATATATTGGTGTTTCAAAACATCTCCGTAGTTAACCCTTAAATTGGCAATAGAGTAATTTCTCATATCAGTTATTTAAGAGTGGCGGACCGCACTGAAAACGAAATTGTGCATACATTTTATCAATAAGTATACTGTGTAATTCCACACACACTAGTTATTAATAAATCCTAAAAATAATGGCATTTACTTTCGGTCTTAATGTGGCTGTGAATTCTACTCTAATAAAAGATAAAGCCGATAATTTGCACGATTTATTTTAATCAATAATGTAATGAAATGCCAAATCAGGTATGATGGTTATTTTCCATCCATCCATTCATAGTAATTCTGCTCGAGGGCCGGTCTTTCACTACAATCATAGCATTTTCATACTATGCTTTGCAGTTTTGCTAGGGAATTATAGGTGTGGTAGCTTCCCGTTACTATTAATTTGGAAACAGAATAAAATGAAAGTGAAAGTTTATGAAAGTTCAAATTTGCTTTGGGTTCACTAATGTAGTTCATTTAGAAGTGAAAAAAACAACCTTAAAGGTCGGCGTGCAAATGATCAGTGGTGTAATCTGTTCTGGCAACAGTCCACTATAAACACAAACCATATGTTCATTTTTTTTGGTACGAAAATCATTAAGATAGATTAGGTGATTTGTAAATGAAAGATTTCTACTGGCAGCTTGTACTGCAATTAAATTCAACACGTAGATCTGTCAGTTATTTGCCAACTTTAAAAATGCAGACAGCTCAGGAGGAGAAACTGATGTTATCAAAATTGTACAAAAATAATTATAACCTCCGCAGAATAATTGATTATATTAGCAAATTGATGCTCTGTCTCTTAACTCGTACTGACAAAAAACGTAAATCAAGCTTAAAAAATTTGCATAATACTAACAGAAGTCAATTATATCCAATCATAAAACGTTAACTTACTGTAATAGTTTAGTCTCATTTTTTCTTTTCTTTGTTTAGTTTGATCTCCCCCCCCCTTCTCCACATCTTACACAGCTCTTTTTTTTTTATTGGAAACTAGCTAATACCCGGCGTGCGCTGCTACGCCTAAAAAATGAAAATTAATATGTTTTTATATTTAGTTGAATAAGTAGAATGAAAAATAATTATAATTTATATTTTTAGATACCTCTGCTGATTACCCGGCGTTGCCCGGGAATCTACTTATCCCGATCTTCTTGACATAAATCAGCTGAAATACGAAAATTAATGAGTTTTATGTTTAGTTAAATAAGCCAAAGGAAAAATTTATAAATTTATTATCTTTTAGATACCCCGTTCTGATTATCCGGCGTTGATCGGGAATCTACTCATCCCGATCTTCTTGGCATAAATGAGCTGAAAGACAAACATTAATGTACTTCTTGTGATTAGTTGAATAAGTAAAATGAAAAATAATTAATTATAAATGTATATCGTAATTATTTTAAGATTCCCCATGCTGATTACCCGATGTTGCCCGGGAATCTACTTATCTCGATCTTCTTGGCATGAATGAGCTAAAAGACAAAATTCGTTATTGTTGAGTTATCTGTAAAAGAATTACCCGCCATGTGCTGCTATCCTTGCACAGGAATCTACATAGACTACTTGTGTCGATCTTCTTGGCATCAATGAAAGACAAAAATGGTTATTGTGAGTTATCCGTAAAAGATAAACCAATGCTGTCGCGGACTTTTTGTTAGAGCTTTTTGAGATATTCCATTCTGTGTACACTGATTTTGTGTATTTGTTATGGTTTACGCAGCGTAAGCCATTTAATCGTCCAAAAAAAAATAGCTTGCAATTAAAAACGGCAGATATTTTTTTGGACATGGCCTTGGTATATCACAACGCTTATCTGGAAGAAATTTAAAGATAGATTTCGGCATGAAGTAGTTGACAGTTCCCTTGTGAGTGGAGGAGAATGTACTATAGCCTTAACTCAGAATTAATAATGGGTAATTACCGACTCATTTACTATTAATGTGTAGAACTCACAAGACTATTCAAAATAATATACATTGAAAGCATTCGAAGACTGAAGATTTAACGTGGCCTAAGATGTTAAAATTGTTTATAATATATACATATCCCTCCTTTGTTACAACAGTGACACAACTCAAATATTTTTATTTTTATACATCAGGATTATAGAGAAAATATTTTGAAACCTTCTGATGTATGTAAATAAAGAATAACCTAATAAAACAAAAATTATTCATAAATAAGATGGCATTAATGTATAATCCTGTAGGACGAGGATCGGTGGAAAGATCAAGAAAGAGTTGGGCTGAACAGATGTAAGATCTGAACAGGCAAAGACCTAATCCGTGAAGGATGATGATGTTTATTATTCATAAATTACCAAAGCATACTTTTCCTACTTTTATGACAGATAATAAATTGACCTTTTTAATTGTGTCACTATTGCAGGCGATAAGCAACAAATATTTAAATTTAAATTCTGCAAAATACGAGATCCCATGAACAGTATGATGATATTTTGTACAGTGAGGCTGTGTGCATAATTTACCTTATCTGGTTTCGATCCAAAGAGTAGCAGATGTAGACAGAATACTCCCCCCGGTGTGATTAAATCCTGAGGTGTTGATATAATTAGACCACTGTTACGTCACAGATACTGATAACTCAGCTTTCTCCTTCATACCGTAAATTACATCTCAACGCAGTAGTCAGCACTCTAAACAAATTAATACGTGACTTCCATTTTAATGTATTTGTTAATCCAAGGAAGGGAAAAAAGTGTCTTAAAACGCTAAGCTATGCTTAACTCCACCAGGCTAAATAAATAAATCTAAAATCTAACTAAAATATTACTATTTACGAATTGACGCCACACACACACCACACGCCACAGAGATTGATTTATTAACTTCAGTCCCTACGGAGCAAACATGAATTTTTTTTTTCGGAAGTAATGTCACGAGTAATTTCCAATAAATTCACGACTCACGAAGTGAGGGGTGGACCCGACTCTAAGTCGGTGACTAAGTTCTGCTAAGGACCTACTATTGCGGGGTATAACGCTTTACCCTTGTCCAGGGTTACGGATGCAGACCACAATGGCAGCGAAGGCGAGGAAGAAAATATTTCAACTCGACCGAACTGGCAGAGGAGGAAAATTTCAACTCGGCGGAACTGGCAGAAGTGGCAACTCTTTCTCCAGAGTTTAAAAGGAGCCCATACTCGGGGTAACAGGAGTGAAGTCTGCAACGACTTAAGTCGGAAGGAGCAACCCTTTCTATGGGGATTATACACAGAAGAGCACGTCCAGAGGCTCTAAGGTGGCAGCCCCACCACTAGACTTGTCCTGTGTAACGTGGCCAGGAGACATTTACATTACTGGCAACCATCAAGTGAATAAATCCCACTTGATGTGAAAACAGGTCAAAAGGCCTAATTTCATGAAGCGGAAGAAGACAAATCCTTCTAATATACCTACTGGATCCGCGAATAAAGAAATTTTTAGCCGCGAATAGGGGAACTGTGTCGCAATTTTTTAACCCGCGAATATGAAACCGCGAATAAGGAGCTTTTACTGTAATAGAAAACAGGGACTGTACCGACCGCATCACGGGCGGATTAATTCGAATTGTTAAAAAAAAGAAAACATTGAATGAAGTGCTAATGATTAACACACTTTGTAGAATATTTAACAACGTTGCATGTCAGACGAAAGTTACGGTACCACAAAGTGTAACTACAGCAGATAGCTCTTAACATTTTTCTTTAGAAATGTAAAACATAAGTAGATAGTAGCTACAAATCAAAGTCAGTGCTTTTTATTCTGCAGTACCACTGCATTAAAACTGCAGCCCTGTTTCACTTCACAGCAGTATTATAGTAATTATTCCTGTACATTCAAACAACTTCTTACAGATTACGTAAATTCTTAAAGCGTCCTCTACGTCAGTACACGTTCTGCTATGCCTACGCATACTGAATAAAAACCAAGGATTCCGCAGAAAAAAATATATTAGCATATACAGATGTTAATTATATAATTTTTGCCTGGTAAGTCAGTCGTCCTCAACTGAATTATTAAACTTCTTCAAGTTATTCTAATATGGAGGTCCTTCGAAAATAATGTTTCATCTTCTGCTTTTTAACTGGAATTGATGGTGTTATATAGGCTTTATGTCTGCGGTTATGTCCTCGTTGAGTAGGTCTTTATTCCTTGCTTCTTTTAGAATCTCTATGTCTTCAAGGATGCTGATCCTGTTATTATATATAGAAATTACATAATTAACATCTTATTACAACGGTGCTTTAATTTTAATTTCAAAAGTGTTGATTGAGCATATACAGAATGATTCAAAATATCACCGACAACTCTTAAGCGGAGCCACAAAGCACTAAAGGCCTACCGGTAATTTAAAACACACTATAAAATAGTCCGAATGTTTTCACATAACGTACTCACAGCAATACAATCAAACTTTTACTGGTTATTTATGAACGTCTATTATAATACTTTTTTTTAAACTGATCTAAATCCTCTGGAAGCGCTGGGGCACACTCAACTCCTAACGGAAATGAGTACCACAAATTTGTACTAGAGATAAAAAGACGTTCTTGTAAGGCTGAGAACCCCCCCCCCGACATCTAGTGCCGATAGTCTAGAAAGTTTGGAGCCTTAATCTCGTATTACTGTAATGGTTTTCTAATGCCTGTATTAAGACCATTTATTCTTTTCTACCTATTAAAATATATGATGAAATCCCATTGAGGTATTAATAAAATTATATTTGGAAATATAAAACTAATACCATCTTCAACTTAGTTATTTTTTAAAATATAGGCCTTTCGGAACTTATTCCATCAGCAGCAGAAGGTCGAGTAAGTTAAGGAAAATGGTACCTTACGGGTATTTAGGGGCCTATGTTGTAATTTTATATTTTATTTATGAAAGATTTGAGAGAAACCCAACACAGCATTTCTTTTTTCATTGCTCCATTGCGTATTTTTTATTCCATTATACTGTGCTGCTGCATTTTAAAATCATTTTATATATATATTAATTTTATTTCGGAATTCATCCACAATAGAATGGTTTCTGTCACCCTCAAGAAATTCTCCTTCTCCAGTTGTGGTGGTCCTGTACATATTCATCAGTAAGTCCCAGTTCATTCACTCTTCTTCTCACACCATCCATATAATAATAATAATAATAATAATAATAATAATAATAATAATAATAATAATAATAATAACAATAATAACAATAATAACTTTCCTTATAAGGCAAGTAACAGTTTTAGTATTTCATTGAACGACGCTCTTTAAAAGTTCAGGTCATGATGTAGATGTAGGAAATTCCAATCTAGCCCTGAAAGGATCGACTTTTGCACAGAGGCCTCTTTTTTAGGTTTTCGATTCGTGCCGTAAAACTATGGCATGGGACCACATTACCTCTCTTCTGAAAGAAGGCATACTGAGGTTTAGCGCACCCTTAAAAACCCACTGACTCCGACTGGAAACAAAGGCGTGGATGGAAATCTAACGGGACCGACAGGTAAATCACAATCTTATGAAAAAAATCCACTTACTTTCAAAAATAAAATGTACAATATGGAAGACTATTGTTAATTCAAAGTCAAATATCAAATAATAAGAATATTTTGAAAAATTAAAACTTAGCGATAAAGTTATGTTAACTTTATTTTAAGAAGAAAGAAAAAAATGTCAAAAATATAATAAATCTTTCTTGAGAAGAAGCAATTCTACCCTCATGACGTAATCACAAAGTGATACTTCTCATCCAGCTGTCTTATTTTCCAATTCCAGACTGCAAGCAAAACTTTTATAAAGCAATTTCTCTTTTAATCGTTTCAACTTTTTTCTTCTAGTACACCAGAACTACGTTTAAATTATAAAAGTTTTTATTTAAATCCTGCAGAAAGAGACCCTCTTTTACCATAAAAACATTTTTATATTAAAGGGGGTACTGAATCCCTCAAGCATTGATTCCTAAAAAAGCATTGAAAATTTGTTAATCTGCTATCGATAATTAGTCATTTTTTTAGCTGGTAATATTGTTTTGATTGTACATAAATAAACTCATTACCTTTTCCTCGTTTTTTATATATATCTTGTACATATTATATATTTAATTCAAAATTTAGAGTAAATCAAAATACATTATAAATATTAATTGTATTGTATTCATAACATGTAATTGTTTATGTATATTGTAATTTAGATGTAAGACTATTTTTTTTTGTATTTTTTAAAACCTGGTTGAGTGGTAGACAAGGCCTTAAGGCCTTGACTCTGCCAGGTAAAATAAAGCTATTATTATTATTAGTATTAAAAATAGCAATTTCATGGCCGGTCCCAAGCCCGGATGAGAAAGGAGGAGGGGGAGGAGTAACAACCTCGTTAAAAAACCAGGGTTCAGTTGGCTCCGACTGATAGTACTCTGTAAGGGCCCGTAGCCAGGGTTACGGTGAAGACCTCAACGGCAGAGTTGGCGCAGAAGGAGTCCTTCATCACGGCGGATCTGGCAGAAGAGGCAACCCATCTCTAAGGGAAATAGAGAAACGCTGCCATGCGGTGAAGAGGGATCTTCAAAGGCTATGGGAGGAAAACCCAGAAAGAAATTTTCCTGGTCCTCCAGGTTGGGGGTTTATGCTGTGGGCCAGCTCCCCACACATTAAAAAAAATGCTAATAGAATGAGCAATGGCCGAAGCAACTATATGAATGGTATCCGAACAGAAATAAGAAAAGAGGGAGACCAAAGTCAACATGGAAGGAAAACATGAAGACAATAATGCAAGCTAGAGGGCTAAGCATCGAAGATGCCCAAGACCGTAGGCTTTGGAGGTTTGGCACGGGAAGACGGCAGCAGCTGTAAAAACCCGTAGATAGAATTTCAGTTTTTTTAATCTTCTGGTTATAGTAAAGAACATCTCATATACAGCATGGTCAAAATTTACTAAATTTTGTAAGTCACTACTATATGTTTAAATAAACAGGATTTATTGAAAAAAATATCCATATGAAAAAACATTTTCATTGTTCAAATAGGTTAAAATTAAAGTACATTTATTGAAATTTTTTACGCGTTTATCCAGATTTTAAACACTTTTAGTGCTAACATGATTATGTGAAATACAAAGATTACAACGATATAAATTAAGTTTCTTGCCAACTTTTGTCGGTTGACATAGCATCATGCTAGCCTCCAGGTCTGACATTCGCGGGTCCAAACGCTGCTATAACCGATGGATTTTTCAGGACAAAAAAAAAACATTCTGAAGGAAAGTAAATATTTTTGACACGTAATAGAGCAAGATGCCTTTGTTCGTGGCATCATACACGGACATTAACCCGACCTAAGGGGAACCAGGGACACCTTCCTTGAACCCACTTAGGTAACTCTTAGCAGGAGCGTCCACGACGCGGGGGTGGACCCTAATCTAAGTCGGTGACTAAGTTCTGCTAAGGACCCAGTATTGCGGGGTATAACGCTTTACCCTTTACGGATGAAGACCACAATGGCAGCGAAGGCGAGGAAGAAAATATTTCAACTCGACCGAACTGGCAGAGGAGGAAAATTTCAACTCGGCGGAACTGGCAGAAGTGGCAACTCTTTCTCCAGAGTTTAAAAGGAGCCCATACTCGGGGTAGTCTCCAACGACTTAAGTCGGAAGGAGCAACCCTTTCTGTGGGGATTATATACAGAAGAGCACGTCCAGAGGCTCTAAGGTGGCAGCCCCACCACTAGACTTGTCCTGCGTAACGTGGCCAGGAGACATTTACATTACTGGCAACCATCAAATGAATAGAGCAAGATATTAAATATAAAATTGGTACCTGGTAAGTCAATCGTCTTCAACTAAATTATTAAACTTCATCAAGTAGTTCCAATATGGAGGCCTTTCAAAAGCGATATTTCATCTTATGCATTTTAACTGGTACTAATTAAAATTCAGAAGATGAAACATTGTTTTTGAATGGCCTCCATATTGAAACTACTTGACGAAGTTTAATAATTTAGTTGAGGACGACTGATTTACCAGTAGGCCTACCAGTTTTATATTTAACATCTTATTACATAACCTCAACGGTGCTTTAATATGAACTTTAAAAGTGTTGACGTAATACAGCTTCAAATCAACTGAACAAAATTTATCGACACTTTACCCCCAGGTCTGCATCGCGATGAAAATTACCCGAGATGCTTAGACCCCCGTTAAATAAAATATTACCTACATACCATCTCTCTTTAAAGTCTAAAAACCAATTCTTCGTAACTAACAAGACGAAAGATATAATACTATAAATTCAATGCTCCCCAAGTCGCTCAAACGCCAACGTTTGAAACTTGTACTCGATAGGTAATTAATTTAAATCCGGGTGCCCTCAACCGATGGAAGCTAATCGTGATTTTCCTCAGTTTTCAAGGCAAGTAGGCCCTGGGCCTATTGTTGTAATTTAATTAACAAGATAATTTTCACCATAATGATCCCTTCAAATTTCAATTTTATATAGGCCTACATATTTTCAATGTTTACACATCTTTCTGTGCCTAAAGTTTTATTTTCTTTCTCCACTAGTCCCTATCCATCCACTCCATGTCCTCCAGTCCTCTTCTCATTCCAGTTCTTATTTCTTGCATCCATGAGTTTCGAGGTCTTATTTTCATTCATCTTCCAGGTGGACACCATTCCAATATTTTTCTGGGTAAACCTTTCTTTTTGCAATCAATACTTCTAAAATGCATTGTGATCACAATTGAGGTAATGTAGCAATTTTTTAAAATATTAAATAAGTACCTGATATATCAGCAGTCCTCAATAAAAATGGATATCTGTTTAAAAATTAATTTAACTAATTGAATTTTTTTAAACAGAAATCCATTTTAATTGAGGACAATTAATATATCAAGTATTTTCTTTTAGAGAAATTAAACCCAATGGGTACAACTAGGACACGATACACTCACACACCCAGTCCCAAGGTTGTGATTTAAAAATCCCTTACCCCGCCGGGAATCGAACCAGGGTCTCCGCAGTGGAAGGTAGGGACTCTACCGAATACGCCACAATTTCTTTGTTATTGCATTCTTAGTACACGTCAAAACCAATTTACCTGTTTATATCTTACATAATCTACTATTGAATAGGCCTATTTAATATTCTTTCTTTTTTCTCGTATGACTATATAAATTATTTTTTCCAATTTTGAAAGTCTTATAAAGATGTTGAGTCTCAAAATAAAACTGAAAAAAAGAAAAAATATCTTTAAAATTCAACAAATTCAATGACATACCTACCCAAAATAAATTTCGTTATGACGAAAAATTGTAATAATTTAGATTCTCTTACAAATCGCACTAATTAATCAAAATTTAAACATAATATAACATTTGTAAACTGTAGCCCTTATCTTACTTTCGGAGACAGTGTTTTTCTGCTAGCATAAATACATATGTAATAACATTCTATCTTTCTATCTGATGCCTTAATAAAATGAGCAACTTAATATGAAGATACTACACGATAACTACCAGCAGATAAAATGTACAACGCCTCTGTATCTTTTGGTGCATCTCATGTAAGAAAGACATAAAAATCACATATTCAAGTTCTAATGACTCGAGGCTATTAATATGTACCATTACACCAGGAATAACGTTGTGCTTTTTCAACTATGAAATAAAGACTCTGAATAAATTACTTGCTTAGAGTGGAAACTGTTGTGAATACAAATGTTCACTTAAAGTTACAAAAATATCACAGCAAAAAGTGTGTACGTCATAGGTATTCCGCCATGTGGTTACAAATAGTCACCTTAATTTCAAAATTTGAAAACTTCCTTTTTGTTAATTATTTTTAGAATTATGTAAAAGTAAGATTATAAAATACAATTAAAAAATAACAGGGTATTAGTATGGAGTTAGAGAGGGTATCAATACTAATTCAGGTAAGAGGGGAAAGATGTCTTCATAATACTAAAGATTGTATTGAAAGATTTTGTAGTAACAGGGAAAAAGACCCACAGAATAGGATCTTTGGAAGAGTCTTCTAAAACATGAATGAGTTCTTTGAAATCTTAATAAATTATCGCATCCGATTGAAGGCCAATAATAATAATAATAATAATAATAATAATAATAATAATAATAATAATAATACTATGGATTAAATATAAGTTTGGAAAAAAAAAAACAGAATATATGGTAAGAGGAGGTAAATTTAAAAATCTGGTTTCAGGAGACCGACAAGGAAATATAAAAGCATATGACGAATATGTATATTTGAGGACAAAAATTAATACAGATGGAAGTCATGATGCTGAAATTAATGACAGGATTAATAATGACTATTTAACTCAAGCCCCAAATGGCAGTCAATGACCAATCACATTTCAATGATTTTTTATTTACGACCAATCACAGTCGTGTTTCGCCTCGAATTTATTAACCGAAGTTTATCATATTAAAGAAAGCTCCCCCTTTTCAACATTCTAATAGGTCATAGCATTATTTTGCAGTGACCGACCCTCCACGAAATACGGCTATCATTTTGCATATATATTGCATGAATGTCAGCAGATAGTGCATGCGGGAGATAATACAAAAACATTTGTAGCAATAGATTATACCACAAAAAAAAAACACTGTTTGCACTTTCTCAAACGAATTATTTTCCAGCAAATGACATTGCAGAAAAATATAACTGACATATTTACATCACAGGACATCAGAAATTAATTAACACCTATAATGTGGGTTATAAATTTCTCCACTAGGATGCATTCTTACAATATTGCGATCCTTTGGCAAGAAATAATGTGATCTGGTTGCAGTGATGAACAAAAGAAGCAAATGAAGCATAGGGCCTACCAATAGTTTCTAATTTGTTTTCAAACATCGCCGTTTACATTAAATGCACAAATATTTTAAAATAACTATAGTTAAATAATGATTTGTGGGTAAACAGCTTAATTTTATTCGTTAAATGGTCCTAACAAATGCCACTCTTGATTTACAAATTCTCTAAATAAATTCACTCCTCACTTCGTGAGTCGTGAATTTATCGATAATTTGGAAGTCACTTGTGGCATTACTTGTGATAAATCTGCAGATCGAAATTAAATGGTGTGTTATGGGGTCAAAATATAAATAAAAACACTCCTGGCGCGAAAGGCCTAGAAGGCCCTTAGCCTACCAGCCGGTTACTTGCCTCACATCCACATGTGTCAATCACAGAGGTAGATGATCATCCACCCAGTGTAGGGGTGATATGTGGTCAGCATGTCGAGCCCCCCAGCCGTTATATCTGGTTTTCTCAACCTGGAGTCGCTACTTATTGTAGCTACCCAAATGCTTCACGATGCTGGGTGGGCACCGGTCCCATACTGGCCGAAATACCATGAGAAAATATCTTCCCCCATGGAGACTCGAACCAGCGCAAGTCCTGTAGCTCTGCGCCAAGGCTTCCTGCCTTAACCACTCGGCTTCGGCGTGGGACAGAATATAAATACAAGGACAAAATTGTTTAATGAAATAATGAGTGCAGTGACATGAGGTGCAAAAACATCAGAATTAAAATTTAAAAATCGGTTAATTAAATTTAGCAGAAATAGATTTTTGGAGCGTTCAGTTGCATTTCTAGAATATATAAAATTAGAAAGAATGTAATTTAAAAAAGTATTATTATGCACTGCAGAGTCTCTTGATGTCCCAACTCCTTTCAAAAAACGTTAAACTGAAAATATATAAAACTATTATTCTACCAGTTATATTATATGGGTGCGAAACATGGACTCTTACTTTAAGGGAGGAAATGAGATTACAAGTATTTGAGAATGAAGTTCTTAGGAAAATGTTTGGACCAAAGAGAGATGAACAGACAGGTGAATGGATAAGACTACATAACAAAAAACTACATGGTCTTTATAGGAAACTAGATATAATAAGAACAGTAAAGTCTCGTAGACTGCGATGGACAGGACATGTTGCACGTATGGGGAATGAAAGACTTGCATGGAAGCTTCTTGTAGGAAAACCAGAGGGAAAACGCCCAGTTGGTAGACCAAGACTGAGGTGGGAGAATAACATTAACTATGATTTGAGGGGAAGTAGGTTATACAGGGAATGATTGGAAAGCATTAGCTCAGGATAGGGTGTATGAAGAGCTTATGTCTGCGCGGCCATGAACCTACGGATTCGATAGTGCCATTGAGTAAATAAGTGAGTAAGTATTAAACTTCAATTTGGATTTAATAAAAAATCAATTTTAATGGTTAAGTAAAAAGAATGGTGGAAAACAGATTCCTAATTCCTAAGAAAAATATTACAGACTATTTAACTCATGCCCCAAATGGGAGTCAATGACCAATCACGTTTCAATGATTTCTGTATTACAACCAATCAGAGACGTGTTTCACGAAATAATTATCAACGTTAGGATTATCATATATTAAGCAAAGCTCCTCCTTTTTAATATTCTGAACAGGTCTGACCGTTATTTTGCAGTGACTGAGCCTATAACAAATACGGCTACCAGATTGTATATAATAGTGCTTACATGTCAACATTTGTAGCAATTGATTATACCACCAAAAAAAGAAACCACTGTTTGCACTTTGTTAAATGTATACGACATCAAAAATGAATTAATATACAGATTGATGTGTTTCATTTTTTCTCCACTAGAGAGCATTCTTACAATATTGCGTTCCTTTGGCAATAAATAGTATGATCTGGTTGCAGTGATAAACAAAAGAAGCAGTAGAAGCGTAGGCTACCTATCGTTTTCATTAGTTTTCAAACATCACCGTTTACTTTAAATATAAAAATATTTTTAAATAACTGTAGTTAAATAATGATTTGTGAGTAAACAGCTTTATTTTATTCGTTAAATAGTCCTAACAAATGCCACTCTTGATTTCCAAATTCTCTAGATAAATTCACTCCTCACTTCGTGAGTCGTGAATTTATCGATAATTTGGAAATCACTCGTGGCATTACTTATGAAGGTACCACCTGGTAGAATAACAGAAAGACGACCAAAGGTAACGCATATTGATGGTGTTTTAAGCAGTAAGAGGGGAGTAAATGGACGATCAATATTGGAATGACAGATTAATTGGAAAGAAGGTGTGAAACATTCTGAAACCTATTAAATAAATAAATATGTAATAATAACGGGTTCAGGTCTTGAATCTATTCCTCTTACTAAGAAATTTTCGCAGCGTTTTTGTAAAACGTGCAACGTTTCTTTATCCCTTTGGTTTATAATTGAGGAATTTGCAACATACTCTTTGAAATTATTTCCTTGTGACATAGTCCTCCTATGCATTTGTGTATAATGTATATATATATTTTTATTGCGCGGAGTTTTAGCGTAAAAGTTGTAATTAATCCCAGATATCTTCAGTACTTTAATATAATGGTGTATAGGCATAGTAGTTATACTTTTTTTTTTTTACTTCGTTAAACCTCTACATTTGTACTTACTTTCACGTGCCCCACGTTTCCCGGTCTTATAGGGACACAACTTATCAGGATATGATTTTAATGCTTTGGATGACATACTTTTTTTTTGGCATGGAGGAGCTCCCGTAGGAGTAATTAGTTCAATGTCGGGGTCATTTAAACAATTAAGACTAGAAACACCATTCACCCTCATACATAGGCCTACACACTAATTAAAACGTAGCCTATAAGATGTGGACGTTAACGATGGCCAGATGGTGTCCAGAAACTATTATGGCCTTACATTTTCCTGACTTATATTTTATAAGTGAGTAAAACTCCGGAGAAAAAAGTAATCCAGGTAACTTTTCTCATCCGGGAATAGAATCCGATCTCTCTACGTCTGACGGAACGATGTAACTCCGAGACCACAGTGGTGGACTCTAATTATATCAATATTATTATTAAGTTGTTATTTATAGTGGTATTACTAATATTTAAAATTAGAAAAAAGTAAGAAATGCTGTCATACGAGAAAAAATGGATATTAGATATGCAATATAGATTATGTACGATATAAGCAATTAAATTGGTATGGGCACGAACGACGAATGCAAGAAGAAAGTTTACCCAGGAAAACATTGGAATAGTGTCCACCTGGAAGAAGAAGGAAAGGAAGACCTCCAAACTCGTGGATGCAAGAAATAAGAACTGGAATGAGAACAAGACGACTGGAGGACATGGAGTGGATGGACAGAAACGAGTTGAGAAGAAAAATAAAACTTTAGGTACAGAAAGATGTGTAAACATTAAAAATCTGAATATAAATAAATTATTTTATCATTATTATCAAGCTATTATTACAATTATTACAATTATTATTATTACTCTTATTATCACTATTATTATTATTATTATTATTACCATCATCATCAACTGTATTTAACCCACTAACTCACTGGCGCTATCAAACCTGTAGGTTCATGGTCTCGCGGAAGTAAGCTCTTCATACATCCCTATACTGAGCTAATGTACACATTATCTGTCATGATATATAAAGAACAAAAAATATTAAAATTACAAAATTAAAAAAGTATTTATAAATTTTAAATTAACTTGCATTATGTAACATATTATTTGTTTTACTTCTCTTCCGGGAAGAACCACATTCAGGACTTTTATCCCCAATGAACTGAAAGTATTGAACTCCGCGAGTCTCGAATCAAACAGTGGGTCCTGGTCAAATAGTGGTTACCATACTTGCCTCCGATTTCGAGGTTCGCCAGTTCAAACTCGTCCAATGTCGATTGATTTTTCAAAGCGTAAAAATCCTGAATATGACTTACTTAAGAAGGGTGTAAATCCCGAGAGCCCTTTTGTAGATTTAATACACGTAAATAACTTCAAGCCTGATATATGAGGCCTCTGAGGAACATATTTCGGTCATAAACACCCAAAATGGAATTGCGGGGCTAATAACCTCAGTTGTAAAAAGTGTCGTTAAATAAAATTAACTTACTAGATTTGTAAGTAAATGAACATAGGATAGGCAGTTGTTTAAATTTATGTGGAGTCGACTTGTTTGGTATTTTTATTATTGTTATGTGGATGTAGTTACATTGTTTTCAAGGAATAAATACAGCCTTTGTTTAGTAAACACTTGTAACGCCTACGTTTGGAATGCCACTCCTACATAATCGAATGGATTTTTAGAATTCAGAAGTCAATAAACTGAGAACTTCCAGGGATCATAAATGCATAATACAATGTGTAAGACAAGGTTCAACATGACAATAAAGTGAACAGAATACGCCATTAAGGAGAATGTATTAAACCAAAGAATCAGTTACCTCAGTGGAAGGTAATTATTTTGAAATTGGATACTAGTAATTTAGTTTTTTATTCAGACTTTCCGAGCACCTCAAAGATCTATTGCGCTATCCCAGTATTATGGAGATGAATGGAATGAAAGTCTACTGTGTGGTATTATGCGATTCACTGATTATTCTTTTAGTACAATTGAGTATATAGTCGCTACAGGATGTTACCGAAATGAGTGAAGATTTTTCGTGTGGTGGTAGGGAACATCCATACAAGCATTTTAACACAATGAACCTTGGGTCGGAAATGCATTGTTGTGGGTCTACAGAATAAAATTGCCTTTAAAATTGTTGAATACATTGTTGTTTATTCATTAATTCTACGAAAAATGAAAGGAAGACGAGGCAGAGGAAGACCTAAAACCTCCTGGAGTCAGGGAATATGTTTATACATGAACCCATTCGCTTCAGGTTTAAATGCTCAACATTTCCCTAGAAATCGGATTTAAGTTGCTGTAAATTAAATTGTCTATTTTCAGACATTCAAAACAAACAAAACATAACGGTACTTGAGATCACAATACGGGTGAAGGAAAAAACACATTCCCCTACTGTTCATAAATGTTAACAAAATATTACCCTGTAACATAAAATGTTCCTGTAATATGTGTGTAATTATTATAATATTTATTAAGGTTCCGGTTGTCTATAGGATTCTACAAAAGTTTTATAATATTATTATGCCTCAACTAAAAACAACAATAATATATATATTTTCTAACAGAAATATATAATATTGTTAATTAAATAATTTCCAAGGGATGTACAATATATTGTAAGATATATAACAGCAGAATTAAGCGAGTGTACCTCGTCTTCTGAGTTGGAGGCCATTTAACTGCCGGCGAGTCTACCTCGTCTTTTGAGGCGAATGGGTGAAGGAGAAACATCTACAACCAGGAGATTGGATGGGCCGACAAAATTAACTGTTAGGAGTCGACGATGTCAAAAGACATTAATCAACCAATGATCTATCTATCTATCTATCTATCTAAAATGGAAGGTATTACATGTCATTTTACAGTAATTGTTGGAAATGGCGATCATTGACCTGGATGCACAGCTCCAGAGCTTGTCGCAAGCATCGTGGTAGTGGCTGCAGAAATCAGGGAGCATCGAGATATATGCTTCTTATAGTTCATCAGTCCGAGGTGAGATGCGCGGAGCTGTGCATCCAGGTCAATGGTCGCCATTTCCAACAATTATTGTAAAATGACATGTAATACCTTCCACATTTCTTAGAATTAATAAGTAAACAATGTGTTCAACAATTTTAAATGTTGTTTTATTTGGTAGACCCACAAAAATGAATTTCCGACACAAGGTCCATTGTGTTAAAATACTTGTATGGATGTTCCCTACCACCACACGAAAAATCTGCACTCATTTCGGTAACATTCTGTATACTGCGGTAGTTTTTTTATCGACAATATCTAAAATCTTGTGGCATTGCTCTTGTTAATATTATACAATTGATAATAGACGTCCACAATTCAAACATATTGTAAAGTAGAACCAGTATGTTTCGCTTATATCTAAGTTTATTCTAAAAAAAAATATATTTGTAAAACTTGTACAAAAAATAAAGATGCCCTACCCACTGTAGTGATGAGATGATGAGCTAGAGTTACGAACTTACAAAAAAATAAATTCAGACATGTGTCAAGCTGTCAGGATGATTCATCATACAATTACACCATAAACTTGTGAAATACCGACAATTTTCTCATTACACACCATTATTATTTCATAAAAACCAATCCCTTATCAAATGGCACATTACCAAAATGTCTACTCCTAAATTTCGTAGAAATAATATTTCTAAATCTGATCTATAATCTCTCCCCTTTCTATTATTCATGACAAATAATAATAATTTTCTGATAATAATTTTATAAACATATTTTAAAGATGTTTTGTCCTTCAAAATCTACAAAATTTGTATTTTTAATCATAACATACATGTATATATAAAAATCGTTGTCATGCTTATCTGGGCATAAAAATTATTTCAGAGTAGGTAACATTGAAACTATAGAAATATAATTATCCATCAGAAAAACATTATATGTTACAATTTTAGTCTGTTATTCAATCCAAAATCAACTTTTGCAAATCATGTAATGCCTTTGAAAACAAAATTCTACAATTATAACTTAGATCCAAAACCATAAAGTATTTTATTATTATTATTATTATTATTATTATTAGGCCTATCATTATTTTTATTATTTTTATTTAATTAATAAATATGGATTTTCATCAAGTAAACACCAACTTAATTGATTATTATTATTATTATTATTATTATTATTATTATTATTAAAGCTGTTAGTCCGTTTACCATAAATCCATTGTTTCTGAGGCTTAAGATTCGGTTTTTTAGCATTTTATATTTTTTTTACGGTGAGTGAGGTGCTGATCCACACATCAACCTCTAACCTGAAGGTTCGGGAGATTTTTGATCAAGGTTGTCTTCCTCTAGCCTTTGATGAACCACAAGGCAGCAGTACCTACCTGTAGGGGCGTAATAGTAACCCACTTCTGAGTTTGGGGTGCCTGGAAGGTGGGGTTCATCAAAGGCTAGAGGAAGACAACCTTGTGGTTCATCAAAGGCTAGAGAAAGACAACCTCTCACAGGGTACTATCAGCCGACCGTAATGAACCCTGGTTTTTTAATGAGGTTGTTACTCCTCCCCCTCGCCCTTTTCCAATCTGGCTTTGGACAGGCTTCGGCGGAAATTAGAAAATGGATGAATGCAGAAAGAACTATAATGGATGAGACTGGACACAGAAGGCTAATGGACACGTAAAAAGAATGCAAGATGGGAGACTACCAAAGACCGTCTATAAATGGAAAATAGTAAGAATAAGTAGAAAAGGAACAACAACCTGGAAGAATAACATTCAGAATTCAATGAGGAAATTTGGTGTAACGGATGAAGAAAAGAGGACAGAGAACGATGGAGAACTTTAATTAAGGAAAATTTGTGAATGATTGTTACAAACTGATAGTCTGTAAGTCCGTAGTCATCTGCGTATTTTTTTAAACTTATCTTAATTATTGAGATAGGTTGGAGAAAACCCTCAATGATGAGGAAAATTCTCAAAAGGAATGAATTATTAAAGCAACAAAATCAAACTTTTTTACAAATTTAAAATTAATAATAATACTAATTTTAATTAATAATTTAAAATAAATAATAATAAAAATAATAAAAACATTTCATTATCTCAGTCAAATATTCAATTTATTCGACAATTCGTCGTCGTTTCGACCTCCTTATGTGAGATCATTCTCAAGACAATTCTTATCAATGAAATAAAAATTGTCAGCATTAAAAGATCCTGTGAAATTGAAACTTCCAGTAATAATTAGAGATTCACTATCTGTAAGTTGCTCATGTATAATTTTCAATATTTTCTTGCATCCAACGTACAAATAAATCATACTTCTTACAGTAACTCTCCTTACAGTTTATGGATAGTAATTTCTCTGTAGCCACACTTTTCTTTTGAATATTTCCATTAGCCAAATCTTAATTTCCAAATCCATTTTGTATGGATTTTTTAAACTATATAGATACCATAACCAAGACAATTTTTTGTTTTTTTTAAATTTTTTTATTAAATAAATGTAATTGGTTTCAACATGTACAAAGAATGCCAAATAATCGTTGATCAAAACAGCTGCTTCATTATAAACCTCTAGACCGAAGAAATGTAGGAAGACCAAAGCGTCGTTGGAAAGACGTCCTGCACCTGCAGCATACAGTGCACCGGGGAGCGGAACGGGCCAACAGGCCCATACCTTGAAGATGATGATGATTATTTTTATTAATAAGTTTTAATTAAAGAAATCAACATTCCAAGTTTATATTGAATATTTGACCGAGATAACTAACATTTATTATTATGATTTTATTATTATCATAAGCTGTTTACTCACAAATCATTATTTAAATATAGTTATTTTAAAATATTTATATATTTAATGTAAACAGCGATGTTTGAAAACAAATGAGAAACGATTGGTACGCTTCATTTGCTTCTTTTGTTCATCACTGCAACCAGATCATATTATTTATTGCCAGAGGAACGCAATATTGTAGAATGCACTATAGCGGAGAAAAAATGAAACTCATCAAACTGTAGATTAATTCATTTCTGATGTCGTATGATGTAAATATGACAATTATATTTTACTGGAATGTTATAACCTGGCAAAAAATACATTTAAGAAAGTGAAAACAGTGGTTTCTGTTTTTCGTGGTATAATCAATTGCTACAAATGTTTTTATATTAATTCCCGTATACGCTATGTGTTGACATTCATGCACTATATATATATATATATATATATATAATCTGGTAGCCGTATTTCTTACAGAGTCAGTCACTGCAAAATAATGCTATGACCTATTCAGAATGTTAAAAAGGAGGTGCTTTCTTTATTATAATAAACTTTAGTTGGTAAATTCTAGGCGAAACACGACTGTGATTGGTTGTAAATAAAAAATCATTGAAACGTGATTGGCCGTTGACTCCCATTTGGGGCATGAGTTAAATAGGCAATTCAACTACTCTCAGGGGTGTCCACCGCTATGGTCTCGATGTAGCGTGTTGCATTATCACGCAGCGGCCCCGGGTTCGATTCCCGATCGGAATAGGCTCCTGGGTGAGGTTTTTCTCGGGGTTTTTCCTCGCCTGTAGAACAAATATCAGGAAGCTTAGGGCCCGACGGTCCCCGAAAATCATCCGACCATCATTATAATTTTCATTATCATCAACAACCATCACCGGTGTGGAAATCAACGGGAAGCAACCACACCTATAATTCCCTAGTAAAGCTGCAAAGCATAGTATGAAAATACTATGATTGCAGTGAAAGATTACTATGGATGGATGGATTGACTCTCAGGGAATAATATAAAAAAATATTCAACATTTAAAATTGTCAACTTAGTCCACCGCTGTGGTCTCGAGGTAGCATGCTGCCTTGCCATGCAGCGGGCCCGGATTCGATCCCCGGTCGGGACAGTTTCCTGGGTGGGGTTTTTCCTCACCTGTAAGACAAATGTCAGGAAACTTTAAGGCCCAAATGGTCCCCGAACATCATATGGCCATCGCAATCATTATTATTCATATTCATCTTAGATTAAGATTAGGATTAAGGACTCTCCTGGCGCACCACTATCATCATCATCATCATCATCATCACTCATCATATTATGGGGGAACGTAAACCCACCTTCCCGGCACCCCAACCTCAGTAGTGGGTTACAATTACGTCAATGACAGGAGAGAACACCATAAATGTCCAAAAGGACTACCTGGGGCATTTAAAAAATTGTCAACTTTACACGTTTTACTTAAGATTATACCCAATTGTTTTATTTTAAAATAACCTTGAACTACAATAAGAATTACGTACACAAATGAGATGAATTTGATGAGCATAAATCCGTGAAGGCTATTACCTTGAAACAAATGCAACCTCATGTCCCAGAGATATGATTTACTCATAGTTCAAGTAATATTAGAAATGGGAAATTTATCAGAAAATTACATCCGGAGCTGATAAAATATTAAGATACGGTGGTGGTCCTGTAAATAAAAAGGTGAATGGAACGAACCGTTGCGGAAATACAAGATGTTTGTACTTCTTCAGCTGATAAGGAAGAGGGTTTATCATAGAAAACGATTGATTCATACACACAACAGGAAAAACTCAACAACTCAATAAAATGGTGTTAACCAAACGGTGTAATTCAAGCACAAATTTGGACTCCTATGCAAATTTAACATTTGCATGTCGAAATCTACCTTCGAAATTTCTCCCAGAGAAGTTTTGTGATATACCAAGCCTGTGTCAAAAAAAATATATCTGCCGTTTTTAACTGCAAGGCACTAAAACCCTGCACCAAGTCTCTCATTTAAACTGCAGAGAAGTAATACAACTCCTGAATTGGTGATACGGATAACCCTGATAACATTCCCGCACCCCTCCTCCCGCCACATTACATTCCGCTTTTCTCACGCAGGGAGTCCATCTGCTTCGCACAGTGGATTGTCATTATTGGATTCTGGTTTCAATGTTTGTACCTTACCATCAAAAATAGCAGATAATGTTTTTGAACACGGCCTTGGTACATCACAACGCTTTTCTGAGAGAAATTTCAAGGTAAATTTCGGCGTGCAATGTCTGATAACTTCCTTGTAAGTACGATATATATATATATATATATATATATATATATATATACCCCTCGAGAGTGTATTAACATTTGAATATGTTTGGTACTGTGTGACTAGTGATGACAAAAATAAGTTAATTATTGTGTTTTTAAATTATATTATTATTATTATTATTATTATTATTATTATTATTATTATTATTATTATTATTATTATTGGTCCGAAACCAGGACAGTAAGAGAAAACAAGCCAACAAGCTGTTAGCAGTAGAAATGGATTTTTGGAGGCGATCGACAAGAATTTCAAGAAGGGATGAGATCAGAAACAGCACAATAAGGGAAATTATGCAAGTTGAAAAAAAACATATTAGGAAAAATAGAAGAAAAACGTTTGAAATGGTATGGACACCTCATAAGAATGGAAGAAGAGAGAATACCAAAGAAGATCCTTAATTGGAAAGCTAATGGAAGAAGTGGAAGAGGCAGGCCTACAGAACGATGGGTAGATGGTGTGGAAAGAAGTATGGAAGCTAGACATTTGAGGGAAGAAGATGCTTTAGACAGGAACGTCTGGCGACAAATCACTTTGGGTTGAAGGAGAAACACTATATTGTGTAATATTCCTAAATAAAAAAAATATTTTCATCATTGGAATGGTGTCCTCCTGGAAGAAGAAGAAAAGGAAGATCTCTAAACTCGTAGAGGTAAGAAATTAGAACTGGAATGAGAACAAGAGGACTGGAGGACATGGAGTGGATGGATAGAGACAAGTGGAGAAGGAAAATAAAACTTTAGGCACAGAAAGATGTGTAAACATTGAAAATCTATATATAAATACATTATTATTATTATTAATTATTATTATTATTATTATTATTATTTATAATCATAGATTCAATTCTAGAAACGCAATGCTATCATACTATTCGACAAAGCGGAACATTAATCTTCTTCATTTGTGGACGATTTGCGAACTAATGCCGTGTCATCCCGCGTACACTCGCTTCACGTCAGTCTGTGATGTCAAGGAGTGCAGCTATTACCCTAAGTAAGCTGGATAAGTGCTTAATTTGCTATTTGCTCCTGACTATATATGGTTAGTGTCTACGTCCGTGAGACGCAGCAACAGTGCTGCTATGACTGGAGGCAAACGTTCCGCTTGCCGTATAATATATTACAGGGACTCTTGTCATCCCTTGGGAACCTCTAGCCCAGCAGGATACAAATTGACATTTTAAATAAATACATTCCCAATTTGAAGTTTGTTGAACAATGCAAGATGAAGGTAAGTTCAAAAAATATAACAGGAAGAAAATCGAAATTAAAAAAGCAAGTTTGTAAAAACAGTTTGTCCACGTGCTTGTCTCTGGTACCGAGGTTAGGGGATCCAGTCCTGCTGGGACCGATGTATTTTAATGGGAGTAAAAATAATGATCATGGTTTTCTTCTAAAAGGTAAGAAAACCATAGATATCGCGTAGAAGATTTGCGGCAAGTCAAATAAATTCAAAACATGAAATAAGACTCCTTTACTCAAAATTTTTCTTTCTTTTGCACCCATATTTGTATTGTAAATTTTCTGAGCTGTTACGGAGTATAGTTAAATAAAAAAAAACTAATTATGAGGGGGGGGAAGCTAAGAATTTAAAATATGGATTGCTCCATAAAGTACGAGGTATTTTCTTTGGAAATAAAACAAAAAATTATCTTTATCTTTACAATTACAGAATTTTTGTTGTTATAGCACTCAGTCCTCTTATAGTGTAGCTAGTAAATGAAATATTTCTCATTTGTTTTGTTGTGGTAAGTAGTTATTGAGAAAACATAAATTCTGAGTCATAAAATTGTGAAAACACGATAATGATATTTTTTTTTACTCCCACTTGACATACAGTCTACATATGCTAGTATGAGTATGCTATTACGTTTAGGGAAGTAAGATAATTTTATTGCAGTTGTTGATTGCTATTGCTATGAACAAATGGAAAATAAGTTGAAAAATAGTACCATGGTATCAATTAATAGAATATAGAAACGCCCTCTTCAGTAAGGATTGCACAAAAGTTACAACATACCAAATAAGAAAGTAGTAGTAGTAGTAGTAGTAGTAGTAGTAGTAGCAGTAGTAGTAGCAGTAGTAGTAGCAGTAGTAGTAGCAGCAGCAGCAGCGGTGATGACTAGGGAGCGGATATTCATCTACTAAAAGTTAAGATTGCAACATAGTATGAGATAATGAGAAGTTAGACTTATGACTGCCTTTTGTTTTGGTTCCATACACAAACAGTTGAATAGCATAATGAATGAGAAGTTAGACTTTAGACTGTCTTTTATCTTGTTTCACACACAAACAGTTGAAAATATATGCTATCTGCATTGCAATCTTATATTTTATTACATAAAAATCAGCACCTTAGTGATAACAATGACAGTGGTAGTAGTTGTGGAGGTAGTAACAGCAGTGGTAGCAGCAGTAGACCAAATACAAATACGAATGGTAATATTAGTAATAATAGCAAGTAACAATATCAATAGCAGCATTATTAACTCCAAACTCCAAGCGCGTCAGGCCTAAAAGGCCCTTTGCCTACCAGTAGGCTGCTGACCTCATATTTATATTTGTTAATCACAGAGGTAGACGATCATCTAGCCAGTGTAGGGGTGACATATGGTCAGCATGTCGGGTCCCCCAGCCGTTATAGCTGGTTTTCCCAACTTGGAGTCTCTTCTCATTGTAGCTACCCAAATGCCCCATGATGCTAGGTGGGCACCGGTCCCATACTGGCCGACATTTCATGAGAACATTTCTTCCCCCATGCAAACTCGAACCAGCGCAAGTCCCGTAGTTCTGCGCCAAGGATTCTTGCCTTAACCACTCAGCTACGACGCGGAAGAGCAGCATTATTAGCACTTTATTTAACGGCGCTTTTTAAGTTTAGAATCTAATTCAATGTCGGGCTTGAAAGGAATGTTAAAAATGATAATGGAAATATCGTTCGCTGTATTCATTAATATTAATTCATGCAAAATTAAGATAACATGAAATGGGTATTGTAGCGCAGATATCTGGATACTGTAATTAAAAAAACACTGTCAAATTAATATCAGAAATTGATTACCGATATGAGGAATGTATACTTTTGCGGAACGAGCAAAAAATGGACATCGGATTTCAGCACACACACAGAAACACATTACACAATTACTCAATTATAATTACAACATTGACATATAATGTGTATCAATAAAAATATATTAATACAACAAATTAAAAACTAATCCTACTGCTACAGGTTCATCCCACCAGTTCCAGAGAAATTGACACAACCTGACAACTACAGATAGAACAGCAACAAACAACTGAAGAGTAAATATTTAAAAAAATGCACATGTTACCATAATTGTATGAATAATTGTAATAATCTGAAATATACACATATTAGGCCTATATTTAAATAAAGAGAAGCCTGATGTCTGGTTTTGGCCCTCCCAATGTAGAGTCATACGAAAACCAAACTTGGCAAGATCCCGCGTGATCGACTATTCCAATTGAGGTTTTAAGCGGTTTCCCTCAATCCAAAGAGTAAATGCTGGATTAGAACCCAAAAGGTCCGCTTCCGACTTCACTCTGCTAATTAACTTCAAATTTTAATTCAAAATTTAAACCGGGGCTAATGTATCTTACAGAAACCCGGGGTTCTACCTATTAAGTAGGACCAAAATGGATCGCTCACCGCCAACACTTAAGTGATGGCCACAGAGCTTTCCATCTATCTATCTCTATCTATTTCAGAGTTAATTTTTGCTTTAAAATTTGAACTTAGTGTAACAATAAAACAAAAACAAAAAATTGCGTTCAATGCAGAAAAACCTGAAAAATATTTTTTTTTTTGCGCGCGTTTTGCCGTACTTACAGCAATGGCAACCATGATTGAAAGTTTCACTTCCTGTATTTCGGGGTTGCCAACCTAAATAAAATACCGTAATAAAATAACTACACTGCAATATTATATATCATAAACACGTGTGTGGGAAGTAAAACCACTGCCCTCTATGTACGAGTATACTACATACAATGCATATACAAACAAAAAATATCCAAAAGGTAGTGTTAATATACATTACGAAACGAATTACTACATTTTACATGAACTCAACTTTATTTCAAACAATATAAAACAAATACGTACTTGCCGCCTTTTTATCACTAATTGGTCTCACGGCCTCCTGATGTTTTGTCACTAATTGGTCTCACGGCCTCCTGTTGTTTCAATTAATAAACATTGCCCACACTGTTAACGTTAGTCAATTGTTTGTAATGAACGCAAATATTTCCAACAAAGATGTTATTATTTTACTATTATTATTTTTAAATCACCATCGCGCAAAAAAGTAATGTACAACGCACGTTTGTGAAGTGTTTTACAGAATCTCGGAAACTAAAAACCTCGCTGTCGCTAGATTTTTAAAATTTTCCTCGATTTTGTAAAAGCCACTTCCCAACCTCGCATCATAATACACTATTAAAGCACTATCCAACAGTCCATCTTCATTAGTTTATTTATACATTACATCGAATGCAACGCTGAGCGAGGTAATTTTTGTTTTTGCACATAAATGCATTAAGGGCTAATAGAATGCGACGCGGCGAATTCAGATGGAATTGGAGTTAACTTACACGAAATTCAATTCAATTTTAAAATGGATGTTAGAAAGATAAAATATGTATTTCACGTCTTTTCAGGGACGAACGAAAAGAGTTTGCGAATTCTGTAAGGTATTGGTTGGTATCTAGGAGAAAAAGGTGAAATCGGCGAAATTGTCACTGATATTGGTCCTTGGTAAAAATAAGATAAAATAAACTGGGATATATGTTTAGATGTAATCGTAAAATACCAAAAGAGAGTAGATATTAGCCCGTATTTGTAAATACGTCGTCTCTTCGAAGAGTACTGTTCTGTTCGGCATTTTTTTCAATGCGGAAAACGCCTGTGCCATGTTATAATAATAATAATAATAATAATAATAATAATAATAATAATAATAATAATAATAATAATAATAATAATAATATTAAAATGGTCACACGTAGAAATACATTGTATAAAGGAAATGGACAACTAATGACAAATGAGGAAAATTTTGAGGAAGTGGCTGAATTCAAATATCTAGGAACAATAATCAGAAATAGGAATGAGATGCACAAAGAAGTTAAACATAGGCTCAATTCTGCAAATGCATGCTATTATGCATTGCAGAGCGTCTTGATGTCCCAACTCCTTTCAAAAACCGTTAAACTGAAAATATATAAAACTATTATTCTACCAGTTATATTATATGGCTGCGAAATATGGACTCTTACTTTAAGGGAGGAAAGGAGATTACAAGTATTTGAGAATGAAATACTTAGGAACATTTTTGGACCAAGGAGAGATGAAGACAGGTGAATGGAGAAGACTACATAACAGTGAACTACATGGTCTTTATAGGAAGCCAGATATAATAACAGTTAAGTTTCGTAGACTGGGATGGGCAGGGCATGTTGCACGTATGGGGAATGAGAGACTTGCATGGAAGCTTCTTGTAGGAAAGCCAGAGGGAAAACGCCCAGTTGGTAGACCAAGAATCAGATGGGAGAATAACATTAACTATGATTTGAGGGAAGTAGATTATACAGGAAATGATTGGAAAGCATTAGCTCAGGATAGGGATGCATGGAGAGCTTATGTCCGTGGGGCCATGAACCTACGGGTTCGATAGTGCCAGTGAGTAAGTAAGTAATAATAATAGTAATAATAATAATAATAATAATAATAATAATAATAATAAATAATAATAATTTTTGTCCATTCAAGAGTTGATGTCTTCAGTAACATTTTTGATTCAAATTGCCAACGAATTTTGTCCAACTGAACTTTTAGATCTCCATGCACAAAAAGTTTAACTGGAAGGTAAAGCCTAGTTAATCCAAAGTTATTGGCAAAAACGTCAATAGCCGATATGAAATGCTGAGCCCAGAGATGTCAATGCTACATTCACACTGATTTACATTCCATTGTTCATCATTAGTTTGATGTCATTATGTGGTCGTTTTATTATTCCTATTACCTGTGACACGCATAAACGTGTTCCAATAAAAAACTATTTATTTATTTATTTAATAGGATTAGTTAAAAGGTGAACATTTTATACAAAACTTGAAAATAGACTAACAGTTTGTGAGATGTGATTCATGCACGTCACGATGTCGAAGCATAGTGGAATAGAAATGTTATTAATAGTAAATTGCTATACGAGTGTGGTAACACTTGATACGATCGAGGAAAAGTTTTAATTTTTTTAAAGTTCCAAGATTCCGTTATGTGTTTACCACATGAGTATTGCATACTATTTTTTGCACTATGTATATTTATTTTAGTAATTAAGATATTAGCTAAAATATTAATAGATATAATTAAAGATAAATGTTAGATTTCAGAAGGTGAATCGGCTATGTTGCTATGGAGAAATTATAAGTATTGTTTGTCATGTCGGCATCTTATATTTGTTAAAACTGTAAGACCAATTTGATTTGGGATTTATTTCTAATTATGGAGAAAGTTTTAGTCGATGTGTGCAATGATGATGAAATAGAAAAAGCATGGAAAGTTGGATATGATGAATTAATACCGAAAATTGACCAAATAAAATCTTTCCATTATTTTCCAAGAGGAATAAGGGATGTCGGACGTCCTCGGAAGAGATGGTCTTATAGTGAAGACGGAACAGGCAACTCTTGCCTAAACCAGGAAGTGAAGAAGATTAACACCTATTGCAGTATCACTATCATCATCATCATCATCATGAACAAATTCGTTTTAGGCCATGTGGCCTGTACGGTAAACCTAGCGAAGATGGTCTTGATCTTTCCACCGATGTTTTGGTCTTCCTTGGTCAATATTCCAAAATAAATGAGTTTTACTTACCACACTAGTGCTTTTGGTCATTTTTAAATTATTGAGATTTATTTTGTTTTCATAGCAACCAAGATTGTATACGGGAATGTCAAATTAAGATACATATCAACAATAACAGTAAGTATACAATATTAGTTACATAGTGCAAAAAATAAATTAACAGATCACCATACTGCTACATTCCGTAAGTAATTATGATTATATTCCCTGAAAGAAAAACATTTGACAAGGAGTTTCATGGAAAAAAAACCGCTCGGAAGGTCCTACCTAAAGTCATTAAAATCCTTATAGGATGCAAGACATGATGGCAATGATAGGACCAAATCGCCATTATAATTAAATACAATAAAAAATTATTTTCTATATAATTTAATTTTTTTTAGAATGTATATAAATTTATCATTTAATTTATATTCTATGAGTATATCCTAAGTATTAAAATGACCTTGTGGTCTAGCGATAGTTGCGAAATTGTATAGGGTACAGGACTCGTATTAGAAATATCAAACATTTATTTATAAAATATTATTCTCATTATTAAATTATCTGACAGTCTACTTAAATATTGGAAGGATATTTTTGAATTTTTATACGTAAATTCATGAAAAATAATACGGTTTCGTATACCTTGTTTGATTTTGAATAGGCCCTACCTGTTATATCAAAAACCTGGAAATAAATTCATAATAATTATAATTTTAGTCCATGAATACAATATATATATATATATATATATATATATATATATATATATATATATATCCATAGTAATTCTGCCTGAGGGCAGGTCTTTCACTGAAATCATAGTATTTCCATGCTATGCTTTGCAGCTTTATTAAGGAATTATAGGTGTGGTAGCTTCCCGTTGCTTTTCACACCGGTGAAGGATGATGATGATAATGATAAGGATGATGATGATGACAGGATGATTTTCGGGGACCGCTGGGCCCTAGGCTTCCTGACATTTGTCCTACGGGTGAGGAAAAACCCCGAAAAATCCTCATCCAGGAGCCTGTCCCGACCGGGAATCGAACCAGGGCCCGCTGCGTGACATATATATATATATATATATATATATATATATATATATATATATATCCACCGCTGTAGTTTCGAGGTAGCGTTCTGCCTTGTCATGCAGCGGGCCCGGTACAGGCTCCTGGATGAAGTTTTTTCAGGGTTTTTCTTCGCCTGTAAGACAAATATCAGGAAGCTTAGGGCCCAACGGTCCCCGAAAATCATCCGGCCATCATCATCATCATCCTTATCGCTATCATCACCATCCCTATCATTATCATCATCACCCTTCACCGGTACGGAAAGCAATGGGGAAACTACCACACCTATAATTCCCTGGTAAAGCTGCAAGCATAGCATGAAAATGCTACCTGCCCTCGGGTAGAATTACTATGGATATATATATATAATTTTTTTTTCACTTATTTCCTTGTGTTATTTCCTACTCAGTTTCTCTTTCAAATTTTACTTTTACTTATTAATGTACAAAAACTTAAAGATCCAAATCATAACTGGATGTTTTATATGCACCATAATCTGACGTCTACTGTTGTGAGTCTGCTGTTCCGACGTATGTATACCTTTTTCTATAGAAATTCTTTGTTTAATTTTAGTGGTGTACTGACATGACGATTATGGTCAAACTGAAATTATATTTAAATTCCAAACCAATACTTTCCTTCATGATTAAGGAAAAACTAGGGGGGAGGGAAAACTTAGATTGGTAGACCCGGTATTTGAACAGGGATCTTCCAAATACTAGTCTTAATCGCTATTAATTGAGCCAAATAGCTCCATTTGAATTAATCTTTAATAAATTGGCTTACGTACATATTTACTCACATTACTTTTATTCATTAACAAGGGTCATTCACATGTTTTGTATATTCTCCTATTCAGTATGGACGAAACGTTTATCTGAGATCAACTAATGTAAAATTCCGTCTGACATGTAACTTCAAAGTAATACATCCTGTAATAAGCATGTACCATGCTGGAAATTGGAATGCCTTCCGTTTCATGTTGTTATTTTTTGTACGTTCGATAAATTACGATTTGATAATGTTAATCGTACATAATCGACAGTAATGTCCCACTTTCAGACGATGTTAAACACTTTTTAATCAATGTAGGTCTACATCTTTCCTAACACCAACAAAAAGTTGGCAATACTTCCCTTCTCACTTTATGGCGCAAACCTCAACATTGCTGGCAACTAACTTGTATCGTTTCACACTAATCTACTTTCATTTCCATACAGCTATTTCCTCAACATCTGATACCTTCTATAAACATATTCCCTAATGAAGACAGTTCAATCTTGTTTCCAAAAGCTTAACTTTCCATTCCATGCTTTGTTCTTACAGAAGCTGTCATATGCCACTTCGATCGATGTCCCGCTGCCTCTTACGATAGAGAATTGTATATAAGGAAAGAAAATAATTGATGTTTGCACTGGGAGCCAGGGTAGCGAATGTGGTATTGCGCTAACGTATAGAATTAGAGGTATTGGGTTCAAATCCTGGTTCGCGCGCTATTTTTTTCATATAATATTTGGCCTTCACTGTTAAATGCCAAAATTTAATTATAACTTCGAAATAAAAACTGAATGAGAACACACCCATAGACCTGAACCGGTTATACATCATATACACCAACCTCAGTACCAAATGACATGCCGAAGAAGGAATACGTTTCTGAAAGGCCTACGTGGTTTGCTTGACAAAGTTTTTTTAAACATATTAATTTTAGTTTAGGACGACTGATTTATCAGGTACTTATTTTAATATTTTAAAGTTTTAAGGTTGAAAAATGGGTTTAAATTATATCTGGACTGTCGCCAATCTGCTTAAAGGCCCGTAAACTTATAGATTTGATGTTAATATCGATTATTTTATTGTTCATCCCTTCTCATCCTCTAAAATCCTTTGATTTTTCTAACTTTTAACGGTTAGAAAAATCAAAGGAACTCACAATTTGGGAGAAAATTTACATGTGCAAGAATAAAAAGAAAACTATTAATTTTGAAATATCCGGTGAAAATAAAAGGTGATTGATTTTGAAGTTCATCGGTCAGCCAACAGAGAGCGCAGAAATCAATTTGCAGAAGGGACAACCGCAAGACGGCAGTTGTGATGCATCGAAAATGTTACGAAAATGTTACGAATTCAGTGACGAAACCTGGGTCTGCATAAAAATCAAAAATATGAGGCGAGTTAAAAACAACTTAAATTTAATTAAAATAAGTCTCATATTGTTATTTCCCACCTACATATATTTAACGAGTTAAATTGCCTATTGTAAATTGATACAACCAGTTGTATATGGTGACAGAACTATCAGCTCCGTGTAAACAATCACAAGTCGTATTTTAATTACTCCCTGTTATTGTCCATGTTTACTGTAGAAGGCGTGTATATGTATGTAGAAGAAGAAAAATTGTGCATGCTGGACTTCTCAGTTAGTTTCAAGTGCTTAAGGCAATGTGGGACGAAAACCAGGGCTGTCAGATGTGGAAAAGGGCAAATACTCTCTTATAAGGACGAAGGACCATCATCTGAAAAAGTACCATGGAATATTAACAGATCCCCATGGGCAGTGAATAGTTTTTTATGCATGAACCGGAATATGGTGCAAAAATATATCCTGGAAAGACCATGCAAAATGACACTGTAACAGAAGAGATTGATTGTTAGAGGAGGGAGTGCAGGTTATACCTCCCAGGGAAGATTATCTGAAGATCCCAACATTAATTTTCACAACTCCACGTTATCTAGAATGATGGATCGAAGCAAACTGTTGATATACATAAAGAAAAAAAGGCAGCCTTGATTGACCGGAATACACAAGATGTGGCGAGTAGCCTGGGCAAAGAAACAAGTATTGTTCAGTGACGAGAAAAAATTCATTTTTGATGAGCCTGATAGGGCAGCCTGTTATTGGCATAATATGCGGAAAGAAGAGCAGATATTTTCAAAACGTCAACAAGGAGTTAAGTCACTAATGATATGGGCTGTGTTTGGTTATGGGGCTAAACAGATATAACCTTCCCTACGGGCAGAATGAAAGAAACTGATTATCAGGATCTACTAGATAGGACTCTTCACCTTTTACATTTTGGGGAAACAATTGGAGGTCCATTTTAAGTATTCAACAGGAAAATTGCTTGCATTAATGTTGCAAACTCTGCATGAGAACGGTTTCTGCAGAATGGGATACATATAATGAAGTGGCCCACAATCTCCTGAAAGAAATCCCGAGGAAAAATTCTGGGGGTATTTTGTGTCGTAATATATATGCTAATGGAAAACATTACACTAATATCAATGAATTGCAAGCAGAAGTCATATCTCCATGGGAAAATATGGAGGTGTCCTTGCTGCAGAAATTTGTAATGGCATGTGTGATCGTGTTTTTAAAATGGTATTGAAACATAGCTCCTGAGTTGGCTATTAAATCCAGTGGATGTATAATTATTATTCAAGACAAAAATGGTGCGAATAAATTCTGGTTTAAGTTATCCAAGTATTCTATTAAGTTAGTTACAGTTTAAACATTAAATTCAATTGAAGTTTCTAACAGGCATATATCATAATGATAGCGGCTCCGTGACGCAAACGGTTAGACGCTCACCTCTCACCCATGGGGTCCCGAGATCGAAACTCGGTCACTCCAAGTGGCTTTCGTGGTGGACGAAACTGAGCTTTGGCAGGTTTTTCTCGGGACGTCTCCCGTTTTCCCACTATAAATTTCATTCCATCATTTCTCCATTCGTCTCATCCATTTCGTTTCATTTCATTCATCTGCCCCTGTAACGGTGCGTCAGGAGTGGTCGGCCGGCACCCTTGTCGTTCACAGACCTCCATAAACAGAGGGGCTTCATTTCATTCCTCGACCTGACCCTGAGTTGGACATGAGTTGGGGATATTTTTTATATCATAATGTATAAGGTAAGCCCAAATAAAGTTTCTGATTATGAGTATATTTGATATTTAGATATGCCTTCCCATTGGTATGGTGGTTGTATAATTTTGCAACGCATCTTATAAGTCACCAAATAGGAAGGTAAAATTTCTATCTACCTCGTCACAGCTAAATTATTATCATTGTTACTTAATACGAAATCAAATTAAGGTAAGCGGTAAAGCTATATCTCACTGTTTTCGGTGCAATTGTAACTAGTAATATTACAATATGACGATGTCTGGAGGGATTATAGGATTATGTAGCATATGCTATTGTGTAAAGTTTCCTCCCACTCAAGTCACGTGGCACCAACTCATTCTCAACGTTGCAGCTCTGAGTATGCAAACCTTATAACCTTGTCCTACATTTATTTGCAAACGTGACAAAAATTCAGTTTCTTCTGGATTTTTCTTTTTATTTATTGCAATGCTGACAAGTTTATAAAGTAAAATAACTGCAGCACTTACAGCTCATGATTTCCTACGTTCGCACCAATATGGCGTGATCAGTAGAATATCTAATTCCACTCCTGCGCCCTGTTTTCCATTCCCACACGAGATAACAGGGAATACTTGCATCTGACTGTGTGTTTGTTATCTTGTAATCTTGGCATTCGGTTAATATTACAGATCCAGGGAGGCCCGGCACTATGCACTTTTGTGATGTGTAGTTTGGAGCGGAGGCTCCACTGGATTTCCATTATTTTTTTTTTTGCTGAATATGTAAGAATTATTTTTACAAGAATATTATTTTGTATACTTTTAATACCACTGTGAGAGATAAAAAAACAAAACTAATGGCATTTTGGGGAAATGAACATATAAGATCAAAAATCATAATATAATATAATAATAATAATAATAATAATAATAATAATAATAATAATAATAATAATAATATAATACATTCATGGTAAAAGCTGTAATGATCCAAGTTCGATTAAATGGGTTGCTCTCACTAACCAGCAGAGAGAATAACATAACCGAACTTCAGTTATAATCGGATTTCGCCATTTCTCATACCCAATAATAATTCAGTTATCACGACTTATTGGTTCCTTTCCATACTCTATCAAACCATTTCCATAGTATAGCCGGGAATGGAATCTAGACTCCTGGGATGCTCAGCTGGAACACCAAGGAGGCGGACTGACTTGAAGGTCAACAATTGTATTTCGCAAAGTATTTAATAAAATAGGATTAGGGGTATGAAGTGGTCTTTTAATAGCTTGAAATTCTATCTTAATTTGTTGCGTTAATTCTTAGAAAGTTGTTTATGACATTGGCCCATTAATTAAACTTTAAATAATTGTAATTTTGCTGTTGATTAGAGTTCTTAATAATTGACATTTTCAATTTATGAACTTCACTTTTTCTTTTTTCAAGTTTTGCTTGTGAGAATGAGTTTCTGAACCCATCAAATGGATCCAGATGTTGTTGATTGCACAATTGACAACATTTGGCACAAGTCTGATAGTTGCCCGGATACGTGGCACACAATCTCTACAAAACAAATAAAGGACATTAATTACAGTGACGTCATCGCACCATTCCTGTGGCCTAGCGAACAGTTACGTTAACATTGTCTTGAAATGAAAAATAAGCCTATTTTATCAACTTAATTTATATTATACTAATATTTTAATCTTTTGCATACCAAGCTAAAAGAAGCAGACGACCCGAGTAAAACTTTATATGTATACATATAACTCAACTAACTCACTGGCACTATCGAACCCGTAGGTTCAATGGCCGCACGGACATAAGCTCTCCATACATCCCTATCCTGAGTTAATGTTTTCCAATCATTCCCTGTATTATCTACTTCCCTCAAATCATAATTTATGTTATTCTCCCAACTCATTCTTGGTCTACCAACTGGGCGTTTTCCCTCTGGTTTTCCTACAAGAAGCTTCCATGCACGTCTTTCATTCCCCATTCGTGCCACATGTCCTGCCCATCGCAGTCAACGAGACTTAATATATATGGATGTATATCTGTCTGTCTGTCGTTCATGCGCTGCCATACCGTTCATCCGATTATGATGGGGCTTTTTGCAAAATGTTCAGGAGTTTCCCGGGAAGGTTTTAGTCTATAAGGGAATTGTAATACTCAACCCTTTCACCCTTAAAGATCAACCTTTTAGAGAAAACGTGTTTTCGGAACTTTTTGGGCGCTTAAATGGCTTACGCTGCCTAAACCATAAAGTATTTGTGGACAAAATTTAAATATAAAGAAAATGCCAGGAATCCTTGTGACTTGAGGGTCATATATCACAAACTACACTTAAGGGTCATGAATGTTTTCATAAGTAATGTCGCGAGTGATTTCCAAATCATCGATAAATTCACGACTCACGAACTGACTCGTGAATTTATCTAGCGGATTTGTATATCAAAGAGTAGCATTTGTTATGACTATTTAACGAATAAAATTAAGCTGTTTACTCAAAAATCGTTTTTAAGTGTAGTTATCGGTATTTTAAAATATTTATATATTTAATGTAAATGGCGACGTTTTAAAACAAACCAGAAACGTGTATTTATGTTTCATTTGTTTATTCCCTTGCAACTTGATCATATTATTTATTGCCAAATAGGATCGCAATATTGTAAGAATGCACCCTAGTGGAGAAAAAATGAAACATCAATCTTTATATTATATTAATTCATTTTTTTAGTAAACAGCTCAGTAAAATCATAATTTAAAAACGCAATTATTGAACACACAATTACCAAATATGTAGTTCGAAGGAATCTGTTCATTATTTGCTATATTAAATGTATTTGTTGCAGGATCAGCCATTGCAAAATAATGCTCTCTGACCTGTTTAGAATATTAGAAAGTACGAGCTTTCTTTATCACAAAAGCAGGAGTTGGTAAAGAAAATTCGATAAAGAGCAAGGTGAAACACGACTGTCATCGGTTGTAAAACAAAATTCATTGTAACGTGATTGGTCATCGACTCTAATTTGGAGCATTAGTTAGATAGTCGCATATATTTAAACTTGAGGTCAAAATTATCGATTTATCCTTGTAGCAAATTAAAAAAATCAAAATATGCTGTTGCATTATCTACTTACTTACTTACTTACTCACTGGCACTATAAAACCCGTAGGTTCATGGCCGCGCGGACATAAGCTCTCCATACATCCCTATCCTGAGCCAATGCTTTCCAATCATTCCCTGTATAATCTACTTCCCTCAAATCATAGTTAATGTTGTTCTCCCACCTCATTGTTGCATTATCTAAGCAAATAAATTAGAAACTTACGATGTCTACAATGCTTATACATAAAAAAAATCAAATGCACAGTTCACCAAATCCCTTAACACATCTTAACTTAAGTAAACAAATTTTTTGTTGCGCGATAGTGCGTTTTGTCGTACTTACAGCAATGGCGACCATGATTGAAAGTTCAACTTCCTATATTTCGGGGTTGCCAACCTAAATAACTATACTATAATATTACATGTCCACCGCTGTGGTCTCGAGGTAGCGTGCTGCCTTGTCACGCAGCGGGCCCGGGTTCGATCCCCGGTCGGGGCAGTTTTCCTGGGTGAGGTTTCTATCGGGGTTTTTCCTCACCTGTAAGACAAATGTCAGGAAAACTTTAAGGCCAAACGGTCCCCGAATTCATATGGCCAACATCGTCATCATCATCCTTGTCATCATCATCCTTGTCATCATCATCCTTATCATCATCATCATCATCCTTCACCGGTGTGGAAAGCAACGGGAAGCTACCACACCTACAATTCCCTAGTAAAGCTGCAAGCATAGCATGAAAATGCTATGATTGCAGTGAAAGACCTACCTTCGGGCAGAATTACTATGGATGGAATATTACATATTACTGACCTCGTGGGGGAAGTAAAAGCACTGCCCTGTATGTATACTACACACTAATTCAACCCAGGAAGTTACTGCTAGACCTTATGCCAGTGTCTCCCTACCTACAGAGGGTAGATGTTGCCAAACTCATAATAACGGTATTTATTTGTTAAGGAGGGGTGGGGCGGTAAGGTTAGCAGTACTCTTTTCCAAATCTATGTACTATAATTTAAAAAATTGTATAGTTTTTCTTTTACGGCATGCAAACTAGTTATATAGTAAATACGTATGAGAGTCGACACTTTCACACAGGATAGTATAGATCGGCAAGAGCTCAGTGACAAGTGGTAACTATGTTTTTCTTTAAGAGGGGGTGGCTTGGACGGCTACAACTTACACTATGTACTTGCTGTGTTGGAATCTTCGGTTTTATATAAGGTTTTCTCTCAAGAAAATACTGTTAAAATGACAACCCAGTTCCCTATTCCAAACACACAGTAACTTCCTGGGTTGAATCAGTGTACGAACAATGCATATACAAAAATATATCCAAAATGTAGTATTAATATACATTACACGAAAAAAATCACTGCATTTTAAATCAACTGAACTTTATTTGAAACAATGCAAAACTATAAATTCGTATTTGCCGCCATTTTATGCCTGATCGGTGTCACGGTCTGCTGTAGTCTCAACTAAATTATTTTTGGCATTCAGCATAAGGTCATGTACATTGGTCAGATTGCTAACGTCAGTCAGTTGTTCATAATGAACGCAAATATTTCCAACAATGTAGTTTTTATATTTATGTATTATTTTGAAAACATCATCGTGCAAAAATACCGTACAACACACGTTTCTGAAGTATTTTACCACAATCTCGAAAACTGAAAACCTCACTATCGCACGGTTTCTGTAAAAACTCTCTCCAACCTCTCATTGCAATATATTAACGTAAGACAAAGAGAGAGAGAGAGAGAGATGACTGTAAAAAGCCAGTTAGATGTAGACACTTCCAAATTGGACATGGAAGATACTCTCCTTACACCTCCTACTTAATAAAATATCTTAACAAAGTAAAGTTCTTGTGAATACATCTTCAAATTGATTTATTGAGAAGATATGTCAAAATCTTTTGGTTACCTTGAAATTACAGTTACCTCTTTCAAACTTTCAACTATCCAGCGCTTGACTCTTCAATTTAAACCCCATTTTCATGAACTAATGCTAATATTGAACAAATTAGGCATATTAGTCTATATTTTTCTCACTGGCATTATCGAACCCTTAGGTTCATGGCCGCGCGGACATAAGCTCTCCATACATCCCTATCCTGAGCTAATGCTTTCCAATCATTCCCTGTATAATCCACTTCCCTCAAATCATAGTTAATGTTATTCTCCCACCTCATTCTTGGTCTACCAACTGGGCGTTTTCCCTCTGGCTTTCCTACAAGAAGCTTCCATGCAAGTCTTTCATTCCCCATACGTGCAACATGTCCTGCCCATCGCAGTCTACGAGACTTAACTGTTCATCTCTCTTTGGTCCAATTTTTTTTTCTAATTGAGCCTTTGGCATGGGTTCCCTGAAGTATTCCCCGCCCGGAGAACCGAATGGGGGACTATTTGACCTCCGGAAAATTTTACCCTAGTTGAACCCATGACCGCATTTCTTGACGGTTGTATTTTTACGGTGAAAGAGTGATATACAAAAAAATATGTTCCATTAACAAATGTTCACTTCAACAACGTGCACAACCGCATGTTTATGTCCTTTTTCCTCTGTATTAAAAAATAAATATTGCAATATAAAAAAAATAATTTCTTTTTTAATTCTTTGTTAATTTATTCTCTCTCCTTTTTGTTAGACTTAAATGCCCATGAACTTGTAACCAAATGCCCTGTTCCAAGGCGATAAGAGCTTTAAACCATATATTAGACATATACAATTGGATGGCGTTATGCATCAACAGGCTATACATCATTATATAAGTTGCGAAATAAATACCCGTTAAAGTTTTTTTTTACATAACTCTAGCGTCAGTTATGCTTCAACGATCTTTAGAGCGAGAACATTTCGCGCTTAGCTGCATGATGCAAAATTTAGATTAGCATTTATAAATATCAATTATTTCCATAGCCTTTTGTTGTAAAACACAGAATCTCTGATAAGACTGATGGCGTTTACATTTTTCTTTAATAATAAGGATATAAAAGATTTGGCGCTAAAAGTGTGCGTACACTTACTTCATGAGTCAGTGCAACAGATGACAACAAAATCTCATTTTTTAAACTGGCGCTTAGCCGGTTGATGTATAACATCGTTATATTGGTATGCCTCCCAGTGATTTGTGTTAGATAAATGCCTGGCCCACCATCAAAGACAATACAGGACATCACAAAGAAAGAAATATATATCCTGACTTTTCTTCTTCTTCGGCTTTCCCCCCACTTATAGTTCCGTCTTCAGCGTCCTTTTATTTCTATCATTCCAATCTCCTTCCAAATTTCTATCATCCATTATACTTATGACATAAGTTATCCATTTCTATCTTAGTCTGCCACGTTTATTTCTTCCAGAGGGTGACCACTGGTATATATTATTTGGTCATCTTTCATTTTCCATTCTTTGTACATGGCCATACCATTTAAGAATTTAATTTTAAATCCTCTTAACAACAAATGTGGTGACATTCATTTATTTTCAAAGGAATTCATTTCTTATTTTATCCTGTTTTAAATCCTGCCGATGATGGGACAAGTCCCGAAAGCGCTACAGTTAAATGATTAATTAAGTTGAGGAGACGGACCTTTCAGCTGAATATTCCATAATTTTATATTAATTTTGAATAATACCTCAACGGAACACATCATGAATCTTATAAAAGTTTATTTTATCCTGTCTTGTTTTTTTGAAGGCTTCTTCTAAGATAATCAAATTCAACCGTTCTAATTTTATTATTTTGTAATTCCATCAAAGACCAAGTTTCACTTCATATGACAAAATATTCCGTATTATGCTCTTATAAATTTTCATTTTAGTTTCCTTTGTAATATTTTTGTTCCAAATTATTCCATGTAATGCCTTTTTTGCATTTTTTGCCATTGCAATTTTAGTTTGTACATCTCTTTCACATGTACCTAAACATGTAATTATTGACCCAAGATAGCACATTTTCACCATATTCTGACTCAAGGTTGAAAATTTCAATCCCGTAATAAATCAGGAATCGAACCTGCGCCATTGGAGAGAAAGATAGTGACTCTATAGATCACATCATGCTGACGGACAATATTAAAACCGCACAACAAAAAAATCATATTCCTGGTACAACAGGACAATTTAAATCAAAATCTCACCAAGTAATTATCTCTTTTAACTAAAATAAAGAAGCCGCCAGATTTTAATTTGAACAAACAATTGTCTAAAAACCACATTATTCTCTTTGTTCAAACAAGCCGAACACGACCTCTGACATTCAAAATATTCTGCTTTTGAAACAGTGGATTAAAACAAAAAAATAAAACTTCAAACGATAAAATACTCTGTGACTATAAGCATGAACAATTTGAAGAAAAACGTAATATAACAAAGCCAGAACCAGTATTTCATGTCGAGATTGTTTTAAAAACGTATAATTGCAGTAGAGGACGTTACTGACCACAAGGGCAATGACCTCAGGAATATTAGTCCATTCAACAACACGATAATACTACAAACCAGACTTTTCAGACCACGAATTAAGGAATTCTTTTATTCTTCTACACGAATGCTGCACGTCGCTCACAATATTCTCATGCCCTATTATGGTTTGTATGCCGCATATCAAAGAGCCTGGAATAATAACTAGAGAACGCACAAACTAAAATATAAAAGAGTCACAGTAACCAATTAAATAATCCATCCATCCATAGTAATTCTTTCACTGCAATCATAGCATTTTCATGCTATGCTTTGTAGCTTTACTAGGGAATTGTAGATGTGGTAGCTTCCCGTTGCTTTCCACACCAGCGAAGAATGATGATGATGATGATGATAAGGATGATGATGAGGATGATGATGGCCATATGATTTCGGGGACCGTTTGGGCCTTAAAGTTTTCCTGACATTTGTCTTACAGGTGAGGAAAAACCCCAATAAAAACCTCACCCAGAAAAACTGTCCAGACCAGGGATCCAACCCGGGCCCGCTGCGTGACAAGGCAGCACGCTACCTCGAGACCACGGCTGTGGACTAATTAAACAATATATATATATATATATATATATATATATATATATATATATGTCAATTTCAAAACAATCAGATGAAAATTAAAAAAAAAATAAAATTCAGCAGTCGGGCCGCTTAAAACAATATCTTATATTCCTCTATTGTCCCCCGGTCAAGGCAGTTTTTTTGGGTGAGGTTCTTATCGGGGTTTTTCCTCACCTGTAAGACAAATGTCAGGAAAACTTTAAGGCCCAAACGGTCCCCGAAATCATATGGCCATCATCATCATCCTCCTCCTTATCATCATCATCATCCTTCACCGGTGTGGAAAGCAACGGAAAGCTACCGCACCTACAATTCCCTAGTAAAGCTGCAAGCATAGCATGAAAATGCTATGATTGCAGTGAAGAACCTGCCTTCGGGCAGAATTACTATGGATGGATGGATGGATTCCTATATTTGATTGGGATACAATTAGCCTCTCAAGGCTGAATACACTCCTTTTTTAGATGCTGAAGTTTATTTTTTTAAATTTGTTATAGTCGGGAAATGATTCCGAGACCCCTCGGACATTAGACATGCTGACCGTTAAAACATAGATAGGGTCAATTAATTTATACAAATTGGTCAGTTTTCTCACATGCAAATCGCATCAATAATGTCATATTAATTATCTTCAAAATGCGCTCAAAAACATGTAGAAGATAGATAATCGGAAAATAAATCTTGTTCTTATTTTTCCCTTTTAGTATTGTATTATATTATACGGATAAGATTAATGACTTATATAAAAAGAATCTGAATGTTTAGTAGTAAGTGATAAATTGTAAATACTTTAAAATAAAGAAATCAAAACCATGGAAAAATGTAAATTTTTATAAGTTGTATTTAACACAGAAAGCAGTAATTATGAGGCAATTACTAACGCAATAAACACACACATTTAACAATATGTTAGAACTCATGTAAAATATGCTATACTAGCTAGGGTTTCATCGTGAAACATAGAAAATTGTGACCGTTAGAGCGATTTTTAAATTGTCTCTTCAGGTGAACTCCTACACCTAATGGTTTTAGAGGGTTCAGTTGTGAATCTAAACCATCCAGGGACCCACTCAAACACACACGAAAAAATTCATCAAAATAGGTCCAGTCGTTTAGGGAGGAGTTCAGTGACAAACACACGTAGAGATTAATTATATATATATATATATATACACACACACATATACATGTGTGTGTGTGTGTGTTCACGGCTGTCACGCAGCAGGCCCGGGTTCGATCCCCGGTCGGGGCAGTTTTTCTGTGTGAGGTTTTTATCGGGGTTTTTCCTCACCTGTGAGACAAATGTCAGGAAAACTTATGGCCCAAACGGTCCCCGAAATGAATGAAAGTAAATGCGCACAAATGTGCAAGAAATCATATGGCCATCAACATGTGGAAAGCAACGGGAAGCTACCACACCTACAATTCCCGAATAAACTGCAAGCATAACATGGAAATGCTATGATTGCAGTGAAGGACCTGCCTTCGGGCAGAATTGCTATGGATGGATATATATATATATATATATATATATATATATATATATATACATAACGAAAAGTGCAATATATATATATATACACACACATACACACGCACAGATATATTATCCAAAGTACATGAAGCTGAAATATGGAATGTGAAACAGAGATTAAGAAAGAAACTGTTGGTGCTCGAGATGAATTTTTAAGATGGAAATATAGAAAAACAAGGTAAGATAAAATGACTAATATTCAAATAAGTGAAGCTTGGGAAGGTATACAAACATCATTAATGTAATACGAGGCGACAGTTAAGGTGACATAAGCATACAGTAAGATTCACAACACAGAATGATCAAAGATCTTAGAATGGATACCACCAGGGAGAAAGAGACTGGATCGACGCAACGTAAACAAAGGTGGAAGAATATCCCGGAATCCATGAAAGGAGGGGAATTTAGAAGAAAGGACATCTTAGAAGGAAATGTAAATTAGGAAAAAAGAATCAACTCAAGTTGTAACACTGTAATAATAATAATAATAATAATAATAATAATAATAATAATAATAATAATAATAATAATAATAATAATATAATAATAACAATTATTATTATTATTTATTATTATTATTATTATTATTATTATTATATATTTATATACAGATTTTCAACGTTTACATATCTCTCTATGCCCAATGTTTCGTTTTTCTTCTCCACTCGTCCCTAAGCATCCACTCCATGTCCTCCAGTCCTCTTGTTCTCATTCCAGTTCTAACTTCTTGCATCCATGAATTTCGAGGTCTTCCTTTCTTTCTTCTTCCAGATGGACACCATTACAACGTTTTTCTGGGAACCTTTCTTCATGCATTCGACGTACATACCCATAAAAATTTAATTGCTTATATCTCATATAATCTACTATTGAATATTTAATAATAATAATAATAATAATAATAATAATAATAATAATAATAATAATAAGCATAATTAAGCAGTATTATTGTTATTATTATTATTATTATTATTATTATTATTATTATTATTACGTATTCATCAAATTATAGGTCATCAAAATAATAAATAAACTTAATTCATTGTTTCTCAATATCTGAAATATATATGAGCTTTTTTAGCCTATGTTTACACTATTTTAATCATACTTGTGGATTTATGTTTCAAATAGAGTAAAAACAGGTACAATCTAACTAAAAACATAGGAAAATTAAGGGTTGTAATACAGCGGAGACAACAATTTCCTGCTTCAGAAATGGACAGATTGTTGCCAATCTGTCGTTGTGACAAGAATATCTGATAACAGTTGAGTGTCACTGTAGTTGTCATAGCAACTATAATACACTGAACTAGGGTTCATTACATTGCAAGAATTTCGCAATCGCCTGAATAGTGAGGTGACCCAAATGGGAGGGAGGTGGGCGTTACAAAATTGCCCGCAATTAAGGAGATTAATTATTTCACTACCACCCCATTGTCCCATCCCTTACTATAGTATAGCTTACTCTAATAGCAATTACTAACTACAGCCACTAAATTGATGGTATGGTCAATTAATACCAGAGATTGTGCAACCACATGAAAACCATCTTGATAGACTGATATACCATCATAAACAGTGGAGGATATGGTAATCAGAGAGCATTGTTCACAGAATTTAATTCAAGAACGTCTTCTTACATTATACCATCTCCGACCTTACAAGCAGACATTATGCACATTTCCGTTAGATTAGAAAGTGTCATAATTAAAGGGTGTTTACGAATTGAACCGAAAAACTTTACTTGGTTTTTGAACTGTTTCATACAATAAGAATACATTTTTTTTACAAATAAATGTTATATGCAGTATTGACATCCGAATGAGCAAGTGCTCGTGCTCGGGTGCAGTTCAGTTACACGAAGAATACAAATAGAAAATATACATTTAAAGTTAGGGGCCAGTTTCATTTTACATAAATTATGACACATACAAATAAAAAGATAATAACGTATTGGGACTTATTCTAACAAAAGAATTAATGCAATAGAGAATGATATAGGCTACATAAAATAATATAAACCATATAATGTGATGGATTATAACAAATAATACAGATAAAATAAAGTAATTAGTAATATATTGATTTATAATAATATAAGCAAAAAGAGATGCTTTGTATTTATTATTTTAAAATATTCAAATGATTAATTTTATTCACTTAATTAACTAATTAATTTAATTGTTTTTTTTTAATTAGGCCTATCTGTGTTTAGTTTACTTAGTTCTGGATTGGATCTAATTAATTCATTATATAATTTGGGTCCTAGAAATCTATTATGTTTAGATCCAAAAGTTGTATAAAATTTTGGAACATGTAGCAAACAAGCAGTATTTTGTCTGGTGCTGTAAAAACTTAGATTGTGCTCTTTAAATTTGATTTTATTTGTATGAAAATGAGTAAGCAATGTATGCTTGAAAATTTGTTTAATATTTGGCACGTTGAATTCTAAATACATTAAACTTGTAGGGTAACCTAAGGTTTCTACAAGCAGATTTTTATGATTCGTTTTTGTAGTAATGTTAAGGGAGAAAGGATAGAATTTGCGCTTCCACCCCAACCTAATATTCCGTATTGGATTGTCGATTGAACCAGAGCTAAGTAAACAGTTCGTAATACATACATTGGTAAATATGATCGAAGGGTGATAAATTTGTGAATAGTTTTTGAGATAGGGAATTCTAAAGGCGAAAAATACCTGGTTATTAAAGTTGTTTACTTGGGTATATAGGGCTGTATGATATTTATAATTCAATATCAGTTAAATAAGGATGTGGTATGGGATGGCTTCGGAATTTAGAAATTTACTGAAGTTTAACTATTAAACATGTTCAAAATGTATCCTTAAAATATTAGGTAAAATTTTGCTCACATTTTGCCAACAATTTCACAGTTCTGTAAAATGGATTTTAAGGTTGTTCCTTTACTTAACTTAATCCAGTAGTTACCTTTGATTGTTACTTATAAAATTGTATGGTTTTACGGAAAGTAATATATATATATATATATATATATATATATATATATATTGTTACGTGTCGCGCATAGTGACGTTTGAATTGCGCGGGCGAGTCACCCATGGCGAGTTAGATTACCCGCAAGCCGGTAGAATTATCTGGAGTGCATTACCAGATGGTTCTACCGGTATATCTCTCCCCTTAGGAGAAAGATCGGAAGTCAGAGGCTTCTGGGCTTCCAAGTTACTCGAAGCTGTTTCTAGAGCTTTCCTCCCGCCTTATAAAAGGACGCAGACTAGAGATCGGACTCAGTCTGCGATAGCTAGTCGTGTGGTGAACAGTGGACGATAAGTTGTGCCGAATTTATTTATCAGTGAGCGGAAAATTGTGCTAACTGAGATAACAATTAAAAGAAGATTTTTCGGGAAATGTAATTGTGAACAGAAGTTTGTTGATAATTGAAGAATTAAATAAAGTGTTTAGTGAAAATTTTAATAAATTCATTGTGCTTATTTGGGGATAAATAACATAGAAGAAAAATCGAGGCTATCCCGACACAATATATATATATATATATATATATATATATATATGAAAACTAAATGCCTGAGCCGTGATTTGAACCCGAAACTTCTAACTATATACGTTAGCGCGTTTTCCTGCTGCGTCACTCTGGCATCCCAGCACAAATATTTAATTTAAGTCGAACTGCCATCTAGTGGCTGTTATAACAAGCATTTCAAAGAGATTTTTTATTTTATAGCAGTAAAGCTTGTACATATTTATATATTAGAATTAATTTTAGAAAATGAATTACATCATCTATATTGGTAGCAGTTAAATATATAATGAAGTTCCATGGACAACGAATATGAAAGAACGTGCATATTCTCGAGGTATAACTTCCTGCAGCCTGAGCTACTGATCAACATATAGAAAACTTATAAGTTATAATAATCAAATTCACTTATGGGCTTTTATTATTGATTTCGTACATCTCAATGATGGATAAATCATATTTGAAGAGAAAAATTATACGCTCAGACCGGGACTTGAACCCGGGACCCTTGGTTCTCTAGACCAAGTGCTCTACCAACTGAGCTACCTGAGCAAATGCTAGCATTTGGTGGATGGGAATTACAATGTATATAGAGAAAGATTTGCGTTTAGATCGGTACTTGCTCAGGTAGCTCAGTTGGTAGAGCACTTGGTCTAGAGAACCAAGGGTCCCGGGTTCAAGTCCCGGTCTGAGCGTATAATTTTTCTCTTCAAATATGACTTATAGGCTTGTTTAAATCTAAATTTAGGCCCTTAGTAAAGACATCTTCTCTTACAATTTTTGTAATATCCATCCATCCATAGTAATTCTGCCCGAAGGCAGGTGCTTCACTGCAATCATAGCATTTCCATGCTATGATTGCAGCTTTATTAGGGAATTGTAGGTATGGTAGCTTACCGTTGCTTTCCACACCGGTGAAGGATGATGATGATAATAATGTTAAGGATGATTGTAATATATTCTTTATTAATGCCGAAGCGTAGTGGTTAAGGCACTGAGCTACAAGCCGGAGGGTCGAGGGTTCAAGTCCCGTTGGGGTCAGGATTTTTAAACTGACCCAAACCCTCTGGCGGCACTATGGCCCTGGGGTCGACTTAGCCTCTAACTGAAATGAGTACCAGACGCTTGTTCTGGGGTAAAGGCGGCCGTCACGCAGGGCTGACCCCGGCTGACATAAAAGTGCCGATTGTCTAGAAAAAGTGGGAGCCTTAACCTCCCACTACCCCAAGGGCCTCCGGGTCTGTTGTGGGATCACTTTACTTTTTATTAATACATTTACAATTTTCTCATTTATAAAGTATAATATCTTCATTCCACAATCATTCTCCGAAAAGAAAAATTAAGTTGTAAGTGTATAGGGCCGGTTTCCATCCAGCATCGTGAAAATTGTGAATAGATAAGGTAAATAAGCCGCTCTAGGTTGAGAAAACTAGCTACAACGGATGGAATTCCCGACGCGCTGACTGCAATGTCACCACTTTACTTACTAGATGATCTTCCAGTCTGTAATTAACATATGTGTGCGAGTACAATAACCAGCTGGTAGATCAAGGGTCTTCTAGATCTGATATGTCTTGGGGTTTAGTTTACATAAATTTAAAAGACATTATACGATAAGTTAAGGAGAAAGTTTATTTGGCCAGAGTCCATATTTCTTCAAGCATTCACTAATGAACTTAAAATGTCAGACCATCTGGGCAAAATTTGAAGTTTTCGTTTTTGAACCGTAACTCTAGGTGTATGTTATTATTCAGTGATAATGGTTCATTTAAATTACAAATTCAGTTATTAGCAAGTTGTAGTTTTTTTTACATGTTTCCAGGTTTTAAAGAAGACTATGTAATGCAATCTCAGGTAATATTAGATTAAATTGCACCACTTATGAATTTGCAATGATACTCTGTAATCTGCAAAAAAAAAATATCGTGTCTGCCTCTAGCTACCAGCAGAACGACCCATCGTAAAAAATTATTATGTAATTTTATGTAAAAGAAAATTAACTATTTTAATTTGTATACATTCCTTTATCTTCTCCTTCTTTTACTTCCTGAAATTAGGCCTTTTGACATGTTTTCACTTCAAGTGGGATTTAATGAATCTTCCCATCTAGTAAATGGGCATCCAACACTTCTATGTCCTATCGGTTTGTACTTTAGTAACAGCTGGGGGATTCTATCAGTAGGCATTCCTTTAACATATTCATACCAGTTGTTTCTCAAATTGTCAATTCTATTTGTTCTTGTATCTTGTAAGCTCATGTTGCCCTTAACAGAGATTTAGGCGCTCTCCCCTTACAGGGAAGAATTTGAACCATACTAATTTAGTTAACTTGTTTTCGTATAGATGTCATTTGAGTGGTCCGTGGTCACCATACCGCCTCATACCAACATCTAGAAAACCAAGGTGTACTAGGACGGGAAAATTCGGTAATTTTGCTTAGAGGCCTTTTCATTCAGGCTTAAGGATCTTTTACGAGCCTGAAATCTTCAGACTCGGGACCCACGGCTTAAAATCCCTCCCGGAGGACTTGCCCCTTGGATTTTTCCATCCTAAAAAATCCATCGACCTCACCGGGTTTGAACCCGCGACCCTCGGGACCAGAGGCAAGGAGCATAACCACTAGTCCACCGCGGCCGATATTTGTTAAATTAAAAATATGTAAGTCTTTCCTAATACCTTCATTTCTTTTTCTGTCCAAAATTGTCACACCTGCTAGGCCTACTGAACATAAGAACTTCGTTTCTGAAGTTTCTATTTTTCTACTGTCTGAACGGTTAAAGAGTCCAACTTTTACTTGCATAGGTTATGGCAGGCAATGCCATAATTTTATAAAATTTTAATTGTGTGCTCCTCAAAGTTTTGTTTTTCAGTGTCCGTTTTATAGTGCCACACATTCTATAAAATGTATTTAATATATGCAATGGATTTAAAGACGAATAAAAAGAAAAATTAGAAGAAGAGAGATAATGAAGATTTTGTCAATTTTTTTCGCATTTTCGATAATTATATAAATATTTAACATCAGTATGTATAATTACAAATTCCCTTCATTAAGTTAAATAAATGAGAATTTGGTTAGAATTATTCAACATTAGTACATGTAATGTTACAGTTACCACTAGGCCCATATGTTGAATGGGATTTTTGGTTGGTATGAAGGTAGGTAGATTTTTATTTAAGGTCCTTTTTAATAGCTAAACTCATTAGCGTAGCAATTAAAATTTGAACGTGTAAGAATCGAAACATTTTCTTCTGAAATCTTTTATTTCAGACTGAATGTTTTTTTACGTGCCTAAATCTACAACATGAGAACTACAACCTTACTTCCCTCTCCAAGAAAATCATACTGAAGATTTTTACATCCTGAAAAAGTCCATCGAACACGACACGGTTTTAACCCGCTGAACAGGAAAATATGCTTTCAAAAATTGTATTAAGTAGCGAGCCTTTTCCCATAGTGGACTATCCTACACTATTGATATTGATCAATTTGGCCCTTGGGGGAAGACCATTAAGAAGGCGTAGATGGGAGGATAATATTCGGATGAATCTTAGGGAGCAGGGTATTAAATATATAAATTCAATTGGCCGAGAATAGGGACATCGTAAATGCGACATTGAACGTACGAGTTCCATAACCCAAGGAGTTTATTTTAGTTAATGTAGGCCAACTTGCATAAATTCAGAACAATACTACAATCATAAGTGTTGAGTGATTCCGGGTTATGTGGCCGTGGTCCATAGTTGGTGTTGATACCAGACGTTTCGCCCTCAACTGCGGAGGGCATCTTCAGTGGCGAGTGCTTCTAGGCGTGTTTCCTGGTCAGAAGATCTACTTAGAGTGAGCGCTGCGGACGTTGTATTAGTGGTGGGTGCAGGGTGAGTGGGCGTGGCTCTTGCTGATTGACTAATGGTCGTCTCCTTGTTGTCCCTAGTGTTAATGCATTTATTTTCTAGTGTATGATACCAGGCCTTAGCCAGTTTGATACCTTCCTCTTTTCTCAGAAAAGAGGAAGGTATCAAACTGGCTAAGGCCTGGTATCATACACTAGAAAATAAATGCATTAACACTAGGGACAACAAGGAGACGACCATTAGCCAATCAGCAAGAGCCACGCCCACTCACCCTGCACCCACCACTAATACAACGTCCACAACGTCCGCAGCGCTCACTCTAAGTAGATCTTCCGACCAGGAAACACGCCTAGAAGCACTCGCCACTGAACATGCCCTCCGCAGTTGAGGGCGAAACGTCTGGTATCAACACCAACTATGGACCACGGCCACATAACCCGGAATCACTCAACATTATGATTACCGGCCGTGAAAGCCTGCATTCAAATACTACAATCATTATGATGTACCGCAGGAATATAGTTTTGTACTTGTTTCGAGAAAAGTCTATAGTTATGTTATTTATAGCCGCTCTAATATCAAAAGTCATATCGCGTTTACAGTCTTTGGTTGTGTGTCATGTTACCGATAAAAATGTAATTAATGTTAGTAGTACTACGAAACAGTGGTTCACCGCTGTGGTCTCGAGGTAGCGTGCTGCCTCGTCACGTAGCGGGCCCGGGTTCGATCCCCAGTCGGGGCAGTTTTTCTGGGTGAGGTTTTTATCGGGGTTTTCCCTCACCTGTAAGACAAATGTCAGGAAAACTTTAAGGACCAAACGGTCCCCGAAATCATATGGCCACCATCATCATCCTTATTATCATCATTATCCTTCACCGGTGTGGAAAGCAACGGGAAGCTGCCATACCTATAATTCCCTAGTAAAGCTGCAAGCATAGAATGAAAATGCTATGATTGCAGTGAAAGAACTGCCCTCGGGCAGAATTACTATGGATGGATGGATGGATGGATGGATGAAATAGTGATAATGATGAATTGTTTCTGATAATGAAATCCCGACCGAGCATTTGCCATTACGACTGAAGAAAAGCAATAAAATGAACAGCAAGCTGGTTGGAAACGGTACGTTCCGTATTCAAATCCCAAACGCTACCGTAAATTTGTTACTTGCACCGTAATAATTTGAAGGAATATGACAGTACTACAATGGCTTGTTCAGAAACTAGTTGAGATGGAGAACTTCTTTATTCTTCGAAATTATTGTGACATATGTCCCTCTCTTTCCAGCTCGGTTTCTTCTTCTTCACTTCGCGGGCTAGGCATAAATTGCCTGTTTCGCCTCACAGTTGTTCTGTCCATCTTTTCACTGGCCTTCCTACATTCCTTGAACCTCTTGGCTTGTAGTTGAATGCTGCTCTTGGTAATCTTGTTACATTCATTCTTTCCACATGTGTAAACCATTTCTCTCGATATTCTCTGATTTTCTCATTCATATATATTTAACTCTGTTCTTATATCTTCATTCCTTATCCGATCCAGTCTTGTGCAGCCTTTTGTTCTTCTAAGGAAGTTCATTTCTGCGCTTTGTATTCTACTTTGCAATTTTTTGGTCATTACCCAAGTTTAGCTCCCATAAAGTAATGCAGGAACTGCCAATGTTTTATAAAACTTCAATCTAGTATCTCTTCTTGTTTTATTCTTTAATGTAACCTCGGTTTCATTGACTGTATTATTAATAGTTAAACATTTTTTTAACAAAAATATAACCAATTGACTAATTGGCACAATCGAATCAGGAGGATCATAGAACTTTTTAGGAATTCCGAACTCCAGCAGGATACTATATAACTTCTTCCTCTTAATTGAATCGTGTACCTTTTTTAAGTCTACGTATAGTTAATGTACAATACAATAATTATATGCTACACTTAAACAGTAGTTACGAAACTAGCTGGGAATTGTCACTAATTTATGTTTGAAAATGAAGTTTAAAATTACACATTCCAAATTGATCAAGAGGGGGGGGGGGGGGGAGAACTATCAAAGTAGATATTTTAGCATCACTAGTCAAGTGATATCGAGTAATTATCTGAATTAGTTGGAGTGTTCTTTTAATCTCTGATATATTTGAACCGATTTTGTGGAATTTTCATTCTCCTGATTATCATCTTCTGCATCAAGCATCGTTCACTTTTCATTTCAATTGATACGTGCTTGTGTTAAGAGCATCATGCTCTTCAAATTATGAATTATTAGACAAGTGGCTCTGCGCATCAAACTGAAATTAATCCCATCAAAACCCTGATTTGCATTCATATATCACATTAATATACAGCCTGAATTGTTCCGTTACTTGTTTATTTGTATTGCGGTAACGGTATGAAAAAATAAATCTTGTCTGCTTCTAATGGTTTTTGGTAACATCGTTGCCTCTCATGCTGTACCCTCGTGTTCGATTCCCAAGTGGATTGAATTTCCGGGGATTCTTTATGATATCAATACTTTTAAAATTGACATTAAAGCGCCGCTGAAGTTATGTAATGTAAGGAAAGGATTTTGAGGTGAGGCATCTTTCCAAAAATATAGCTGTTTTCAAACCAATAGTTCAATATATGTATTTGGTGGGGGGGTTGTGTGAAATGAAGCGAAATGAACAAAATTTGTTGCACATTTTTGCATCTTTTTCGTTAGATTACTACATTTCGCCCTTTTTCCCCTCGTTTATGCTTCAGCACCTTTTCCTCAACTCTACTCTGCGTTTTTAAAAGATTGGACAGAAAAATGTTTTTTTTTCTTGGACAGTTTTTTTAAAATCTCAATTAGAAGTCAACAATATTAAATAAATATTAAAATATAATTTATGTAATTCATACCCCAGAAACGATGGCCAATCTGCAATGTGAAGTCAAATTTAAGTGTCAACAGTGTTGCTGTAACAGTTTAAAGTAAGTTCAGTTAATAATGACAACAATTTAACAGTTTTCTATCTACCGACTTGTTGTTGACTGTGTTTTTACTAGTCTGAACCAGAACGCATTTTATTAGTATTACAACTGGGTTTTCACAACAATAACGTGGCGAATGTTAAGAAGGATAAGTTGTATGCACTTTCAGAAGAATTCAAAACGCAATTTATCTAAAATGATGGCACCATTCTTCCATGTTCCATCTGCGAGGTAATATTGCAATAAACTAAACAACTATGAATTACCTCTGATTGACTCTATAAAGAAGAAACATTTGGCGCAAAATGATATGCATATTATATAAACCGCATTCATGTAACTGGTTTAAACCATAATTTAATTGTTTCAGCAGCACCTTTTTTGCACCTTTTTTTATGTATTTTCAGAACCTTTTTTTTACCCCTTGTACGACCAAAATTTGCACCTTAAAATCCTCTCCCTAGTTATATGACATAAACCCATTGTACAACATATATAATAACATCAGTACCAGTTACAATGCAGAAGATGAAACACTTTTTGAAAGGCCTCCATATTGGAATTACTTGATGAAGTTTAATAATTTAATTGAGGACAACTGACTTAACAGGTACCAATTTATATTTAATATCTTTATAATATGTGTCACGAAAAATATAATACATCATGCGCATACGCCAACAAACGCGAAGCTTTCCAATAAAGGGATGCAGCTAACATATACGCGATATTTAACGAACCTAAAAGCTAACTTAACGCAATTTAAGTACTCTAACCTGTGAAAGACCAACCTAAAAGCTAACCTAACGCAATTTAAGCATTCTAACCTGTGAAAGAATACAACACTCAAAAATAAACAGTAAGTTCTGAAATTCTGAAGTATGTATGTACAGTTAATTAGTACATACCCCATATTGGCTGCACTGGAATAAGATTTTGTTTTTGTTTAGAATATTCGTTAAAATCAATATGGCTGTCACATCTTCATGCTATGTAGGCAGTCAAATATCATAGAAAAATATACTGAAATCATCGTTAAAAAATGCAAAAATTATTGTAAATGGTGGGAAGTAATTTAAAAAATGGAACCCTAAGAATAAAATTTGACAGGAGTTTATGAAGGAATAAGAAAAGTCGCGTCACATGTAAAGAATAGCCAAATTTCCTGTATGAGATTTGAGGTTTTCCAATTATTATTCTCAATTGTAACGTAAATGCTAGGAAAATTCTGGGGTTTTAATATTATCATCAACCATATTAAAAAAATAATTAAATGTAGACAACAGTTACCTAGTTTACCACAATTTGATCGACCAATCTTCATGTTTCTTTTAAATATTGTGAATTCGCGTGTCTTAAATGATAGTTGAAATTTCCAATCCAGACATACAAGACCTCTCTAGGGTAAGATAGATCGCCATTCGTACATAGCAGACACAGCAATAAACTTAACAAAAGACATGACCAGTGTATATAATGCGATAAGTATATTTTTTGTCCAATGCCACCAGATTTTCTTTTATTACATTTCTGGCTTTCTCCCCTGGCACTGGCGAAATTATATTCCATTTCACAGATTTGGGCACCTGGAAGGCGGAGTTACGTTACCCCGATGATATGATGGGTGATAAATGATAATGACGCGCAAGGAGAATCCTTAACCTAAACTTAACATAAATTCCAGACCATGGGCAACCACAGGAATATTCTCTTTAAGGAAAAATGCTTATGGTCTGACCGGGAATCGAACCCGGGGCCTCATGAACTGTAGTCAGAAACGCTGACAACCAGCCCATTATTAACTGAATTTATAACTTAAGAGGCTCATCAGATGACTGAAAGCAAGGCTATTCTAAGTAATATTTAAAAAAAAAATAATAAATGGACAATGACATAACAACATGTCAACAGAATAACTTCAGTTGAAATGGATTTTTGGAGAAGAGCTGCCAGAAAATCTCAACTGGAAAAAAATTAGAAATACAGAAATTAGAAAATGGATAAATATAGAAATAAATATAACGGATTAGATTGAACACAGAAGGCTAAAATGGTATGGACACGTAAGAAGAATGCAGGATGGAAGACTATCAAGGGTCGTATACGCATGGAAAATTGAAAGGAGGAACAGAAAAAGAAGGCCTGGAAGAACAACGTTCAAAAATTCAAAAGAGGAAATTTGGTGTAACATATGAAGACGCAGAGGACAGAGAACGATGGAGAACTTTAATTAAGGGAAATTTGTGAATGTTTGTTGCAAACCGATAGTCTATAAGTCCGTAGTCAATTACACACACACGCATATATATATATTTTAATTCAAAGTTAATTACTAAGACTGGTTGGAGAAAACCCTCAATGATGAGGGAAATTCTGAAAATGAATGAATGAATAATAAATCAATAGCACACACCTAAAATATATTTTCACTCCAACTTAATACCGCCATTATTCAACCGTGTCGAAACGTTAAATTATGTTTACTATTCTTTAAAATACGTGTTATTTACAAAATATTTGCCTAACATTGTTAATAGCAATAAAACGTGTAAAAAGATAGGGGAGGAAATAATTGAATAATTTGTAGTGACGCTGCACCCGGTGGAAAGTGACTGAAATACATCTGTTGGGGAGGGGATGAATGTTCCCTCAATGCACGGTTCTGTGTTTGTATTCAGAGACCCCAAAATGAGCGACGTTGTAGCCGTAGAGTTTAAATGCACGTTCCGAGTCAAACATCTGTTGTTATGTCAAGGCTGTGTTCCAATGTGCTATCATCATAACGAGACAAAGATTTGCTGTACTTACATTCATTAAAATATACAAACCACTTTACTTAAAACATTACAATTAAAAAATATATCACTTTAAAAGTTTGTGAGTGTGAATACTGTGTGATTTTTACTGGAAAAATCAGATCCAAAATTTTTGTTCACCACTACGATTCAGATAAAAAACCAGAAAATTTTCAATTAAAAATAAATGTATACTGGTTTCCAAAGAATTATTATTATTATTATTATTATTATTATTATTATTATTATTATTATAAACCCAACTGGATTTATTAGGCTTAAAGGACCTTCGGGACTTGGAAAATCTGGTAGCGTTTATCTAGCCGAGCGTTAGTATGAGGATGTACAGTTATACATGTGTTGAAATAAACAAAAGAAGTCTTATTTTAAAATATTTTATTACTAAAGTATAAATAATTAGAAACCCTAAATAATCTAGCCCTAAATCTACTCTAAGCCTATATTAAAACCTACAGTACTTCCTTGGGGGGTTGAGAAGAGGGAGTTGTGGATTTTTTTTAAATCTAACCAAATCTACATGATTAAAAATGTTATATCCCTTTTTAAAATATAGTTTCAAAAATGTTAATGGTACTTGATTCAAAATCCAAAAGAAATGGACTACATTATTAAGAAAAATGGTCGGTGACTTACCCTCCAGCCGTTTACACACACAGACAGACACGAGACCCTCACTTCTCAAGTGTTATATACTCAAAAATGACCTCCAGTCAACCTAACTGTACCAATTAACATTCCAATGAACTAAATGTAGGGATGTTTACAGTTAGCTTAAACAAGACTTTGCTCTGAACTATATCATGTCTATACTCTATCTCAACAGACTTTGAATGTCTAAACTGTATTTCAAAAGACTTTGCTTAAATAATTAAAATAATCTATAAACAATAAAAAATCTATATAAAAGACTATGTATTCATAATAATAATAATAATAATTATTATTATTATTATTATTATTACTATTAGTATTATTAGTATTATTACTAGTATTATTATCATCATCATCATCGTTATTACAGTTATTAGTATTGTTATTATTATTATTATTATTATTATTATTATTATTATTATTCAATAGTAGATTGTATAAGATGCAAGCAATTAAATTGGTATGGACATGTACAACGAATGCAAAGAGAAAGGTTACCCATAAAAACATTGGAATGGTGTCCACCTGGAAAGAGGGGGAAAGGAATACCTCGAAACTCTGGATGCAAGAAATAAGAATTGAAATGAGGACAAGAGTACTGGAGGACATGGAGTGGATGTATAGAGACGAATGGAGAAGAAAAATAAAACTTTAGACACAGAAAGAAGTGTAAACATTGAAAATCTGTATATAAATAAATATTATTATTATTATTATTATTATTATTATTATTATTATTATTATTATTATTATTATTATTATTATTATTATTAACCATATTTCTTTGCTGTGGGTCGTCATATTTCAATTCCTTTTGGATTTTTTCGTGTTAAGACTTGAAAGTAGTGTTGAAGTTCCTTAGGACAGGTTACTGGCCCGACGCTAAGTAGTCCAGTGGTAGGGCTGCTACCTTTTAGTCTCTGGACAGACATTAGGATACCGCATTTACTCAGTACCTGATGGAACGGTTATACCGCCGTGACTCGGTCCTCAGTGCCTCGTTTGTGAAAACGGGTTGTACCACGAGAAGGTGAGGATGAGACCAAATAATAATAGCAAATTCCGAAGATAATCTACAGAAAGGTCTGTATGAACTTACAAAATTACAGAAGAATATGGATTAAAGATATCTACAGAAAAAACAAAAATTATGACATTTCAAGGTGTAGATCCTGTCAGAAGTAAAATTGTACTGGACAATAAAATTTTGGAGCAGGTGAATAATTTTACATATCTAGGATGCAATATCTCATATGAAGAAGAAAAGGATGTAAATGCAAAAATATCTAAATTTTTAAGAATTTTAGGGTTAATAAATTCTATCTTCAAGCCACAGTTAGCCCAAAAGCATTCAAGACTGAAAGTGTATAAAACACTGGCTATTCCAACTCTTTTGTATGGTAGCGAAGTATGGACGTTGAAACAGAAGGATATACAGAGACTTAGATCTGCTGAAATGAGATGTCTTCGGAGGGCTGCAGGATACACACTACTAGATCACAAAAAAATGAAGACATCTTAGAAGAATTACACATGGAATCTTTAGAAAACAAAATTTCTGATTATAAGTCAAGATGGATGCAACATGTTCATCGAATGGAAGATCACAGAATACCCAAACAAATGTTATGATATCAACCTGCAGGAAGAAGAAGATCAGGACGTCCACTCAAAAGACTTCTGGATGGTGTTTCTCTTGAGGCCGAAACAGGTCAACAAATGGCCTAAATTCGTGAATGTACTATGATGATGATGATGATGATTATGATTATTATTATTATTATTATTATTATTATTATTGCCACTCTAAACAATATTACTATACGACCTACCACTTATTGTTACGGTTGTCATCATACTTATCGTTAAGATGTTGAATATAAAATTAGTACCCGGTAAGTCAGTCGTCCTCAACCAAATTATTAAATACTTCCAATATGGAGGCCTTTGGAAATCAATGTTTCATCTTCTGCATTTTAACTGGCACTCGTGTAGTGTCAGTTTATGGTTAAAATATTTGTAGTAAAATTTTGCCTGACTGGCCAAACAATCTACACTTTCAAAATTAATATTAAAGCACCAGTTAAAATGCAGAAGATGAAATATTGATTTTGAAAGGCCTCCACATTGGAACTATTTAATAATTTAATTCTGGACGACTGACTTACTAGGTACCAATTTTATATTTAACATCTTATTACATAACCTCAACTGTGCTTTAATATGAATTTTAAAAGTGTTGATAATTATCATTGTCGTTAAGCCTATTGCCATAATAATTAGTATCAGCATCATTATTAATAGTACTATTATATCCAGCATGGCCATGATTATGATTGAATTAATAAGTATGCATGATTATATTGTATATTCCAATGAGTTAAGTATTTTCATTCGAACATGCCCTAAATGGTGAAACAATTGTAACCTCGCTTACAATAGGGAAGCACCTGGACCTCACATTGAAATCATTAATCCCATACATTGGTAAGATTAACTTGACAGAGAGGATATCAGTTCATGGCAACGCGACAGATGTTTGCACGACATCTGCCGCATGCACAATGCACTAATTACTACTTCATTCTCATTTACACTCACTTGTCAATCTCAAATTTCTATTTTTTTAAAGTTACTAACCTAAATTACACTAATTATATTTTCAAACCAATCCATCCATTTTGCTCTCTGCTTGAGACTTTATTTAGTTTTATTCAACTAGTTACAATAAATTATGCTATTTACACAATGTTCGGGGTGAATCATAAATATGGCTATACTTTTGATCGCGTTGTGTGATGAAAATATTACCATTACAGAAAATATGAAATTACCATTGGAAAGGCAATTATTCAAATTACAACATGGAATAAAACAAAACAGTGTAGTCATTAGTCAAAATGGCGTTGAATATGAAACAGCAAATTACAATTGCTGCATGGGCAATAACGTATGCTAATGATCGTGAGGCCGCAAGACATGAGTTTAACGTAGCATTGTAGCCGTCGACATGCTGAAATTAGTGATTGAGGAATAAATTAGAGCTATTCCTCTAAACATATATCATAACGCAATGAATGACTTCCCAAAGCGTTGTCAATTATGCTTGGATGTAAACGACGAACAGTTTGAAGCAATAAAGTAACTTGCTTAGTGTTGTTGTAAGTGATTTGTTTTGTTCTATTTTTGTAATTTGAAGGATTCCATTTCCAATGATAACATCATATTTCCTTTAATAATAATATTTTCGTCATAAAATGAGATCAAATGTATAGCCATATTTCTGAATCACACTGTACGTGTAAGTAAAAATTTAGAACGTTTTAATCTAGAGACTGGGATATTGAATCGAACTCGTCAAGATCGCTGCAATATTTGTATGTATGTCAAATTAAAGGCGCTTTATTAGCTCTAATTCATTAAATAAGAAATATTTAATGAATCGATGCAAACTATATGTTCTAACCTAACATGGGAATATTCCCACATGTATGTACACACTGCTACAACAATTATTTTACAAGAAATAGACAAAATTAAAGCCACGTAGTAATTAACAATAAGATTGACATTCCAAACACATCAGCGCCTCGTTTTTTTTTTTCAAACTTTTTCTCGATCAGTAACAAGTGCTTACCTCACTTGTATCGCAATATACTATTACAATATACAAATAGATAAAATAGATACAATGATTTAAAACAAAAACTCCAGGCCTAGAAGGCCCTTGGCCTACCAAACAGCTGCTGGCCTCACATCCACACGTGTTAATCACAGAGGTAGACGATCATCCAACCAGTGTAGGGTCCCCCAGTCTTTATAGCTGGTTTTCTCAATCTGGAGCTGCTACTTATTGTAGCTACCCAAATGCCTCTCGATGCCGGGTGCGCATCGATCCCATACTGACCGAAATTCCATGACAGAAGTTATTCGTCCATGGAGATTCGAACCAGCCCAAGTTCCGTTGCTCTTAAAACCTGTGTTTAAATCTTAAATTTATCTTTGTAAGGACTAGAATTTGTAAACTCCAAAATTATTTTAATTACGTCGACATCGTCCCCAAGCAAGCCCTTTAATTTGTCAAAAAACCAATATCTATATATCTGCGATGTAATATCTAGTCAAGTGCATTGGAGCAAAGCATGTTTTACCGTACCGTAAGTGGGTTATGGCAATGCTCACACATAGGGGCAGCAACGCCGTTCACAAGATAGTTGTGGTTGAAATAATCTTCGGCAAAATTAAAAGGAGTTCGATTAGTTTAGGCTAAAAAAGAAGTGAATCATACAAGGCCTAAAGCGGCCCCCACACGATCAATATTTATGTCAATATATTACACAGTATTTTTTTACAATAGTATTACTAGAGCATGCCGTAAAATCTTTAGAGAATGAGGAAGACTTACAACTGAATGGTATTAATAAGCTGTTATTAATTTATGCTGATGATGTAGTAATATTGGGCGATAGCGAGGAGATACTAAAGGACAACATGCACACACTATTCAGTAACATTAAGAAATTAGGACTGGAAGTAAATATCAATAAAACTAAATATATTGACCACACATAGAAATACATTATATAATAGAAATGGACAGCTAATGAGAAATGAGGGAAATTTTGAGGAAGTGGCTGAATTCAAATACCTAGGACCAATAATCACAAATAGGAATGAGATGCACAAAGAAATTAAAGATAGGCTCAATTCTGGAAATGCGTGCTATTATGCATTGCAGAGACTCTTGATGTCCCTACTCCTTTCAATAAACGTTAAACTGAAAATATATAAAACTGTTATTCTACCAGTTATATTATATGGGTGCGAAACATGGACTCTTACTTTAAGGGAGGAAAGGAGATTACAAGTATTTGAGAATAAAGCACTTAGGAATTTTTTTGGACCGAAGAGAGATGAACAAAAATGGAGAAGACTACACAACAATGAACTACATGGTCTTTATAGGAAGCCAGATATAATGAGAACAGTTAAGTCTCGTTGACTGCGATGGGCAGGACATGTTGCACGTATGGGGAGTGAAAGACTTGCATGGAAGCTTCTTGTAGGAAAGCCAGAGGGAAAACGCCCAGTTGGTAGACCAAGAATGATGTGGGAGAATAACATTAACTATGATTTGAGAGAAGTAGATTATACAGGGAATGATTGGAAAGCATTAGCTCAGAATAGGGATGTATGGAGAGCTTATGTCCACGCGGCAATGAACCTACATGTTCGATAGTGCCATTGAGTAAGTAAGTAATACAATTGTGCAATATATTGACGTAAATATTGATCGTTCAGGGGCCACTTAAAGGAATAGTTTAAAAAATAGATAATTTTAGATTAAGCCCATGTTCCCCTTTACAGAGATTTAGGCGCTCTTCCCCTACAGGGAAGAATTTGAACCATACTAATTTTAGTTACACTTGTTTTCGTATAGATGTCATTTGAGTGGTTCATAGATAATCCTGATATATATTAAATATTATCAAATCATACGTATCTACCAAAAAAAAATAATGATTCACCAATTGATAATTTAGGATGGATAATTGCAGCAATGATTATAGTTGAAAATATGGTCCAATTCTTAATCAGGTAATAGTCACTTTGTCCATACCGTGGTTTACTCAAATGTTGATTCTTTTCGTAAATATTACAGTACATAACTAAATCACTAGCACTATCGAACCCGTAGGTTCATGGCCGTGCGGACATAAGCTCTCCATTAATCCCTATCCTGAGCTAATGTTTTCCAATCATTCTCTGTATAATCTACTTCCCTCAAATAACAGTTAATGTTATTCTCCCACCTAATTCTTGTTCTACCAACTTGGCGTTTTCCCTCTGGTTTTCCTACAAGAAGCTTCCATCCACGTCTTTCATTCCCCATTCGTGCCACATTACCTGCCCATCGCAGTCTACGTGAGTTAACTGTTCTTATTATATCTGGCTTCCTATAAAGACCGTGTAGTTCACTGTTATGTAGTCTTCTCCATTCACCTGTCTCTTCATCTCTCTTCGGTCCAAAAATTTTCCTAAGAACTTTATTCTCAAATACTCGTAATCTCCTTTTCTCCCTTAAAGTAAGAGTCCATGTTTCGCATCCATATAATATAACTGGTAGAATAATATTTTTATTTACAGTACATATCCTTTTGTAAATATTACAGTACATAGTACTGTCCATCCATCCATAGTAATTCTGCCCGAGGACAGGTCTTTCACTGCAATCACAGCATTTTCATGCTATGTTTGCAGCTTTATTAGGGAATTGTAGGTGTGGTAGATTCCCGTTGCTTTCCACACCGGTGAAGGATGATGATAATGATAGGGATGATGATGATGATGATGACCATATGATTTCGGGGACCGTTTGGGCCTTAAAGGTTTCCTGACATTTGTCTTACAAGTGAGGAAAAACCCCGATAAAAACCTCACCCAGAAAAACTGCCCCGACCGGGGATCGAACCCGGGCCCGCTGCATGACAAGGCAGCACGCTACCTCGAGACCACAGCGGTGGACACACACAGTACTGTAAAGTATTATAATGAGACACTGTACTAAATAAATAAAAGCATTCCCTATATTACATAACTCACTAGCAATTAATAATCACATAACCTGGGTTAATGATATACCGTGTATCTATGTGTGGTAATACATAGGTCCATATTTAATGCAAATTGATACACGTTTTGGAGGTATGTCAGCCGATGCCGTGAATTAATTTCGATGTGTTTCAGAACGTATTACACCAGACTTGGAAGAGAGATATGTTCGTGTTAGGAATACTCACAAACTACGTAATATGAAACTTACCAACCATACCGGTTCTGCAGCCATAACCTCTATCAACACTCATTTGTGTACGACTGCAATTTCACATGCTCTCCACAATGTTATCCATAAATGTATTTATATACCTTTAATATTATCTGTCTACAATGGCGTACCCAATGCTGAGCCACAGCGTCTCCTTTGTAAGGAGTTACTAGACGAAGTTAATTTTCAGTTGCATTATCTGCTCAGAGATGTCGTGGATGGCATGTGGTCATCACACCGACCCAATGAGACATCTAACAGGCAACTAAGGTATTACTACGACGTTGAGGCAGGTAAATTTTGCTTAGAGGCCTCTTTATTCAGGTTTAAGGATATTTTACGAGTCTGAAAATCTTCAGACTAGGGATCCCGGCTTAAATTATCTCCCGGAGGTCTTGCTACTTGGATTTTTCCGTCCTAAAAAATCCATCTACCCCGGCCGGGTTTGAATGCGCGACTCTCGGGACCAGAGGCAAGGAGCATAACCACTAGTCCACCGCGACCGACCTTTTAATATTAGCAATGTTTAATAGCCACCGCTGTGTGTTGCTTAATTCGTAACGCGCTGAGTTAGATTCTGGAATGGGTTGAGGTTTTCTGGGGTTTCCTCCTTGGGCATAAAATAAATAAATACTTCGAAAATGCATCAATTGAGGTTATGTGGTAAAATATTAAAATAAGTACCTGATGTAACAGTCGTCCTCAACTAAAATGGATTTCTGTTTAAAAATGTTCGTCAAGAAGTTAAAACCATGTAGTTGTGAAACATGTTTCATCTTCGACATGTCATTTGGTACCAATAGTTAAAATCATGTAGGTCTTTCAGAAATACGTTCTACCTTCGGCATGGCATTGGTAACAATAGTTAAAGCCATGTAGGTCTTTCAGAAGTATGTTCCATCTTCGGCATGGTATTTGGTACCAATAGTTAAAACCATGGTCTTTCAGACACTTGCTCCATCTTCGGCATGTCATTTCGTACCAATTTCTAAAACCATGTAAGTCTTTCAGAAACATGTTCCATCTTCTTTTTTAACTACTTGGCGAAAATCGATTTCAGTTGAGGACGACTGATATATTAGGCATTTTTTTTAATATTTTATAAAATTAGATTCGTAACTCCGTAGCGTAGTGGTTAAGGCACTGAGCTATAAGCCGGAGGGTCGAGGGTTCAAGTCCCGTTGGGGTCAGGATTTTTAAACTGACCCAAACCCTCTGGCGGCACTATGGCACTGGGGTCGACTCAGCCTCTAACGTAAATGAGTACCAGACGCTTGTTCTGGGGGTAAAGGCGGCCGTCACGCAGGGCTGACAACCCGGCTGACAAAGTGCCAAGGGCCTCCGGGCCTGTTGTGGGATCACTTAAGATTCGTAACTACATCAATGTCCTCATAATTATCACAAACTATAGATAATAAAAGTTATTTAGAATTCATAGTTACCCACAGAGTCAACAACCCCGATAGAACTAGTGCTTAACCATTGTCCGTCGCCGTGGCACAGTCGGTAGAGTCCCTACCTTCCATTCCGGCGACCCAGGTTCAATTCCTGGCGGAGGGGATTTTAAATTCCCACTTTGGGTCTGGGTGTGTGTGTGTGTCCTGTCCTTGTGTCTATGTGAGAATTAAGGAAACTTAAACAGGTAAAACAAAAAAGAAAAATGTAAAACAAGAAGGAAAACCCAGTATAAATAATTAAATAAAATCTTTGTGGAGGGTTTCGGGGAAGACTGGAGGGCTTCAATTAGCTAAATCCACTCTCTTCCACGTGGGTCCCTGGAATCGTTAATATGCGAAGCAGAGAGTTTTATGCGGAAAACAATGGGAGTTTTCAACAATTGAATTCCCCGAAAGTTGGGACTAAATAATGGTAGAATAAATAAAATAGCAATTGATATTGCGAGAGCAACTACCCCTCCTAGTTTATTAGGAATTGATCGTAAGATGGCATAGTCAAATAGAAAGTATCATTCCGGTTGGATATGAATAGTGGTAACCAAGGGGTTGGCAGGGGTAAAATTGTCTGGGTCTCCTAAAATGTAAGGTTCTTTTAAGGTTAAGATTGCTAACATATTCCTAATATAGAATGGTAGTTTGTTTTAATATTTGTAATTTTATCTTATTGTATTATTTGGGAAAACACCCAGTCGGTATACCAAGAATGAGGTGGGAGAATAACAATCATGATTTGAGGGAAGTATATTATACAAATGATTGGAAAACATTAGCTCAGTATAGGGAAGTGTGGAGAGCTTATGTACGATAGTGCTAGTGGGTTAGTTAGTTAGTTAGTTATTGCATTATTTGACGCGTACATCCATACTGTTTCCGGTTACGTGCAAGATTGCAACACTGACATTAAAAGAAAGAACTGCTAATGGCAAAACACTGAGTTTGCAATGAAAGACCTGAATAAACATTCACATGTAATTAAGTAAAGACAGCAAATGCATCTAAAGCTTGGCAGCGAAAAAAAATGCAGTTGTACTGAGTATGCGCTAGAATTCTATGACTTAATGCTCCCTTTTCAGTTACGTTGCAGTGGGAATTACATCTGAACACGTGACTTAGTTATATGCTTTTCGTAGGGGGGGGGGGTTCAATTGCATTATCATCCTTGTTACTGGTTGCTACATAGCATTGTTTTGGTAGTGGCACGAGCTGCAATTTAAGTTATATGGCCATTGACGCTGAATGGTTGAAAAAGAGCGTAATCGGTAAGAGATCTACAGTCAAGGCAAGAATGTATTAGCACAACTATTTGTTTACTGACAACCTTTAGTTTAAGAAATTAATGAAATGTATGCGAAATTACACAACATACCTAATAATAACAGTTATGCACTATTTCGTTTTCAATGCGGTCCGCCATATAAATAACTAATACGAGAAATTTATTTTTCTTATTCGTAATTTGTAGGATTTTCATCGTGTTTATTTCCCAAATCACTCCTCGGAGTGGGGACGTATTGAATGTGCATCCACTGTCTATCCATCTCGTCTGGTCTTCCTCTTGTTCTTCTCCAGTCCATTGGTCTATCTTCTTCAGCTCTTTCTGAAGTCGGTTGTCTTCCATTCTTTCTATATGATATTTCCCATATTTTCGTCTATCTGTAATAAATTATTTGTTTAAGACATTTGTCCCTAATTTCTGTGTTGTGTATCTTATCAAATAATGTTTTCCCTTGAATAGTTCTTAAGATCTTCATTTCACATGTGCTTATTATTTGTTTAGTTTTTGTTGTATCATCCCTAGTTTCTACTCCATATACGATAAATGGTTAAACTATCGTTTTATATATGCGGATTTTGCTTTCTATTGACATGTTTCATCATCATCATCCTTCACAAATTATGTCTTTGCCTGTTCCGATCTCACATCTGTTTAGCCCAAATCTTTCTTGGTCTTCCCACCGATCTTCTTGCTACATGATTATCCATCAGTGCCATCTTTGGTATCCTACCCTCTGTCATTCTTTGCAGATGCTCTTTCCAATTGTCCCTGTGTTCTTCTATTTGTTGAAGGAGTGGTTGTACTTTTATTTCCTCTCTAATATTTTCATTTCTTCTCTTGTACAACCTTTCACAGCCAGTAGGAATCGCATTTACGCTGCCTGAATTTTACTTTTTTTCTTTTACCTTCAACATATGTTGCGCCAAATTAAATCTTTCATATATCCTGATATATGTGCTGCTTCATCAACTTATTTCTTCACTTATTTTATTAGATTTTAGTGTTTGTTATTAATACATCTGTAGGTGTATTAGGAGAAATTTCTGTTTTGCCAATTTAAAGATTAAACGGAATATAGCATTTAGAACATATATTTTGAAAAATTATTGGATATTTGATATAGCTGCATTAATGACGCAGTTTAATGATGATAGTAGACGTTGTTTTAAAAAATTACATAGAGTAGTTGACAGGGTTCATAGATGGCGCCAGTGTGCGTAACTTCCCGGTTCACCAGAACCTTGACTGAAGTCTATTTAGCTTAATTTACGGCTGACATATTGAATGAGACGATGTTTATGGTTCTCCAGCAATTTTCACCACAAGTCGTTATTCAAACGCAGCTCTCTAAAAATCCATTCATTTTTACAATCTACTGAAATAGTTGTATTCACTTAACATCATCATCATCATCATCATCATCATCATCACACTCCAGGGATTAGGCAATTTCCCGTTCCGACTTCATAATGCATCAGCCCAACGTCTTCTAGGTCTTCCAACATCACGTCTTCCTCTTGCTTGATAATTTCTTGCTAACAATGGATATATCTCCTTACTCATTCCATCCATGTGATCAATCCATTTCTGTCTGTAATTCGTGACCTTATCCAATAAAGGCTGTACTTTCAATTCTTCTCTTATATCCTCATTTCTTATTCTATCAAGTCTTGTACATCCTTTTACTTGTCTTAGGAACCTCATCTCCGCCGTCTGTATTCTATCCTTCTGTCTCTTCACTGGAGCCCAAGTTTCACATCCATACAATATTGTGGGAACCGCCATAACATTATACATTTTTATCTTGGTTTCTTTTCTAATTTTATTTTTGAATGTTCTCTGTATTGTTCCACACACCGTCTGAAAGTTATTTATTTTGGAGTCAATATCTCTTTCCACATTGTAACCAACATCACAGCCCAAATATTTGAAACTAGACGCCTGTTCTATACTTTGATTTTCTAAAATAATTTTCACTTAACAATTATCTTATTTATTACTAGAGCCCGGATTTGTATGCAAAATGACGTAATAAATATGCATGAAAAGTGTAAAAAATATCCACCCTAGATATGCAAAAACAGATTGTAATACAATCAAGTTAATTGCTTTGTGGGTAATCTTACCTTATCAATACTAGTGAAATTCATATCAAATTCCGTTGAGGTGAAGTCATATGATGAAATTAAAAAATTAAATTGTACATTCCAGCTAGGATAAATATATTTGAAGGCCTTGAAATTATAAAGGAAACAAACAACACCTCGCTTCTTAATGAGAACGCACCCCAGTTAAACCCATTATACGAGATCGTCAAAAACAAGTCAGTTGCTGCTACAAACAGTTGGAGTATACATCACCGTACACACCAAGTAACGGAAACTCTTCCAATATATTAACAAAGTTAAGGAGGGCGGCACCTACCAACAGGTACAATTTAAGTTTTAAATTCCATCATAATCTTACCTTATTCCTGGTTGTTACAGTAGATAAGGAAGGTTTTCATCAGGTTTTCTTGAGTGAAGCTCCTTATTCTGTGAGTGAAGAAGGGTTTATAGAATGAAAATGTCTACTTCACATGATGTACATGTGAAAAGCACCACAGTTCTTCAGTGAATTCCTCTTCGGTTACAGTTTCTTCACTATCACCAGAGAGCACTTTGCTAATTTGACAAATTCTATTGCAGCCAGGATCTTTATTTAACACTTCACTAAGCTTAATAAATGAGATTTTTGCAATACCGTAATATTATTTCTCAAGGCCCACGGGTATTCCTCTCTTACACAGATGCAAATATACACGTTATGCTTATATATCCAATGGATTGCAGAGGCTTTATTCATTTAAAAAATGTAAATTAATAATTCATTAATTACTAATAATTAGCTGAATGGAAAATTTTAATTGGGTGCCACATTTAGAAGTAAAATATGCATTTATGCGTTAAAAATCTAAAATATGCATTTCCCCCCGGAATATGCATTTCTATGCATTATCAAATACCGCTCAAATTGTCTGTGAAGGGACCACTTAAGATGTAAATCATTTCCGCATACTTTTTAATGCGTAAAACCAAACATGCATTTCGCATACAAATCCGGGCTTTATGCATTACTAATAAAATTCATATCAACTTCCGCTGAGGTGAATACTCACAAGATAAAAATTAAAATGTATACCTTTGGGCAAATGCCGTCATCCTCAACTGTGTTAAAATGTTGTATTTAAAATATTAATTGTTAAGGCCTTTCGAAAGTTAACTTTCATAATCAGCAGTATGAGTAGGGCCTATATGCTACAAATAATGAGATACAAGAATATAACAAATTTAATAATAAAGGAGTCTATAAATTAACATGTAAAGATTATAATAAGTTTTATATAGGCAAGACAAGAAGAAGCTTTAATACAAGATACAAGGGACAGCTTAAATATTTTATGTACCCAGGTGGAAAATCAAGCTATGCCAAACACACCATTAACGCTGATCACCGAATGGACACAATTCAAAATACCCTCACGATAGTTCACAAAGAAAAATTTCCAGCTAAGATAAATTTATTAGAAGACCTTGAAATTAGAAAAGACGTCAACAGCATCATACTATTAAATGATAACACGCCCCAATCGTACAACCCATTATATGAGATCATTAAAAGCTAGTATGTTACTGCCAACGACACTACAAGACCATCAACGTCTACAACATAGTAAAACAATAAAAAACAGTAGCACATACTCATCCTGCTGATGATGGAAGTTAACTTCCGAAAGGCCTATCAGTTAATATTTTAAATACATTTTAACACAGTTGAAGATGACGGCATCTTCCAAAAGGTACGTATTTTAATTTTTTATTACTTATTCCTCATGAAGTGAGGAGTGAATTTATCTAGAGAATTTGGAAATCAAGAATGGCATTTGTTAGGACTATTTAACGAATAAAATTAAGTTGTTTACTCCAAATCATTATTTAACTATAGTTATTTTAAAATATTTATATATTTAATGTAAACGGCGATGTTTGAGAACAAATGAGAAACGATAGGTACGCTCCACTTGCTTCTTTTGTTCATCACTGCAACCAGATCATATTATTTATTGCCAAATGATCGCAATATTGAAAGAATGCACTCTAGTGGAGAAAAAATGAAACACATCAAACTGTATATTAATTAATTTCTGACGTCTTATGATGTAAATATGACAATTATATTTTTCTGGGAAAAAATACATTTAAGAAAGTGCAAACAGTGGTTTCTTTTTTTTCGTGGTATAGTCAATTGCTTCAAATGTTTTTATATTAACTCCCGCATACGCTATGTGTTGACATGCATGCACTATATATACAATCTGGTAGCCGTATTTCTTAGTGAGTCATTCACTGCAAAATAATGCTATGACCTACTCAGAATGTTAAAAAGGAGGTGCTTTCTTTATTATGATAAACTTTAGTTGGTAAATTCTAGGCGAAACACGACTGTGATTGGTTGTAAATAAAAAATAATTGTAACGTGATTGGTCATTGACTCTCATTTGGGGCATGAGTTAAATAGTCATATTAAACAATACTAATAGCGTAAGTTATTATATGGACCGCTTCATCGATGTCTTATGGGTGAAGAATAAGCCCCATGAGCCTCTCCCGGATCTGCCCCGTCCAAGTCGTTCTAGATCATAGAGGTAGACTTACTTACTCACTGGCTCTATCGAACCCGTAGGTTCATGGTCGCGCGGACATAAGCTATCTATACATCCCTAGCCTGAGCTAATGCTTTCCAATCATTCCTTGTATAATCTACTTTCCTCAAATCATAGTTAGTGTTATTCTCTCACCTCATTCTTGGTCTACTGGGCGTTTTCCCTCTGGTTTTCCTATAAGAAGCTTCCGTGCACGTCTTTCACTCCCCATACGGGCCACATGTCCTGCCCATCGCAGTCTACGAGACTCTATTCAGAATGTTCTAATTTCATTTGTACATCACTTCAAAAAATGAAATTAATTTGCATTCAAAACAGAGCAAATCTATCGCGAATTGTTAAATTGCAAATATAGCGTAAATTCTGAAATTCGTACATGATCCTAACAACCTTGACATTCTATTGTATAACACTATTGATTAAATTATTCTGCAAATACAATATACGCATTTCTCTGCTGTGAATTTAATACAATATCACGACTAATAGAACTAACTCTAAATGCGGTCATTGGTTTTACTAGAAATTATATTAAAAATTAATGACAGATGTATATAAATGCATGCTACTACTCATTTACTGTGAAATTACAATAAAATCTTTCATAATGTAATTGCAATGACAAATGGAAACAGCAAATAGTATGAAATTCGTTTAAAAAGTCAAATATTAATTAACATAAATCCATTATTGCCATGAACGTAGTTATTTGACATTGGTAAACCTGAAATAAAATAGTATCGCTGTTATTTACATGTTTCGTAACAACAAACGTTAAGTAAAATGATTCAACTAGAGAGGAAAAATGCTTGAACCGGGATTTGAACCCAAGACCTACAACTTTGCGCGAGGAAGAAGGAGATATTGGGTTCAAATCCCGGTTCTGACAGAAATGTTTCTCTATAATTGTAATGACTATCACATGCAAATGGTTTGCTTGAATACCTGTAGATTAATTTCAATATTACTTACTTACTCACTCACTCACTGGCACTATCGAACCCGTAGGTTCGTGGCCGCGCGGACATAAGCTCTCCATACATCCCTATCCTGAGCTAATGCTTTCCAATCATTCCCTGTATAATCTACTTCCCTCAAATCATAGTAAATGTTATTCTACCACCTCATTCTTAGTCTACCAAGATTACCTTCGTAAATAAACTGCTTGTTAATTTTTTTAATATTCTATTGACGCAGTTTAACCTCTTTATAGCTACTTTTACGTGCCAGGCACGCCACTCGGGCCTTACAGTGACATGACCTGTCGGGAGAGGGATTTTAAACTGTGCATCACATACATACTTATTTTGACCACACAGAACCATGGGAGGACCTCCCCGAATGAAGGATCAGCTCAATGCCACGACCTCCTCCAAGACAACACAACATTAAGATGAATAGGTAACATTATTCATACGTAATATGGCGAATACGATAATGATGGTTTTGATGGCCAGATGATGTTCGGATCTAAAAGTTTCCTGGCATTTGTTTTATAGGTGAGCAATACATCTGAAAAAAAGAAACCGTCACCGGGGAAAGTTGTCCTAGCCGGGGAATGAACCCTGGCCCGCTGCGTTGCTATTCCAAGATCACAAGAGTGAACTGATTACTTAATTTTAAAAAAGTCGTACAACATCGTACTAATATATCGTGACATTAAAACTTGTTAAAATAAACTATCGATATTTTAAGCACATTATAAATTGTATTGGTTTTCAAATTCGTAATTAAAATACAAGCTAATATAGGTCACGGTGCCCTCCCAGCCTGAATAAAGAAAAAATATAGCTTATATAAATGATTTATAAGGATGCCATTAGTTTGGATATAGGCCTATAAAGAATCACAATGTCCACTGATGTGGTCTAGGGGTAAAGACATTGCCGCAGACGCACCTGATCAGGGTTCGCTTCCCGCTCAGGCAAGTTTTCTGGGTAAGAATACTCGGCGTGTTTCCTCAAATGTAAGACAACCTGTCTGGAAACTTTAAGGCCCAACAGTCCCAAAACACTATCTGGCCATCCACATCATACTCGCATTATTTCAAAATACATTGCAACACAAAATAAAAGCATACAGACTAATTACAGCCAAAGGTTCTAAGGCGCGATATGATCTTCAGTTAAAGCGCCTGTAAATAGGCTACAAAGAAACGAAAAAAAAATAAATAAATGAATAACCCAGGTAAGATAAAGAATGCGGCATTAGTCAGTTAACCATTGCACATAGTTGCAAGGAAAATAAAAATCAGATTGATTGAAACTGGGGTTTGAATACGGGACCTTCAGAATATAATCTCACACTACTGCTTAAACAATAATGAAGTTCACTTTGAACAATTTCAGTATTGCTTTTTGTATACGGGGCACGCCGTAGCTTAGTGGTTAAGGCACTGAGCTACAAGCCGGAGGGTCGAGGGTTCAAGTCCCGTTGGGGTCAGGATTTTTAAACTGACCCAAACCCTCTGGCGGCACTATGGCCCTGGGGTCGACTCAGCCTCTAACGGAAATGAGTACCAGACGCTTGTTCTGGGGGTAAAGGCGGCCGTCACGCAGGACTGACACCCCGGCTGACATAAAATGCCGATTGTCTAGAAAAAGTGGGAGCCTTAACCTCCCACTATCCCAAGGGCCACCGGGTCTGTTGTGGGATCACTTCTTCTTTTTGTATACATGTTATAAGATACAGAAAATAATAATAATAATAATAATAATAATAATAATAATAATAATAATATAATAATAATAATCATCATCCAGGGATTAAGCCTGTTGGCTTGTTCCGGTTTTATGAAAGTTAGAATTGTTAATTGTTCAGACCATGTTCCGTGTGGGCGACCAACATTTCTCATTCCGTGCTGTTTATAATTTAGCAATAATTTTGGAAATCTTTCTTCTTGCATTCTATCAATATGTTCTTTCCAGGCGTTCCTATATTTAATTATTCGGTCTGTAAGTTTGAAAATATTTAGTTCCTTTCTTATATCTTCATTTATTTTCTTATCCAGCCGAGTATATCCAGCTATATTTCTTAAAAGTCTCATCAGCTGCTTCCAATCTTTGTTCTTGTCTTTTAGTGATCGTCCAACATTCTGATCCATACATCGATACAGGAACTGGCATTACTTTATAAAATTTAATTTTTGTTTCTTTTCTTGTGTTTGTAAGGGTTCATTTAATAGTGCCACATATTAGAATAAATGTATTTATTTTGTCATTAATATCTTCAATTTTAACGTATGATAAATTGAAATCTACATATTTAAAACTGTTCATTTGCTCTAAAATGTTATTCAAACCTATTCAGTAACTATTTTTGCTCGTAAGGTATCATGTCCTTTAAATGCTAAAATTTAGTTTTATTCTTTGAAATTTTTAAATTGTAATTGACACTTATTTTTTCCAAATTAAAATTAGCTCTTTGTAGATCATCTTCTGAACTGGAAATCAGTACTTGATCATCGGAAAATAATATTGTATCCAACAGTTCATTATTTATTTTAAAATGTTTATTTAAATTAATCTGCCACTTTAACATAACTTCGTCTATATATAAATTAAAAGGAAAAGGTGATAAAGGACACCCTTGTCTGACACCACGATTTGTTACCATTTTTTGTTGTTTTGATTTAAAACCCATGTCTATTACAATGTTTGTTATTTACATATGAACTTTGTATAGCCATAATCAAATGCTGTGGAATACCTTTACTTCTCATTATATATTCCTCATCAAAGAAAATAATATATTTGCATTTTTGGTTAAATGACTTATGGTGCACCTTGTATACGAAAATAACTAAACATATTCAAGCTATTGGGTAGAACTGAACAATACACACACGAATAGATGGGCCTCATCAATAGAATGGATAACAGAATCCCGAAACAGATTCTTGATTACACACCAATTCTAACATGAGATTGGAACAGGCTTTAAGGTCTGATCCTTGATGGTGATGATCCAAGTACATGTTGTATAAAAATAAAATCAATGAATGGGGGTTTATTCATACAGTTTTAAAAATGGAATCCTAATTTTTCAGAATCGATTCCGGATGTTTGGTAAACAAAGATGAGAGGGTGCACGAAATGGCAATAAACCTGGAACTGGCTAAAACCGATGTTGTGTTATTTATAAGCTGTAAATTGTTTTTAGTGGGAGACTGGAATATAAAATTGACAGTTACACAAACAATTTTAATTAAAATGGGGAGAGAAAAACCTGGTAACAGCTGTTCATTCCACATCAAAATCCCTCAGTTTCAATTAATCAAGATTTCCCATTTCCTACAACTAGAAATTATGATTTTATTTCATGTTTGACTTTAGTTATCTAAGAATTCACACAAACTAATGTAAATAGTAATAATTTAATTTGAATATACAACATCTACATAAAATTCACTGTTTACGAATCCTTTTTATCATAAGTAATGCCACGAGTGATTTCCAAATTTGTTAGGACTATTTAACGAATAAAATTAAGCTGTTTACTCACAAATCATTATTTAAATATAGTTATTTTAAAATAGTTATATATTTAATGTAAACGGCGATGTTTGGAAACAAATGAGAAACGTTATGTTTCATTTGTTCATCACTGCAACCAGATCATATTTATTGTCAAATAGAATCGCAATATTGTGAGAATGCACCCTAGTGGAGAAAAAATCAAACATATCAAACATCCTATGATGTAAATATGTCAATTATATTTTTCTGCAACGTTAATTCCTGGGAAATAATACGGTTAAGAAAGTGCGAACAGTGTTTTTACACGCTTTATATTAGCTTGACCTGTATCTATCTATCTACCTATCTAACGAAATTTTTCAACGCGATTTTCACCCACTTAAAATCATTGGATCGACTTGAAACTTTGTATACTTGTAGAGGACCCGTGACAATACAACAATTTCATATTTATTTTCTAAAATCCTGGCCATAATCATCAGAAAATAAAAAAATGTGTTTTTGTATTAATGTAACGGAATTTTTCAACGCGATTTTCACCCACTTAAAATCATTGGATCGACTTGAAACTTTGTATACTTGTAGAGGACCCGTGACAATACAACAATTTCATATTTATTTTCTAAAATCCTGGCCATAATCATCAGAAAAGCAAAAAAAGTGTTTTTGTATCAATGTAATGGAATATTTCAACGCGATTTTCACCCACTTAGAAACATTGGATCGACTTGAAACTTTGTATACTTGTAGAGGACCCGTGACAATACAATAATTTCATATTTATTTTCTAAAATCCTGGCCATAATCATCAGAAAATCAAAAAACGTGTTTTTGTATCAATGTAACGGAATCTTTCAACGCGATGTTCACCCACTTAGAAACATTGGATCGACTTGAAACTTTGTATACGTGTAGAGGACCCGTGACAATACAATAATGCCATATTTTGTTTCAAAAATCCTGGCCAGAATCATCCGAAAATAAAAAACAATGAAAACTGGTATAATATGTTGCGGACTTGTCGACTTTTTTGTCAATCGTTGTAGGAGCTCAGTTGGTAGAGCAGTGAACTCTTGGTGGTATATAATTACGGTAATCCATACGTCGCTGGTTCAAATCCGGCTGGGAGGGTTTTTTCTTATAGAAAGAGTATTACTTTTAGCTCATACTACAATAGTATCGAATTTAAATGTATTTACATTTTTATCTTATTCTGTAAAATATTAAAACTAAAAACTAAAAAATAAATAATAGTTTTAAAAAACTGAAAGAACACGCTTTATTAGAAAACTAAAAAATGAAAAATAATTTTAATTTCCAGTACGCTTGGGATAAAATAAAGTGATCAACAAAAAAATCATCTCCAACATATATAGAATAAAATTAGAGTTATCAACAAAAAGAAAATAATTTTACCATCAAAAGCGTGGGGTGATTTTTACTTGATTTTTACATTTTCTTCTTAGAGAGCTTACTTTTACCCAATAGGGCTATCTGTTTATTATCAAATATATTAATTGATATAGAGCACCCCACACTTTTGATGGTAAAATTATTTTATTTTTGTTCATAACTCTAATTTTATTCTATATGTGTTGGAGATGATTTTTTTATTGACCACTTTATTTTATCCCAAGCGTACTGGAAATTAAAATTATTTTTCATTTTTTAGTTTTCTAATAAAACGTGTTCTTTTAGTTTTTTAAAACTATTATTTATTTGTGGTATAATCAATTGCTACAAATGTTTTATATTATATCCCGCAAGCACTACCTGGTTACATTCGTGCAATATATATATATACAATCTGGTAGCCACATGCATTCTAGAATTCTTACATATTAATATATAAATTGTTATATTCAACGTATTTCTTAGAGATACAGTCACTACAAAATAATGGTCTGACCTATTCAGAATGTTAAAAAGGAGGAGCTTGATTTTAAAGTGATAAAATTAAACTGATAAAATCGAGGTAAAAAAGACTGTGATTGGGTGTAAATCAAAATTCGTTGAAATGTGATTGGTCATTGACTGTCATTTCGGGCATGAGTTAAATAGTCACTAGAAACTAATAAACTCAAAAAATTAATAGGCTATTGGTTGAAAAAGCTTCAATCTTTGTGCTGCCTATTTTTACTTTATCTCTTTTATACTCGTACCTTAAATTAAGCATAAATCAACGCACAGGCTTATTTTATACGAATATTAATTCTAGCCGTACAATGTAATCATTTATTTTATTTTTTACTCACGAATCTTTGAACAAATTATTTTATACAGTTCTTACAGTCCGTTGGCGTTTCAGAGAGATTTGTCCGCCAGCTTGTATTCTAGAATTACATAATAGAACTCGCGACTTTAAGAAGGACTAAAAGTCAAACGTCTATCATCACAGACTTACCCTTATTAGTATTACTTTTATTGTTATTATTATTATTATTATTATCAAATTCTTCTTCTTCTTCACTTCCTGCTTTAGGCATTAGTTGCCTGTTCCGTCTTCACTAATAGATCTAAGACCATCTCTTCCGAGGACATCCGACATATCTTCTTCCTCTCGGAAAATCACGTAAGATTTCATTTGGTAATCTTCTTTCTTCCATTCTTTCTACTTGTTCTTTCCACTGAATCTTGTTGTTAATTATATTTTCTTTCATCGAGTAGATCTGCAGTTCTTCACGGATATACTCGTTTCTTATCTGGTCCATTCTAGTGCATCCTTTTACTCTTCTTAAAAATTTCATCTCGGCATTATTATTATTATTATTATTATTATTATTATTATTATTATTATTATTATTATTATTATTATACTACTGTTATTACTAGTATTATACCATTACTATTATTACTATTATTATTATTACTATTACTATTATTACTATTATTATTTATTATTATTATTATTATTATTATTATTATTGTTATTATTATGGACAGGCTAATGGAGAAGATTCATAACAGTGAGCTACGTGGTCTTTATAGGAAACCAGGTGTAATAAGAACAGTTAAGTCACGTAGACTGCGATGGACAGGACATGTGGCACGAATGAGGAATGAAAGGGGGGCATGGAAGCTTCTTGTAGGAAAACCAGTGGGAAACGCCCAGTTGGTAGACCAAGAATTAGGTACGAGAATAATATTAACCATGATTTGAAGGAAATAGATTATACAGGGGATGATTGGAAAACATTAGCTCAGGATAGGGATGTGTGGGGAGATTATGTGCGCCCGGCCATGAACGTACGGGTTCGACAGAGCCAGTGACTTTATTATTATCATTATTATTTGTATTACTAAAATGTGAACACGTGTTTCACTAATAGAGTACATTAAAAAAAATAGACCGAAATCGGAATTGAAACAGGGTCAACTGAAAAACAAAAATTAAAATCGATACCTTGGTGGTCGAGAGGTAGCATTGTTGCCTTTCGCAAGGCAGGGCATTTGATTTCCAATGGGTTGAATTTCCTGGTTGAGATATTTCAGAGTTTTGTTTCAACTTCAAGGTACATTCCAGAAATTCAGAATAGAATATTTCCTTCATCGTTATTGTCAATCACGATCTTAAAAAAATTAAGCAAAAATAATACTTGCACAACATAGATCCATATCAAAGTCACCAATTAGTGTTTGTTAAATGGAAGAGCATCGTGAGTAGAATTGAGTTACTTTATATGAATATTAACGAATTTCGGTTAAGAAATATAAAATTAAGTTTGATGGATTTCATTACTCCACCTAATCACGCGATCCTATGTAGTGTCATCTGCCACTCAGCGACATTAATCACTTCTGTCATCCTTGACACTTCGGATCTTCTATGACCTGGATTTCATTTTTTATGTCAGTTTTTCGTACATTAGTCGCTTTGTAGTAAAAATATAGAGCACACACTTTAGAGGAATATTCCCTATATTTGCTTATTTTAATTCGTCAATTCAGTATTTTTTTATTCAATGACACCAAGTTGTCATTTCGGCATTCTGGTATTATCTTCTGGCATTGGCGTTATTGTAATCTACTTCTGAGGTTGGGGAGCCTGGTAGTCGATGATAAATGATAGCTGGTGATGATGGAACGATACACCAGGAGAGGCCTTAATCCTAAACTTAATTTAATGAGGTGAATATGATAATGATGGCCAGATGATGTTCGGGGACCGTTTGTCTTACAGGTGAGGAAAAACCCCGAAAAAAACATCACTCAGGAAACTTGTCCAGATCGGAGATAGAACCCGAGCCCCCTGCGTGACTAGACAGCACGCTATCTCGAGACTAAAAAGTGGACAATCCAGTATTAATATATTTTTTGCGCGTTTTGTCGTACTTACAGCAATGACGACCATGATTGAAAGTTCAACTTCCTACATTTAGGGGTTGCCAACCTAAATAACTATACAGTAATATTTACATATTACAAACACGCGTGTGGGAAGTAAAACCACTGCCCTCTGTGTATACTACATACAATGTATATACAAAAAATATATAAAAGGTACATTATACGAAACAAATCACTGCATTTTAAATTAACTAAACTTTATTTGAAACAATATAAAACAATAAATATGTACTTACCACCATGTTTATCATCAAATTGGACTCATGTTTTTTCAACTAATAAACATTGCCCACACTGTTAACGTTAGTCAATTGTTTATAATGAACGCAAATATTTCCAACAAATATATTATTATTTTGCTATTATTTATTATTTTGAAAACACCATCGCGCAAAAAATTTATATAATGTACAACGCACGTTTGTGAAATGTTTTACAGAATCTCGGAAATTAAAAACCTCGCTATCGCTCGATTTTTAAACATTTTCCTCGATTCTGTAAAAACCACTTCCCAACCTCCCATTGTAATATACTACTAAAATATGTGGATTACTTGTACGTATAGTGATGTAAGAGTTAAAAATACGAAATGGGATATGGGGGACGTAAGCTAGCTCAAAAATAAATAGACCGAGTCTTATATATCAATTTACCAACATGGCAACTGTTATTCCCTGTATCTACCGAAAATTTCATCTTGTGGAGAGTTTCCTCCATTCTCCCCTCTTTCTGCTCACTCTTATTTCAAACCCTGCTTTTAATTATTTTACTCTCCTATCTTACGTTCTCCTCTCCCTTTTCCCCCAAATCGACTCCTGGACAAAATTGGAGAACTGCCTATTATTTTCAGTCTTTTCCAATATTCTCTTCTGCTTCACTTGGCAATTATCTGAATAGAATTACTTTAAAGAAGACGATTTCTTAAAATATCTGAACCAATACCAAGAAGTTGCGTAAAGTTAGGTAAAATCGTGATTTTTTCTCAAAATAGAAAAAAAAAGTCTATAATCACAAAACTATTAAGATTCTGTTTAAATACAGAGTGAATCATATTACTGGCTTCTGGGGTTACCGATTGGGATTCGTAGATAAAGTTTTGATAAGGATCCAGTTACGGAGGCGTGTATTTTCTATGCTACAATGATAACGAGATTGGGCCAAATTTAAATCTCCCGCTTAAAGCTTGTTGCCATCAGTTTTAAGAAGCTCTACCTGCATTTCATCTATGTTAGTTGGTTTGCTGTTTTTTTATTTAATTTTTTTAGTATCTCCTCTACGTCCTCGAATGTAAGGTCGAGTTACAAATTACCAGTTCTATCAGTACTCATTGTTTTATGCCGGTCGAGATTCACTTCTGCCTCAGCATTTATTACTTCATTGAAATATTATTTCCATCTATTTAAAATGTGTTTTGTTCGTTAAAATCTTATTGTTATAATCCATATAAATAATATTCCTGGGTTTAAAAGCTTTCCATCTGGGTTACACCAGATGGGATCGGAAAAGGAACACCGATGTCTTAAAAGAATTGTAGACTACGCCAATTTTGGAATACATTAAACAGTACCAACTAAATTGGAAACACCATCTTGAAAAAATGAGTTCAAATCGGATCCCCAAAGCTGTTTATAATTATATACCAAGAGGACGAAGATCTCTGGGCCGTCCTATGAAACGCTGGAAGGAAAATTTTCTATAGGATCGTAACAGGCCTTGGCCTAATACTTGGAAGAAGAAGAAGAAAGAAAAGCTTTCCCATCATTGTTTGCCATTTTATTATTTTTTAATTCTAATTTTTCTGTCTCAATTCTTCCAGATTCACGATTCTCTAGTTTTCAAAGTCTCTTTTATTTCCCCTATGGATTTCATTTTCTTTCCTTTTTTTACACGCTTTATATTAGCTTGACCTGTATCTATCTATCTATGTAACGGAATTTTTCAACGCGATTTTCACCCATTTAAAATCATCGGATCGACTTGAAACTTTGTATACTTGTAGAGGACCCGTGACAATACAATAATTTCATATTTATTTTCTAAAATCCTGGCCATAATTACCAGAAAATCAAAAAAACGTGTTTTTGTATCAATGTAACGGAATCTTTCAACGCGATTTTCACCCACTTAGAAATATTGGATCGACTTGAAACTTTGTATACGTGTAGAGGACCCGTGACAATACAATAATTTCATATTTTGTTTCTAAAATCCTGGCCAGAATCATCCGAAAATCAAAAAAAAAAAAATGAAAACTGGTATAATAGGTTGCGGACTTGTCGAGTTTTTAGTCAATTGTTGTAAGAGCTCAGTTGATAGAGCAGTGAACTATTAGTGGTATATAATTTCAGTAATCCATAGGTCCCTGGTTCAAATCCGGCTGGGAGGGTTTTTTCATAGAAGAATTTTACTTTTAGCTCACACTACATTAGTATCGAATTTAAAGATATTTACATTTTATCTTATTTTGTAAAATATTAAAACTAAAAAATAAAAAATAAATAATAGTTTTAAAAAACTAAAAGAACACGCATTATTAGAAAACTAAAAAATGAAAAATAATTTTAATTTCCAGCACGCTTGGTATAAAATAAAGTGATCAACAAAAAAATCATCTCCAACACATATAGAATAAAATTAGAGTTATCATCAAAATGAAAATAATTTTACCACCAAAAGCGTGGGGTGCTTTTTATGATTTTTACATTTTATTCTTAGAGAGCTTACTTTTACCAATATCTGTGTATTATCAAATGTATTAATTGATATAGAGCACCCCACGCTTGTGACGGTAAAATTATTTTCTTTTTGATGATAACTCTAAATTTATTCTATATGTGTTGGAGATGATTTTTTTGTTGACCACTTTATTTTATACCAAGCGTATTGGAAATTAAAATTATTTTTCATTTTTTAGTTTTCTAATAAAGCGTGTTCTTTTAGTTTTTTAAAACTATTATTTATTTATTTTTATATTCTTCTGTAGATCGTCTTGAATTACTTTTTTTTCATCATTTGGAGGTATAATTTTTTTATCATACCAAATATTTATCTTAGGTTTGGATCTTAAGTCATTGTGTTTCTTCTGCTTCAAGGTTAATTACACTTTTAATGTTGTTCCATTGTTCATTGACATCTGTTGGGATATCACACATTTTGTTAATTTTATCACATTCTGTCTTTGTATTGTGATGTTACTTCGCGCTTTGTTAGTTTTCCAGTTCAGTATTTATCTTGCCTCACTCAATTATCCTGTTTTTAAGCGGAGGTTCCTGAAAGCAATTTTGATATTACAAGAAAGTGGTCAGAATATATATTTGCCTCTCTGTGGGATCTTATATCCAAGAGATCCAACTTGTGTCTGCTGTCTATTTGTATTATCGCCTCACCCTGATGGTTAACAGTTTATATAAAAGCGGGTGCCGCGCGGCAATGCTTGACATGCGGTGTTGTTACGTTTTCATAGCGCTATGGGCGTTTATTACACAAGGACAGAAGACATTGATTATTTATGTTATTATCCTGTTTTTAAGCGGAGGTTCCTGAAAGCAATTTTGATATTACAAAAAAGTGGTCTGAATATATATTTGCCTCTCTATAGGATCTTATATCCAAGAGATCCAACTTGTGTCTGCTGTCTATTAGTATTATCACCTCACTCTGATGGTTAACAGTTTATATAAAAGCGGGTGCCGCGCGGCAATGCTTGACATGTGGTGTTGTCACGTTTTTCATAGCGCTATGGGCGTTTATTACACAAGGACAGAAGACATTGATTATTTATGTTATTATCCTGTTTTTAAGCGGAGGTTCTGTTTTTAAGCGGAGGTTCCTGAAAGCAATTTTGATATTACAAAAAAGTGGTCTGAATATATATTTGCCTCTCTATGGGATCTTATATCCAAGAGATCCAACTTGTGTCTGCTGTCTATTAGTATTATCGCCTCACTCTGATGGTTAACAGTTTATATAAAAGCGGGTGCCGCGCGGCAATGCTTGACATGCGGTGTTGTCACGTTTTTCATAGCGCTATGGGCGTTTATTACACAAGGACAGAACACATTGATTATTTATGTTATTATTTAATTTTTATGTTATTATTTGGTATTGTGTAAGTTTTTAGAATTAAATTAAAATTATATACGTATTTATTAATTAAATAATTTAATTCCAACATTATATAGCTTGTAGTTCTACATAAATTCAATAGCCATACAAAATAATGCTGAAAATATTATTATATTTATTTTTTTATTATTATTATTATTATTATTATTATTATTATTATTATTATTATTAACTGTTCGGTCTGAAATAGTTTCCCATAGAAGCCACATGTTGAAATCACTTATATATTAAACTAATATAATATGTAGATATTGTATTATTATTCTAGCTACATATCACAATAAATCACTGATAATAATGCCATTAATTACGGTACACAATTTTATAACTGGATCGAATGTTCCACACCGTTCCGAGTTTTAATTGAAACTGAGGGAAGAATAGCAATGTGGCAACATCGTCGTAGTCGCGGCAGTCGAGACCTTTGTATTTTAATAACATATAACAGCTGCGGGGAAACAAAGCGAGCCGCTTGTTAAGCATCATAGTGAGGCGATAATATCTATACTGCCTCTATAGCATACTATTTTAGCTAGGTAAAAACTACGGTTGTGGAAAAAAAAAAGGTACATTCAAAGTTAAAAGGCCCCAATGAGGTACTGCATCGAAGTTCTAATTCAACGATGAACAATTGGAGAGATTTCGTTGACGAGTACTCTAAAATACAAATGCTCTTCTTTATTAATATTCTACATCAAATTAATCTTACTTACTTACTTACTCACTGGCACTATCGAACCCGTAGGTACATGGCCGCGCGGACATAAGCTCTCCATACATCCCTATCCTGAGCTAATGCTTTCCAATCATTCCCTGTATAATCTACTTCCCTCAAATCATAGTTAATGTTATTCTCCCACCTCATTCTTGGTCTACCAATTGGGCGTTTTCCTTCTGATTTCCTACAAGAAGCTTCCATGCAAGTCTTTCATTCCCCATACGTGCAACATGTCCTGCCCATCGCAGTCTACGAGACTTAATTGTTCTTATTATATCTGGCTTCCTATAAATACCATGTAGTTCATTGTTCTGTAGTCTTCTCCATTCACCTGTCTGTTCATCTCTCTTTGGTCCAAAAATTTTCCTAAGTACTTTATTCTCAAATACTTGTAATCTTCTTTCCTCCCTTAAAGTAAGAGTCCATGTTTCGCACCCATATAATATAACTGGTAGAATAATAGTTTTATATATTTTCAGTTTAACATTTTTTGAAAGGAGATGGGACGTCAACAGTCTCTGCAATGCATAATAGCACGCATTTCCAGAATTAAGCCTATGTTTAATTTCTTTGTGCATCTCATTCCTATTTGCGATTATTGTTCCTAGGTATTTGAATTCAGCCACTTCCTCAAAATTTCCCTCATTTGTCATTAGCTGTCCATATCCATTATATAATTTATTTCTACGTGTGACCATATATTTAGTTTTATTGATATTTACTTCCAGTCCTAATTTCTTAGTGTTACTCAATAGTGTGTGCGTGTTGTCCTTTAGTATCTCCTTGCTGTCGGCCAATAATACTATATCATCAGCATAAACTAACAGCTTATTAATACCATTGAGTTGTAAGCCTTCCTCATTCTCTAAAGATTTAATGGCATGCTCTAGTACAAAATTAAATAGTAGAGGAGATAGTGGTACAAAATTAAATAGTAGAGGAGATAGTGCATCTCCTTTCTGAAATTAATTATGAAGCTTTAATATTTGGTTTTATAATATTAAATGTCGTAAAGGAATTAATCAGAAAGAAGCTGGAATCGATACGTGTGCTATAATTTAAAATGTACTCTGTTAAAAAATCCATAAAAGTCTATAACGTGGATTAAATAATTTATAGCTAATGACATCCTAAATTCAGCAACTTTGGTAACAGTATATACCAAACTGTATTTAATAATTATTTTAAAAATATATTGGCGCAAAGGCGTGTAAGGCCCTTAGTATACCAACCGGCTGTTGGCATCACATCCAGTCAGTAGGCTATAGGGTTGACATGTGATTGACTTTTTCGGGGATATAGCTAGTTTTCTCAACCTGGATTGATATCGTAGCTACCCAAATTCCTCACAACACTGAGTGAGCACCGGTGCCATTCCCTGACCGAAATTCCAAATATGTTTCTCCTTCACGGAGACTCGAACCAGAAAGCATCGCTTTGTTCTTTGCTAAGGCAAGAATTATCTTAGACCGCTCCAGCCCGGCGCGAAACTTTCCTAATTCTATTATCCAATTTAATTAAGTTTTTATTCGGTCAATGAATTTTGTACAAATAACTGATATTATATCTAATAAAATATGTATAAAACAATTCTATAATAAAATTTTTGAAGAATTCAAATAAAAAAAATATTTTAGATAACTCATCCACATTAATTTTAAGAAACCATTTTTACAAAATTTCTACTTTGTAGTACGTAGGCCTATACTTCAATTAGGCCTACAATTTGAATTTTTTTAATGTAATTACAAAATTATTTCATAAATGAGGCGGAACGCTGACCACGTACCACTCAAAAATGGCATCTATACGAAAACAAGTGTAACTAAATTAGTATGGTTCAAATTCTTCCCTGTAGGGTAGAGCGCCTAAATCTATGTAAAGGGAAAACATAGGCTTACAAAAAAAATTCATAAATTCAAAAAATTAATTGTCTGTATCACTTTGTCCTTGAGGCAATCCTCTAATGAGGAAAGTTGTATATAATAAAATTACACGAGTTGAAAATACATAACTACCATATTTTACCACACAGTTACGAGCCGCCACTGAACATTAATCACTGACATAAATACGAAGCTGAACATGAAGGTAAATGTTAATATCGAGACAGACGTCATTGAAGGTGATAAAAGGCGACGGACGTCGTGTCGGTGAAGGAGAAGAGGAGGGTGAAGAAGAAAGGCTCACATTTATTGAAGAAATGCCTTCTTAAATGGTGGACAAAAGACGGCAGCAAGGGAGCCATAAAACCAGGTGTTGATGAGTGATAGGGACCCCAACAACATTACTTCCCATTTGTGCTGCTTCCGGCGCTGATAGACAGCAGAAGTGACTCGTCGGAAAATGAGTTAATGGTCCTTACATGTGATTGTCAACAATCAACATCTTAGACAGAAATTCCCCCTTTTCATTACACTATTTGTTCATTTCTTCCTTCTCACTTTTCCTTACAAGTTCATTTAAACAAATCAATGACTACCGAACGAAATAGCACAGTTGTTGTGTTGATTCGTATTCAGGAAGTCCAGGTTCAAATCCGAAGATCTACCAACATCAGGCAATCTTTCTAGGTATTCAAGGCAAATGCTGTGTTGAAATGTCATTACCACGATCCATTTCAACTTTAATTACTATTTAATAATAGCATTAAAATTATGTAAGTGAAATTTAGAAAAAATAAATAAACACCATTACACACAATAAAGATATATATATAACCTATTGGATTCAACAACCTCGTGTGACCTTCGATATTAATGCTTTTATAAATAATCCATCCATAGTAATTCTGCCCGAAGGCAGGTCCTTCACTGCAATCCTAGCATTTTCATGCTATGCTTGCAGCTTTACTAGGGAATTGTGTAGGTGTGGTAGCTTCCCGTTGCTTTCCACACCGGTGAAGGATGATGGGGGTGATGATGATAATGACAAGGATGATGATAAAGATGATGGCCATATGATTTCGGGTACCGTTTGGGCCTTAAAGTTTTCCTGACATTTGTCTTACAGGTGAGGAAAAACCCCGATAAAAACCTCACCCAGAAAAACTGCCCCGGCCGGGGATTGAACCCGGGCCCGCTGCGTGACAAGGCAGCACGGTACCTCGAGACCACAGCGGTGGACTTATAAATAATAACTAAATAAAACTGAAATATTCTTTGATTACATAAGTAATTTACACAACCATGAATGTAATCTCCTTTCTATATCACATAGTGTGTAGTCAATCCAAAATAAATATTCTATCTCTTTTTTTTTGTTCTGTCCGGCTTTGATTGATTTGGTCTTTTAGCATTTTGTTTTTTTTTCTAATGTGTGGGGAGCTGGCCCACAGCATAAACCCCCAACCTGGAGGACCAGGAAAATTTCTGTCTGGGTTTTCCTCCCATAGTCTTTGAAGATCCCTCTTCACCGCAAGCGTTTCTCTATTTCCCTTAGAGATAGGGTTGCCTCTTCCGCCAGATCCGCCGTGATGAAGGACTCCTTCTGCGCCGACTCTGCCGTTGAGGTCTTCACCGTAACCCTGGCTAGGGACCCTTACAGAGTACTATCAGTCGGAGCTTAGGAGTAGAATTGAAAGCGCAGAAAATAAATCTGTCACTTTCAGACTGTTTTAGGGTCCTATATTGCCCTCTTCAGCCCAGGTAATTTTATGTCGAGGATATTGAATAAAGTCTGTCGGATGATTAGTGCATTCTAGGCCCCAGGGTAAGTATGTCATCCGCCCGACTGACTGAACGTAGTGGTGGGAGAGTCTAGGATAAAGCTGCTTGTAGCTTCTCTGTTCCTTCTGCTGCTGGTCGCTGGTGATGTTGATGTTGGCATGCCAAGAGGAAACCCGCAACAAGCCGCGGATGTCGATCTCGATCCGCGAGGCAAGGCCCACCCGACCACGCCCCCAGAGCTCCCATCCTCCAATCAGAAACGACCATTTTCGGGCTAAGCTGATCATTGGTTAGCGTTGATTTAGAATTTGGAAAATGAATTTAAATTATAAAATATTTTAATATATTTATATTTTTGGGTTTATAAATGATGTGGGAATAATTTTACTTTTACTGGTGGGATCTAGGGATCCACTCCGGCATTTGCCTTATCGCTAAGGGAAACCACCAAAAACCTTAGCAGAGTGGTGTGAATTTAATTAAAAAATATATGCCAACTGAACCCTGGTTTTTAACGAGGTTGTTACTCCTCCCCCTCCTTTCTCATCCGGGCTTGGGACCGGCCATAAATATTAAGACATTTAAAAGGAAGGCTCTTCTAACGTAACCGATCGACTTTCGTACACATGTATAATTATTATTATTATTATTATTATCATCATCATCATCATCATCAATTAGTTCAATAATTTGTTACACATTTATTTTGAGTAGAAAATTTACATTCGACAGTACTTTCTGTATGGAAATGTTTCAAGAAGTAAGAATTTAATTATCTTATATGATATTTTTTACTTTGTGAGCACTGCTCATTATAATAGTTTGTCCCTCCAGAAATAAGCCATCGAATAAAATTAAATAATACAAAAAGAACAAATTATAGACAATGAAATATTATAACTATGACTTTCATTTTTTATAAAAATGGAATTCATAAGTTACGTATATTTGTAATTATTATGTAAAATATCTAATAATGAAATATGTTTAGAATTTTAAAAGAATTGGTGTAAATATGGTTCTTTATGGAATATCGATTACGAATTATTTTGAACAACCATTTCGAAAGTTGCGTGCAAAGTTAAAGGGACTCGCCCTGGGTAACACTGAAAGGGCGTGTTAAATGGAACCGAGTCCAAAGAAAAACAAATCCGTGTTCCATTCAATGAAATTAATATTCAATGCTAGCTGAGCGTCAATATAGGATGAAAAAGTATTTCTTAAAATATATTAATGCAATGTTTTTGAACACAGGATCGTAGTGGCACATAAAGGAGGACGTAAAATAAAAACATAGAAATGTATTCTCATAATCTCATATGTTATATTAAACATAAAATCACGGTTAAAACGACAAATCAGCTGCAGCGAAATAAAAATCAAGCACCAGCTGATCATTGCTAAAACGACGTAATCATTTTATTAGACGATTGTTTGATTTGTTATTTTAAGTTACTTTATTTATACTGAAAGAGTTAAGGCTATGAAACCATCTCGTCCACTCAATCAGTAAAAAATTAAAATGTGCAATACAAACTAATCTAATATATAAAATTAAATCTTACAACACAGTAAATTGACAAATAAATAAATTACAATTAGATTAATAATATTAGTATCATTGTTATTACATTATTATTTTATTTCATTCTAGTTTTATTCGGTAAATATTCAGGCTGGTCGCAAATACTTGGTTTTAATTATTATTGCGTACATTTTCAGGTAACAGAGCTAAAACTTTTGAGAAATTACTGGATTGAGGAACCTGGACTTTGTAATATATTAAATAGGCCTATTATATATGTATATAGTCCACCGTTGTGGTCTCGAGGCAGCGTGCTGCCTTGTCACGCAGCGGGTCCGGGTTCGATTCCCGGTCGGGACAGGCTCCTGGGTGAGGTTTTTTTCGGGGTTTTTCCTCACCCGTAAGACAAATGTCAGGAAGCTTAGGGCCCAATGGCCCCCGAAAATCATCCGGCCATCATCATCATCCTTCACCGGTGTGGAAAGCAACGGGAAGCTACCACATCTATAATTCCCTAGTAAATCTGCAAATTTAACATTTTCCAATACTGTTATTTTAACGCAGTTCCAATAATGGATCATATTATAATATTACAATGATATTGTGAAAAGAAAATTAAATGTATGAACCAGGAATCGAACTGTGAACCTCTAGTTCTCCAGACTAGTGTGCAGCCCACTACACCATTCGAGACTTGGCACACTAGTCTGGAGAACTAGAGGTCCACGGTTCGATTCCTGGTTCAGACAATTTTTCTTTTCACAATATCATCATAATATTATAAAGCTGCAAAGCATAGCATGAAAATACTATGATTGCAGTGAAAGACCTGCCTTCGGACAGAATTACTATCGATGGATATATGTAGGCCCTATAATTTTGAACATTTATTCAACAACACATTATTAAGAAAAAATATTTATTAATCTATTCGAAAAACTTTGAACAAGAAATATAAAATATGGTCAGAATTTTATTTATTTGTTTATTTATTTTCAGAATTTCACGTTCTGAGACATAAACTTATACATATATTTTTGTGGCAGAGTTCGGATCAGTAATCCTTCTCTTCCACCATCTACATATAAAATCAGTTTACAAAGAATATCTTCTTTTTTTATCATTATTTTACAGAATACTGCAAGGAACAAGTGAGAATTTTATTTATTTGTTTATTTATTTTCAGAATTTCATGTTCTGAGACATAAAACTTGTACATATTTTTTTGTGGCAGAGTTCGGATCAGTAATCCTTTTCTTCCACCATCCACATATAAAATCAGTTTACAAAGAATATCTTCTTTTTTTATTATTATTTTACAGAATACTGCAAGGAACAAGTGAGATAGTCTGAAATAAATGTAAAACAACACAATACGTAATTATGAACACTCCAAATATTGCATGTATTCAGATTTACCATAGTAAACTTTCATATAACAACAATAATTAAGTGTCCCTTGATAAACTTAGCGGCCACATTAATGGCCCACGGGGACGTAACGTGTACAATGGAAACATATTCTGCATGATTTGCGGTGTTATTCATTTACATAAACCAATCCTGAACTTCAATACATCATAACTAGGCCTACACTTTGCCGATAAAAATGATAACTTTACTGTACTTATATTTACGATCCACGGGGTAAAATTTTCACGAACGTAACTGACTGAACACATGAATTATACAAATAATGATTGGCCTAATAATGATGTCATTTAAATTAATAGTAACCCTCAGGCATTAAACTATAATAACATAATATCATCAACTCGTGTCCACCTCGGAGTCAGGTCAAGTGATGAGATGAGATGAAGTCCCTATATTTATGTAGGTCTAAACGACATGGTGCCACCCTACCACGCCTCACGCATCGTCACATGGGAGGATGAACGAAATGAAATGAAATAGTTGCGATGAGTATGGAGAAATGGAGGAATACAATTTGTAGCCGGGGAAAACGGGAGAAACCTCAAAAAAAAAAAAAAATGTCCAAGCTCTATTTCGTCCACCACTAAACCCACATGGATTTCGAGACCCCAGCGGTGAGAGTCAGGCATCTAACCGCTTGCGTCACCGAGTCACCACATAAAACCATATTGTAATTTTTTTTTAACTCTACAATAAAATAGGCCTTATAAGCCACCAAATACATATTTTATAACATTATATTAATCAACCGTCGCAGTCTCGGGATAACGTCGTTGTTGGCTTGAACGCAGCAGACAAAGGTTCGATCTCCAGTCGGATTTTTTTTTACTTTCTTCGCCTGAAAGACAGATGCCGACCTAGTAGTCGCCGAACATCATTTCGCATTCATAATCAGCCTATATATTAGCCTTCTTTTAGTATGAATATATTCCATGTTTTCTCGGAGGTAGCACTGGTATAGAGCTGATCACTCATCCTCCATATCTTCGTGCGGTCAAAAAAGTACATAGGACCTATGTGATAGAGAGTTTAAAATCCTCTCTTGTAAAGCCTTGGAAGCATGAATCTTGTAAAACTACGGTACCTTCAAGGGAGAGGTTAAACTAACAAGAGAGAAAAATATTACATATAATAAGTTAAATAAATTGTAATAATTAAATTAATGTTTTTATTACCTCACCTCATATCCTTTTTCTTCTATACTGCAGTTTCGGAGCTTATCTCCATCGTCAGTAGCCTCTGGTCGACCGGTGTTATGTCGTTTCTTGGCGGTTTCCTTCTTACTTCTATCGGTGGACCGATGAACCTCTGGATCAGGTCAAAATTTGCGGGAGTTTCAAAATTCATGAGTTTGTCTTTTTTGTTTCTTTTTTGGATATGGATTTTTTCCCAGACTGTGAGTTCCTTTAGTTTATCTGTTTGTTTGATTAGGCTAGGGCAGAACACTGTAAATAAAATGGTACCAAAGCATCATAACCTACCTTGAACTATGTCATACCATAAAATTTGGTATGGGAAAATCCAGTACACAAACAGCTTAAATTTACTAAATACTACAAACAAACCAGAAAATCAATTATAATAACATGGGATATCAGCAGAGAGAAATTAGGTTTATTTCTCAATAATCGGCAAGATTCCCTTAGAAGAGAAGTCGACAAATGACCGAAATATTAAAAAGTAATCCCGATTTTTACTTGCCTGATTTCCCATGAAATTACAATTAAAACCAGAACCTAGAAAGCTACAGATCTAAAAACAGGTAACTATGGAAAGATGGCAATGTTGCTCCAAAATTACAGTAATTGAATTTCAGAGAAAATTAGCGGAGTATTTTTCGTATAAAGAGCCTCTAGCCTCCGGGAACTTTAATGTGTTATTGATATGTTAGACATGTAGCATGTGCCTTGGATCCTGATAAGATCGGTTCTGATATATATATAAAATAAAAATATAAATATATTTATACTGGGCGCAATATGACTGACTGCACCGATATTCGTTGTGCGGTGATGATTAATTGATTAATTTTTAATTTGTTTTTATCCCATGTTCTCAAAAAAAAGTTAAGCTGAAAATAGTATATAAAAACTGTTAAGCTGTTATTCTCCCAGCTATAATATATGGATGCGAAACATAGAATCTTACTTTAATGGAGGAGAATAGATTAAGAATACTTGAGAACAAAGTTCTTAGGAAAAAATTTGAACCAAAGAAAGATGAAGAGACAGGCGAATAGAGAACACTACATAACAGTGAGTTACATGATCTTTATAGGAAACCATATATAATAAAGAGTTAAGATTCGTAGATTACGATGTGCAAGACATGTGGCACGAATGGGGAATGAAAGAGGGGCATAGAAAAAATTGTAGGAATATCAGAGGGAAAATGTTCTGTTGGTAGACAAAGAATGAGGTGGGAGAATAGCATTAACCATGATTTGAGGGAATTAGATTATACAGAGGATGGCTGGAAAATATTAGCTCAGGATAGAGATGTTTGCAAAGCTTATATCCGCGCGGTCATGAACCTGCGGGTTCGATAGTGCCAGTGAGTTAGTTTTATAATATATCAGCACTCATCTGATTACGGCCAAGACAAATGTGCGAGTAGGATATTGGGAATGGAATATGGAGTGAATTCCAAGTGCTCTATAGGTTATTTGGTGCTCCATGTCGTTGAAATACACATCATGGGACTAGTATGTTTTGTCCTTGTCTTTTAACAAAGCAACTCTTTAACTATCATGCCGACCCCCTCTCCTCCTGAAACACCTTATCCTATGCCAACCCAAACCAATCCAAAAGTGAGACACTACAGTCCGTCATCGTGCGTAGTACAGTCTCTTTCAAAGTGTAGTATTTACTTGATAGTATTGCATGCTGTCTGTGAACTACGAGTATATAAAAGCTGATGATGTAGTATTGTTGGCCGATAGCGAGGAGATACTAAAGGACAACACGCACACACTATTGAGTAACACTAAGAACTTAGGACTGGAAGTAAATATCAGTAAAACTAAATATATGGTCACACGAAGAAATTCATTAAATAATGGAAATGGACAGCTAATGACAAATGAGGGAAATTTTGAGGAAGTGGCTGAATTCAAATACCTAGGAACAATAATCACAAATAAGAATGATATGCACAAAGAAATTAAACATAGGCTCAATTCTGGAAATGCGTGCTATTATGCATTGCAGAGACTCTTAATGTCCAACTCCTTTCAAAAAACGTTAAACTGAAAATATACCTGTATAAAACTGTTATTCTACCCGTTATACTATATGGGTGCGAAACATGGACTCTTACTTTAAGGGAGGAAAGGAGATTACAAGTATTTGAGAATAAAGTAGGCCCTACTTAGGAAAATTTTTGGATCAAAGAGAGATGAACAGACAGGTGAATGGAGAAGACTACATAACAATGAACTACATTGTATTTATGGGAAGCCAGATGTAATAAGAACAGTTAAGTCTCGTAGACTGCGATGGGCAGGTCATGTTGCACGTATGGGGAGTGAAGGACTTGCATGGAGGCTTCTTGTAGGAAAGCCAGAGGGAAAACGCCCAGTTGGTAGACCAAGAATGAGGTGGGAGAATAACATTAAGTATTTGAGGGAAGTAGATTATACAGGGAATGATTGGAAAGCATTAGCTCAGGATAGGGATGTATGGAGAGCTTATGTCCGCGCGGCCATGAACCTACGGGTTCGATAGTGCCAGTGAGTAAATAAGTAAGTATATGCTTCAGTCGTGACGGTACTGATCTCCCCTATTCGTCCCCTCCATTCACTAGTGCGCTATTTCCAATTTCTTCTCTCACTTGACTTGGTTGTACAGTATGTCTTAATACAGTAAAACCTGTCTTAGCCGGAAGGAAACCTGTAGAGACGGAAAAAATAATCTCCAGAACGGTACGATTTTATATGTAAAATCGTCCTGTATAAGCCGGAAACCGTCATAACGCGGAAACGGAATGGTTTTCATAGTACCAATAGTTAATTTTTACCTCGGCAAGACGGAAAGTTATTCTTAAGCACGTTCTAATTACAGTATTAATGAACACACGTGAAAATTCTGCATATGACGCTTTCCGCATTATATCGTTTTACCTTCTTGTGTTGCCATTGTATTGCGGAGATACCCTTGCTTATGTGTGTCAGTAGGGAATCCCTAGCTTTTCCTTGCCTGCTTACGTTACCTGCGAGGGAATTGGGGAAACTCTTCAGTCCTCCTGTAGTCGAGTTCCTTCTCGCTTTTGTGTAATAAAATTGTTTTGTATTACCGTACAAACTGAGTTGTGTTACATACACTGTTTTGTCTGTATTTCATTCAATACGTTATGTCTTTAAAGCGTGCACGCAAAACCCTTACACTGCGTGAGAAAATTCAAGCTAGTAATTGGGTTCCCTTTATAAAGAAGGAAAACTGCCAAGACGGAAACATATTCAAGGAACATAAACAGGTTTCACTCTACATCAACAGAACATTACTCTCTAATAAGTCACTGAAGACTATTGGTTCCTTATAGCTTTTAAAATCCATACTGAGCCATCGTTGAGGTTGTTTTGTAATAAGTTAAAAAATAAAATTTGTGCCTAAGATAACAGTCGTCCAACATTAAAATTCATTAAAGTTGTGAAGTGATTTCAAAACTACTTGTTCCATCTTCAGCTGCTTGATTGGTACCAATTACCAATTCGGCTGCTGCAGATGAAACAAGTAGTTCTGAAACCCCTTCACAGTTTTAATGAATTTTAATGTTGAGGACGACTTATCTCAGGTACTAATAAATACAACTGTGAAGGCCTTTCAGAACTACCTGTTCCATCTTCAGGTTGGTAACTGATATCAATCCAGCTGCTGAAGATGGAACAAATTGTTATGAAAGGCATTTACAGTTTTAACGTATTTTAATGTTTTCTCAGGTAGCCTACTAATTAATACTCATAACTGCGAAGGCCTTTCAGAACTACTTGTTTCATCTTCAGGTTGGTAATTTCTACCAATCCAGCTGCTGAAGATGGAACAAATAGTTATGAGAGGCATTTACAGTTTTAACGTATTTTAATGTTTTCTCAGGTAGCGTACTAATTAATACTCATAGCTGCGAAGGCCTTTCAGAACTACTTGTTCCATCTTCAGGTTGGTAATTTGTATCAATCCAGCTGCTTAAGATAAAAAATAGTTACGAAAGGCCTTCACAGTTTTAACGTATTTTAATGTTTTCTCAGATAGCCTACTAATTAATACTCATAACTGCGAAGGGGGCACGCCGTAGCGTAGTGGTTAAGGCACTGAGCTACAAGCCGGAGGGTCGAGGGTTCAAGTCCCGTTGGGGTCAGGATTTTTAAACTGACCCAAACCCTTTGGCGGCACTATGGCCCTGGGGTCGACTCAGCCTCTAACGGAAATGAGTACCAGACGCTTGTTCTGGGGGTAAAGACGGCCCGTCACGCAGGGCTGACAACCCGGCTGACATAAAGTGCCGATTGTCTAGAAAAAGTGGGAGCCTTAACCTCCTACTACCCCAAGGGCCTCCTGAGGCCTGTTGTGGGATCACTTTACTTTACTTTACTTTACTTTACATAACTGCGAAGACCTTTCAGAAATACTTGTTTCATCTTCAAGTTGGTAATTGGTACCAATCCAGCTGCTGAAGATGGAACAAATATATATGAAAGGCCTTCACAGTTTTAACGTATTTTAATGTTTTCTCAGGTAGCCTACTAATTAATACTCATAACTGCAAAGGCCTTTCAGAACTATTTGTTTCATCTTCAGGTTGGTAATTGGTACCAATCCAGCTGCTGAAGATGGAAAAAATAATTATGAAAGGTCTTCACAGTTTTAACGTATTTAATGTTGAGGACGACTTATCTCAGATTCTAATTTTATTTTCTAAGTTATTACCTTACAGTTTAATAAAACACTGAGCCAATATCCCTAAACACCTGTGAAAATTTGTAAACAGTGTTCAATACCACTCAGTATATCTGAAAAATACATCGATATCGGTTTTCCAATAATCTTGATACCCAGTTATTGCATTACAAACTACTTTTCTCTGAGAAAGAGACATTAGGACTGATATAAATATTATATTACTGAAATCTATATTCCCTAAAGGCAACAATCATAAATTCAAAGATGTGACATGAGAATTGCCCTCCTCTTGTGTTCTACGTGAAAAATGAACGCAAACACTAATAATTCAATAAGTTGACAAGTCTGACACGAATGTCAATATCAACCATAATAATATATTATTATTGTAACGGTGAGTACGGTAGGTATTTCTTTCAAATCTACGGATCACAACGCTTCCCAATAAACGAAATAAGCTAAAAAATACAAGCCATATCTAATAATACAATTTAAAAATTTAAAAGAATAAAACTAAAATTTTGGCACTTAAAGGAATGTCCTTAAGAGCAAAAATAGTAATTGATAATACAATTTTAGAGCAAGTGAACAGTTTGAAATATCTAGATTTCAATTTATCATATGTTAAAATTGAATATATTGACAAAATAAATAAATCTAATCTAATGTGTGGCACTATTAAAAGAACCCTTAAAAACACAAGAACAGAAACAAAAATTAAATTTTATAAAGCAATGGCTGTTCCTGTATTGATGTATGGATCATAATGTTGGACGACCACTAAAAGACAAGAACATAGATTGGAAGCAGCTGAGATGAAATTTTTAAGAAATATAGCAGGATATACTCTGCTGGATAAGAAAAGGAATGAAGATATAAGAAAGGAACTAAATATTTTCAAACTTACAGACCGAATAATTAAATATAGGAACGACTGGGAAGAACATATTGATAGAATGCCAGAAGAAAGATTTACAAAATTATTGCTCATTATAAACCGCACGGAAGGAGAAACGTTGGACGCCCACACAGAAGATGGTCTCAACAATTTTAACAATTCTAGCTTTCATGAAACCGGAACGAGCCAACAGGTTTAATCCCTGGATGATGATCTAGTAACACCCTAATATCTTCCAGGACCACATAAAATGGGAAGTTCATATCGAATACACACCTCGTATTTCAGTGTTCAAATCTATGTTTGTAAAATTAATCACCCCCAGTCACAGACTAACTACGGTATCCGACTGGCACTATCGAACCCGTAAGTTCATAGCCGCGCGGACACAAGCTCTCCATACATCCTTATCCAGAGCTAATGTTTTGCAATCATCCCCTGTATAAACTACTTCCGTCAAATCATGGCTAGTAATTCCCCCACCTGATCCTTGGTCTACTAAGGTGTTTTCCCTTTGTTTTTTCTAAAGAAGCTCCCATGCTCCCCTTTCAATCCCCATTCATGTCACATGTCCTGCCCATCGCAGTCTACGAGACTTGACAATCCTAATTATATCTGGTTTCTCCAGACTGACGAACAAAAATGTTCCAATAACTTGATCGTTCTTTCATAACCGAAATCAATTCAGTTACATTTATTTTGTATTTCTTTCTTATTTACTGATGTTTAATATAAATCAAATTATGGCGTGCAGAATCTTTGATCGTATCCAGAAGGCTGTGTATTTCTATTATTGCGTTTGTCGCAGATATTTGCTGATATAATTGAAAAGGAAAAAAAGATCAGGGTCCACAAAAACGGAAAATGAATAATTACTATCAATTGGGAGCTGGTGTGTGTCTATATCTTCATGTTAAGTAATACAGGGTGTCCCATTCAAGCCTCCCACATTTTAATTAATCATAACTAACAAAGTATGCGGAATTATGAAATGAGGCCGGTATTAAACGAAACAGAAACTCAAAGAATTTTCATTGCCACACACTAAAACACCTCTACATGTGCACCATTAGTAGCACGAACAATATCAAGTCTGTATTCGATTTCGTGCTACGTTTTGTCCAACATGTCCATTGGTACTGTTGCAATTGTGTCAAGGATACGGGTTCGTAAATCACGAAGATCTTCCCCAGAGGAAGAGGTTCAGGAGTGATGTCTGGCGAACGTGGTTTTATGCCATTATTGTCTAACATGCCACAAATGAATTAACTGCAACAATGAAAACAAAAATTCTTTGAGTTTATTTTTCTTTTATACCAATCTCGTTTCATAATTCTGCCTACTTTGAGAGTTAATAACTCTTACACGTTAATAAATACTGCTTTTTCTAAATTAATAAGTTATTATATATATATATATATATATATATATATATATATATATATATATAATATCTTATTGTACTTGTGCAAAATTTTCGATTTAAAATGTGGGAGGTTTGAATGGGACACGATGTATAGAGAAGAAATAATTATAATTCGATAAACACGGTGCTTAAATTACAGCATTGGGAGATTCTATGCCACCAACATAAATTCGAAAAAAAATTATTGTTGCAGTATATGAATAATTACCCGAGAAAAAAAATATATTTCATATCAAAAGAAAAATAAATGCCTGAGTCGGGATTTGAACCCGAGTCTCTAAACTCGGTACGTTTAACGCTCCAACCATTGAGCCACTCAGGTATCCTAACACAACACTTATTTTTCTTATATATGGCGAGTGTACAACCAGAGTGAACCAGAGTGAACGGAGGGACACATCGTTAATTTTTCAGTATAAGATAATTAAGTTTGAAACCTCATCACATCGTAACCGCAAAAGATAATGACCTGATACTTTAAAAGGCAAATATTTTGTGTTTTCTAAATGACAGAAAATACACGTGACCAATATATTCCACTTTTATATATGTGAAAATAGTGGTTACTTTTGCTATGTAGGCCTAGTATTCTCAATTTACACTAGAGGTAACGGGAAGTCGTTCCAACTGCCATCTAGCGGCCACCATAACAGGTAAGCAAATATTTAAAGAGAATATTTACTTTATAGCAGTAACGCTTGTATATTTAGATGTTATAACTATATTTGTAAACATTTGGCAATGAATGTTAATATGATATGAAAAGAAAAATAAATGCCTGGGATTTGAAACCGAGTCTCTAAACTACACACACACACACACACACACACACACACACACACACACACACACACATATATATATGTACACACACACGTGATTCGAGAAAAAAGTATTGATTGAAATAGAAACAATAAATTAAGCCTAGAATGGTATTTAGTGCGGTTTTTTAAACTGATCAAAACCTTGTAGCGGCACTATGATCCTGGGGTCGACTCAGCCTCCAACAGAAATGAGTACCGGACGCTTGTTCTCGGGGTAAAGGCGGCCGTCACGCAGGGCTAACAACCCGGCTGACATCAAGTGCCGATTGTCTAGAAAGAGTGGGAGTCTTAACCTTGTACTACCCCGAGGATCTTCTAAGCCCTGTAGTGGGATCACTTTACGTTTTACCTTTTACAATGGTCAACATCTGAAAAAAAATCTTGGAAGTATATTGTGTTAATTAGGAATAAAATTCCTAAGTTCATTTTATAGACAGGCTCATTCATTCATAGTGTTCTGCCCAAAAGCAGGTCTTTCACTGCAAACTCAGTATTCTAAACACTTTCATTAACTCAGTTTTCCTTTTTGTAACTGCATACAAACCATTTATTTTAATATTGTCCATCATCTGATGTATCTTTCTGCCTCTAACTTTCTTTCCGTTGACCATTCCTTCTAGGGCATCCTTCAGCAGGCAGTTTCTTCTTAGCCAGTGGCCAATCCGATTTCTCTTCCTCTTCTTTATGAGTTCCAGCATTGTTCTTTTTTCACCCACTCTGTCTAGCACATCTTAATTTCTTACTTTGTCCATTTTATACGTTCCATTCTTCTCCATACCCACATCGCTTTTCCTCATTCCATCGTAATGTTCAAGTCTCTGCACCATATAATGCTTCACTCCACACAAAGAACTTCACTAGTCTCATCCGTTTCTTTTGCCAAAGGTCCGCAGAAAATGCTTCTCTATTTCTTAAAAGCTTCTTTTGTCATTGCTATCCTCTGCTTTACTTCTTGACCGCAGTTCATGTTATTACTGATAGTACAACCCAAGTATTTGGAGCTCTCCGCTTGCTCAATGGTCTCACCTTTAATCCACATGTTTATCTTCCTTGGTTTCCTTCCTATAATCATGGCCTTCGTCTTATATATATTCATCCCATAATCATCGCACTTTATCGTTTAGCTCCATCAGCATGTTCTTCAATGTCATTACAACTTCTGCTAGCAAATATCATCAGCAAATCTTATGAACTTTATTCTTCTACCTCCCATGTTTACGCCTCTCTATATTTGTTTAATTCCAGTGCTTAATTTTCTATTTTTGTTACATATTTCTTCTTCTTCTTCCTTCCAAGTAGTAGGTCAAGGCCTGTTACGATCTTATAGAAAATTTTCCCTCCAGCGTTTCATAGGACGACCCAGAGATCTTCGTCCTCTTGGTATATAATTATAAATAGCTTTGGGGATCGATTTGAACTCATTCTTTCAAGATGGTGTTTCCAATTTAGTTGGTACTATTTAATATATTCCAAAATTAGCGTAGCCCTCAATTATTTTAAGATATCGGTGTTCCTTTTCCGATTCCATCTGGTGTAACCCGCTATTCTGCACATGAATATCATTTCACAATCCGTTATTCTGCTTTCATATTGTCTTTTAGTGTCCATGCTTCACTACCATTGGTCTAGCCAAAGTGTCATATAAACGTAATCAAGTGTTTTTTTACAAGGGATGGTTTCATAACTTGATTAATAATTCCCAAACTTTTATTATAACTAGTAATTTTTTCAGGGATATCCTTTTCATCCCAGATAGAAATATCATATCCAAGATTAAATGTTTTCAGTCTGATCATCTTACCTCAATATTAATGTTGATTTGTTCTTGGACATGTTTCAAAACAATTCTGTTTTATCGTCAGCTTGTCCAGACTGGTTAGATTTTTGTTGCACACCCTGGATGTCGATGTCAGCTCCATCCTGTGGTTGGCCAAAGAACCTCCAAACAAGGTCACGCTCCACAGGATGGAGCTGACATCGATATCCAGAGAGTGCAACATAAATCTAACCAGTCTGGACAAGCTGACGATAAAACAAAATTGTTTTGAAACTTGTCCAAGTACAAATTAACATTAATATTGAGGTAAGATGATCGGACTGAAAATAATTTAATTAAAATAACCTCAAAATATCATTTCCTAAAATTAAATATTAATATCCAAGATATTTAAATTGATTAAATCTCTCTAAAATTTTGTTATATATTTTAATAATTGTAATATATTTTATACACCGGACAGGGACAATTTAATATGCCTTGCTTGTATACATTTTATTATTAGTTTTAGTCTTAATTTTAACTAATATTAACTGGTTGTATTATAGATCATAATAGGTATATTAGATATTATCTTTTGATCAAATTTTTACTTAGTGTTTAATATTAGAGTTAATTAAGATTGTTATATTCTGATGTAATATATGTTTGTCCTGGTGAGTGGAAGAGAAGGCCACATGGCCTTAACTCCACCAGGCTAAATAAATCTAATCTAAAATCTAAAAATCTAAAATTGTAACTGGCAGATATCTTGTTTTACGTAAACTTTCCAAGGTCTTGTGAAATCAGACATTTTAAAAATAAAAGCATTAATGACGAAACGAGGATGCATAATATTGTTTATCGCCGGTTCGTTTTGAAGCGTAAGTAGACCTACATTATTTTTATTACACGTAGACTTTGTAGTGTCATTATACTACGAGGGCGGATCGGAAAGTAACGCACAATAATTTTTTTCTGCCTTGGTATTGCAGCTAGAATGTTGAAATTTCACAGAGATATAGTTTGAAGTTTTCACTACAGATGGTATTTTTTTCTCAGGTGCACCTCTTGCGAGAGAAGCTTGAACTACGCAACAAAGATGGCGCGCATGCTACAGTCGTCCACCTGTGAGGAACAGAAAAGTGTTGTTCGATTTTTGTGGGCCAAAGGGCATAAACCCAGTGAAATTCACAGGGACATGCGTGGCGTGCATGGGGATGATTGTATGAACCGTAGCAATGTCTCCAGGTGGTGCACATTCTTCCAAGAGGGACGCGTGAACCTTAGTGATTCGCCACGCTCCGGCCGGCCGACAACAGCAGCAATCCCGCATCACGATGGGAAAAATGTGTTGAGAAAGTTGGTGACTATGTCGAAAAGTAGGTAAAAGATGTAAGTTCATTTGTGATTTTTTCCATTTTTTTACTATTAAACTTTTTAAAAAAAAATATTGTGCGTTACTTTCTGTTCCTCACAGGTGGACGACTGTAGCATGCGCGCCATCTTTGTTGCATAGTTCAAGCTTCTCTCGCAAGAGGTGCACCTGAGAAAAAAATACCATCTGTAGTGAAAACTTCAAACTATATCTCTGTGAAATTTCAATATTCTAGCTGCAATACCAAGGCAGAAAAAATTATTGTGCGTTACCTTCCGATCCGCCCTCGTATATATATATATATATATATATATATATATATATATATAAAGAGAGAGAGAACTAGTCAACTGCTTCATTCCCAACTGATGAGAATTGAACGAAGCCATCGTGAGAAATGGGGGGAGGAACCAACCCTCTGTATCATGATTTGAGACCACATCATGTCCCATTTATCATTCTTGTATAGAGCGCTTGACTCATGGGCTTTCTGTTATCGATGACTCTGAATACAATCCCTGCATCCGTCTTATCGCGTTCAAAATACGATGATATATATTCCAAAAGTAGATTTCAAAGACGAGGTTTAAAGACAGCATTACGGGCAAACTTTCAACCCCGAATCTTTTGATTATAATCACATTTCAGCCATAGCCCAAGTAACTAGTAGTAGTAGTAGTAGGACTTTATTAGACAAAAAGTAAGATATTTACAATATTATTTACAAATATGGGTCGCACGGGCAGTAAGCCGTACGTGCTGTTGACAGTCCGTTACAATAAAGTAATAATTGGTACTAGTGTAAAGAAAAATAAACAAAAACAGCAATAACATTACAATTACATAAAGAAAACACAATAAAAATATTACAATTAAATAATAACACAATAGCATTATACACTAAAAACATTAACATTACAATTACATAAAGAAAACACAATAATATTACAATTAAGTAATAACACAATAGCATTATACACTAAAAAAAAATTAACATTACAATTACATAAAGAAAACACATTAATATTTCAATTAAATAATAACACAACAGCATTATACACTAATGAGTTTATATATAATTGTTAATAATTAATGGTATTGCATTTTGATAACATGAATGAGTGTTGTCGAGGGTTCGTTGATAAATATACCTTCAAACACAAGAAATACACAAAAGTAACTAATAAACCTACCTCTTGAAGGCAATGTAAGCAGTTTGATAGGATAAGCAGCGAAATCGGGTTAGGAAAACGAAAGAGAGGTGATGAAATTGCGTCATGCTAAGCGACTATCTGGTAGCCAAAATATATTTTTAATTCTTTATAATTAGTATAGTGAGTGTATATACAATATAATCTATACTGTTAAATATATATTTGTACTTTGTGCTGATTGCGTGGAAGAGAAGATCTTATGGTCTTAACTCTGTAATATATATTGAAGTATATCATAATATATATTGAAGTATATCATAATATATATATATTTTATAATATGAACATTCATTATAATGTATGACTGTCCTAAATTAACACAATTATTGACCTAATTGATCTTTTTGTTAAAATATGCTGAAGAATGATTTTAAAGAATTCTGTCATGAATATTTAAATAGGTATTACCTTTGTAGTTATTTGGAAAAGTCATGCAGTATAAGGGATTGTTACACAATAGGTAGTCTTACCTAATGATGACTTAGCTTTTAAAAGGTCATAGGTTAAGCGCATTCAATATGCTTTTCAGAAAGGGAGAATCTGGTTACATGTACAATACAACCAAATTGATTCTCACGTATACATTGTAACTACGTCATTACTCAACTGGTATATATGTATGAAACTTATGATTGTAAGTTAGACAGTTTTTTTCATCGGTGTTACCGATACCCTGTCTCACGTTTTTTTGTATTAAAGTCTGTTTGTTTCTCACTACTGCTCCGCTGTGTCTTCTTATAGTTAGGTTTAATCCTATCTACTAACCACATTTCCGAAGAATTCCTGGGGTTGATTCCTAATCTATAAATTTACAGATATCTACTAGAACTTCAAGACGATCTTCACCTCCTGACACAACTCTTACTTATTTTGATTATTATTTATACTTTAAAAATAATCCTTATAATTATAGAAGGAATCGACCACCCAGATATTACATGGTGGCAGCGCATCGGGATTGGAAAACCAGCGAGCAGTGAGACATCCGAAGGTGCGAACGAGCTGGAGAGACTCTTCAATTAGTCCCAGATAATTCAGAGCCTATCTCGAGGGATCAACGCTCCAGAGTAATCCACAGGCGCCGTGGTACCCGTAAACGCACCAGAGGAAAGCAGACAGTGGTCCTGAGGCCAACACCAGCAGCCACCGACGCGCTCGAGGGACGTCCTTGGTGTTCAGCCGTTGGCAGCCTGCACCGCGAGAGGAAGTCGCACCCTGAGGGGAGCTGAAAGGCCATCACTACGACTCTGAACTGTGCATCTCAGACCACCCTACATCTTTCTTTAGGTGAGTCCAATTCCATTATGGCTAGCGAGGGCGATATTGATATTAGCGAGGAAAGCTATATCCCTGTAGTTCAAGCAGTTAAGTTGATACCCCGAACATTCGATGGAAACCCCAAACATTTAAGAGAATTTATAGAAGGAGTAGAAGCTGCGGTTCAGGTAGTCCATCCAACCAAACAACCCTTATTGTTAAGATTTATAGAATCCAAAATTTCAGGAGACGCTAAAGATAGACTTTTAGCTAGGACAGAGAGAGAAACTTGGATTCAAGTTAAAGCAATATTGGAGGAGAACTTTTCTGTAAGGAGAACGCTAGAATATTATGCAGGAATACTCTTTAATTCAAAACAAAGTACAAATGAAACAGTTGCACAGTGGGGTTCAAGATTAGATGGAATAGCCATGGATTTAAGAAGAGAAGTCAGAAATAGATTGGAGAGGTTAGAAAGACGCGATAATTCGAGATATGTAGAAGGAGGCTACAGCTGATAGGAGAATTTTTAAAAGGTACTTTCGTAGCAGGGTTAAAGGACGATAAGATTAAGTATATAGTAAAGGCTAAGGGTGAAGAAGAATCATTAGCGCAACTAATCGAAACCGCATTACAGGAAGAAAGCGAGGTAAAGTCCACGAGATTTAGGGGTAATCAAAATGGACAAGGACATCCAATCACAGGGGCAGTAAAAAGGGAATTTAGAAGACCGTACGGATCAGAGATAAAGAGAGAGGTTAACCTGGCCACAAAAGAAATAAGGTGTTATAATTGTAATGAGATAGGGCACATTAGTAGAGAATGTGGTAAGAGACCGCAACCCCGTAGGCATGGAGGACGGGACAGAGCAGCTCTGGGAGGCCGCCAGGGAAACGAGAATTCGGGTTACCTGAGCAGTCGCAGGTAATCCTCCCGTCTGACTGCGCGCCAGGACTCATGGAGTGCCTGAGGGATCATACTAGGGTAAATATGGAAGGGGAATTACCTGAACTAGTTGATCAGAAGTTTAAGGATAGGATAGATAAAGCCGCTAAAATAGTTAGTGACGCAAACGAATCCCCAGATGACAGTGTTTGTTGGGCAGTGTCGCAAGGCGAACTGCATAAGTTGACTAGAACGCCGATAAATGGGTTCTGTGACTGTGGGCCTAGCGTGGTTGGGGAACGCCAAGAGACTGTAGGCTCGAAACAGTGGAATAATAGAGAGAAACGCCAAGAGACTGTAGGCTCGAAACAGTGGAATAATAGAGAGAAACGCCAAGAGACTGTAGGCTCGAAACAGTGGAATAATAGAGAGAAACGCCAAGAGATTGTAGGCTCGAAACAGTGGAATAATAGAGGGAAACGCTACGAGTCGTCCACAAGGGATAGAACTTGGGATAGTGGATTTAAGGAAAAATCCAAGGACACCAAACCTACCTCAATGGAGACAGCGTGTTGTGAGATCGAAGTAGGGACTCTTAATGCTATTAATCAGTGGGACGCCTCTGGTTATGAACCGAGACCCTGGGAGATGTATATCCTAAGTGAACAATTAAAAAATGGCCTAGGTTTAGTATTGATAGATACTGGTGCACAAATATCATTAGTTAAAGAAACATCACTAAAGAGAAACGTTATAAAGGATAACTGTAATATGAAAATACAAGGTATTAGTGGGAACTCTATAAAAGTAAATGGGATAACTCAATTAGTATTGAATAATTGTGAAAATCATACAGTTGTTAATTGTCATATAGTAGATAAATTACCCAGAGATTTAGATATAATTTTAGGCCAAGACTGGCTCATGGAACAAGGTTATATGTTAAATAAAAAGATGATTATTCCTCCGTATAGTGAAAATTTAATGGAATTTCCTACGAACGAAAGAGGGAACAGATTCATAGAACGGCAAATTTTACAGCCAGGGCTAATTTGCGCTAACGGGATAACAAAATGTGATAAGACATTCACATGCCTAGTAATTAATTTAACAGCTGACGCACAGATAATAAGAAAATACCAGAACTAGTTAAACCGCCCACTCAAATAAGTAAGGAACAGGAAGTATCAGTTGAAAATTTCGTACCTCAAAGATTAGATTTATTAAATAAAAATCTGAGACTTGAACACGTGAAAGAAGGAGCCCATAGTATACGAAACATTTGCACAGAATACGCGGACATATTTAAGCTTCCGGGAGATAGACTAACAAGCACAACAGCTGCTACACATTCCATACCCACACCTTCAATTCCTAAAGGAAGAGCTATAACTTTGAAGAATTATAGGTTAGCAGAGGCTCATCAAGAGGAGATTGACAAACAAGTTACACAAATGTTAGAAGACGGTATTATCGCACATAGTAAGAGCGAATGGAATTTTCCACTAATAGTAATACCTAAAAAGGAAGATGCTTCTGGAAAGAAAAAGTGGCGAATTTGTATAGATTTTAGAAAGTTAAACGAAGTAACCGTAGGAGACAGCTATCCTCTTCCTAATATACAAGATATATTAGACAAAATAGGAAAGGCTAGATATTTTTCAGCAGTAGATTGCGCAAGTGGATACCTTCAGGTGCCGATCGCTGAGGAAGACCAATGTAAAACCGCTTTTAGCACCCCTAACGGACATTTCGAGTACAAGAAAATGCCTTTTGGAGTTAGGTCGGGACCAGCTACATTCCAAAGGATGATGAACTCGGTACTCCAAGACTCAATAGGCAATAGATGCTTTGTGTACATGGACGATATATAGTAATGGGCGAAACCTTAGAAGAACATAATAAAAATTACGGGAAGTGTTTAATCAGTTACGGAAACACAATTTAAAAATCGAACCTGATAAATGTGAATTTTTGAGAGAAGAATTAAAATATCTAGGACACGTGGTTACCGCTCAAGGTGTCAAACCCGATCCGAATAAGATACAGGCAGTTACCGAATTTCCAACCCCAAAGACACCTAAAGACATAAAATCATTCTTAGGTTTGGCAGGATATTACAGAAAATTTATAGAAGAATTTAGTGCGATTGCAAAACCTCTGACTGAATTGTTAAAGAAAGATAAAAAATGGAAGTGGGAAGATACGGAACAGAATAGCTTCAATAAATTGAAAGATAAATTAACGACAGCTCCGTTGTTACAGTATCCAGATTTCACACAAACCTTTATAGTAACGACAGACGCGAGTGGATACGCTTAGGCGCAATTCTTAGTCAAGGAACGTTAGGAGATGATAAACCCATTGCTTACGCTAGCAGGACTTTAAATCAAGCCGAATCGCATTACAGCACTGTAGAAAAGGAACTATTAGCAATAGTATGGGCATGCAGACATTTTAGACCTTATTTACTAGGACGTAAATTTCAAGTAGTGACAGATCACAAAGGATTGGTCTGGCTATTTAAAGTGAAAGACCCTAGTTCGAGATTAATACGTTGGAAACTTCAACTTTCAGAATTTGAATTCGAAATTCATTATAGGGCAGGTAAAAGACACGTAAACGCAGATAGTTTGAGTAGACACCCTGTAGAATGTTGCACCTTGGATAATACGCACTTAACTGAGGATCGTAAGAAGGAAATAATCAAGGAATTTCACAGCTGTCCAATTGGAGGACATCTTGGAATCAATAAAACTACCGATCGAATTAAATTATACATAACTTGGCCGGGAGTAGAGAAAGACGTAACCAATTACATTAAAACTTGTAAGATTTGTCAATTTAATAAAGACGAGAAGCAGAAAGTAAAACAACCTTTAGAGGTCACGGACACACAAAAGGAACCTTGGATAAAAATTTATTTAGATGTAGTGGGACCACTTCCGCTAACCGAGAGAGGTCATAAATATATATTAACTTGTCAAGATAACTTAAGTAAATATTTAATAGTCATACCCTTAAAGACACAAACAGCTGAAGAAGTGACAGAAGCTTTCGTAAACAATGTTATTTTAATTTATGGGATTCCTGATATCATATTAACTGATCAAGGAACAAATTTTATGTCAGATTTATTTAAAAGAATATGTAAACTATTAAGATTCAGAAACTAAGCACTACTGCTTATCACCCTGAAAGTAATGGAGCTCTAGAAAGAACTCATAAGACCTTAGTAAACTACTTACGTTGTTTTTGCAATCCTAGAGGAGCCGATTGGGACAAATGGTTACCTTTCGCCAGTTTTACGTACAACACTACCCCCCATAGTATTACTAAATACTCTCCTTATGAATTATTGTATGGAAGAAAATGTAATATTCCAGGAATTTTACAAACTAAATCACAACCTTTATATAATTACGACGATTTAATTCTAAATGTACGGAATAAATTGCAAAGTTGTCATGAGATAGCTAGAGAAAGGCTTATTAAGTTTAAGGAACTACAACGATCGCGTGTGAAAAGCAATTATGTTGAATTCAAGAAGGATGATCTAGTACTTCTCAGAGTAGAAAATAGGAATAATTAGATCCAATATGGAAAGGTCCATATGAGGTTAAGACTACTGAAGGTCACAACGTGATAATACAAAAGTTAGGTAAACGCAAATATGAGACGGTACATTCAAATAGATTAAAGCCATATTTTCCTTTGCAGGGAAAAGAAAATGAAACTTCATAACACATGGGTAATGCTACAAATGTTAATACCATTTTGGTTGGGGAAGCTTACAGACGCTCAAGAAGTAAAAGCTCTGGATTCGAAGACCGGTGTGTACTTTGACGAGATAGGAATTATACAATTTTACCCTATACAATGGAAAGTGGTAAGTTATATAAACTTGGAACCAACTAGAGATCTTTGGAAACAGACAAAAATCATTTACGGTTGATAACTGATTATTGTGATAAGATAAAGGGAGAAAAGTGGTATCATTTGACAGATTGTGGGAGTTTAAATCACTTTGTAAAACCAAAAGTCAGGTATGTTGAAAATTTAAAAGAATTAGTCACAGAATATTTAAAAACACCTAATGAACAGAATACTAGAAGCAAGAGAGGCGTTTTAAATTTTATGGGAGATATTGCTAAATATTATTCGGTACTCTGACTCAATCTGATGCAGAGGAATATAATAAGCACATTTCACAGTTAGAGAAGGAACAGGCAGAATTTTTGCATATTCTAAAGGATGAAATTACAGTGATTAAATCAACCATTAATTCAGTTAACTTAACTATAGCAAGGGTGAACCGGAATGAAAATATTTTAAAAAATGGTTTAATAAAATTAAATAATTATACCACTAATAGGATTAACGCACTGCAGAAGGAAATAGAAGGTATTAGTTTAGCCAATGAACAAATAAGGATTTCTCTTAGAGGTGTGGAAGAATGCCAGCATTCTTTTGAGCTTCTTATAGACGCATTTGTACACGCAGAGCAAGGAACTCTTCAACCTCAATTAATTACGGTGGAAAGAATTAAGAATGTTATGAAAGCCCAAACGCTACCAACTGGTCTGGACTACCCTAATTTTCTTTTTCAGAACTTCAAAATTTAATTACACCTCACACCTATTCTTATAAACAATATCTAGTATATGTATTACAAATACCCCTTCTCTCTCCTACTCCGTATCACTTGTATAAAACACTTCCTTTTCCTGTCAAGAAGGAAGGTAATATTTACATTTTTCTAAGCGCAAACAAAGAATATATTTTCAGTGACCCGTTGAGACAACATTACGGAAAAATGACAACTAATGAACTAACAGGATGTTTTCGTCCTAATCTTTTGCATTATGTATGTAAAGAAAATATACCGATTTATTTGTACACCCTGAAGCTGATTGTGAAGCTTCACTTCTTCATCCATCCACCACTAAAGTTCCAAAAGTTGCGAGACTAGAATTTCACATTGAACAAATCCTACTGGATTCCCTTATATTATCTAATGAATGGTTATTTGTCACCCCAAAACCAGATCGTATGACTGTGTTATGTGGCGACAAATCAACACAACTCAATATTGAAAAGGAAGGTAAATTATCGCTAGGACAGAATTGCAAGGCTTTTAATGCCCACGTAACCTTACATGCCATGAGTAATTTGGTAAGTAACTTAACCATAGATTTTATACCGACAGCACCTCTTGACTTCGACTGTTGCTTTGATATGGATAAAACTAACGACTACGAGAAATTACAATTGGACATGCCTATGTCTAACCTAATGTCATCGGTAGATGATTTGAGAATGGCCAGTATGAAGGCCGATGATTTAGGTAAGTTAATAAAACAGCAAGAAGAAAATGATTATTCGAAGTGGTATATACATATAACCACATGGAGTTCTGTAATGGGTACGATCATATTCGTAACCTTGACTTGTTGTTGTTGCATTTGCTGTTGTAAGAGCTACAGAACTTTAATATTTTGGTTATGGGATAAATGGACTCCAAGAAAATGCTGGAAGGAGACGACCGAGAGGCTGTGTGTTAACATACATAATTACTCTGGGCATGATCGTGTAGTATACACTAAAACTACAGGTAATGATGAGAGTTCACCTGTCGTGTCCCTCAAGTCATCACCGCTTATCGGAGAAAGAATTAGAGACCCCAGTTGTCCACAGAATGTATCCCCAAAAGATGAAGAAGATAAAGATAGTATTGCGCATAGAACTAGAAATAAAAATAAAACATTTCATTAGTAAAGTTTCGAATTGTGTAATTCAAAACTTTCTATAGGGGGAAGAGTGTAATATATATTGAAGTATATCATAATATATATTGAAGTATATCATAATATATATATATTTTATAATATGAACATTCATTATAATGTATGACTGTCCTAAATTAACACATTATTGACCTAATTGATCTTTTTGTTAAAATATGCTGAAGAATGATTTTAAAGAATTCTGTCATGAATATTTAAATAGGTATTACCTTTGTAGTTATTTGGAAAAGTCATGCAGTATAAGGGATTGTTACACAATAGGTAGTCTTACCTAATGATGACTTAGCTTTTAAAAGGTCATAGGTTAAGCGCATTCAATATGCTTTTCAGAAAGGGAGAATCTGGTTACATGTACAATACAACCAAATTGATTCTCACGTATACATTGTAACTACGTCATTACTCAACTGGTATATATGTATGAAACTTATGATTGTAAGTTAGACAGTTTTTTTCATCGGTGTTACCGATACCCTGTCTCACGTTTTTTTGTATTAAAGTCTGTTTGTTTCTCACTACTGCTCCGCTGTGTCTTCTTATAGTTAGGTTTAATCCTATCTACTAACCACATTTCCGAAGAATTCCTGGGGTTGATTCCTAATCTATAAATTTACAGATATCTACTAGAACTTCAAGACGATCTTCACCTCCTGACACAACTCTTACTTATTTTGATTATTATTTATACTTTAAAAATAATCCTTATAATTATAGAAGGAATCGACCACCCAGATATTACAACTCTAACTCACTGTGACAACCAAACCCGTAGGTTCATGGCCGCGCGAACATAAGCTCTCCATACAACTCTAAAATGAGCTAATCTTTTCCAATCATCCCCTGTATAATCTACTTCCCTGAAATCATAGTTAATGTTGTTCTCCCACCTCATTACGGTCTTAATTCTACCAGAATAAGTACATTATTATTATTAATATTATTATTATTATTATTATTGTTATTGTTATTGTTATTGTTATTATTATTATTATTATTATTATTATTATTATTAAAAATGTAAGCAGGTCTTGACTATTCAGAACTCTTATGCCACTGATTAATTTTAACATGAAAAAACGGATTTTAAATAATAGCTAAAAAAAGAAGATTACAGGCTAAACTAAAAGATAATGAATAATAAATATTAAAATGGTAAAGGCATATAATATGAAGAAAAAATGAAACAATTTAGATGGACAAAGAAAAATTATTAGATCATCATGTGAAAAGAGGCCTAAGATATGAAAATTGGACAGATAATGAAAGCAGAATAAATTGATTTTGATGAAATCCCTGACTTCTATCATGCGATTTACTATAATAGAAAATTAAAGTATTTTTATTCCGTTGCTTCATTGAAGATATTAGGTATTAATAATTATTTTATTTTAATTATAATATTCATAACTGCATCAATTATAAATGAATCAATACATAAAGTCATTCAAGTAACGAAATAATTATCTTAAAGTAATTGTGATTTCTAAAAACGATTAAGATGGGAGAGAGTGACGCGCTGAAGGCTCTTAATGCAATTGCCAACATTTTCCATCAACAGAACACATAAAACTGTTTTATATGTGTTTGCGAGAACTGACTGAAGCGTTTATACGCTAATGAAAACCCTCTCTATTTTATTTCTTATTTTCAAGGTTATGCTGAAATCTGCTTTTTTGCTGCATCGTACCTAGACCGCTATATTTACAAACTGCACGTTGACACGCGCTACTCGGGACAGACTTCTAGTACAGCCCGCTTTGTGTAGGAATGGACTCATCTTTGCACAATTTTTGTTTCGGCATTCTGATACAACCACACGTCACGTAAACAGGTCTGTTACTGAGGAGAGTCGAATATACACACTCTCCGCTCCGAGCAGGCAGTGGAGACGCTCGATAAAGACACGCATTTTGTAAACAAAGTGTATAGAAATTAGTTACTATCATGACACCGCTACTTTTTTCAGCCCTAGTTATTCGGCAAAAATTGAAATCCTTGCGTCCAATACCATGGGATTTCATGGTGTATTTGGGATACGTTATGAAATAAACGTGCATGTTAAGGAAGAATGGGGTTTGAAAAGCAAAATTACCAGGTGATAGAGATCACTGCCTGGCGACCCGGTTATCGTTGTACCAGAAATTGAGGCCACGTTAAACTCACCAATAATTCAATCACTTAAAGCAATTCATTTAGCTGAAATAACTATTTTTAATTTTTTTTCTTTTTACAAACTTGTAGATTCAAATGCCCGATATTGATAAAATTCGACATCTTTCATGATATTATAATTGTATCGATTTGTTAAGACCTTTATATTTAATACTGAAGCCGATTTCAAAATGCAGATAGAAAAGCTGTTAGCATTCACCTCTCTAAAGTCAGGGGATAGCACTCCACCATATTTGGCTAACATTATGCAATAACAAGTATAACCGACATTTTGCGTTCGAAGCAAATTCGCTCAGCACCGGCAATATGTCATAATTACTGTTATGTGGGTTGCCTGATCATTGCATAACTATTGTACTATAAATAAATAAATATTTTTTTCTAAAATCTAAAAAAATACTAAGAAACCCATTTTTTATTATATAATTACGTTTCCTGATTGGGCTTGTTAAAAACGATAATATATAATTAATGAAAATTCTAGCCTTTGTAATAAAACATGAAGACAGATCAGTGATAGAAAGTAACGATATCTCTCAATCCCTATGGCGCGATAGGCCTAGAAGACCCTTGATCTACCAACCGGCTGCTGGTATCACATCCACGTGTTAATCACAGAGGTAGACTATCATCCTGGCAGTGTAGGGGTGGCATGTGGTCAGCATGTCGGTTCCTCCAGCTGTTTCAGCTGGCTTTCTCAACCGAGAGCCGCTACTTATTGTAGCTATCCAAATGCCTCACAATGGTGGGTGGGCACCGGTCCCATACTGGCCGAAATTCCATGAGAAAATTTCTTCCCCCATGGGGACTCGAACCAGCGCCAAGTCCCGTAGCTCTGAGCTGTTATACTCAATTGTTGTGCAATTATTTGTTTCTGCAGAAATTCAGTTTTTTTTATATCGTTTTCGACAGAGTCCTCTCCGAAGACCGGGACTTTATTCTCCGCTGAATAGGGGATTTTAAATATCCGCCTTGGTTCTGGGTATACGTGCTTTGTTATACTGTCTTCGAGGGTGGGTCTGGCACAGTGCTAACTACAGATCGAGGAAGACCCGCCACTATTTCTAAAATGTGATGCAAAGTTCTGTTCCATGCCTTTTGGAACATTGACTTTGGAAGTCCCAGGGATGGTAAAAAGTCATGCAAACGGAGAAAGAATAGAAATAACGAAAACTAAATAAACAATTAATCCTAATACGAAAATAGATCGTGGTAATGAAATTCCAATTCATGATTTGCTTTGAAGAAAGAAACAAATCAATCTGCTTGATCACATGATTTGAATCAGCGTAGGCCTTCTTAAAAATTGCCGTTTGAGGCAACCCACTCGAAGTGTGTGGACCAAAACACGTTATGAATCCTTCTACCGGATTGTTAAAAATTAGGAATTATAAAATTCATTAAACCGAAACAAATCTATAAACTGAATTGATTCATGCAGTGCACATTGGGATACGTATTCGAGAGGTCACGAGTTCAAATTCTACCTCCAATCAATCTGACTGGGATTTCTTGCTAGTTTTCTCAGTAAAATGAATCCAGAGTTGGATTTACATAATCAGGATATATCACCACTAATAAACTAATTCATAATTCATTAAAATTTCCTTTTTTCCTTTTTCTTTTCCCTCTTTTTCCAAAAATAAAAAGAAAGAAGTAAAATTCAGATAGCGGAATTGAGATTCCTATGGGATGTGAAAGGTTGTACAGGAGAAGAATATATTAGAAATGAGAATATTAGAGAGGAACTAAAAGTACAACCACTTCTTCAACAAATAGAACACAGGAACAGTTGGATATAACATCTGCAAAGAATGACAGAGGACAGGACACCAAAGATGTCACTGATATATAATCCTGGAGGATGAAGATCGGTGGGAAGACCAAGAAAGCGCTGGGCTGAACAGATGTGAGATCGCAACAGGCAAAGACCTAATCCGGAAAGGATGATGATTAAAATGTCCTATAAGTTTCATTTGCACAAGGCCCATTAACACGGTCAAAAATACAATCTATTGGTGTGTATATACCCAAGACACCCTAGACTCGTAATGTTTAAATGTCTAAAAATAAAAGTAAAATAAAAAATGAAAACCTAATGACATAATTGAAAATATGTAAGCAGAAAGGAAAAGTGTTAGTCTAATTACGTCACCGTCCTTGAAAATGCTATGAATGCTTGTTTACTGTGTAAAAACAAAGATATTCTGTACGCTTAATGAATAATGACTTACAGTTGTATGACGTGTCCCTTCATGGCACTCTTTATTCCGTATCAGTATCGGTAATTGTATCAACTACTCAAGTCTAGATCAGCATGTTCTTTTGTAAGGTAAACAACTTTCGCTAAGGAATAAGACTTCGTTATTTTTAAAAATCATAAAATAAAGTTGAGCCTAGTTAAAAGCTGACAAGAAAAAAAATCTGGAATTAAAGAATACGAAATTCTTAAAAGAGATTGGAGCGAATTAACACAATGGAGACCAATATGTATACTTACTTACTCACTGGCACTATCGAACCCGTAGGTTCATGGCCGTACGGACATAAGCTCTCCATACATCCCTATCCTGAGCTAATGCTTTCCAATCATTCCCTGTAAAATGTACTTCCCTCAAATCATAGTTAATGTTATTCTCCCACCTCATTCTTGGTCTACCAACTGGGCGTTTTCCCTCTGGCTTTCCTACAAGCATATTCCATGCAAGTCTTTCATTCCCCATATTTGCAACGTGTCCTGCCCATTGCAGTCTACGAGACTTAACTGTTCTTATTATATCTGGCTTCCTATAAAGACCATGTAGTTCATTGTTACGTAGTCTTCTCCATTCACCAGTTTGTTCATCTCTCTTTGGTCCAAAAATTTTCCTAAGTACTTTATTCTCAAATACTTGTAATCTCCTTTCCTCCCTTAAAGTAAGAGTCCATGTTTCGCATCCATATAATATAACTGGTAGAATAATAGTTTTATATATTTTCAGTTTAACGTTTTTTTGAAAGGAGTTGGGACATCAAGAGTCTCTGCAATGCAGTATGGCAAGACAAATTATTTATATGTATTATAGGGTGTTCATTCGTCCCGTTTTTCCCGGGAGAGTCCTGTTTTTTAGGAAAATGTCCCGCTGTCCCGAAAATTTTCTTGGGGACGCTCGAATGTCCCCCTTTTGGGATGATGCTTTGTCAGTGTATTTATGGATGGCGACTTATTTTGTTCTTTATTATGTAATTATAAATAAGATCGTTAGAAAGCGCCAGCTGTATGACCACGAGGCACTGTATGATTTATAATCTTTGTTTTTTTACTCTCATATTGGTAACGGTACATTTTTGAAATTGTCAATCCATGGTCAGTGCAGCCAACGTCTGAGATGTCCTGCTGATTCTGGTAGGCCTACTTTGGCGATGGAGAAATACAATTTTAACCCTTAAATTGGCAAAACACAAATTTCTTCTGTTAGATATTTGAATGTGGTGGACCGCAGTGAAAACGTAATCTTGCATAACTGTTATTATTATGTATATTGTATAATTTGATACACATGTAAGTAGCTTCTTTTGTTCATTTTATTCTGGTTCATGTAAAATATTAAATTAATTAAACCAACCGATGTATCCAAAAGGATACATTATGAATTTAAGGGTTAACTTGGATGAAAGAGATTTAGTTAGTGGATTTTATACCCCTTATAGCTATAAATAAATATTTTTAAACGTTAATGAACAATGATTTTAGTGGTTTCTGATTAATGTACCTGAGTAAGTAATATTAATGGACAATAAAAATATGTATAACTTACATAGGCTCAATTCTGGAAATGCGTGCTATTATGCATTGCAGAGACTTTTGATGTCCCAACTCCTTTCAAAAAACGTTAAGCTGAAAATATATAAAACTATTATTCTACCAGTTATATTATATGGGTGCGAAACATGGACTCTTACTTTAAGGGAGGAAAGGATATTACAAGTATTTGAGAATAAAGTACTTAGGAAAATTTTTGGACCAAAGAGTGATGAACAAACTGGTGAATGGAGAAGACTACATAACAATGAACTACATGGTCTTTATAGGAAGCCAGATATAATAAGAACAGTTAAGTCTCGTAGACTGCGATGGGCAGGACATGTTGCGCGTATGGGGAATGAAAGACGTGCATGGAAACTTCTTGTAGGAAAGCCGGAAGGAAGGCGCCCAGTTGGTAGACCAAGAATGAGGTGGGAGAACAACATTAACTATGATTTGAGGGAAGTAGATTATACAGGAAATGATTGGAAAGCATTAGCTCAGGATAGGGATGTATGGAGAGCTTATGTCCGCGCGGCCATGAACCTAAGGGTTCGATAGTGCCAGTGAGTAAGTAAGTAAGGAAGTAATAACTTACATGTGCAATTTGTATAATTTGTTTCATACAATTTTTGGAACTTCCTTTTATATTTTGTTAATGTTCCACCTTTTATTAAAATGTCCTAGGTTTTTCCGTTAATTTTTGTACATTTCCCCGTTTACATTGAAATTATTATGGACACCCTAATGTATTATGACATGTGGCACGAACGAGGAATGAAAGAATGGCATGGAAGCTTCTTGAAGTAAAACCAGAAGCAAAACGCTCAGTTGGTAGACCAGAAAATGGCGGGAGATTAATATTAACCATGATTTGAAGAAAGTAGATTTCCGGGGAAGATTGGAAAACATAAGCTCAGGATAGGGATGTGTGGAGAGTTTATGTCCGCGCGGCCATGAACCTACAGGTTCGATAGTGCCAGTGAGTTAGTGCTATTAGTACAAGGTTTCTAGAGACCGGAATTAGGCTGAATGTACTATAAAATGTAGTTGATTCACAGCTATGGTTGATTTTCGTATCCCTCTACTATATGAACTGTTGAATTTTAGCCTCCCCACTACTGCAAAGGGATGTTCTCTCTGTTCATTCAGAGTCAAACCACATCAAATAACCCACACCAAATGTCGAGTCTTCAATCTAAATTCAATCATGGTTGATTAACATTACAAGAAGGGGACATACGCTCTATGTCATCCACCAAATTGCATCTCTCTTCCCGAGAAACCAGGTTTTAAAATATGTAACTTTCAATAAAATAAGAAGTTAGAAAAATGTATTCTAAATTGTGACACGTTGTTGATTTCTTGTTTATTTTATTTTAAGTGGAAAAGGCTTGTTTTACATTAAGTATATAATACATATTTAAAAATCCACGTTAATTCAGTCTTCTGGCAGAACAGATGACATTTTTAGACTACAGTGAAAGAAGGAAATATTAAAATTAAATTTTTTTAGAGAATTTAGCAGCAGGGGCAGCAGAATTATTGTATAGCTGGCTTAACTTGGCAGAGAGAGAGAGAGAGAGAGAGAGAGAGAGAGAGAGATATGGAGATACAAGGATAGATCGTTGACCACTTTAGTCCAGATACAAAAGAAAGAACCAACCCTGTTGTCAGTTTTCCACTTCCCCTTACCCCTATTAACATTTGGTGAACAAATACCGACAACACTGGTGCGAATGAGAGATGTGAGTACCAGTTGTCTCATTCTACAAATGTCTCGTAAAGTTAAATCGGAGAGAGTATAAAAGTAGTATTAATAGAAATAATGGTTTTGCAGGTGGTGTGGTGATGGTAATCTGTAGTACTTTATATAAAACACTCTTTAACAACTTAGGGCATTAGTGTTGCAATTCAAAGCTGAGAGAGAAAGGATCTAATTTTTTTTTTTTTTTTGCTATTCTATGCCACCGTGCCATTAGTGAATAATCGATTGGGGAACAAGTGACTTAGCGTAGTGTTTGGACAAAGTGATAACACATGTTCCCGCTAGAGCCAATTGCCAACATGTTTTTTACATGTAAGGGGATTCTATTCCAAGAGTCCACCTACATTAGTGGGTAAGTTAGGGTGAGAAAATAGGAAGTAAGTATTAAATGGGCAAGTTAGTGTTAGTATGGGCAAGTTAGTGTTAGTATGGGCAAGTAGGGTGAGAAAATGGGCGATTGGTACATCAGATTTGAATAGCGTTCACTTGTTTGTTAGCGGGTTTTAGTGGTAAGTTGGCTCCACTGTCTGAGCAATGACTAATACTCATTTTATGTTACAAATAAAAGAATAAAATTAAAATTTTAGCATTTAAAGGACATGGTATCTTAAGAGCAAAAATAGTAATTGATAATAAAATCTTAGAGCAAGTGAACAGTTACAAACATCTAGGTTTCAATTTATCATATGTTAAAATTGGAGATATTAATGACAAAATAAATAAATTTAATCTAATGTGTAGCATAATTAAAAGAATCCTTAAAAACACAAGAAAAGAAACAAAAATGAAATTTTATAAACTAATGGCTGTTCCTTATTGATGTATGGATCAGAATGTTGGATGTTCATTAAAAGACAAGAACAAAGATTGGAAGCAGCTGAGATGAGATTTTTGAAATGCTGCTGGATAAGAAAATAAATGAAAATATAAGAAAGAAACTAAATATTTTCAAACTAACAGACCGAATAATTAAATATAGGAACGACTGGAAAGAACATATTGATAGAATGTCAGAAGGAAGATTTCGAAAATTATTGCTAAATTATAAACCGCACGGAAGGAGAAATGTTGGACGCCCACACAGAAGATGGTCTGAATAATTTTAACAATTCTAGCTTTCATGAAACCGGAACGAGCCAACAGGTTTAATCCCTGGATGATGATGGTGACATTGCAAATATGATGATTTTTAGGTTACTTCGAGCTCAACTCCTCACTTTATTTTGTGTTTTTTTTTTCAAATTAAAAACAAAATCAACATATATGTATACTTCTCTCAGGCAATTATTCGCATACTGCAAAAATAAATTTTGTTTTTTTTTCAGATTTTTTATTTGAATTTATGTTGGTGGCATGGTAGAATATAATCGTCCACAAGTCTCTTATTTCAAGCTTGATATTTAATAATGTACTTCTCTTCAGAATGAAGATATACTCAAAATATTTAATATTATAGAGTAAATTCACTGCAATCTATAATAATTGAAAAATAAATATTCGACGTTTAAAAAAGGATAGGTTAACTAAAGATTTTCAGGAAATCTCGAGAAACGAAAAATAAGATTAAGAAAACACGTGAGGATGAAGTAATCAGATGAAGAGGAACGTGCGGAATACACACAGTGTTGAGGAAAGAAATGTCAAGTAGAGTCGAATGGAAGAGGGTTTCTATCTATAATACACTATAGCCTGTGAGTTATGACCCGGTAAAATGAGGTCATCAAACGCTAGTGTCGTAGGCAGATAACCATACGATACTATAGATAGAATATTTATTAATTTCTCCAGTATGTTTAAAAATCTTGTCGTAGATTTAATTTAGCTTACCATGTGTAATTTAAGAGTAAGGCATCGCCACATAAGTAACATTTACTGATACTTAATTACTTACTTATTCACTGGCACTATCGAAACAGTAGGTTCATGGCCGCGCGGACATACGCTCTCCATACATCCCTATCCTGAGTTAATGCTTTCCAATCATTCCCTGTATAATCTACTTCCCCCAAATCATAGTTAATGTCATTATCCCACCTCATTCTTGGTCTACCAACTGGGCGTTTTCCCTCTGGCTTTCCTACAAGAAGCTTCCATGCAAGTCTTTTATTCCCCATACGTGCAACAATGTCCTGCGCATCGCAGTCTACGAGGCTTAACTGTTCTTATTATATCTGGCTTCCTATAAAGACCATGTAGTTCATTGTTATATTTTTACTGATATTTGTAACAATATACTCTCAATGGTTTGATGAGGAATGTGCCGACATTGTAAAGAAAAGAAAGCTAGCAAAAATGAAATGGTTACACGAGCCAAATGAGGTAAATTTAGAGCAATTGGGTAGTGTTAGAAGGGAAACCACCAAGTTACTAAAGAGTAAAAAGAGGGAATATTTGAGAGAGAAGATTAATGATCTTGAAATGAATGCAAAAAATAGTAACATTAGAGAATTATATCAGGGAATTAGGATAGAGAAGAAGGGGTTTCAGGCTAGAACAAACATAATTCGGAATGAAAATGGGGATATGATTGCAGATTCTAGGAGTATATTAAATAGATGGAAAGGTTACTTTAATCAGCTATTAAATGTACATACAGAACAGGACATTGAGGAGGATAAGTTACAGACAGCAGAAATGCTAGTCGCAGAGCCAAGTGCATTAGAGGTTGAAATGGCGATTGTGAAAAATTGAAGATGTATAAAGCATCAGGTTCAGATGAGATCCCAGCAGAACTGATAAATCAGGGGGAGAAAAATTGATGGACAAGATACGCTGGTTGCTTAGTATGATTTGGGAAAAGGAAGCTCTTCCAGATGAATGGAAGGAATCAATTATCTTACCAATTTATAAGAAAGGAGATAAAACTGATTGCAACAACTACAGGGGCATCTCATTACTTTCAACTTCGTACAAAATTCTAACAATATATATAGTAAGCAGACTTACTCCCTATATTGATGACATTCTAGGAGATCATCAATGTGCATTTAGAAGAAACAGGTCAACAACAGATCAGATTTTCAGTATAAGACAGATTTTAGAGAAGAAATGGGAATATAATGGTACTGTACATCAACTATATGTAGACTTCAAAAAAGCATATGATTCAATTAAGAGGGAGAAGTTATATAGTATCCTCCTGGAGTTCGGAATTCCTAAAAGTTGGTTAGACTTATACGAATGTGTCTAAATGGCTCAAAGAGTAGGGTGCGTGTAGGCAAACAGTTTTCAGACACTTTTGAAATCCAGAATGGGTTGAAGCAAGGAGATGCACTATCTCCTCTACTATTTAATTTTTGTACTAGAGCATGCCATTAAATCTTTAGAGAATGAGGAAGGCTTACAACTCAATGGTATTAATAAGCTGTTAGTTTATGCTGATGATGTAGTACTACTGGCCGATAGCGAGGAGATACTAAAGGCCAACACGCACACACTATTGAGTAACACTAAGAAATTAGGACTGGAAGTAAATATCAGTAAAACTAAATATATGGTCACACGTAGAAATTCAGTATATAATGGAAATGGACAGCTAATGACAAATGAGGGAAATTTTGAGGAAGTGGCTGAATTTCAAATACCTAGGAACAATAATCACAAATAGGAATGAGATGCACCAAAGAAATTAAACATAGGCTCAATTCTGGAAATGCTTGCTATTATGCATTGCAGAGACTTTTGATGTCCCAACTCCTTTCAAAAAACGTAAAGCTGAAATATATAAAACTATTATTCTACCAGTTATATTATATGGGTGCGAAACATTGGACTCTTACTTTAAGGGAGGAAAGGAGATTACGAGTATTTGAGAATAAAGTTCTTAGGAAAATTTTTGGACCAAAGAGAGATGAACAGACAGATGAATGGAGAAGACTACATAACAATGAACTACATGGTCTTTATAGGAAGCCAGATATAATAAGAACAGTTAAGTCTCGTAGACTGCGATGGGCAGGACATGTTGCACGTATGGGGAATGAAAGACGTGCATGGAAGCTTCTTGTAGGAAAGCCAGAGGGAAAGCGCCCAGTTGGTAGACCAAGAATGAGGTGGAGAACAACATTAACTATGATTTGAGGGAAGTAGATTATACAGGGAATGATTGGAAAGCATTAGCTCAGGATAGGGATGTATGGAGAGCTTATGTCCGCGCGGCCATGAACCTTCGGGTTCGATAGTGCCAGTGAGTAAGTAAGTAAGTAAGTAAGTATACTCTCATTTCTTTAGTCGGTCGCGGTGGTTATGCTCCTTGCCTCCAGTTCCTAGGGTCGCGGGTTCAAACCCGGCCCGGGGTCGATGGATTTTTTAGGACGGAAAAATCCGAGGAGCAAGTTCTCCGGGAGGGGCTTAAAGCCGTGGGTCCCGAGTATTAAGATTTCCAGGCTCATAAATGATCCTTAAGCCTGAATAAAGAGGCATCTAAGCAAAATTTACAGACATCAACGTCTCAATAATACCTTAGTTGCCTGTTAGATGTCTCAGTGGGTCGGTGTGTTGACCACATGTCATCCATGACATCTACGAATAAATAAGGCAACTAAAGAATTAACTTGCTCTAGTAACTCCTTATAAAGAAGAGGCTATGGCTCAACAATGGGCTACGCCATTATAGACAGATAATAATTTATTTAGAATCGTGTAAATGTATTTTCATTAATATTAGTAGTTTTAATATGGAAGTAAACAACGGAAAAAAATGCACTTAAACTAACGTCAAATATTTTCAAAGCCCTATAGAACAACAGTGCACGTGCGCCAGAGTTTATAGAACCAGCAATAACCCACCATTGAACCACATATCGATTATCATCTTCGATTACTATTGATATCGCACTAAAGTTAAAAAAAATCTTATGATAGATGGCAGCATCTCGCTATGAAATCTAAATGACCAATCTTTGTAATAAATACCCAAATGTATGTTATAAAAACATATTAATAATATTAAAATGACCAAATGTTTATTAAAATGGGTGTACACTTACTTATCACTCCCTAACGCCGATCCAACCAGCGATAATCCAAAACAGCGATACAAAAATCATACACTAAGTAATATACTCTGTGGAGAAAATAGCAGTTAGCATCACAATATTGTCTAACGGTGTCATAATAATGTGATTTGCGTATTTGAATAAATATTTGATAATTGTCCAATAATGTTATAAAAATTGTTTGAAAAAGTTTAAAATATTTAAAAAATGTTAGTAAATACAGAAGAAGAGCTATAGTTTACAACAATAAACTGAAAAATCGAAACGCAAAGTATAGTTGAGCCGTAAACAACTTGACTAGGTACAGGAGCGTAGAAATTAAGCATAGCCTATTTAAGTTACAGTCAAATATTATCTCCGTCAATATTAAATTCGACCATATTTATTCCTTAATGCACTACACTCATTTAGTACTTTTACGTGAATGGGTGTAAGGATTGTAGTCGAAAAAGTGGAAGTCAAGTAAATTCAAAAACGCAATACAATAAAAATGGAATACAGAATATAAATTGTGTGTCACCATGTAAGAGCATAATAAATGTTCGAATATAAACTAAGCAGTAAATTTAATCTTAGCCTTTTAAAATCAACTCGAAATAACAATAGGCTACGCTATACGAAAAAAAAAATACTTCGACAAAATAAGCAAGCACTTTTAGTCTCGGTTGACTATCTGTAAATATTGAAACGATAAAGGGAATTTACAGAAACTCTAACTTACAGATGAAGTACCGTATTCAAAATATTTGGAATGTTTCATTTCGATAGACATTAAACAACTCAGTGATTATGTCAATTGCTATATTGGAATGTGGGAGAGGTAAGGATGAAATTACTAACTCGCTGGCACTATCGAACCCGCGCAGACATAAGCTCTCCACACATCCCTATCCTGAGCTAATGTTTTACAATCATCCGCTATGTAATCTACTTCCCTCAAATCATGGTTAATGTCGTTCTCCCACCTCATTCTTGGTCTACCAACTGAGCGTTTTGCCTCTGGTTTTCCTATAAGAAGCTTCCATGCCCAATAACCAATAATAAATTATCTATCCTATGCACGCAACAAGCAAAAAAAAAAAAAACGTAAAATTAAGTTTACAAACGGTACTGGTCTGAGCAGTGATTTAATTTCATACAAAATCCTAATTTTACTCTACCGTAATGCTGCCTTCAGGCATTTCAGTATTTTAAAAAAAGAAAGATGAGACTCAGTCAATCGATGAAATTCTATTAGTTGAATCTGATAAATCGAGAGAGGGTATAATCTAATCCAATAAATATAAAAGAATAGTACAATTTTCAATGGGAAATTCAATCTCTCTGGCGTTTAATTCCGAAAATTCTTTTTTTTTTTTTTAATATAGGCACATTTGTTACATTCCAATTTTACAAAGAATTTCCTTACAATGAGACAATAATTATTTCATTTCTTTATGTGAAACTGGATTCATGTATTTATATGTGTGTTTATTTGGTGTCTACAGTTTGAAATTATTATTATTATTATTATTAATATTATTATCATTATTATTATATCAATTATTATTATCATTATCATTATTATTGACATTACGACGGAATGAGGAAAAGCGACTGGAAGCTTTTGAGATGTGGATACGGAGAAGAATGGAACGTATAAAATGGACAAAGTAAGAAGTAAAGATGTGCTAGACAGAGTGGGTGAAAGAAGAACAATGCTGGAACTCATAAAGAAGAGGAAAAGAAATTGGATTGGCCATTGGCTAAGAAGAAACTGCCTGCTGAAGGATGCTCTAGAAGGAATGGTCAACGGAAAGAAAGTTAGAGGCAGAAAAAGGCATCAGATGATAGACAATATTAAAATAAATCGTTTGTATGCAGATACAAAAAGGAAAGCTGAGTTAAGGAAAGAGTGGAGAATGCTGAGTTTGCAGTGAAAGACCTGCTCTTGAGCAGAACACTATGGATGAATCATTATTATTATCATTATCATTATTATTATGTTACAGTTGTTAGTAAAAACAAATCAGCGGTAAGGGTAAAAAGCAAGTTATCAACTGACCATCTGTAATTCATAACTTAGGTGAGATACAACTCTTCATATTATAGGCTACGTTTTAATTTATACCTTTCTTAATATTCAGAAATGTCTATTTTAATGTGGTAAATGTTAAAAATATATTTTTTTAACTGAATGTACTCGTATGTGATTATAATAACTTCAAAAATATAACTACGATATAGTTCCGCGCAGTTAAAAATTATAAGTTATAAGCACACTAATACATTTTTTTTCATTATTTAATAAAAATAGTTTTAAGATTTGTTAATATATTTACCTAATGCCTTATATAATAAGTTATATATTAATTCATTATAGTTTATTACTTTCTTTGTATTTTTTCTTTTATTTTTATGTATCGTAGATTCAAGCTGTTATTCCTTTCTGTATTCATTCTATCATTAATTTAATTTTAATTGTATTTAATTTTATTGTATTATTAGACATTATTTTCATTATTGTTCAATTTGACAGATAATTAATTGTTTAGTATGTACTATTATTGTATTTTTTTGTATTTAAATGTAACACATGTTTGTCCTGGTGAGTGGAAGAGAAGGCTACATGGCCGTAACTCCACCAGGCTAAATAAATCTATTAAATAATTTCACAATGTAAATAATAATATTAAAAAATAATTTAATTATTCCAGTATTTACTACGTCCTGCATTTATTTAATAAGAACAAATTTTATTCAAATGAATGTTCATAGTATTGACACCCGAATGAGCAAGTGCTCGTAAAAGAAATAATACGTATAGAATGTATGCATTGCAACGTTTTAGTTAATGGAGGAGGAAAAACAAAATATATAAATTTAGGAGCCAGTTTCACTATATAAAATAAATTTAGACACACAAAAAATTAAAACATAATACAAAAAAATATAATATAGGATAGAATATTAGCAGATTGAACAAGGTAATTAAGGACATTAGGAAATAATAACGGCTGGGAGACTCACATACTGACCACATGTTACCCCTATACTGCAGTGGCTGGATGATCGTCTACCTCTATGATTAACATATGTGGATGTGAGGCCAGTAGCCGGCAGGTAGGCCAAGGGTCTTCTATGTCTATTGCGTCATGGAAAGGAAATGGGGATTCTTCACTTTAATTTACCTGATATATTTTCAAAGTCCTATAGAACAACAGTGCGCATGCGCCAGAGTTTATAGAGCCAGCGATCACCCACCATCGAACACCATATCGATTATAATCCTTGCCACATATACAGCTTATGCTAGTGGCAGCACTTCGCTATGAAATTTAAAAGACCAATATTTGTAATAAATCCCCAAATCTATGTTAAAAAAATGTATCAACAATATTAAAATTACCAAACGTTTATTAAAAATGGGTGTACACTTACTTATCACTCCCTAACACCGTTCCAACTAGCGATAACCCAAACCAGCAATCCAAAAAATCATAGACTAAGTAATATACTCTGTGGAGAAAATAGCAGTTAGCATCACAATATTGTCTAACAGTGTCCCAATGTTGTGCTTTGAATATTTAAATAAATACTTTAAAATTATCAAATAATGTTATAAAAATTGTTTGAAAAGTTAAAAATATTTTTAAATGTTAGTAAATACAGAAGAAGACTTATAATTCACAACAATAAACTGAGAATTCAAAGGTAAATCATTCTAAAAAATAGCTGAGGAAATAATGTAAAAAATTAGAAGAAAGTTTTAAAATATTAAATGCACACTGACACAATTGCATTATTATTATTAGCAGCAGTAGTAGTAGTAGTAGAAGTTGTATTTTAGTAGTAGTTGTAATAGTAGTAGCAGCAATAGCAGCAGTAGCAATAGTAGTTTGATTCAATGATAAAGTATTTTAATGTCGTGCCTTTAAATTTATTGTATAAAAAATAATTTCCATAAGTAATAGAAGAAAGTAAATTTATTTCCAATCCCATTCATGTCCGCAATAAATAATTTGAAGAAACTATAGGACAAATTAATAAACTTACAGTAGCCCCTCCCATAATAACCATGATCAATAAACTTACATAACTATGTAAGTTGCTTTTAATGCCTTAAGAGTCAGAAATTATCATTACTATTATAAGTAATAGTATAATAGCAATGTAACAGTAGTAGTTTGTTTCAATTATAGAATATGTTAATGTGGTATACTTAAATTTACTCAATAAAAATGAAAAAGTAATTTTAATAGAGGTAGAAACTAATTGTTATATAACATTTAATAACACCAACAAAATAAACAGCTAGAAAATCGACAAAATAATGACTGGAATATTCGATAATGTATTCCTTTTACAGCGTTTCCTTAATCTATGTTATGCGTGATGAGAAGGAACAATGGCATAAAAACATTCCCTTCAAAAGAAAGTCGCAATATTGGAGCGCCGGAAGTATAATATAGATCCGGTGACATTTGAATACAACAAGACACGTGTGTAGCATATTTCCACGTGACATAATTACCTCTTACGTCTTAAAATTAAATATTTGCAACCATATGGTTTTTAAATGAATATACAGCATCCGTTACTTAACATGACTGTACCAGGTTACGGACTTTCTTTCATTCTCCCCCTCTCTCTTGTTCGTCGAGCATGGATACCGGTGCACCAGCTTCTACACTAAAAATCTCGTATTTTGCTCACCAGTGAGTACAATCTTATTCAATATTCTTAAAATTTCTCACAGTTTGCAATTTTTTTTAAAACAAAGGCAAATTAAAAATCCTTTAACGTCCATTTTATTACTTTTAGATTATGTAAATATGTAAACTTACCACTTATTCTCCTCATAATTTGATACTCCAAGAATCCAAACGATAAACCACGAGATTTCTTGTAAAATCACGACACAAGATAAAAACACATATGAAGTTCTAGAAACAACACACACTAGCACACATCAACAAAACAAATGTATCAAATTCACCGCTCTATGATTAAATAACACATTTTAAGGGATATTATATTGATAATCATCTCTTAAGTTGGTATTATCACTTGTTCATCACGAAAAAAAATAAAATATGATTTATGAAAGAACTACCGATAGCAAACAAGAACGTAATCGTACTCGAACGGACATAGATGTTGTCTCTTTAGGTTAGACAACGCAACTCGCTGTACTCGACTCTTCGCTGTTGGTAAGGTAGCAAGAGTGGTAGGGAGAGTGAAGTTGGACGAGTCCATTCCAGAACATAAAATGGTGCGGAGGGAAAACCATGGCGCACCCAAGCAGCGCGCTGTTTGAATCAAAAAGCCGCCAGAATGACATCTACAAAAAATATCGTACCGCAAGCAGTGCGTCTGAAAAGAAAGAGTAGCAGATGTTTGGAGTTTGCTAGAGAACTCACAAAAACTGATGAATTGTCAGCATTTGTGTGTGTGTATATTTTTTGTTGTAAATAAACCCTTGTGAAAATAGAAATAAAAATACAGTCGGAAGTACAAGGGGAGTCATTTATCATTTTGTTAGTGTTTTATCCCAGTATTTAACTCTTATCTTCATTCATATAGTGACAAAATCCTCCAGTGATCCTAGGATTCCACCTTTTTATTAGATTTAACGATTAATCGATTCCTAGTGTATTCGGAAATATTGGAAAACCCGAATTCCGACGGCTGTAATACATCCTTTTTTTTTCTTATGAGCTTATTAGCTGTTATATTTTTATTTATTTTTTATATGTTTTACCTTGTCTGTAAAGAGGTTCTTGCGCGCGCGCGCACACACACGCAAGCACACACACACACACACATTATATATATATATATATATATATATATATATATCATCATCCGGTATCATGACAGCTGCCGCCGTCTTCCGGAAGTCAAACGCCATTCCGCTCTGTCCATTCATTGATATTACTCCAATCCTCTGATATTCATTGCCGCTTGTACCCCTTCTATCCGGATAGTTAATAATAATAATAATACTTTATTTATTCTGGCAGAGTTAAGGCCATATATTATTATCATCATCATCATCATAGTACATTCACGAATTTAGGCCATTTGTTGACCTGTTTCGGCCTCAAAAGAAACACCATCCAGAAGTCTTTTGAGTGGACGTCCTGGTCTTCTTCTTCCTGCAGGTTGATATCTTAACATTAGTTTGGGTATTCTGTGATCTTCCATTCGATGAACATGTTGTATCCATCTTGACTTATAATCAGAAATTTTGTTTTCTAAAGATTCCATGTGTAATTCTTCTAAGATGTCTTCATTTTTTTTTTGTGATCTAGTAGTGTGTATCCTGCAGTCCTCCGAAGATATCTCATTTCAGCAGATCTAAGTCTCTGTATATCCTTCTGTTTCAACGTCCATACTTCGCTACCATACAAAAGAGTTGGAAGAGCCAGTATTATTATTATTATTATTATTATTATTATTATTATTATTATTATTATTATTATTATTATTATTATTATTATTATTATTATATTATAGTGAACTAGTTACCATGCTTCCCTCAGATTTCGAGGTTCATGGGTTTAACGTGGCCGGAATCGATGGATTTTTAAGAGGGCAATATCCTGTGCCTAATTTTCTTCAAAGGTTAACAGCACCGCTGCAACAGAACGATGAGCCCATCATCCTAAATACTGTGCTGTACTTCATCGACGAAAAATCTTAACGTAAAGTGGAAGAATTATGTGATTAATGTAATGACACATTTATAATACTTACGAGAGAACTGCCAGCTATTGCAGGCCAAAACTTATCTTGAAATTTCTCTCAGAGAAACATTATGATGTACCAAAAGAAGTATCTGCCTTTTTAACTCCAAAGCTCAAATATCGAAGCCAGAATCAAGCAATTGCAACTCACACTACTGAGCAGGTGGATTCCCTGCATGAGTAAGAGGAGAATGGAGTGAAGCGGGACACGGTGCGGGCGGCAGATAGTGAGGGTTATCCAATCTACTAATTCACTAGTTATATTACTTCCCTACAGTTTAAATGAGTGAATTGGCGCTGGGTTGTTTTAATGCCTTACAGTTAAAAACGGCAGATACGCATTTGGACACGAGCTTGGTACATCACAACGCTTCTCTGGAAAACATTTCAAAGCAGATTTCAGCATACAATGGCTGACAGTTCCCTTGTGAGCTCTGAAACTAATGATAATGATGAACACGATGATGGTAACCGCTTGCTTTTCTCTGTATATGACATCCCATTTCAAATTAATATTTTTAACCGTTCCATTAAATTTCCTAATTGCCCTATTCACATAATAATCACGAACGGACCGTTACATTATGTTTTCTGTACAATGAGCGGGAAAATTGACATCATATTTTGTAATTTTGTAATTTTGCATAGAGACAGAACCACTCTAATTTAAGTTGTTACTGAAGACGTAGCGTAGTGGTTAAGGCACTGCGCTACAAGTCGGAAGGTCGAGGGTTCAAGTCCCGGTGGGGTCAGGATTTTTCATCATCATCATAGTACATTCACGAATTTAGGCCATTTGTTGACCTGTTTCGGCCTCAAGAGAAACACCATCCAGAAGTCTTTTGAGTGGACGTCCTGGTCTTCTTCTTCCTGCAGGTTGATATCTTAATTTTTAAACTGACCAAAACCTTCTGGCGGCACTATGGCCCTGGGGTCGACTCAGCCTCTAACGGAAATGAGTACCAGACGCTTGTTCTGGGGTAAAGGCGGCCGTCACGCAGGGCTGACAACCCGGCTGACATCAAGTGCCGATTGTCTAGAAAAAGTGGGAGCCCTAACCTCCTACTACCCCAAGGGCCTCCCGAGGCCTGTTGTGGGATTACTTTACTTTACTGAAGAGATTCCTCATGTCAGAAAAGGGAGATTAGCCTGTTGAAATATCTTAGGGGAGTTGAGCGCAAAGTGAAAACATGTAAAATCTTGGACCCAGTAGGACAAGAAGTCGTAATTGAGGTTCAATGATTTTTTTTAATGCCCCATGTTGTCATATCGACATTTCTGGTATTTTCTCCTGGCATTGGCGTAATTGTAACCCACTTTTGAGATTGGAGCACCTGGAAGGCAGATTACACTGTCCCGATGATATCATTGATGATGATGATGATGATGATAGTGGTGCGCCAGGAGAGTTCTTAATCTTGAACTTAATCTAAGGCAAGTATGAATATGAATGATGATGATGTTCGGGGACCGTTTGGGCCTCAAACTTTCCTGACATTTGTCTTACAGGCAAGGAAAACCCCCGAAGAAAACCTCACCCAGGAAACTTGTCCCCGATCGAGACTTGAAATAGGGCCCTCTGCGTGACAAGGCAGCACGCTACTTCGAAACCACAGCGGTGAACTGAATGAAGAAATTTGTATTATTCAAATTTATATTAGTAATAATGAGAACCTTAAAGGCCATTGTTTCCGATCTTCAGTTTACTGTAGCCCTTTTATAAATTATCTTAGTTTTTAAGGGAGGTGATAGGTGAAAAATTGACCACTTGAGATCAAAATTGGCATTTTTTTTGTTTTCTGTACTAAAAATAGCCCGTTCTCTAATGTATATGTTGGCAAAATTTCAGAGGCCTATGACGCTTATAAGTGCCCTAAAGTGCTGATGAGGCCTGTATATTACATTTTGTATTTAAACTGCATGCAAATCTTTATACTTGTTTTTCCACACTTTTATTTCCACTGCATTTTTGTGCATTCAAAATTGAATGGAATTCACAAATTTTGTCCTAGAAGGTTCAATTTTTACTGCATGTCCTAAAAACAATGAGTAGCAAAGTAGTGTGTGGGTTTCATGATTGAAGTAGTATTTTAAGAAATTAAAAATAAAATATATGCAATTATTATTTTTTGTAATTCCACGCATGAGGTACACTATTATTTTCTCCCTTTGTATTCACATTATAAGAATTCTAATGCATGATGTTTTTCTAAATATTTTAGGGGTCTTGTAAAAAAATCAGACAATTTACTAAAAATTTGTGGAACCCATTTAATTATAATACATGCAATTTTTTTAATGTAATATTTAATAACTCATAAAACAAATGTCTCACCAGAATGAAATTTAAACAGATCATTATGTATCATGCAGTGAATGTTTGTACAAAAAATCAAGTTTCTAGCTCAAAAAAATGTACAAAATAGAAATTTCACCCATCACCCCCCTTAAGTCTTATACTATATTTGTTATGTAGGGGTAAATGTTATGCATGTGTGTGTTTTTCTCTTAAGTTCGCTTTGCAGGCTAAATTTTAATTGTAAGGACGAACTCGATACTATAATGAGAGGCACAAAAATAGGTGTATCGATGACAGAAGGAGAGGACAGAATATGTTATACATGTTCTTTTTATGTTTGGATGTGTAATACAGTAGAGATTGTATGCATGTTTATATATACATAGTGTTCTGCCCAAAAAGCAGGTCTTTCACTGCAAACTCAGCAATTTCCACTCTTTCCTTAACTCAACCTTCCTTTTTTATAACCGCATACAAACAATTTACTGTATTTTAATATTGTCTATTATCTGATGTATTTTTCTGTCTCTAACCTTCTTTCCGTTGACCATTGCTTCTAGGGCATCCGTCAGGCCGTTTATTTTTAGCCAGTTCCAATCTAATTTCTTTTCCTCTTCTTTATGAGTTCCAGCATTGATCTATTTTCACCCGGTCTGTCTAGCATATCTTTATTTTTTTATTTTGTCTGTCCATTTTATACGCTTCATCCTTCTCCATATCCACATCTCAAAAGCTTCCAGTTATTTTTCCTCATCCGTCGTAAAGTCCAAGTCTCTGCACCATACAATGCTACACTCCACACAAAGCACTTCACTAGCCTCTCTTTCTGCCAAAGGTCCGCAGAAAATGCTTCTCTTCTTGTTAGAAGCTTCTTTTGCCATTGTTATCCTCTGTTTTACTTCTTGACTATGTTTGTACATGTTCTTAAATTTTGTGGAACAGGAATTAGACATAAACGGCCAAACAGACCCTTCGGAATGTTATTGTAACTGTATACATTTTCATTTTCAAAAAAATGTCACTAAATTTTACTACTACTTACGGAAAAACTATCAATAGTAACGCCACGAGTGATTTCCAAATTATCCATAAGTTCATGACTCACGAGTAGAGGAGTGAATTTATCTAGAGAATTTGGAAACCAAGAGTGGCATTAAGCTCACAAATCATTATTTAAATATAGTTATTTTAAAATATTTATATATTTAATGTAAACGGCGATGTTTGAAAACAAATGAGAAACGTTATGTTTAATTTGTTTATCACTGCAACTAGATCATATTTATTGCCAAATAGAATCGTAATATTGTAAGAATGCACCTTAGTGGAGAAAAAATGGAACACATCATTACAAGTTATTAATTAATTTCTGATGTCCTATGATGTAGGCCTAAATATGTCAATTATATGTTTCTGCAACGTGCATTCCTGGGAATTAATACGTTTAAGAAATTGCAAACAATGGTTTATTTTTTTATGGCATAATCAATTGATATTAGTCATTCAAAATATCTCTGCAGGCGGAAGAATTACGAAGCTCTGTTTGTTGCTACACGTGACGTCATATAAGGCAGTGTGTACTATCAGCGTCCCACGTTCCATTCCCCTCCGTACTCTTAGGTAGCAGTGTCACGTGTTCTATTCCTGCATAAACATGACTGCAGTGCCCTCCGTCAACAACTTCACTTACTCCTTAAACGGGTAATACGAATGTTTTTTCTATTGTATTTCACAAAGTAGAATCTGATTACATTCGTGCACTATATATACAATCTGGGAGCCACGTGTTACAATTAAAGTGATAAAATCGAGGAGAAAAATGACTGTGATTGGTTGTAAATCAAAATTCATTGAAATGTGATTGCTCTTTGACTGCCATTTGGGGCATGAGCTAAATAGTCTAAAATTATATCAGATTTCTTCCTTTCCTATTATGTACTATCAGTAATCAGTTTATCACAGTACAGTACAGTTATTTTCACATTGTAATGAGTTGTTTTAAATTTGGAATAGAAAGTAATTGTATTTTATTCCCCAGAAGAAAATTACAAATTATCACATGTCTAAAAGCTGTCTGTTATATTGAAATATACCGAGCATTTAATTATGTGAACCACCCAATGACCATGGCCTACTCAGTCAATTTAATGTTATTTTAACCCGATACTGAGAGGGTTAAATAGTGTGTTGCACAGCTCAGCTATATAACGCAGCCAATTGTTCAAATTACTCGTCTCTCAACAAGTAGTAGTTAAAGAAACCTAATCAACCGAACATCTATCACTGACTGGTCTATTCAGATGCAACACAATGGAATAATTGTAATCCAGTCAAATACAGACATGTGTCATTATCCTTGTCACAGTACTGTACACATTGTCCTTTCAGGATGCACTTCAAATACGTTACTGACAGGCCTCAGTTCTAAGAAGTCCAGATTATAGTTAAGTTTACTTCATTCCTCCTAATAGGCCTACATTCTTTGATGTGCCGAAAGAACTATTTGTGTTACAAGTATTAAAATTGAGGTTTATTTATTTATTTACTTACCAAATCAGTTTCAAGCTATTTGTGGTACAATAAATAGAACATTGAATAATAAAGCCCATAAACAAACAAAATTAAAATTTTATAAAACAATGGATGTCCTTGTCCTTTTGTATGGGAGTGAATCTTGGATTACCACTGCCAAACAAGAAAGTAAAATCCAAGCAGCCGAGATGAAATTTTTAAGAAGAGTAAAAGGCTGCACTAGAATGGACCAGATAAGAAACGAGGATATCCGTGGAGAACTGCATACCTACTCCATAAAAGAAAAGATATTTAACCACAAGATACAGTGGAAAGAACATGTAGAAAGAATGGAAGAAAGTAGATTACCAAATAAAATCTTCCATTATTTTCCAAGAGGAAGAAGAGATGTCGGACGTCCTCGGAAGAGATGGTCTTAGATATATTAGTGAAGACGGAACAGGCAACTTTTGCCTAAACCAGGAAGTGAAGAAGAAGAAGAAGAAGAAGAAGAAGACTTACCAAATCTTTTTCTTGTTGTTCTTCTTATTATTCATAATTTGAAGGATTTTCATCCTGTTTATTTCCAAAATCTATGGATGCGAAACATGGACACTTACTTTAAGGGAGGAAAGGAGATTGCGGGTATTTGAGAATAAAGTTCTTAGGAAAATTTTTGGGCCAAAGAGAGATGACGAGACAAGTGAATGGAGAAGACTGCATAACAATGAATTATATGGTCTTTATAGGAAGCCAGATATAATGAGAATAGTTAAGTCTCGTTAACTACGGTGGGCAGGACATGTGGCACGAATGGGAAATGAAAGACGTGCATGGAAGCTTCTTGTAGGAAAACCAGGGGGAAAATTCGCAGTTGGTAGACCAAGAATGAGGTGGGAGAATAACATTAACTACGATTTGAGGGAAGTGATTATACAGGGAATTATTGGTCAACATTGGTTCAGGATAGGGATGTATGGAGAACTTACGTCCGCGCGGCCATGAACCTATAGGTTCGAGAGTGCCAGTGAGTTAGAGTTATTTCCAAAATCACTCCTCGGAGGAGGACGTATTTGGATGTGCACCCACTGTCTGCATCTCTTGGCCGGCTTTCCTCTTGTTCTTCTCCCGCCCATTGGTCTATCTTCTTTAGCTCTTTTTGCAAGTCGGTTGTCTTCCATTCATTCTGTATGATCTTTCCAATAGTTTAGTCTATCTGTAATAAATTGGTTATGTCTTGAATATGACAATCGTTCCCATTCCTGTGTTGTGTATCTTATCAAATAATGTTTTCCCCTGAATAGTTCTTAACATCTTCATTTCACATGTGCTTATTATTCGTTTAGTTTTTATTGTCTCAGCCCTAGTTTCTGCTCCATATACGATAACTGGTCGAAGTATCGTTTTGTATATGCAGATTTTGCTTTCTATTGACATATGTTTGTTGCGCCAAATTAAATATTTCATATACCCTGATATTTATGCTGCTTTATCAGCTTGTTTCTTTACTTTTTTCATTAAATTGTTAGTGTTTATTATTAATACACCTAAATAATTAAATTCTGATACTTGTTCTATAAATTTTCTTTCCACTTTTAATTTGCACCTTACTGGTTCTTTTCATATTGTTAAGCATTTAGTCTTATTCGTATTAATTTCCATATTGTATTTTCTGGCATTTAGGTCTATATTAAATTCATGTAAAGATCTTTGAAATTATCTTCAGATACTGAAAGGAGAACGACATCATCTGCGTAAACATAACAAGTGAAATCTGGTGTTTCCTATTTTATAACCCAAACGTGGTGGCATGACCTATTAAATCAAATTAATTAATTAAATTATATGAAATATTTAAATATTTAAAAGTAGTAATTAAGTAGTACCTATTTTGATTTATATTATTATTTCCTGGAGACAACCAGGAGATTGGATGGACCGACAAAACTGGCTATTAGGAATTGGACGATGTCAAAGACATTAATCAACAGATTATCTATCTATTATTATTTCCTAATGTAATTAATTATCATCTTCAGTTTAGTGTTAATCTATTATACAGTATATTATTTTGTATCATTCTCCACTACATTCTTTGTGCATGTTAGAGTAAGTTTTAAATTTTGAGATTTTCTACTAAATTTATCTTGCTTTATATCATTACCTAACGTGTTTAATTACGTTCTTCGGTGTGGTATTAATATATTATATAGTGTTTTGTTTGTATAATTCTCATTTGAATTAATTATTTGTGTGTTAGAGTAAATTTTATATTTTGAAACGTTTTCCTAAATATGTTTTGTTTTATATTATTTTCTAATGTATTTAATTAATCTCTTCAATCTGGTATTAATCTTTTCTATATTGTTTTGTCTATTTTATTTCCTCTTGTATTATTTTTTAATCTTTGTGTGTCAGAATTGATTTCATGTCTTGCAACTGGCTCCTAAATTTATACACAGTATTTTGTTTTTCCTCTCCCTTTAACGAAAACTTTGTAATATATTTGTATGATTTATGTAACTGAACTTGCACCCTAGCACGAGCATTTGCTCATTCGGATGTCAATACTGTATACAACATTTATTTCTTAATAAAATCTATTTCGAAAAACAGCACTTTAAATTACCTGATATATTTTCAAAGTCCCATAGAACAATAGTGCGCATACGCCATAGTTTGTAGAGCCAGCGATAACCCACCATCGAACCACATATCGATTACCATTCTTGCCACATATCGATTATTATCGATATCGTACTAAAATTTATACAGCTTACGCTAGATGGCAGAACGTCGCTGTGAAATTTAAATGACCAATCTTTGTAATAAATCCCTAAAGCTATGTTATACAAATATATAAATAATATTGAAATTATCAAACGTTTATTAAAATGGATGTATACTTACTTATTACTTCCTAATGCCGTTTCAACCAGCGATCGGAAAAAAACATAGACTAAGTAATATATCCTATTCTGTGGAGAAAATAGCGGTCAGCATCACAATATTGTCTAACAGTGTCATAATGTTGTGATTTGCGTATTAAAATATTGAAGAATGTTAGTAAATACAAAAGAAGAGCTATAGTTTACAACAATAAACTGAAAAATCAAGGGCAACTAGAACTGTTGTTCAGACATTTATTTTTATTCTTATTTTCATTATTTTTGGGAGTGGAAAATTTATTTGAATCAATTTAGTAAAGAAAAAAATCTGAGTCTGAAATGAAGAGCTTTACAAAGAAGAGAGAAAGTCTGTTAATATTAAGAGATTGAATCAACATCTCTCATATAACTTTGTTTCAAAAGTAATCACTCAATCGGAATCAGCCTTTTCAAGTTCGCAAACACTTAAAAGATTTACTATGTGAAAGCACAGAAACTTTAATTTATTCAAAGTAAACCTCTGCATAACAAATTAAAGTAAAACAGGCATTTTCTTGTTTAATTTTAACATTTTATAAACCGAGCAAGCACATAGCTTTTCACTGAACATCTGGTTACATATTTATTACACGATCTAATTTACCTCTCGTTTCATTTCCAAAGAACCTATAATGGCTGGCTTTGTAATTCAACGCACGAACTCTTAAATCAGTTCAACGAACGTTAGATGTGCATAGGCCTTCATTAAAATGAAATGAAATCTTTAACATAATTAATAGCAGAAATTAATTGTTTTAACGATTTGTCACTGGACATAAGGAATGTATTTTTAAAAAGTCAATAAATATGCTTTTAATCAATTTTAATAAGTTTGTATTTTGCGAGTAGTAACATAACATGTTTATTATTTATGTATGCTTACTTATTTCAATGATATACATAAAAATGTGCCTGTTTAACTTAACGATTGTTACTTATTATTATTGATATAATTATTATTATTATTACTGTTATAATAATAATAATAATTATTATTATTATTATATTTATTAAAATGATTACTGTTATAATTATTATTATATAATATAGCGAACAATGAACTGCTGAAGATGGGACGGATGTCCTGAAAGGCCTACAAGCATAAAGATTACATATTTTAAAAGTTGAGGACGACGGATTTTACCTAAGAAGCTATTTTAACTTATTTTATTTTATAATATATAATATTTATCATTACTATTAATATGTTATTAATATATTATTATTACTATTATCATCATCATCACTATCATTATTATCATTATCGTTATCGTTATCCTTATCGTTATAGTTATTATTATTATATTATTATATTATTATTATTATTATTATTATTATTATTATTATTATTATTATTATTATTATTATTATTATTATTATTATTATTATTATTATAGAATTTCAAGAAGGGATAAGGTCAGAAACAGCACAATAAGGGAAATTATGCAAGTTAAAAAAACATTAAGAAAAATAGAAGAAAATGTTTGAAATGGTATGGACAACTCATAAGAATGGAAGAAGAGAGAATACCAAAGAAGATCCTTAATTAGAAAGCTAATGGAAGAAGTGGAAGAGGCAGGCCTAGAGAACGATGGATGGATGGAGTGAAGAGAAGTATGGAAGCTAGAGATTTGAGGGAAAAAGATGCTTTAGACAGGAACCTCTGGTGACAAATCACTTTGGGTTGAAAAAGAAATACTGTATTGTGAAATATTCTTAAATAAAAAATTATTATTATTATTATTATTATTATTATTATTATTATTATTATTATTATTTTGTGGAAAACAACGGGAAGCTACCACACCTATAATTCCCTAGTAAAGCCACAAAGCATAGCATGAAAATGTTATGATTGCAGTGAAATGCCTGCCCTCGGGCAGAATTACTAGGGATGGATTATGATTATGATGATGATTATCATGATTATTATTATTATTAAACTAACTGACTCTATCGAACCCATAGGTTCATGGCCGCGCGGACATAAGCTCACCATGCATCCCTATCCTGAGCTAATGTTTTCCAATCATCCCCTGTCATTATTCATGATTTGAGGAAAGTAGATTATACAGGGAATGATTGGAAAAATATTAGCTCAGGACAGGGATGTATGGAGAATTTATGTCCGCGCGACCATGAACCTACGGTTTCGATAGAGCCAGTGAGTGAGTTATTATTATTATTATTATTATTATTATTATTATTCAAAATGGATTCAGACCAGGAAGGTCATGTGTTGACAATATATTTGCAATACAACAGTTAATTGAAAAACGGACTGCAGTTGGAGAAGAAACCCATTTGACAATGATAGATTTAGAGAAAGCTTATGACTCAATTCCGAGGAACAAATTATGGGAAGTATTGGAGAAATACAATATTGACAGAAACCTAATAGAAATTATTAAACAAATCTATAAAGATAACTCCGCTTATGTTAAAATGGGAAATATAATGTCTAATCCTATAAAAACCTCAAAGGGATTGAAACAAGGGTGCAGTCTATCACCAATTTTATTTAATATTTATGCAGAATTTATATTAACGAAATGGAAACAAAGCTGCAAAGGTATGGGGATCCCAATAGGCAACAGATTTTTGCTGACATTACAATTTGCTGATGATCAACTGGTTTTAGCGCAAGACAAATTTGATATGGAATTCATGATAAAAAGGTTGAAAAACACATATGAATCATGGGGTCTCACAGTAAATATACAAAAAAAAAAAACAGAATATTTGGCAATAAATAGCAACGAAAGAGATAATTTAATATTAGAAGAATAGATTCAAATAAAGCAAGTGAGACGAACTAAATATTTGGGGATAATTATGGATAACATTGAAGGTATAGGCAAAGAGAACATACAGCATAGAATTGTATTGAATAGCAAAATAATATCATCGTTAAATTCCATGTGGTGGGATAAGCATATTTGAAAAGACACAAAAAAATATATTGATAAAACAATGGTGGACTCTGTTGCAATATATGGAAGTGAAGTATGAACAATCAATAAGTACAACAAGAATAGACTAATAGCACTAGAAATGGATTATTTACGCAGAAGTGCCAAAAAGTCAAAATTTGAACATGTCACAAATAAGGAAATTAGAAACATAATGGATGCAGAAGAAAGCATAATTAAAAGAATTGAGGAGAAGGAATTAAAGTGGTTAGGACATGTTTTAAGAATGGAAGATGAGCGATGGCCCAAGCAACTATATGAATGGCATCCGAACAGAAAGAAGAAAAGAGGAAGACCAAAGTTAACTTGGAAGGAAAACATGAAGACAGTAATGCAAGCTAGAGGGCTAAGCATCGAAGATGCCTAAGACCGTAGGCTTTGGAGGTTTGGCACGGGAAGACGGCAGCAGCTGTAAAAACCCGAAGATAGATAGATAGATTATTATTATTATTATTATTATTATCATCATTATTATTAATAATAATATTTTTATTATTATTATTAATTTGTCTTATACATGGCAGCAATGATTTAATAAATATTATTTTTCCACATAATTATAACTCCAATATAGGGCCTTTTTCCAGAAGTTGCGTAGAGACAATCTCTCTAAATCTCCCCCTCTTTAAAGGAGTTATGAAGCATTAAATAAGGGAAGTAAATATCTGATATGGAGATTATTAATCTGCCATTATAAGTGAGAAGAAGAACATCTATACCGATTAAAGTCATACAAGTGACAGTTGGAAGTGTCTCAGCAGTAATGGAGTAACTTTGTATCATCAGTTGGTTTTATCAGAGGTTCTTTCCCCGCGGCCCAGAGGCCATCTGTTGGGGCATTCCAACAAATCACATGTCCGCTCCCCTTCTATCCATTTTATTCTTCCTACTGTAACATTCATGCGAGATGGTCCCCTAAAATCAAAATCCAGATTAATTCTACTGATTAACTGATCTAGCCGACGTATTCCCTTCCGCCCTATGTCAAACTATATCATCGTTCAAAAACAAATTGAAGGAATTATTTAACCCTTAAATTGGCAAAACACAAATTTCTTCTGTTAGATATTTGAATGTGGCGGACCGCAGTGAAAACGGAATCTTGCATAACTGTTATTATTATGTATATTGTATAATTTGATACACATGTAAGTAGCTTCTTTTGTTCATTTTATTCTGGTTCATGTAAAATATTAAATTAATTAAACCAACCGATGTATCCAAAAGGATCCGATTGAGGGACTTTCCACTTTCCAGCGGTTGCCCTTTTACCAGCCGGCTGCTGGCCCTTCACATCCACATGTGTCAATCACAGAGGTAGATGATCAACGGCCAGTGTAGGGGTGACATGTGGTTAGCATGTCGAGTCCCCCAGCCGTTATAGCTGGTTCCTCAACCTGGAGCCGCTACTTATTGTAGCTACCCAATTGCCTCACGATGCTGGGTGGGCACCGGTCCCATACTGGCTGAAATACCATGAGAAAATTTCTTCCCCCATGGAGACTCGAACCAGCGCAAGTCCCGTAGCTCTGCGCCAAGGCTTCCTACCTTAACCGCTCGGCTACGGCGCGGGACTCCAAAAGGATACATTATGAATTTAAGGTTAATAACAAACTAACTTGTACACCTCACTGATAGTATTTTCCTAACATTTAATAATAATAATTTAATTTATTTTACGAAAATGTCATTAAGATTAACACATGTTCTCAGTTGTTTGTTTAAATATTGTATAAGCGACAAATAAGTTTATTGTATTTGATTATTTTTATTTGGTTTTTTATGTAAATTTAGCAAAAAAAATGAGCGGACTCTTGATCTCAAATATTTTCAAGTTTTAGCGCGCGATTCACACCCAGTAAACGAATGGTACAGTAGAGCTACAATACGTTCTCCTACCTGCAATAAAGAGCATTCTTTTACGCACAGCAAACCACCGAACGTTTAGCTCAGTGCCTTGTAGCTTGCTTCCTATGCAAGAAGTCGCAAGTTTGATTCCCGATGATATTATTTTTTTAAATTGTTACAATGATTTATATTTTATTCTTTCTATCCACTCTTAAAGAAAAAACAAACTAATAATTTGCAAGCATTAATATTTATTATTATTATTATTATTATTATTTATTATTATTATTATTATTATTGGCCATCATCCATGGGTTACTATTAGGCTGGACTTGACCTAAATAAACTAAATATTTTAATTGAACGGTGAAACTTTTTCCTCATAAATACGTAATAAATAAATAAATACATAAACATATGAAACTATTTTATCTTTATTATATAAATTTATAGCATTATTATTAAAACGAGGTACTGCACACACAATTACATTTATACCAGTAGCTAAATAGTGTTATAGAGTTTGCGAAGGCAGGAATATTACCACTTAAAATAGTGTAAAGTGAGCGTAGATTACGTGGCTGGAATTAAATGTTATAATACAAATAAATAACAAAAAAAAACATTGTCGAGGGATTTCATCCCTGGCTTTCATATATAGACCTATTTAATTTTTCCGTAATTGATTTAAAGATATACGCTACTCGAATGTCGGATATACTAGTCGTCTAAATCCTGGTTGTCTTGTTTACTATTACACTATGCACGAGAGTTGAACTTTATTTGAAATGACGCAATTTGAGTAATACTGTATACGTCGAACACTCGTAAATATCTAGAAACATGTCTCCTGCACTGCTCTTTATCTATTTAAGACCATTAAAACCGAATACAGCGTATTTAAAACATTTAACAATGTGTAATGTCGTGAACCACAGCTTTACCTCTTCGAGCATGCACAGTGGGTCATAACAGGGACTGCGTTTTGAAGCCACTCATTTTTTTTTTTTTTTTGCTAAGTATACGTTAGATAGTGACAATCTACCAAACAATTTAACTTATCTTGCTTGTGTACATTTTATTATTGGTTGCAGTCTTAATTTTAATTATGATTAACATTATTATGATATCGATCCTAATCTTATTGATCAAATTATCATGTAGTTTTTAATGTTAGAGTTAATTGTGATTGCTATATTCTAATGTAGCATATGTTTGTCCTGGTGAGTGGAAGAAAAGGCCACATGGTCTTAACTCGACCAAGCTAAATAAATAAATAAAATAATTATAAGATTTAAACATATTGGTAGATTTAAGAATCTCCATAACATTTAAATATGATCTCGAAAGTTTTACTATAAGTAATTTATAAATCTGACATAACAAAATCTTTGAAAGTGCTTAAAATAAGTTAATAATTCAAAATTTATTCCCAAAACATTATTTAAATTCAGACTAATAACATTTTCCGTTTTACTACATTATTCTCTCTTATTTCATAGGACTGTCCATGAGACATATAAGTTAATGCCCTGGCTGGGAGCAAGAAGTAAATACCGGTATAATAATAATAATAATAATAATAATAATAATAATAATAATAATAATATACTTTATTTATTCTGGCAGAGTTAAGGCCATAAGGCCCTCTCTTCCACTCAACGAGCACAAATACAAATAAATATTCGACAAATATAGATATACACTATGGCCTATGCCTAACAATAAAATAAATATAATATACAGTCTGTCTTCTTGGGTTACAGCGTGCCAGGTTCCCCAAACTAATTCATCTTTACTCTTTATTATTTTATCCACTATTCCAGCCACCATCAACTAGCGAGTCACTCGATTCGGAGCAGTAGTTGCGCGGTGAGAGAACGCTTAGAAGAGGAGTCGCAGGGAAATGTTGACGCCATATATACCTTCCCTCCTTTGACAACACAGTGGTGATTATTGTGATGGTTCGTGTTTATGGTTCATGTTTAGTATAATTAGTCAGGTGTTGTGCAGGACAATCCTTCATAAATACCTAACTTCATAGGAGAAAGCATACTTAAAAATTTAGTCTATTCTATAGTGTTCTGCCCTTCACCGCAATCATAGCATTTTCATGCTATGCTTTGCAGCTTTACTAGGGAATTATAGGTGTGGTAACTTCCCGTTGTTTTCCACACCGGTATGATGATGATGGTGGTGGTTAGATGATGATCGGGGACCATTTGGGCCTCAAAGCTTCATGACATTTGCATTACAGGTGAGGAAAAACTCCGAAAAAAAAACTCACCCAGGAAGCTTGTCCCGACAGGGAATCGAACCCGGGCCCGCTGCATGACAAGGCAGTACGCTACCTCGAGACTACAGCGGAGGACATATTTTATTACAGAACAAAATAATCCTGCAAAGTGTTTAATTTGTAATAACATACCTTACTTTTAAATTTATTTTATGGATTTTTGGAGGTAATCGACAAGAGTTTCAAGAAGGGATAAGGTCAGAAACAGCACAATAAGGGAAATTATACAAGTTGAAAAAACATACTAGGAAAAATATAAGAAAAACATTTGAAATGGTATGGACACCTCATAAGAATGGAAGAAGAGACCATACCAAAGAAGATCCTTAATTGGAAAGCTAATGGAAGAAGTGGAAGAGGCAGGCCTAGAGAACGATGGATGGATGGATGGAGTGAAGAGAAGTATGGAAGCTAGAGATTTGAGGGAAGAAGATGCTTTAGACAAGAACCTCTGGCGACAAATCACTTTGGGTTGTGGAATATTCCTAAATAAAAAACTATTGAAAATCTTTATATTTTGTTATACTTTCATCATAAAAATATTAATCCGAAAAATAGGAAATAATTTGATAACTAATATTTTCGTTAAACGTATTTCTATCAGTAGTACCACCTTAATTCTTAGCTTGTAAAAGTAACCAAAAAGAAAACATGTTTAAAAAAGTATTAAATAGAACTAATAAAATATTAAAATATTAATCTTCTTGTATCTTGTAAGCCCATGTTTCCCTTAACAGAGATTTAGGCGCTCTCCCCCTACAGGGAAGAATTTGAACCATACTAATTTAGTTAGACTTGTTTCCGTATAGATGTCACTTGAGTGGTCCGTGGTCAGCGTTCCGCCTCATACTGACATCTAGGAAACCAAGGTAGTACTAGGACGGGAAAATTCGGTAAATTTTGCTTAGAGGCCTTTCCATTCAGGCTTAAGGATCTTTCACGAGCCTGAAAATCTTCAGACTCGGGACCCACGGCTTAAAGTCCCTCTCGGAGAACTAGCTCCTTGGATTTTTCCATCCTAAAAAAGTCCATCGACCCCGGCCGGGTTTGAACCCGCGAACCTCGGGACCAGAGGCAAGGAGCATAACCACTAGTCCATCGCGGCCGATATTTTATTAAAATATTAACCATACTTAGGCCTACTTATCAAGTTGAGTACATGCACTTAGCTCTCCTCAATAGACTAAGTACGCCTATTACACAAAAAAATCCCTTGTGTGGGTAAATAGAATCCGGGAGTCCTGGAATGCTAGCCGGACACGTTAACCATACACCACAGGCGGCCACAATTAAAGAAAAGTAGTTAGATAACGGTGCCTGTTGATTTTGTAAAGACTTGGCATATAAGGAACCTGCAGAGGAAGTGAACTTGGATTCTGCCGCAAGGTCACAGTCGGAATGGGCCAGTTCCTCATTTGGCAATCAACATTTTATAAGCACTGTTGTTTATGGAGAATATCCATCATACATCTGGATACATAGATAAAAACAGTTATTGGAGAGGTTTACCAAAAATAGGTACGCGTGTCCTTATTTGTGAAGTTGCATGTTGCAGAAACTGAGAAATGGACTAGAGTTATCCATAAAACATTTGAGATGCTTAGAAGCAAAGGGGTGTAAGTGCAAGTTTTGCAGCATTGAGAAAAACACAAAGTTGAAGTTGTATAAGAAATTCATAGGTAATTGAAATTTATAACAATCATTATAAATAAGTATTTATCTACTCCATACACTTATATTCCTTTACCACTAAATAAAATTATGCTTCAGAACTGTAATTAAGCACCAAACTCGTTTATTTTTGTGAAAAAATCACTTGCACCCCTTTACTTCTTCTTCATTCTTCTATTATAAGTTTGCCTCATCTTAGGTCGTCATACCACCGCTTTCTGCGACGTTCCTTTTGCTTCTAACTAACTCACTGGCACTTTCGAACCCGTAGGTTCATGGCCGCGCGGACATAAGCTCTCCATACATCCCTATCCTGAGCTAATGTTTCCCAATCCCCTGTATAATCTATTTCCCTCAAATCGTGACTAATGTTATTCTCCCACTTCATTTGGTCTACTATTTGGACTTTTCCCTCTGGTTTTCCTAGTTCCCATGCCCCTCTTTCATTCCATATTCGTGCCACATATCCTGCCCATCGTAGTCTACGAGTCTTAACTGCTATTATAACTGGTACAGAGACACTATACTTTATATTTGTTAAAGGCCCATTCACAATGAAAATTAAGCATAAACATAATGCAAATGGAGAAAAATTTGTAGTCAAGTTATCGTAAGTAATGACACGAGTTATTTCAAATTTATCTAGAGGATTTGGAAATCAAGAGTGGTATTTGTTAGGACTATTTAACGAATAAAATTAAGGTGTTTACTCACAAATCATTATTTAAATATAGTTATTTTAAAATATGTATATAATTAATGTAAATGGCGATGTTTGAAAACAAATGAGAAATGTTTGGTTTGTTTCATTAGCTCATCCACTGCAACTAGATTATATTATTTATTGCCAAATAGGATCGAAATATTGTAAGAATGCACCCTAGTGGAGAAAAAATGAAACACATCAAACTGTATATTATAACCAACTTTATAGGTTATTATTTATTTTTTAGGAAAAAACTCTGTAAAATCGCTATTTAAAAACACAGTTATTGAACACACAATTGTCAAATGTGTTGTTCGAAGGAATCTATTCATTATTTGCTATATTCAATGTATTTGTTCGAGAGTCAGTCACTGCAAAATAATGCTCTGACGTGTTCAGAATATTAAAAAGGAGGAGCTATATTTAATATGATAAACAGAAATAGATAAATATCGAGGTGAAACACAACTGTGATTGGTTGTAAAACGAAATTAATTGAAACGTGATTGGTCTTTGACTCCCATTTGGGGCACGTGTTAAATAGTCAATGGATACATTCGTAATGATCGACATAACGAAACCGCTAAACGTTAAAATAAAGTTCTTAGGAAAATTTTGAACCAAAGAGAGATGAGCAGACAGGCGAATGGAGAAGAGTATCGAACGGTGAGCTGCATGATCTTTATGGGAAACCAGATGTAATAAAAACAATTAATACTCGTAGACTGCGATGGACAGGACATTTGGCATGCATGGGGAAAGAAAAAAATGACATGCAATCTCATTGTAGATGAACCAGATCGAAAGCGCGCAGTACGTAGGTCAAGAATGAAGTGGGAGAATACCATTATCCATGATTTGAGGGAAGTAAATTATACAGGGGACAATTAGAAAACATTACCTCAGAGTAGGGAAATACGGAGAGCTTGCGTCCGCACGGCCGTGAACCTATGGGCTTTATAGTACCAGTGTGTTAGTATTACTTTTAATTATATTATTATTACTATTATTATTATTATTATTATTATTATTATTATCATCATCATCATTATTACGAGAAAAAATGAATATTAGATATTCAATAGTAGATTATATAAGATACTGTATAAAAAATTAAATTGGTATGGGCACGTACGACGAATGCAAGAAGAAAGGTTACCCAGGAAAACATGGGAATGGTGTCCACCTGAAAGAAGAAGGAAAGGAAGATCTCGAAACTCGTGGATGCAAGAAATAAGAATTGGAATCAGAACAAGAGGTCTGGAGGATATGGAGTGGATGGATAGAGACGAGTGGAGAAGAAAAATACAAATTTAGGCACAGAAAGATGTGTAAACATTAAAAATCTGTATACAAATAAATAATAATAATAATAATAATAATAATAATAATAATAATAATTATTATTATTATTATTATTATTATTATTATTATTATTATTATTATTAATCATGTTTCCCTTAAAGGGGAGTTTACGTGGGAAATGCTTTATTTAAACAATGCACCAGAACTTAAACAACGATTTTTGCTAAGAGGCCCCTTATTTTAAGCTTGACATTATTTTAAATGCCGTAAATGTAACACGAGACCACATGGATTTAATTCTTTTCCAAAACAATAAAAAAATAAATTACCATACACCATAGTTGCATAAGTCAAACGTTCAAATAAACATCTGTGAGCACCTCTGTGATTTTGTTGGTAGAATTAGCGTTCATATTGCACAGTGAAGTGACTTCACGATGATTTTATAAAACTAAACTGAAGAGAATGACAATTTACAAACAGTTTCATTTCGCAATATGCAGCAATCAGACCACCCACTAGAGTAAATTTTATGTTACAGAGTTCGAATACAATAGAAAGTTATGAATAATTCTGTCATATCTCATAAAGTTGCTTTCTGCAACGATTAAAATAAGACAAAGGCAATTTTGTTTGTTTAGTGACTTTAAAAGTGACAGATTTCTTTCTTATACGAGGACGAGATAATCAAAATGCCAGCAGGTGAGTTTATACAACTGAAAATTTGCTAGGATTTATCTAGCATTGTATGTATATAGTCCACCGCTGTGGTCTCGAGGTAGCGTGCTGCCTTGTCACGCAGCAGGTCCGGGTTCGATTCCCGGTCGAGACAGTCTCCTGGGTGAGGTTATTTTCGGGGGTTTTCCTCACCTGTAAGACAAATGTCAGGAAGGTTAGGCCCAACAGTCCCCGAAAATCAACCGGTCATCATCATCATCCTTATCATTATCATCATTCATCGGTGTGGAAAGCAACGGGAAGCTACCACACCTATAATTCCCTAGTCTTTTTGTTAAATTGAAAAAAAAAAACTCAATTTCTGATACTAGTTTATTGAAAAGTGTCGGGCCGCATGAAAACGAATCATACAGTAAGTTAATACCTATATTTGCATGATGTATATTTGACACGAATTTAAATAATATGCTATCAACGGATTAATGTTCCGTTACTTTACTAAAATATCAAGAAAATTAAAGTAAATTATCTTATAAAAGTCCACAGCTGTGGTCTCGAGGTAGCGTGCTGCCTTGTCACGCAGCGGGCCCGATCCTCGGTCGGGGCAGTTTTCTGGGTGAGGTTTTTATCGGGGTTTTTCCTCACCTGTAAGACAAATGTCAGGAAAACTATAAGGTCCAAACGGTCCCCGAATTCATATGGCCATCATCATCCTTACCATTATCATCATCATCCTTCACTGGTGTGGAAAGCAACGGGAAGCTACCACACCTATAATGCCCTAGTAAAGCTGCAAAGCAAAGCATCAACATGCTATGATTGTAGTGAAAGACCTGCCCTCGGGAAGAATTACTATGGATGGATAGATGGATGTATGTACTGTATATGTCCCATATGGGGATAAGATGCTCCATAGCAGGAGTTTATTAACCAAGCTAATTTATTTACGCCTACTTATCTACAGATGTCAACGAGTAACACATGATTAGCATATCGCCTCAATGAGACATCTAGTAGGTAACTAAGGTATTACTTGGGTGGAGGAAGCTCGGTTAAATTTTGTAAAGAGGTTTCTTTATTCAGGCTTGTTGTGGTTCTTTTACGAGCCTTAAGATCTTCAAATTCGGGGACCCACAGCTTAATGTTCCTCCCGCAGGACTTGTCCCTTAGATTTTTCCATCCTAAAAAATCCATCGACCTCGGGCGGGTTTAAACCTGCGACCTTCGGAAGTAGAGGCAAGGAACATAACCACTAAATTACAGCGTCCGACTTTACCTAGCAATAGCGATGGTTACTGAACGTGTCACACAATCATTAGAAGGTTTTTTATTTAAAAATTAACAGTGACAAAGAATAAAGATACTACATCTTAATAAGCGATGTACACTCACTAGCTCACAGACACTATCGAACCCATAGGTTCATGGCCGCGCGGACATAAGCTCTCCATACATCCCTATCCTGAACTAATGCTTTCCAATCATTCCCTGTATAATCCACTTCTTTCAAATGATAGTTAATATTATTCTCCCACCTCATTCTTGGTCTACCAACTGGGCGTTTTCCCTCTGGTTTTTCTACAAGAAGCTTCCATGTATGTATTTCATTCCCCATACCGTGTCACATGCCCTACCCATCGCAGTCTACGAGACTGAACTATTCTTATTATATCTGGCTTACTATAAAGACCATGTAGTTAATTGTTATGTAGTCTTCTCCATTCACATATCTGTTCATCTCTCTTTGGTCCAAAAAAATGCCTCCGATTCCGATTGAGGGTCTTTCCACTTTTCAGCGGTTGCCCTTTTACCAGCCGGCTGCTGGCCCTTCACATCCACATGTGTCAATCACAGAGGTAGATGATCAACAGCCAGTGTATGGGTGACATGTGGTTAGCATGTCGAGTCCCCCAGCCGTTATAGCTGATTCCTCAACCTGGAGCCGCTACTTATTGTAGCTACCCAATTGCCTCACGATGCTGGGTGGGCACCGGTCCCATACTGGCCGAAATACCATGAGAAAATTTCTTCCCCCATGGAGACTCGAACCAGCGCAAGTCCCGTAGCTCTGCGCCAAGGCTTCCTACCTTAACCGCTCGGCTACGGCGCGGGACAAAAAAAATTCCTAAGAACTTTATTTTCAAATACTCTTAATCTCCTTTCCTCCCTTAAAGAAGGAGTCCATGTTTCGCATCCATATAATATAACTGGTAGAATAATAGTTTTATATATTTTCAGTTTAATGTTTTTTTAAAGGAGTTGAGACGAAAAGAGTTCCTGTAATGCAAAATAGCACGCATTTCCAGAATTGAGTATGTTTAATTTCTTTGTGCATCTCATTCCTACTTGTGATTATTGTTTCTAGGTATTTGAATTCAGTCACTTCCTCAAAATTTCCCTCTTTTTTCATTAGCTGTCCATTTCCATAATATAATGTATTTATACGTGTGACCATATATTTAGAATAAGCGGTGCATGCTGTATTTAATATTATTTGAGATTGGCGTTTTACATACTCTCATAACAAAAAGAAAGAAATTGAATATGCATTACAAAGTAATTAAAATTCAAATTTTATGTTAAAACAAAATAATATGTTTCGTTTTAAACTCTGTACAGTTTACATGGGTCTACATGGGAAAAGTTTCGCATCATAACTGTATTTCATATTTTGAACGCAAATCCAGGAACGTAAAAAATATACCGATATTTTTTATTGTATGGTAATGAAGTTTTTATATGATCTATATGTCACCATAAGTTATTCATAATCTTTCATTTCAGGAGGTAAAATTTAAATTGTAATGTATCATAATTATTATAATTTAAATATAGAAATACCTATAAGGATATATATATATGTCCACCGCTGTGGTCTCGAGGTAGCGTGCTGCCTTGTCACGCAGCGGGCCCGGGTTCGATCCCCGGTCGGGGCAGTTTTTCTGGGTGAGGTTTTTATCGGGGTTTTTCCTCACCTGTAAGACAAATGTCAGGAAAACTTTAAGGCCCAAACGGTCCCCGAAATCATATGGCCATCGCCATCATCCTTATCATTACCATTATCATCATCATCATCATCATCCTTCACAGGTGTGGAAAGCAACGGGAAGCTACCACACCTACACAATTCCCTAGTAAAAGCTGCAAGCATAGCATGAAAATGCTATGATTGCAGTGAAGGACCTGCCTTCGGGCAGAATTACTATGGATGGATATATATATATATATATATATATCTCCATCCATGTTAATTCTGCCGGAGGGCAGGATCTTCACTGCAATAATAGCATTTTCATGAAGGATGATGATGATGGACGGATGATTTTTCGGGGCCCTAAGCTTCCTGACATTTGTCTTACAGGAGAGGAAAAAAAAAAAGCCCGAAAACAAACTCTAGAAAAATGGAAAGAACTTGTTCAAAGAATGGAAGATGATCGCATTCCCAAAATTATACTTAAATACAAAACCAAAAGGACGCAGGAATGTTGGTAGACCGAAGAAGAGATGGATACAACTTTTGAATGAGAATCTATGAGACAGGAACAAGCCACATGGGCTTAATCCGTGATTGTTGATGATGATGCAAAAAACTCACCCAGGAGCCTGTCCCAACCGGGAATCGAATCCGAGCCCGCTGTGTGACAAGGCAGCACGCTTCCTCGAGACCACAGCGGTGGACTAAAGTACCTATAAGGTGAGATGTTAAACAGCGTTAATGAAATGGAATATCATTCTGCGATTCCCCATTTATAAAATAAATATCCTCAACTCGTGTCCAACTCAGGGTTGAGATAAGCCTCCTATATAGAGAACTTTGAATAACAAGGGTGCCGGCCGACCACTCCTGGCGCACCATCACGGGGGCAGATGAATGAAATGAAACGAAATGGATGAGATGAATATGGAGAAATGGTGGAATGAAATTGTCGCAGGGGGAAAACGGGAGAGTACTCCAAGAAAAACCTGCCTAAGTTTTGTTTTGTTCACCACAAATTTATACTCTGCTAACTTATTCTCTTAACATAATGGATTTTTATCCTCTCAACTGTAATAGTATATAACCATTGCGAGGTTGGGAAGTGATTTTTACAGAAGAGAGGAAAATGTCTAGAAAATCGAGCGATAGCAAGGTTTTTAATTTCCGAGATTCTGTAAAACACTTCACAAACGTGCGTTGTAGGCTACATAACATTATTTTTTGCGCGATGGTGTTTTCAAAATAATAAATAATGGTAAAATAATAACATCTTTGTTAGAAATATTTGTGTTCATTATAAACAATTGACTAACGTTAACAGTGTGGGCAGTGTTTATTAGTTGAAACTACAGGAGGCCGTGAAACCAATTAGTGATAAAATGGCGGCAAGTACGTATTTATTGTTTTATATTGTTTCAAATATAGTTCAGTTCATTTAAAATGCAGTGATTTGTTTCGTATAATGTATATTAAATCTACCTTTTGGATATTTGTATATACATTATGTGTAGAATACTTAGAGGGCAGTACTTTTACTTCCTGCACAGGGTTTGTAATATGTAATATTACAGTATAGTTATTTAGGTTGGTAACCCCAAAATGTAGGAAGTTGAACTTTCAATCATGGTCACCATTGCTGTAAGTACGACAAAACGCACTATCGCGCAAAAATGTATCATGAAATATTATATACTCAACAAGCTGATAAGTATATGCACATGATACAATGCTGTAGAAACTCCCGACTGCGTACCATTCGTGTATTGGTACACACAACATGTTTGTATGGTTTCAACTTACACTGGAAATTGATCAAGACACACCATTGGTTATTTATGATATTGTGTATCGTGTCAAATACTGGGTTAACTTTTCATCAGCAAGATCCATTTCATCATTAATCATCACTTCATCTAATATATAAAAATTAACATCAGTAAAACTTACAAAAACGCATGATTATACACAACAATAGTAATGCAGAGCCAGTTTGTACATATTGAATGGTTCTGGAATATGACCAGAAAGATTAAGAATAAAAAAGCAAATTAACAGTAATAGCAATAAAACACTAAAAAATCAAAGATGTTGAAGCATTTACAAGTAAACACAAAACACATGGCTACACAGAATACAAATACACTTTATCTATTGGTATATTCTAGACGAGAAATTGACAAAAATGTATGAATTTATAATACAATTTAACTAAAAGCAATAAAACAATAATTAAAATAAAAGGTATCGCAGTTCTATTATATACGGCTATTCAAAGAGAAGGAACAGACTTCAAACATTTATTTCTACCCAACTATACAAAAATAGAAACACAATTCCAACGTTCCTAGAAAGAGAAAAGTTTAAAGTTCCGATCATGGACGCATTGGCGCTGTTGCTTGAAGATGCGATCATAGTTGCATTGGCGCTGTTAGATTGGAAGAGGAGGAGCAGAAGATCAACTTCATCGCCGGTGGCCTCCCACCTTGTGATTTTCATGTGTGGAGTTACGTAAAAGACCGCGTTTTTATCCCCCCTATGACTGACACTCTTGAAAATCTGCGACATCGAATTGTTGAAGCTGTGAATTCGATAACTAGAGACCAGCTGATTCGTGTGTGGCAAGAAATGAGCCACCGTTTTAGTCGTGTAACATATGGTACTCATATTTAATGCATAAAATAGTGAAATTTGAACTTTTCTCTTTGCTGGAACGTTAAAATTGTGTTTATATTTTTTGTAGTTTGGATGAAATAAATGTTTGAAGTCTGTTCCTCCTTTTTGGATAGCCCTGTATAATATAATTTCATTCAACTGACATTCTATAGGACATATTTGGCAAATAAAACGACAGAAACAGACAATCTTTGCAAGGATTATTAGAAAATGGCCTATGGATACAACCAATGATACGATATAATCTTAAAAGTTACATGAGCCCTTTAGTATTAAAATGGGCCATGTCCACTTTTGATGCATCTACAAGTAAGCACATCTACCCATAGTCCATGAGTATATTTATCTTTATAATTGCATTTTCATAGTGTTACCAAGTGTCTACTGAAATAAAGAAAATATCTGTTCTATGTATACTATTTAAACCAGTAAATAGAAGAAATTTCAGTTTCACGAAATGGGACAAAATGGATATGGTCCATTTTAATACCGTACTCGAGGTCTCATATATAAAAATAAAAAGGACGTGTCTACATACAATAATATAAATGCACAGCCTACTGATACGTTAACGCGATATTATCACAAAGATGTAACCATTTTAATCTTATAATAAGTTTATGTATTAAACAATAATAAACAATTGATTTGAGTTTACTTGATGAAAATAATTGTTTGTGTTAATTAAATAAAAATAAAACTGTTAAAGTTTTATATGATTTTCATATTTATTAAAATACATATTCGTTACAGCTGTTTCAACGTTGTACCTTCTTAAGACGGATTTTATCATTATTACAAATGGACCATATCCATTTTGCCACATTTTGTGAAAGCTGAAATTTCTTCTAATTACCGGTTTAAATAGTATACATAGAACGAATATTTTCTTTATCATAAGTAATGCCACGAGTGATTTCCAAATTATCGATAAATTCACGACTCACTTCGTGAGTCGTGAATTTATCTAGATAATTTGGAAATTACTCGTGGCATTTGTTAGGACTATATAACGAATAAAATTAAGCTGTATACTCACAAATCATTATTTAACTATAGTTATTTTAAAATATTTATATATTTAATGTAAACGGCGATGTTTGAAAACAAATGAGAAACGAATTGGTACGTTTCATTTGCTTCTTTTGTTCGATCACTGCAACCAGATCATAATATTATTTATTGCCAAAAAATCGCAATATTGTAAGAATGCACCGTAGCGGAGAAATTTATAACCAACGTTATAGGTATTAATTAGTTTCTGATGTCCTATGATGTAAATATGTCAATTATATTTTTCTGCGCCTTTTCCTGGAAAATAATTCGTTTAAGAAAGTTCAAAAACAGTGGTTTCTTTTTTTTTGTGGTATAATCAATTGTTACAAATGTTTTTATATTATCTCTCGTATGTGCTACGTGTTGACATTCATGCACTATATATACAATCTGGTAGCCGTAATACTTGGAGAGTCAGTCGCTGCAAAATAATACTATGACCTATTCAGAATGTTAAAAAGGAGGTGATTTCTTTATTATGATAAACTTTAGTTGGTAAATTTTAGGCGAAACACGACTGTGATTGGTTGTAAATAAAAAATCATTGAAATGTGATTGGTCATTGACTCCCATTTGGGGCATGAGTTAAATAGTAATTTGTAATCATGATAAGAAGGTACAAAGTACTGAAACAGCTGAAACGAATTTGTATTTTAATAAATATGAAAACCATATAAAACTTTAACTGTTTTATTTTTGTTAAATTAACATATGCAATATTTTCTCTGATATTCTCTAAACCGAAACCCGTTGTCCGATTTTGATGTAAGCCTACTTTCTCTAAAGAATAAGTCATCGAATTAGTCTGGTCGCTATCTACGTAGGTGTGTACAAAATCATGAAATACAAAACGTTGCTACTTAGTCACAGCATAATCAAAAAATATGTTACTAAATATGAGAATATATTTTCTTTTCTATAATGGTTTATTTTCAACTTCCAGTTAACTAGATATAGGTTTCTGTTTTCCCTTGCTTTTCTTCTTTTGTTCTGTCTTTTTTTATCTATCAGATCATCTCTGCTTCTGCTCAAAACTAAGAAGAGACAACAAACCGGAGAACTCAGTGTGCATACGGTATTCGTAGAGGTTCTTTTACCAATACAAAATCTAAAGCACGTTCAACATGCAGCAAAGCAAGAGAAAAATATGCACAATGAACAAAGGATATCAAAACTTTGTATTACCTTATTTTGTTCTCCCCATTTCTTTATGTAGGCCTACCAATTTTATATAGTTTTCTTTACAATTCCAATTCACCCGAGTGCAATATTTTTCATCTTCTTTTTAAGGAAAATACTTCTGTTATAAACAGAAATCAAACACAACCTTGATTGTAGTTTTTTTATTATTACTTTAAAAGTTTAGTTTATAAAATGAGTTCACATAAGTCAGGAATAAATTAACAAGCAAATTAATTATTTTAAATAAACAATGTAGATAGTTATTAAACATGGACACTTACTTTAAGGGAGGAAAGGAGATTACAAGTATTTGAGAATAAAGTACATATAAATTTTTTTGGACCAAAGAGAGATGAACAGACAGGTGAATGGAGAAGACTTACATAACAATGAACTATATGGTCTTTATAGGAAGCCAGATATAATAAAAACAGTTAAGTCTCGTAGACTGCGATGGGCAGGACATGTTGCACGTATGGGGAATGAAACACTTGCATGGAAGCTTCTTGTAGGAAAGCCAGAGGGAAAACGCCCAGTTGGTAGACTAAGAATGAGGTGGGAGAATAACATTAACTATGATTTGAGGGAAGTTCAGGATAGGGATAAATGGAGAGCCTGTGTCCGCGCGGCCATGAACCTACGGTTTCGATAGTGCCAGTGAGTAAGTAAGTAAGATAGTTATTACTGTGGATAGATATTTTAAACAGAAATCACTTTTCCCCCATAAACCTCCTTTTATTCCCGATATATATATAAATATATATATATATATATATATATATATATATATATATATCCATCCATAGTAATTCTGCCCGAAGGCAGGTCCTTCACTGCAATCATAGCATTTTCATGCTATGCTTGCAGCTTTACTAGGGAATTGTGTAGGTGTGGTAGCTTCCCGTTGCTTTCCACACCGGTGAAGGATGATGATAATGATAATGGTAAGGATGATAATGATGATGGCCATATGATTTCGGGGACCGTTTGGGCCTTTAAGTTTTCCTGACATTTGTCTTACAGGTGAGGAAAAACCCCGATAAAAACCTCACCCAGAAAAACTGCCCCGACCGGGGATCGAACCCGGGCCCGCTGCGTGACAAGGCAGCACGCTACCTCGACACCACAGCGGTGGGCATATATATATTTATTTATTTACCATCTATCTATTAGATTTTTAGTACTTCAAAAAGAACATATATTCTCTAAAACGTATCTTATAAACACATAAACAATTTCGAGTTAAGTTTCTGAAAAGAAGAATAATTTAACCTGAACATAAAATTTTCTGACCTCTTTTTTAAAAATTCTGAAAACTTTATTGAAAGATCTATATAAGATACAGAATACATAAAATGTTAATGCAACATTAAATGGATGTTTTATAATGTAATTCTTCTGTTTTAGTTAACTATTTTATTTTTTACTGATACTATTATTACGTGGACTGCCTCTAAGGTGTAACACATAACATGTTTAGTAACATGTTATAGATCCCGGGTGCAATTCCCACCTATACCATAGTATAGGGACAAGTGAGGATAACTGAGTAGCAGCTTTATATGAGTAGTAGATACATTTGGTTAATAAAACTGAAACTATAATTTAAGGACTGCATTACGCTAACTACGTGTCTTCCTTTACTGTGTTCTGCTAGCCAGCGACAAAAAGTATTTCAGTAAACTTGTCTCTTCGGAGCTGTAATGTCACAATTTATTTTATTTTTATTTTTTGACTTATTTTTATTTTTTCATCTGCACCAATTATTGTTTGTATGTAGCCAGCCACTTCCCTGTTCTCCCAAAAAAACATTAAACTGAAATATAAAAAAATATTACTATTCCAGTTATTGCATGGATGCGAAACATGAACTCGTACTTTAAGGGAGGAAACAATATTAGGAGTATTTGAGAATTAAGTTACAGAACAGGTGTCTAGTTTCAAATATTTGGGCTGTGATGTTGGATACAATGTGGAAAGAGATATTGACTCCAAAATAAATAAATTTCAGACGGTGTGTGGAACAATACAGAGAACATTCAAAAATAAAGTTAGAAAAGAAACCAAGATAAAAATGTATAATGTTATGGCGGTTCCCACAATATTGTATGGGTGTGAAACTTGGGCTCCAATGAAAAAACAGAAGGATAGAATACAGACGGCGGAGATGAGGTTCCTAAGACAAGTAAAAGGATATACAAGACTTGATAGAATAAGAAATGAGGATATAAGAGAAGAATTGAAAGTACAGCCTTTATTGGATAAGGTCACGAATTACAGACAGAAATGGATTGATCATATGGATGGAATGAGTAAGGAGAGAGATCCATTGTCAGCAAGAAATTATCAAGCAAGAGGAAGACGTGATGTTGGAAGACCTAGAAGAGGGAAGTCGGAACGGGCAATTGCCTAATCCCTGGAGTGATGATGAAGTTTTTAGGAAAATATTTTGGACCGAAGAGAGATGAACAGACAGGTGAATGGAGAACACTACATAACAGTGAGCTAAGGGATATTTATGGGAAACCAGATATAATAAGAGTTAAGTCTCGTAGACTGCGATGAGCAGGACATGTGGCACGAATGGGGAATGAAAGAGGAGCATGGAAACTTCTTGTAGTAAAACCAGATGGAAAGCGTCCAGTAGGCAGGCCAAGAATGAGGCGGGAGAATAATATTAATCATGATTTGAGGAAAGTAGATTATATAGGATATGATTGTAAAACATTAGCTAAGGATAAGGATGTATGGAGAGTGTACGTCCGCGCTGCCACGAACCGACAGGTTCGATAGTGCCAGTGAGTTGGTTAGTTATATAGTCTATTTTTATTTAATTCTTATTAATGCAATCTTTAGTATCTAAGGTCACATAATATTTAGAATATTTGATTTTATGGGGTAGGTTGTTAATTTATACTATTGCATTTGCCACCTGTTATCTTTTGTATAGATCAGCGATTTATTTTCTAAATTATATTATGAAATTGTGATGGAATGGTAATTATAATTAAATGGTCCCTGGAAATTATATGACCTGATTTGTTTGTTAAATTCAGGAATTTCATATTTTTTTTATTAACATTTGGTATCACAGTGCAATTTTCCCCAAATCTAAATCTGACATTATATAGCTATGTTATTTATTTTTGGCTGGCAATGCGTAATTCAATGTTATATTCTACTTTGCTAAACAACATTTCTGATGCCTTGGTCATTTCGTAATCCATTAGAAATAAATAAGTTGAATCTGCCGTCAGTCCACCGCTGTGGTCTCGAGGTAGCGTACTGCCTTGTCACGCAGCAGGCCCGTGTTCGATCCCCGCTCGGGACAAGTTTCCTGGGTGAGGTTTTTTCCTCACCTGTAAGACAAATGTCAGGATACTTTAAGGCCCAAACGGTCCCCGAACAGCTTCTGGCCATCATTATCATCAATATCATATTCACATCATTAGATTAAGTTTAGGTTTAAGGCCTCTCCTGGCGCATCATTATCCATCGTCATCACCCATCATATCATTGGGGCAGCGTAATCCCGCCTTCCAGGCGCCCCAACCTCAGAAGTGGGTTACAATACGCCAATGCCAGGAGAGAATACCTGAAATGTCGAATGACAAACAGGTGGCATCGAAAAAAAAACAATCTGCCGTCATCTTACCTCATATTTTGTCGTTTCTTGTAAGACATGTTTCAAAACATATCTGCTCCATCATCAGTCTACACTAGAACGAAATATGAGATAGGATGACGGCAGACTCAACTTATTTATTAAAGGAGAGCCTTATAATGTTACTCATTTGCTACAACAATATCATAACTCGGAAATCAGGATTTTTAAGGAGAAACATTTGAAGTTTTAAATACTGTCATTCCAAGTCTCCCTGTGATATTAAATAAAATATCGTGACTTTTCATTATGAAGTTATTGCAGCAAATGTGCGATGTACTTCCTCTTGTATTTTCATTGTAATCCTTTGCGTTTTCCGATAAAATAAATATTTATTCAATCTGTTACAATAATTAATAATATTAATATTAGATCAAGTGCCAGCATGTTAACATAGTTTTATTATTTTTATGAGGTTGGTGTCCCTGGCTTGAAGGTCAACATTACTTTATAAAGACCAAAATTATATTGACTATTTAACTCATGCTACAAATGCTAGTCAATGACCAATCACGTTTCAATGAATTTTGTTTTACAACCAATGACATTCGTGTTTCACCTCGCTCTTTATCGATTTCTCTTTATCAGCTCCTGCTTTTGTGATAAAGAAAAGCTCCTCCTTTTTAATGTTCTGAACAGGTCAAAGCATTATTTTTCTCCAATAAATACATTGAATATAGCAAATAATGAAAAGATTCCTTGATTTTACTGAGTTGTTTACTAAAAAAAATAAATGAATAACCCGTAATGTTGATTATGATATATACGTAGTTTGATGTGTTTCATTATTTCTCCACATGGGTGCACTCTTACAATATTGCGATCTTATTTGGCAATAAATAATATGATCAAGCAGCAGTGAATGAACATAACCTCACATTTCTGATTTGTTTTCAAACATCGCCGTTTACATTAAATATAATAAATATTTTAAAATAACTATAGTTAAACAATGATTTGTTAGTAAACAGCTTAATTTTATTCGTTAAATAGTCCTAACAAATGCCACTCTTGATTTCCAAATTCTCTAGATAAATTCACTCCTCACTTCGTGAGTCGTGAATTTATCGATAATTTGGAAATCACTCGTGGCATTACTTATGAAAAATTCATTTTACAGTGAAGATGTCGTACGGTAGGAAAATGTGGAGCATTTTATCTGCAGGATATAGATACTAATAACTGTAGGTAGCTAGAGAAGCGGGAAGTAACCTTGACAGCAGTAATAACGACAAATGTAGAGATGAATCGAGCTGAAAAAGGAAGAAGATGGAAGAGAAATAAATAGGAAAAAAGTGACAAAAGATGTAGGAAACTTAAGAATTTCGCTTTGCTAGGCGTTACACCGAAGAGCAAGTGGGGGAACAGACAAATTACTGGAGAAACCTTCGAGACGTAGAAGGGAAATTTTTCAAGAAATTTCAACATAAAAAAGGGTACGATTAAGCAGGTTTAACTAGGTTCCAAGTTTTCATGCTAACTTTAAAGTTTAAAATTACAAGAAATTCAGACTTTTTCTCCCGTATTAGATTAGAATATTTTAATATCTCCTTGAGACTAGCAAGCCAAATTACAGATATCTTCGGAGGGTCGCGTAGCTCAGTATAAGAATATTAACATTTATATAAAAAAGTAAGTTTACAAATTCCAAAATTAACATTAAACATAGTTTTATGTATGCTGCCAACTAAAATAGCATTGAATTCTTCAATCAACTGTTCTGTCCGTTAATCACGATAGCTAACACACACTTAATTAGGCTTTTAATTAGTTATATTCCATCTGTATATGTATATATATATATATATATATATATATATATAGTTATAAAACTTTCTTAATCATATATATATGAGACATGAAAAGTAAAATAAACGCCTGAACCGGGATTTGGATCCAGGACCTCTAATTTGATACGTTAGTGTGCTACCAGTTACGCTATCCAGGCATCCTAGAACATTTTTTCCCCCTTTATTTATATTATAAATATGGCCATGTAAATAAAGGAAAGATAAATGTTTGTGCTAGGATCCCTGGATAGCGATACATTTATTTTTCCTTTATTTATATTCTACTTTTCTAGTGAACATTTCTTATCCCTTGGCCATATATATAAAGGAAAAATGAATGTTTGTGCTAGGATGCCTGGATAGCGTGTGTGTGTGTCTGGAAAAAAAATCGGTATAACACACGAAGTACCGCAATAAAAATGAGTTGCACCATGGTACTTCATATTAAGCATATTTTTGTAGTAAAATGTTATTTATTCAATAATTTTCACCGATGTTATCAAATATGTTTCCCAGTGATTGGATTATTAATCTTTTCTGAAATCATTATGCTACTTTTATACTTAGCTCTTATTTACAGATACTTAACGTATAAGGTTATATATATATATATATATATATATGATACGATAAGACAAATAAATGCTCGGACGGGACTTGATTGACACCCCAGTGCGCTAGCGATTACGCTACCAAGCAACAGTCTAGTACAAACATTAATTTTTCTTATATATATATATATATATATATATATATATATATATATATAGAGGCCTATATCCTATATCTGATTTCATCCAGTAGACTGAGAATTTGCTTTGTTAGTTACGTGCTAATGTGTAGATATCATTAATAATTACGGAATGGTAATTACGATGAAATAGGCCCCTTTAATGAAATTACAACCCAACATCTGTCATGACGACTGAGGAAAACTAGGCGAAACCACCAGATAGTTTATAAGCATAAGAGTTTTTAAACGATTAAGGGTCGGTTTCACCAACAGAGGTAACTGTATTACGCCAGTTTTGCCCGTGTATAATGCATAGCTTAAACTGGCATAATACAGTTACCTCTGTTGGTGAAACCGACCTTAAGAGTCTCAAATGCTGTCGCCTGGATCAAATTCGCTCGATATACTGTACTACAGTAAACATAACAGTTGCATGCCAAAAACACAAATTTTAATGGATCTCTTTAAAAATTATTTAAACAATTTTCTTTAAAAAGACTGTCACTTTGTGACTCGTGAATATATCGATGATTTATAAATCATTCGTGACATTACTTACGATAATATTCATGATCTTTAAGTGTAGTTTGTAGTATATCACCCTCAAGTCACAAGGATTCCTGGTATTTTCTTTATATATAAAATTTGCCACAAATTCTATCCCAATTAAATTTACTAAGTGTAATGTATTTTCATTCATGTAACGTATAGTACATTGTGCGTTTTGATTTTTTTATTTTTTTACATGATTTTAGGTGACAATGTTTTCTATTTGTGGCTACACCCTATTTGGTGCTTCTAAATTAGTAGAAGAAAGATTTTGATAAAAGCCAATCTGCCTGCCTTCAATATTAAATAGAAGTGCTAATTTTGATTATATAATAATAATGAGAATGTTCACACATTGTGTATTGTTTTGTTTTTTTATTTGTCCCGTGCATATTCACTTATGGTTTTCTTTCTGTTTTTACACACAGTGATGTGGTATCGGTCACATCTTTCCTTGCACATCTCGCACACACATGTGTCTTCTGGTACGTGATATGTCTTCTTGCTGCATATTCTGTGGTGGAAACCGTGTACCGCCATCCTGGTCACCAGGTGTCGCAGCTCGTAGTTCGCCGACATCCAATTGTTGTTTTGCCATCGCCTCTGTGGAGTAGAGATTCGTCCCGACTCGTTCTTGTTCTTGTTTATCTCCTTCTGTTGTGTAGTACCTTTGCTGCTGCCTCTGTTGTGGGTAACAAGAATTTCAGCATCAGGTCTTGAAGCAGGAAATGTTTCTCGAGCCATCACATATTGTCAGCCTGGATGGGATATATTTTGATAACCCCATCACTCTCTTTAGGTATCTAGCTTTCAGATTTTCCAGGCTCTCAAGCTGGTCTCTCCGTTAGCCGTTCCCATAAATATTTCCAAGTAAGTCCGTACGTTGCCGACGGGTAGTATCTTGGCCCCGAATAGTATCCATGCGCCTCGATAGTCTCATTGCTGTTTCGAGTGAAAGGGCTTGTATGTTCTTTATATCGTTTATGTACCTCACTTCTATCTATCGCAGTCTCCCTTTTTTGTGTAATGTGAATGAATTTCCCATTTGTGTTTGGATCGTGATCCCATTAGATATTTATAGGTGTTGACTTTCCTCAGTGGTTTTCCTTTTTGTAGTAGATTTCCGTTGTTGCCTCTAGTTTACCTCCTTTCCGGAATACGACGTATTCTGTCTTATCTTCATTTATAATGAGTTCGTTTTCTTCCGCCCACATTTGGAGTGCATCCATCGCTTTCTGTAGCTCTATCCTATTGCTTGAGGCGGGGCGGGATCGCCATATCATCTGCATACATGTAGGCTTATAATGTTACCTGCTGTGTTTCTTGGTTTACTGCCTCTATGACATCATGTGTGAGTACATTAAAGAGTATCGGGCTGAGGGGATCGCCCTGTAGTACCCCGTTTGTTTGTGTTATCCAATTTGATCTGGTTATCCCATCTTGTATTTGTACTCGGTTTTCTGCCAGTTTATTGTTTATGATTGTAGTCATCCAGGGGTCTCCTATGATCCTTTCCAGTTTACTATTTTGATTATATATAATTCAATCACTTTGTCCAGATGGAAATATACTGCATTTTATTATTTCTAATGTTCAGGACGTATAGAGTGTATGGAGAATATGTAGATGTATTTATTTTGTTGTAGTTTCCTCATTCTTAGTTTTATCATAAGTAATACTGATTTACAAATCACGAAATGACTCGTGAATTTGTCTAGAGGATTTGGAAATCAAGAGTGGCATTTGTTAGGACTATTTAACGAATAAAATCAACTTTATTACTCAGAAAGAACAGAAATAATTTATTTAAATATAGTTACCGGTTATTTCCCTCAATTGTATCTTTACCTTGTCGTTGGGGTGGAGTGGATTGCGTGCTTAAATGATCCTGAGAGCTATGCCGGCTTGTACATTTGATTGCGATGGATTTGCGATAGGGTTACCCATGGCCGACGAACTGGTCGAAGGTGATTGACTAAGCCAGCAGACGAAAAAAAGTACCTTGGTCGAAAGAGTGACGATCTTTCACCGTAAAAATACAACCGTCAAGAAATGCGGACATGGGTTCAACTGGGGTAAAATTATCCGGAGGTCAAATAGTCCCCCATTCGGATCTCCGGGCGGGGACTACTTCAGGGAACCCATGTCAAAGGCTCAAACACAGGGACATGTTCCTAGGAACATGGAATGTTAGGACTTTATCGCACAAAGAAACCAAACATAGGCTCAATTCTGGAAATGCGTGCTATTATGCATTGCAGAGACTCTTGATGTCCCAACTCCTTTCAAAAAACGTTAAACTGAAAATATATAAAACTATTATTCTACCAGTTATATTATATGGGTGCGAAACATGGATTCTTACTTTAAGGGAGGAAAGTAGATTACAAGTATTTGAGAATAAAGTACTTAGGAAAAATTTTGGACCAAAGAGAGACGAACAGACAGGTGAATGGAGAAGACTACATAACAACGAACTACATGGTCTTTATAGGAAGCCAGATATAATAAGAACAGTTAAGTCTCGTAGACTGCGATGGGCGGGACATGTTGCACGTATGGGGAATGAAAGACTTGCATGGAAGCTTCTTGTAAGAAAGCCAGAGGGAAAACGCCCAGTTGGTAGACCAAGAATGATGTGGGTGAATAACATTAACTATGATTTGAGGGAAGTAGATTATACAGGGAATGATTGGAAAGCATTAGCTCAGGATAGGGATCTATGGAGAGCTTATGTCCGCGCGGCCATGAACCTATGGGTTCGATAGTGCCAGTGAGTAAGTAAGTAAGTTACCGGTATTTTAAAATATTTATATATTTAATGTAAAAGGCGATGTTTAAAATCAAATCATAAATGTGAGATTATGTTCATTCAGTGTAACTTGATTATATTATTTATTGACAAATATGATCGCAATATTATAAGAATGCACCCTAGTGGAGATATAATGAAACATATCAAACTGTATAGGCCCTATCATAACCAATACTATAGGTTATTATTTTTTTAGTAAACAACTCAGGAAAACCAAGGAATCTGTTCATTATTTGCTATAGGCCTATTCACTGTATTTGTTTGAGAGTCAGTCACTGCAAAATGCGGTAATGCTCTTACCTGTTCAAAATATTAAAGGAGGAACTTCTTTTATCACAAAAGCAGGAGCTGATAAATAGAAATCGATAAAGACCGAGGTGAAACACGACTGTCATTGATTGTAAAACAAAATTCATTGAAACGTGTTTGATCATTGACTACCGTTTGGGGCATGAGTTAAATAGTGACTATAAAGTAATGTCATTCATGTACGGTGCAGCATATACCAAGCTCACACTTGCATGCAATTATGTTGACTATTTAACTCATGCCCCAAATGGGACTCATCGTTTCGTGCCTATCGTTTCTCATTTGTTTTCAAACATCGCCGTTTACATTAAATATATAAATATTAATGTATTTAATGTAAACGGTGATGTTTGAAAACAAATGAGAAACGATTGGTACACTTCATTTGCTTCTTTTGTTCATCACTACAACCAGGTCATATTATTTATTGCCAAAGGATCGCAATATTGTAAGAATGCACCCTAGTGGAGAACTTTATAACCAACATTATAGGTATTAATTAATTTCTGATGTCCGATGATGTAAATATGTCAATTATATTTTTCTGGAACGTCATTTCCTGGAAAATAATTCGTTTAAGAAAGTATAAACAGTGTTTTTTTTAGTATAATCAATTGCTAATGGCCGCGGTGGACTAGTGGTTATGCTCCTTGCCTCTGGTCCCGAGGGTCGCGGGTTCAAACCCGGCCGGGGTCGATGGATTTTTTAGGATGGAAAAATCCAAGGAGTAAGTCCTCCGGGAGGGACATTAAGCCGTGGGTCCCGAGTCTGAATGAAAAGGCCTCTAAGCAAAATTTACTTAATTTTCCCGTCCTAGTACTACCTTGATTTCCTAGATGTCAGTATGAGGCGGAACGCTGACCACGGACCACTCAAATGGCATCTATACGAAAACAAGTGTAACTAAATTAGTATGGTTTAAATTCTTCCCTGTACGGGAAGAGCGCCTAAATTTCTGTTAAGGGAAACATGGGCTTACAAGACAAGATAATCAATTGCTACAAATGTTTTTATATTATCTCCCGTATCCGCTATCTGCTGACATTCATGCACTATATATACAATCTGGTAGCGTATTTTTTATGCGTCCAGTCAGTGCAAAATAATGCTACGGCCTATTCAGAATGTTAAAAAGGAGGAGACTTTCTTTAATATGATGAACTTTAGTTGCTAAATTCGAGGCGAAACACGACTGTGATTGGCTCTACATAAAAAATAATTGAAATGTGATTGGTCAGTGACTCCCATTTGGGGCATTAGTTATATAGTCAATGTAAATGAAACTCCTAACTCTTAGAATAACTTGATTAATTAAAATTTTTCAATTCAATTACTCGTTATTCTTTATAGAGATGGCTATCTACATGAGGATTTTAATATCAATCGATTTATTTTCCTTGTCCTCTTATTTGTTATGTCCATAATCTTTTTAATCATTACTCCAAATATAATTAGTGGAATCAAGAAGACTAATGAAAAATTACTATTAACACTGTAATATTCGATAACAGAACTGAAATTACATTTTTATTCCTTCAATATGACGAGGCTTAGAGTAATATTACAATGTCTTGAGTAGGTAAAGCACGTGTCTTTCCTGCTCCACGTTTTCCAATTCACTTTCCTCCCTTTTCCACATATAGAGTAATATCCTATTGTGAAGATTTTCAGCAAAACCTGACGATGTGCAGGAACTTCGATAAATAAATAATAAATGACATTCTTCCGTTGACAAATGGAGACAGGTTAATGAAGGGAAGTTGCCGTGTATGCTCACGAATCCCTCAGGCTAACTGCTGCCTACTTCAGATTTGACTGTAACCGAATTGTGAAAGGGGGGGGGGAGTTCTTTAAGTCTCCCCCCAGTATGGGGAACGTTTCATGCCCGTAAGGCTTTCAAACTGTTTTCCATCCGCCTTCCAACTTTTACGTAATATTAGATTATTATCCTTAATAACTTAAGAAGGTTATATCAGACTTAAAAGGGATAAGTTACAATAAACATAACTACTTTAGAATGGTTCAAGACATGCGTACTTGGAGAAAACGGAGTCTAATTCTAGTAGTAAATCATGCATTATAGAGAATACAGCTAAATATATCTTCTTTTTCGGCTTTCCCCCAGTTACAGGTTTGTCGTCTTCAGTTTCCATTTATTTCTATCATTCCAATCTCCTTCTTCCCAATTCCTATCATCCATTATAGTTCTGACATGGGTTCTCCACTTCCACCTTGGTCTGCCACGTTTATTTCTTCCAGGGGGTCACCATTGGTATATATATATATATATATTGGTCATCTTTCATTTTCCATTCTTTGTATATGGCCATACCATAAATTTTACTAGTATTGATACCATTTAAGAGTTTGATTTTCAATCCTCTTAACAACAGATGTGGTGACATTCATTCCTCTCCTAAGGAATTCATTTCTTATTTTATCCTGTCTCGTTTTTTGAAGGCTTCTTCTGAGATAACACTAGTAAACATGATTTTTGTCTCATGAGTACCAATAGTTGTACTTAATGCAGTTTTTTATCGTGTTTTCAAATATGTATTCGGAATTTCTCCATCACCAACAGTTTTCTTTTATTTCAATTTCAATTAATGGATTTAAATAATTATTTTTAATAAACTTTTTTTCATCCATTTGTCCATTGTAAAATAAAACCAAATAAGCTAACTCAGGAGATTTCAGCTATGGAAAAGAGATATCAAGGCAAATTAAATTGTAATATGCTGGCCCATTATTGTCATACCATTAAGAGGATGCTCCACAGGCCAAATATAGCAGAAAATCGTCATTTCTTACTATTTAGGTGAGTCCGAATGTTCGAATATTGTCTTCTTACGAACGTAGAAAATATTAAAGTGTTTGAAATTATAAATTCCTGTCTCTCGAAAACCTTGCGTGATGGAGAAAAACCGATATCATATTTGAATTCAGGAGAAAGAAATACAATCAGATTCACATATGTTTCTTCCTCAGACAAAAAAAAAAGTTTATTTTTTGTTGCTCAGTGTAATCAAATTCAACTGTTCTAATTTTATTCTGCTCGAGGGCAGATGTTTCACTGCAATCATAGCACTTTCACTTACAGCTAAATATACATCCAAAATATAAATACAAGAATCTAAATATAACAATTGATTTTATTTGTTGAAGATATTTAAGTTCATTTTATGACAATCCGGCTGATTTCCCACGAAGCTTCTCAGTAAGAAACTTGGGCTCCAGTGAAAATACAGAAGGATAGAATACAGACGGCGGAGATGCGGTTCCTAAGACAAGTAAAAGGATGTACAAGACTTGATAGAATAAGAAATGAGGATATAAGAGAAGAATTGAAAGTACAGCCTTTATTGGATAAGGTCACGAATTACAGACAGAAATGGATTGATCACATGGATGGAATGAGTAAGGAGAGATATCCATTGTTAGCAAGAAATTATCAAGCAAGAGGAAGGCGTGATGTTGGAAGACCTAGAAGACGTTGGGCTGATGCATTATGAAGTCGGAACGGGCAATTGCCTAATCCCTGGAGTGACGATGATGATGATGATGATGATATTTAAGTAAATAAACTGGTAAAACATATTGATGTGATAAATTATGGTCAGATGAAGAATAACCATTTCATGATTTTTTAGGCCACAGGTTCCAAGTCATGTAAAGAATTCAAAAACGGATTTCGCTCTCTGAAAAAAATGCTATGCCAGCTTTTATCTTTCACACAATAAGCGCTATTTCGCGGATTTAAAAAAGGAGAAAGTAGATAATAGAATTAAATGAGTAATTACTTAAAAAAATAATCACTCAGAAAATAAAATATTTACCACGCCCACATTAGAATTACAGAACTAATTATCATGGCTAAATAATGTCACGAGCGATTTACAAATAATCGTCACGAAGTGAGGAGTGAATTTTCTAGAGAATTTGGAAACCAAGAGTGGCATTTGTTCGGACTACTTAACGAATAAAATTACGCTGTTTACTAAAAAATCATTATTTAAATATAGTTACCGGTATTTCAAAATATTTATATATTTAATCTATAGGAAGGGAGAGACATTCCTGTAAGTTGGACAAAATCTATCGTAATACCAATGTTTAAAAAAGGAAACAAGAAAAACTGAAAATTACAGAGGCATCAGATTACTAAATACTGGATACAAAATTTACGCCAATGTAATTAAGAACAAATTAGGCCTATACAAACATCTTAACAGCCTCCTCAGTGAAGAACAGAATGGCTTTCGTAAAGGTCGATCCTGCTGTGATGGTTATTTTCCCATGAAATTATTAATAGAAAAACACAGGGAGTTTAATGTAGAAACACATTTAGCTTTTGTGGACTTCAAAAAGGTCTTCGACAAAATCAATAGGAATAAACTGTTGGAAATTTTAGCTGACAACAATCTACCACAACAGCATATTTTAAATGTGTACAATATCTATAAAACAAATTTGATTTTAGTTCGAATCAATAATACCAGACAGAATGGACCGAAATTAATCGGGGCGTAAGACAAGGATATGGCCTCTCGCTCTTGCTCTTTATCATATACATGGATAGAATACTCCAAGATTGGCGACAGATGACACACGGTTCTATCCAAATTAATAGAAACCACAAAATAAACTCTTTGCTTTTTGCAGATGATTTGGTATTAATAGCTCCAACAGAAACATATTTACAGTATTCTATACACTATTTTAATATAATTGCAAAAAGGTACAATATGGAAATCAATACAAAGAAAACTAAAGTGATGGCCTTTTGTGGGAAATACCCTATACCTAGCAAAATTGTTTTGGATGATGAAATTTTAGAACGCGTAAACGAATTTAATTATTTGGGTTATAAATTAACATTTCAAGATGAAGCTGATGTATCAAAGAAAATCACAAATTTTACAAAAACAACGGGGATAATTAACAGTATAATGTAACTATCTTTAGTACAGAAGGACACAAGATTACGACTTTATAAAGTTCTCGCAAGGTCAGTATTAAGATATGGTAGTGAAGCATGGACAATATGAAGAAGAGATGAAAGCCGAATAACAGCAAATGAGATGCGATTTATGCGCCGTACAGCAGGCTACACAAAGTGGGACCATAAAAGAAATGAGGAAATTATGGAAGAGTTGGATGTAGAACCCATTTTTCACCATATACAAAACTACCAGAACAACTGGAAAGCCCATCTTCAACGAATGCCGTCTCATAGAATTCCAAAAGTCATACTTCGCTACTGCCCCCAAGGCAAAATATCGCTGGGACGTCCAAAAAAGCGCTGGATGGAAAATTCCTCTTTTTGAGACCGTAACAGGCCACACGGCCTAATACTTGCATAGATGATGATGATGATGATGATGATATATATAGTGTAAACGACGATGTTTGAAAACAAATCATAAATGTGAGATTGTGTATATGCACTGCAACTTGATATTATTATTTATTTCCAAATGGGATCGCAATATTGTAAGAAATAATGAAACACATCAAACTATACGTTATAATCAATATTATAGGTTATTCGTTTATTTTCTTAGTAAACAACTCAGTTAAATCACGGAACCTGTTCATTATTTGCTATAATCAATGTATTTGTTGGAGAAAAATAATGCTCTGACTTGTTCAGAATATTATAAAGAAGGAGCTTTCTTTATCACAAAAGCAGGAGCTGATAAAGAGAAATCGATATAGAGAGAGGTGAAGCACGACTGTCATTGGTTGTAAAACAAAATTAATTTAAACGTGATTGGTCACTGACTACCATTTGGGGCATGAGTGAAATAGTCTGAGATATTAAACAGCGTGTTAAAAAATGATAGGCACTACTACTACTACTACTACTTCTATTATGAAAGTATAATGGAAAGAGAAGATCCGATGATTTTGGTTAAATATAAATCTGAAACAAAGATCCTGCTCCTTGAAATTCGTCTAAATACCCACAGCATTTTTTACAAATTTAAAAACTTTCAATAAGACAGTACTGGCCTACAATACAAAATTTAATTTTCTAACAAAAATGCATTAATATGATTTTTACAAATGCCCTGTCTCGTTTTTGTTTGGTGAAAGAAGAACATTATGTGGTGGGAGTAATGCAGCGCGTTGGACCCAGTGCTTTAAGATTATTAAGTCATCTAACAGGGTACATTAGTGTCACGGGAGGGACATATTTCTTCCTCTCAGCTGCTGAGGTTGATGAGGATAATGCTCAGCCAGTCCTGTCTAATGTGAAAATATGCTCTCAGCTTATGTAGAGTAGACTGAAAACGCAAACTTCATCCCATCAACCGGATTATTATAAGAAACAAACTTTGATAAACTCTCATTGGCTTAAAGCTACCTGTTTAAACAAAATGAGCTTCTAATACCAATGCACAACCTGAGGTTCCATAGATTTTTCATAATTTACTTTCTGCTTTAAGTTTTACAGTAGAATACTTTTCTAATCAATTGAGTACGTGTTTACTTGATGAAAATCCATATTTATTAATTAAATAAAAATAAAACGTAGTTTTATTTGATTTTCATATTTATTATATAAATATTATATTATACTATATAATAAATATGAAAATCAAATAAAACTACGTTTTATTTTTATTTAATTAATGAATACTTTTCTAGTAATATACATATTTATAAATATTCCAAATTTATTTCACTTTTTCCTTTTAATGTCCCATACAGTTTGCGTCCTCTTTTATCATGGGTTGTCCGAAACAAAAACCAGTTTAAACATCAAAGTACTGAATCTTTTATTAGACAATATCCATCCATCTATCCATAGTAATTCTGCCCGAGAGCAGGTCTTTCACTGCGATCATAGCATTTTCATGCTATGATTTGCAGCTTTACTAGGAATTATAGGTGTGGTAGCTTCCCGTTGCTTTCCACACCGATGAAGGATGATGATGATAATGATAAGGATGGTTATGATGGTCGGATGATTTTCGGTGACCGTTGGGCCCTAAGCTTCCTGACATTTGTCTTACAAGTGAGGTAAAACCCCGAACAAACCTCACCCAGGAGTCTGTCCCGACCGGAAATCGAACCCGGGCCCGCTGCGTGATAAGGCAGCATGCTACCTCGAGGCCACAGCGGTGGACTTAGACAATATAAGTCTATAAATAAAGTTTTATGCTTATTTATAACTTCACTATTGCATTATGTAGTTAATATATAATATATAAAAATGAATGTTTGTTTGTTTGTTCGCACATTATCGCGGCCATACCGTTGATCCGATTGAGATGGGGCTTTTTGCAAAATGTTCAGGAGATTCCCGGGATGAACGTATGCGATAAGAGAGTTGCGATACTCAACTCCTACATTTTTAAAAATCGCCCTTTGTAGTGGAAAACGTGAAAAAAGTAGATCTTTGGACGTTTAAATGGCTTACGCTGTCTAAACCATAACAAATACACAAAATTAACGTATACAATTGAATATATCAAAAAGCCCTACAAAAAAGTCCGGGACAGCATATGTTTATTTCTTACGGATAACTCACAATAACCATTTTTGTCTTTCATTGATGCCAAGAAGATCGAGACAAGCACGTAAATTCCTGTGCAAGCATAGCAGCACATGGCGGGTATTCTTTTACGGATAACTCACAATAACGAATTTTGTCTTTTAGCTCATTTATGCCAATAAGATCGAGATAAGTAGATTCCCGGGCAACACCGGGTAATCAGCACGGGGAATCTTAAAAAATTACGATGTACATTTATAATTATTTTTCATTTTACTTATTCAACTAATCATAAGAAGTATATTAATTTTTGTCTTTCAGCTCATTTATGCCAAGAAGATCTGGATGAATGGTTTCCCAGGCAACGCCGGGTAAACAGCACGGTATTGGCCAAAGTTGCATTCTTTTTTTGTTTATAGTACGGAACATTATACTGTAATTTTTTTTAGAGGAATTAAACCCAATAGGTACAACTTAGACATTACACACACCCAGTCCCAAGGTTGAGATTTTAAAATCCCTTACCCCGCGGGGAATCGAACCCGGGTCGCCGGAGTGGAAGGTAGGGACTCTACCGACTACGCCACAGCGACGGACATTATACTGTAATTTTACAATTCTATAAGACTGTAAATTTCTGAAATTAGACGTAGTATGAAGTAAACAAAGTAATAGGCTAATTTACTTTCCTTCTTTTGATAATTCTTCTTCTTCTTCAAAAGCGTCACAGTGAAAGATGAGCTTAACTTTCCTCCTTACAGATTTTCTCCATTCTATTCTTTCGAACACTGCCTCCCACTAGCTTCAAACCTGTATTCTCTTTTACACACTATAACAATTTTCTTGGTCTTCCATGTTTCTTTGTAACATACAATTTAATTTTGGCAACATATCCCAGCCTCATCAAACTTAAAAATGTTTCAGTAATTTTCTCTATACCTCACCTGATTTATTATTATTATTATTATTATTATTATTATTATTATTATTATTATTATTATTATTATTATTATTATTATCCTATTCTGGCTTGGAGATAAGAGCATTGCATCTAATCACATTCCCTTTTGAGATGGGATTTCCAAGACTTTACGCTGTATTGGCATAAATGAAATGAAGACATCTGAAATTAATTAAACATTAAGATTTACAGGAACAACTGGTTGGAATACAATCAATATTTAATTACACACCACATGAGAAGAGAGATTTTGGAAGACGAAAGTAACCGTGACAAGTCCACCTTTCAACCTGAAGTTAAACATGGCAGAACGGCTAAACCGTGAAAAGGAAATAATGGTGAATACATATGTTTTGGGAATTTTAATTTTCAAAATGGATTAGTTAAAAAATGGAGAATCTGTTTTAGTAAAATAGATTGGAAAATTAAAAATCAGGATTATTTATTTTAGGAATTTATGTAATTTTTTCTTGTATTTCTATATCTAGTTTCCCCTCATTTATTTAACCACTACCTTCGTTTCATATACAGAAATTTAGTTAATGTGTAACTATATTTTTATAAAAATATATATAAAAATCCATCCATCCATAGTAATTCTGCCTGAGGGCAGATCTTTCACTGCAATCATAGCATTTTCATGCAATGCTTTGCAGCTTTACTAGGGAATTACAGGTGTGGTAGCTTCCCGTTGCTTTCCACACTGGTGAAGGATGGTGATGATGATGGCCGGATCATTTTCGGGGACTGTTGGGCCTTAAGCTTCCTGACATCTGTCTTACAGGTGAAGAAAATTCCCGAAAAAAACTCACCCAGGAGCCTGTCCCGTCTGGGAATCGAACCCGGACCCGCTGCGTAACAAAGCAGCACGCTACCTCGAGACCATAGAGGTGGACTATCTAAATATATTGCAATCAATATATTAGGTGTTTACTTGATGAAAATCCATTATATTTATTTACTAAATAAATCCATCCAAATTTTTATTGATATTATTTAGCAAATAAAACAATTGTGATAAATGTCTATATCTTAAATGTGTAACTAAGTGTTATCAAAATAGGCAGGTAAATAAGAATGCAGGAAGAAGGCTATATTGCCTTGGGAGCAGAGGTGGTAATGCTATTACTGTAAACACAGGCAAGTTTGTTTGATGAACAAATTAATTTACCAATATCAACACAATTGACAGCATTATAAACACAAATTGATGTTTTATGCACTAATGAGTTTTGTAATACACGCTTAATTTGCTTCATACTGTTTTGTTTAAAGTAATTAATTTTAAACAATTATGGACGGGCTTTCATATTTTTTGGTAAATAATAGATTACTTCCAAACGTTTGTATATTGCTCAGCATAGCAATAACAAAACAGGTATTGGAAATGATAGGTTCCACATTCAAAGTGAACAATTACTCATTTCAATGAAACTAGCATTTACATCATCACAATTTCAACATATAAATTTATTGATATACCCTAAATCTACGTAATTTCGTTATATGTTTACCTTTATGGCAGAAATAAAAAGCATTTTTATTACTACGGCTCAAAAAAGTATCGTTATCAGGGTAGTAACTAATTTCTATACACATTGTTTACAAAATGCGTGTATTTGTCGAGCGTCTCCACTGCCTGCTCGGAGCGGAGAGTGTGCATGTTCGACTCTCCTCAGTAACAGACATGTTTACGTGACGTGTGGTTGTATCAGAATGCCGAAAAAAAAATTATGCAAAGGTGAGTCCATTCCTACACAAAGCGGACTGTACTAGAAGTCTGTCCCGTGTAGCGCGTGTCAAAGTGCAGTTTGTGAACATAGTGGTTTAAGTACGATGCAGCCTAGCCTATAACCAATACTTTTTTTCAGCCCTACTTATTACACACCCTAAAGCCAAATGCTAATTATTGATTTATTCTATCTACAGTACAATGACGTAACAATCCAATGTACGGTCTTAGCCTGTCTTTTGTTAAGGGTCAATAGAACAAGTTCATTTAGTTACGCTTATTTCCGTAAAGATGTCAATGTTATGAGGTCAACATACCGACCCAATGAGACATTTAGTAGGCAACAAAAGTATTACTATGATGAGAAAGGATGTACATTTTCCTTAGATGCCTCTTTATTCAGGCTTAAGGATATTTTTAAGAGCCTGAAAATCTTCAGACTCGGGACCCACAGTTTAATGTCCCTCCCGGAGGACTTGCTCCTTGAATTTTTTCCATCCTAAAAAAAAGTAATCGACACCGGCCGGGTTTGAACCCGCGACCCTCGAGACCAGAGGCAAGGAACATAAATCAATTTATGATTTATTATAATAGTCTTCTTTTTCTTCTTCTTCACTTCATGGGCTAGGCAAAAATTACCTGTTCCGCCTCACAGTTGTTTTGTCCATCTTTTCACTGGCATTCCTACGTTCCTTGAACCTCTTAGCTTGTAGTATTATAATAGTTATATAATATATAACTAATGGACCTCACATAAGAAGAAAGTTTTAAAACGAGACATAGGGAAGTTATACAATTTCATGAAGTGCAAAAAGAAGTTTTCTGTACCAGTTGTAAATATAGGGTTTCCAGTATAAAACCGGACACTCTGCGGCTGGCAGAGTGAAATGCGGACGAGGAGAGAGCGCAGCCTGACGGGTGAAACCCCGTGAGGCGTGTCCGGTTTTATATTGGAAGCCCTGTATATGTTTAACACAATCAAGTATTTAAAAATTATCAAAAACACTGAGGGATTCTATGATGATCTTGAAGAAGATTTCCGGGCTGTAGGTCGTGGTCTTGAGGCTTGAAGTTCCCCGACGTTTCGCATCCTCAAGGATTGTCTCTGGCGAAATTTCGGGAAATTTCAAGTCTCAAGACCACGGCTTACAGCCCGGAAATCTTCTTGATGATCATCATAGCAACTCCAGCCGTGAAATCCTAAGTCAATAACACTGAGGGATTCGTTTATAGTTAATTTAAATTCCTGTCAGGCATTGCTGGATTAGCTAAACCCCATTTGTTATGACGCGGCAATAAACAATAACAATTTGTTTCGTCGTCATTAAAACACTCATCCCCGCGAAAAATCAGATAAGTCAATTTTTACATCGTTTAACATTTTCTTAGTGGATCTGATCTTTATGCCGCTTCATGTGGTAAAACCAAGACAAATCAATTCTTCATTTTATTAGCTATAATAGAGAAAAACATTAACTGTGATTTGAGGGAAGTAGATTATAGAGGGAATGATTGGAAAACATTAGCTCAGGAGAGGAATGTATGGAGAGCTTATGTTCGCGCGGCCATGAACCTACGGGTTCGATAGTGCCACTGAGTTAGTTAGTTACTAGCTATAATAGACAATTTTTAGTTTCAGATAAGTCTAAAAGGGAATAAGTCCACTAAAAAATCGACCTATCTTGTTTGTGCCAGTTCTGGACTTCTCTGGTTTTTCCAGGGATTGTAATTTCTTAGCGTATACACGTTTGCAATTTAATTTATAAATGAGTTTGGAGACGGATGAAGAGACGGCAAATATTTTTATTTTATACTATGTCGAATTTGATATATGTACGTTGTCAAAGTGGGTGTGGAAAACTATTACAGTTTTCAAGCCCTTTACCATACACACAACTTTTGCCAACATAAAAACTAAAATTCAGTGCGTGGTGGCTTATTTTAATATATGCCATATTAAGCATACTCTGTATACACACACACATACACACGATGGCATGTTCTAACCAATTGCTTCGATATTTCTGATTTTCTTCATTTATATTTTGAACTTTAACCAAATCTATGACTGTTTCTAGGAAAATTTACCCACCGAGTCAAAAAAATTGCTATGGGGAGTTATAATTCTGACATTGTTATTGAATTTATGTATCTAGGAACTCTTTTAACTAGGAAAAATAATTAAGATTTGAAAAAATAGAAGAATTGGAATTGCAAATAAAGCATATTTTGCTCTTCTTCCCATATTACAGAGCCATTCTGTTCTTAGATGTACCAAAATCAAGATAGGCCTCTATAAACCATTCACCAAAGGAACACTATTATCAGAGGAAAACTTGGAGTAACAAGTTTAAATGAAGATAGGCCTATACAAAGATACCAACAAGAATGGAAAAATCATCTGAGGAGAAGGGCAAGAAATAGACTTCCAAAATTGGCATTCCAATATATCCCAACTGGACATAGGGACCAAGGAAGACCAAAACATCGGTGGAAAGATCAAGACCATCTTCGCTAAGTTTACCGTACAGGCCACATGGCCTAAAACGAATTTGTTCATGATGATGATGATGATGATAATCAGACCAATTGTTACTTACGGTTCTGAAACTTGGGTACTTGACTCTTATATCTCTAATCATGTAAATATTTTTTAAAGAAAGGTACTGAGAAGAATATTGGTAGCAGTTTGTGTAGACTATTTAACTCATGCCCCAAATGGGAGTCAATGACCAATCACGTTTCAATGATTTCTGTATTACAACCAATCAGAGACGTGTTTCACGAAATAATTATCAACGTTAGGATTATCATATATTAAGCAAAGCTCCTCCTTTTTAATATTCTGAACAGGTCTGACCGTTATTTTGCAGTGACTGAGCCTATAACAAATACGGCTACCAGATTGTATATAATAGTGCTTACATGTCAACATTTGTAGCAATTGATTATACCACCAAAAAAAGAAACCACTGTTTGCACTTTCTTAAATGTATACGACATCAAAAATGAATTAATATACAGATTGATGTGTTTCATTTTTTCTCCACTAGAGAGCATTCTTACAATATTGCGTTCCTTTGGCAATAAATAGTATGATCTGGTTGCAGTGATAAACAAAAGAAGCAGTAGAAGCGTAGGCTACCTATCGTTTCTCATTAGTTTTCAAACATCACCGTTTACTTTAAATATAAAAATATTTTTAAATAACTGTAGTTAAATAATGATTTGTGAGTAAACAGCTTTATTTTATTCGTTAAATAGTCCTAACAAATGCCACTCTTGATTTCCAAATTCTCTAGATAAATTCACTCCTCACTTCGTGAGTCGTGAATTTATCGATAATTTGGAAATCACTCGTGGCATTACTTATGATAACATCTGGAGAAGAAGATATAATAGAGAATTAATACAATTATTAGGAGATCTTGATATTGTCTCACACATAAGGCTTGGCCGTTTGAGATGGATTGGACATATTAATAGAATGCCTAATAATAGAAAGATGAAATAAATCTTCTATTCACAATCTCAAGGAACCAGATTGAGAGGAAGACCTAAGAATAGATGGTGGGACTGTGTGCGCCACGATCTTAAAAAATGTCAAATAAACCATTAGGAAAGGCTTTCTATGGAGAGGGATGTCTGGAGGAGGCTCATTGAGGATGCGAAGGTCCTTATCGGACTGTAGTGCCATTTAAATAGAAGAAGAATTTATCGCGTATATCTGTGTTTATTTGTTTATCCATTTTTGTCAAATCTAGGAGTGGACATAAAAATCTCATCTGTGCCGCATGCAATTTTATTTTAGAATTTAGTATCCAATTTTCGCTGCTATATTTCAGTCCTGATTTTGCAGTTTCATTGTGTAATCTCCATTTGGTTGCGGTTAATAATATTGTTTACCAAAATTTCTTTTTATGACTACATTTATTGCATTGTGTTTCTGTTATTTTATCTCTCGTGTCATTTCTTATATTAGGTGACCGAGATAATGAAATTCAAAAACTTCTTCTATGATTTTTTCATATCATTCTATTTTAACTCTTCGCAAGTGTTTACCACACACACCCATAACTTTTTTTTGGGAGAAATTTTCAAATCAAACCGTTTGGCTATGTTATTTAATTGATGTTCTCACATTTGCACTTCATGCTCTAAGGTTGCAAACAGTACTAAATTATCTGCATACAAGAGTGTTTATATAGTTTAATGTCTAGAAATTTCTGTTCCTTTTCGAAATACGGTATCATTTCATAAGCTTTTTATTATTTTATTAATGTACCGGTACAAATTAAATGGCATGGTAGGCAATGGTGAGAGATCACAGCCTTGTCTTTATTCACTAATATATAGGCTAACTCTGATACTTTATCATTTGAAGTTATAATTTTAATTTTGGAATAAGCATAAATACTAATAAATGTTTTGGGTATTACTTCTTCTTATAAAATTTGCCATAACTTATTGCGGTTTATATTATCGTAGGCTTTTTCAAAGTATATAAATAACAGGAATGTCGGGAGGTTAAATTCTCTTCTTTCCTCAATACTCCGAGCGCGACAGGCCTAGAAGGCCCTTGGCCTAGCAGCCGGCTGTTGGCCTCACATCCACATGTGTTAATCACAGAAGTAGACGATCATAAGTAAGTGTAGGGATGACATGTGGTCAGTCTGTCGGGTCCCCCAGCCGTTATAGCTGGTCTTCTCAATCGGGAGTTGCTACTTATTGTAGCTATCAAAATGCCTCACGATGCTGGGTGGACACAGGTCCCATACTGACCGAAATTCCATGAGAAAATATCTTTCCCATGGGGAACCGAACCAGCGCAAGCCACGTAGCTCCTGCGCCAAGGCATCTTGCCTTAACCACTCGGCTACGGCGCGGGACCTTCTTTCCTCAATAATCTGGTTTAATGAAAATATTTCGTCAACGGTGGTCGTGCCTATTCGAAATCCACATTGTTTATGTGTAATAATGTTTCAGCTAATTGACTCAATCTATTTTTAATAAATTTCCATATAATGTAGATACGTACATAATAGTGTTACCTCTATATACTTTTCACATTTATTTTTGGAGCCTTTTTAATGGCTATTTACAACTGTGTCTGTCTACCATTCTTGAGGAATTAATTTAGCTTGTCATATGTTATTAAATATATGTAATACTTTTTTTTTAATCAGCCCTCCACATTTAAACAATGCTAGATATAAATTACTTATCCGTACATGGGTTCTTCCGTTTTTTTTTGGACTTTTCCAATACTTAATTAAGTTATTCTAGGGTTATTAAATTTATGGGTTCTGATATCGTTTCATTGTAATATATTTCTTCATTTTCTAGTGCTTGTAATTCACTATCAAACCATAATGCCTTATAATAATCAGACCATTTCTAGTTGTAATAGTATTTTTCGTAAATTATAATTTTATCCCGATGTGTAGATTTCTTAACACTTTATATCCGCTTCTTTCTGGCCCGTTATATCCCTTTCTAGTGATTTAATGAACTTATCCCAATCCTCTCTAACAACATTTCTAATAAGCTTGCTGACTTCCTCGCGTAATATTTATAATTAACTAGAAGTCCTGGCCACGCGTTGCTGTGACTAAGGTATACGTTAAAATTTTAAATTAAGTTGCTGTCTTTCAGCCAGATTACTTAAAACTAATACTTACACACGAAATTAATAATATTGAGAATAAAATTAACACTGAACATACTTAAATTATGAAATAATCAATATTTGTAATTCAATTAAAATTCGCGGTTGCAACAAAAAGCACAGCCACCTGGTTAAATAATAAACCAATTACCTTACACCGTCATCTGTTAGAATCGTATGGAACTCACAGATAATTATAACTCTTTGTTAAATAATAAACAAATAATTTGCAATAAAAATAATGCGACTATAAATTTAGTTATAAACAACCGCAGGTCTCAAGTTGGATCAAACAGCACACAGTGTGTAAAATTTTATTAAAATCGGTTCAGTAGTTTAGGATTCCATCGCGGACAAACAACGTGACACGAAATTTTTATATATTAAGATATGATGCTCTTTATTTCTTGACTATAGGAACATAAGATATTTTTTTGTCTATTAATTGTTTTCGTTGTTCCAAGTGTATAACCATTTAAAAGTATTTTGGGAAAAATATGATACTAGAAAGAAATAATTTTTACATAACTATATAAATAAAAATTCTGTAAGTTAATAAGTTACAGTCAAAACTCTCAATAATAACCGGTACAGGTTTGAATAAATTCTAAGAAAACAACAACTTCATGAGTTTCGTTTTACGTAATGTTTAAGGGAACAGATTACTCCGGATAGTAGAGCAATTTGACGTTTACAATGAAGATAACAAAATTAAGCATAGGGCCTAATGTGTTTTTGATATTGTCATATTAGAAATTCTAAAGTGTTTTTTTCTTTTTATTTTCGTTTACGCTGTTTTTTTCTTGTTTTGCCTTTTTTGTTAACTTTTTCTTATTCTCATATATAGACACAAGGATAGGACACACACCCAAATCCAAGGTGGAGATTTAAAATCCCCTACCCCGCCGGGAATCGAACCCGGGTAGCCGAAGTGGAAGGTAGGGACTCTACCCACTACGCCACGGCGACGGACAAAGTAAAACACAACATAACACAATATTTTTATAGAAATATATAAATTCGTAAATAATATTTTGCAGACCTATAAAAAGTTAAAACGTTTATTTAAAAAAAAACTCAGGTTTTTAGATATTTCAGTTTATTTTCGTCACATTTCACTATGAAGATAGTATGTTTTCATTACATAATATGGTAGCCTTTATATTATAACCTTAGTTAATGTATTTTAATAATCAGATCAAGGTCATATCCCCTTCGCTCCTCATATATTAAAACGCAGTGCAGGGTAGCATGATGCATTACGAAACAATCTCAACCCCCACAACTCCTCATACCACATAACTTATCACTGGATTCAATATGACAGCAAACCAGTGACCTTGATCTGGCTAATTAAAACAAGTGACTGTAGTGTTTATATAAGCTTACAAATGTATTTGAAGCTGAAACTATCCTATGTAATAGGCCACTTAATCCTTTCACTCCAATCTCCCAAACATCTTACCTGAAACAAAAAGAAAAACAAGCTAAGTATTAGATATATAAAATAAGTAACAGGAATTCTAATTGTATCTTTTAAAATTATAGACTTAAGTTATATAACAAATCATGTTATGATGCTAAAACAAATGCCACACTTTTCAACGAACACCGGTATTACAGTTCCAAGTTGAATTTTAATTAGTAGTTCAGGATGAAACGTGTTACTGGAAAGTTGATTTATTTCTTGATTAAACATATATATTGAAAATGTTTTAAATTTAGAAATTCAATTAAAAAATGTATTTGTTGAAATTCTTTCAATAACAATTGGTATAAATCTATGGTTAGCTCCACAGATGTCAGAACATTGTGCATAAAGAGCCCCTGGCCGATTAATTAAAAATCTAGAAATAAAAATTAATGACATAGAAACTACTGAGAATAAAATATATTTGATAATTAGTATTTTATCGTTATGATTTGTTGGATTGGTTTTTCTTGATGTCTTAACTCATGCTTTATTTAAGGCGAAATTTCTCCTATTACTTTATAGATATGTATCTTACCTTTGTTAGCTAAAGGCAAAAACCATTAAGTCTATTTAATTTATACTGTAAATATTTAGTAAATCTCGGATAGCTATGATTTATTGCTAAAACTTGAACATTATAGCCACTGGTGTTAAATATGATCATTGCAGATAGTATGTGGATTTTATGTTAGTGCTACTCGCGATTGCCTTTCGGCATAGGGAATAAAGGGGTCCTGACTGTACCTAGGTAATTCCTGATGAACGCGTTCACGTCGGGGAAGTCTGAGGGTAAACACTGTAATACAGTAGGATTGACCAGGGACTGAGAACTGTCGGTGTAACCAGAAGTATTTAATTTAGGAGAAAATGTGATCAAATCCGCAGACCACTGGGAGGTGGCTAAGAGAGTTGCTAAAGTTAGCAATCCCAACTCCAGAATTAGGTGCAAGAGGCTAATCACATTTTACCTTAAAACTCAACTGATTCAGAGTGTAGTAGAGAGGATAGCCGGATGGATACATGCAGGACGATCAGGCTATAAAAGGACAAATAGAGTGGAAACACTGAATATAACCTAACTGGCAAGGGAAGTGAGACAATAGAAGACATTGTATGTGAAAGAAGGGAATTAAAGTCATCATGCAGGGACTGCGTCAACTATAGCGGATTCTTTACGTGGTCAAATTTATGGTCCAATTTGCTAGTTACGGAATATATATATAATATATATAATATATATATATGCAGGAAGAAGAAGACCAGGACGTCCACTCAAAAGACTTCTGGATGGTGTTTCTCTTGAGGCCGAAACAGGTCAACAAATGGCCTAAATTCGTGAATGTACTATGATGATGATGATATATGTGTTTTGACAAATAAATTTTATATACCAAATTTCACTGTGATAAAACACAACTTTCACTTGGTAAAGTGTTGAAAATGTTTCCGTCATAATTGAGCTCTCGGATTAATCCTCTCTTTTAATCGTCCTATTTTTCTGATTAACGAACTTGATGTTACATTATTTCTTATTTGAATGTTACATGCGAGTATCGTTGCAGAAAAAAAAAATGGCTTTCAGGTAAACCCCCACTTCTAAAGGTCGGATGTCGCTGATTTTTTGTTGAATATCTTTCTCGTTTTATTTCAATAGCATAAATTGAGTTTCGTGGAAGGAATAAGAAACGGCGGCTACTAGAGGGATTTTTTAATTTTCGCAACTTCCACTCCTAATGGTTCGATTTTGCAGGTTCGAACTCGATAGAGCGTTAACGCACGCACGCACGCACGCACGCACACGCACACACACACACATATATGGACACTATACATTATCGTCATAGTCATTTTCGATGTCTACTAAATAGGGTAGAAGATGATTTGTAAAACTTTTTCAAAAATATTTTAATGAGAACAACCTTAATAGCTTATTCCTCCGGAATTCGCTAAAAAAAAGAACAAGGGAAACAGTTAAAAGGCAAAAGAAGAAAAAAAAGGAAGACAAAAAACGAAAGACGATAATTTAGTATAAAAATCAGAAAAATGTTTAAAATAATAGACCTAAGGTATTAAAAAAAAAGGAAAGTAAGAAGCTTGTTTAATGAAAATATAAAAGTACTTACTGGTACAGAATATACTGTTAGACTTAAATTACAATAAATAAAATGATTACATAGTTGGCTATATCTACAAAAAATTATTATTTACAATATATTTGATTTACTCTAGATTTAACGAATAAAATATAAAATGTACAAGATCGGTTGATTAATGTCTTTGACATCGTCCGATTCCTAATAGCCAATTTTGTCGGTCCATCCAATCTCCTGGTTGTAGATGTTTCTCCTTCATGTATAAATGAGAACAAAAAAAGCAATATATATATTAATGACAAAGAATAAATTTAATTCTGGAGAAAAATTAATTATTTAACAAGTAATTATATAAGAGCGATAATAAGTGTTAGAATTCTGGGAAATAATTTGGACAACCGTTCAGGGATTGTAATATCAACGAATCGCCACAATACAATAAAGGAAGATATTTTGGTACAAAAGAATAGAATGAGTTCTCGCGCTGCAGCCGAGCAGTTTAAAGCATAAGCCTTGGTGTAAAACTAACGGGATTGCGCTGGATCAGGTCCACGTGGGGAAGACATTTTCTCAAGGAATTTCAGCCAGTATGGGACCGGTGTCCACACAGTACCGCAAGGAATTGGGTAGGCACAATAAGTAGCGGCTCCAGGTTGAGATAACCAGCTATAATGGATGGAGGCCCGATATGTTTACCAAATATCACACCTACACTGGCTGGATGATCGTCCATATCTGTGATTAGCACATAAGGATGAGAGACCAGCAGCCGCCAGGTAAGCCAAATGCCTTCCAGACCTGTCATGTTAAGAGTGTTGTTGTTTTAGAATACAATGATATATCAAAAATAGATTAAAATATATAACCAACTAACTCACTGACACTATCATCGAACCCGTATGTTTATGGTCTCGCGGACATAAGCTCTCCATTCAACCCTATCCTGAGCAAATGTTTTCCAATCATTCCCTGTATAATCTACTTCTCTCAAATCATGGTTAAAATTATTCTCTCACTTGATTCTTGGTATAAAACTGAGTGTTTTTCGTCTGGTTCTCCTACAAGAATCTTCCACAAGATTCTTCCACAAGAATCATTCCCCATTCGTGCCAGATGTTCTGCCTATCGCTATCTACCAGATTTAACTGACCTTATTATATCTGGTTTCTTATAAAGATCATGTAGTTCACTGACATTCTCCATTCGCCTGTCTGTTACTTTCTCTTTGGTCCAAAATCTTTCCTAAGAACTTTATTGTGAATTCTAGTAATTTTTTTCCTCTCTTAAAGTAAGAGTCCATGTTTCGCATCCATATAACTGGGAGAATGACAGTTTTATTCATGTTCAGTTTAACTTTTTTTAGAGATGTTGGGACGACAAGAGTTTCTGTAATGCACAATAGCACGCATTTCCAGAATTGAACTTATGTTTAATCGCTTTGTGCATCTCATTCCTATTTGTAATTAGAAATTTATATTAAAGTAGCTATAAGTAAACTACGGCTGGGAAAAGCTCCGGGATCTGATTAAATAGCACCAGAATTTATAAAAACAGGTCCAAAAAATAACGTATCAATTGGTTGGTAAAATCAAATACATAATCTGAATGGAAAACAATAGTATTATTCCAATATACAAATAAGAAAACATAACTACGGTAGTTGTCGAAATTATCTATTTATTTGTTTTAATCCGAATCGCAAGTATTTAAAATACACCATGTCCCATTCAAACGTCCCACTTTTTAATTAATCATAACTCTCAAAGTACGCAGAATTATGAAATGAGGTTGGTATTATAAGAAAGAGAAACTCAAAAAAATTTTATTTTCATTGTTGCAGTTAATTCATCTGTCGCATGTTGTGCAACAATGATATAAAAAATGACGACTCCTCAGCAACGAGCACAAACTGTTTTCTGGTATGTAAAAGACCGTGTGTTTGCGACTCCAGTACAAAATCTTCATGATTTATAAACCTGTATCCTTGACACAATTGCGACAGGACCAATTGACATGTTGGACAGAACGTGGCATGAAATCGAATACAGACTTGATATTGTTCGTGCTACTAATGGTGCACATACGTAGGTGTTTTAGCGTGTAGCAATGAAAATTCTTTGAGTTTCTGTTTCGTTTAATACCGGACTCATTTCATAATTCCGCATACTTTGTTAGTTATGATTAATTAAAATGTGGGAGATTTGAATGGGGCACCCTGTATATGGCCCTACTGGTACAATACAATTGGGAATTAAATTAACAGAGGAAATATAAGATGAATAGGCAACTTTCAGATCAGTTCGGCAGATTTAAGATTTAAATTGTTTTTGATTACTGATTAAGAAGGCAAATAAAATCGAAAATATATTTAACTTTTTTTTTAAATCTAGCAGCAGAATTTGATACTGTACCCAAAATAATAAATTGTAAAATATTGAGAAATGAGTGGATATCGAGAAACTTAATTATAATAATACAGAACTTATATAACATTATTACGAAATGATTAGACTAAACGGAAAAACGAGTGGTAATTTCTAAATGGAAAAGGGAATGATAATAAAAGGAAATGGTCATAGCCCACTTAACGTTTGCAGTGTATATGGATTGAGTAATTAAACACTGTAAAGAATAACTAAAAACTATGAAGTTGGAAATTGGAACTTAAGATCCGTATAGGTGCAGGCAATGATATAAGCATACGCTGATGACATTCTCTTAACAAGATGCTGTGGTCTCGGGGTAGCATGCTGCCTTGTCACGCAGCGGGCCCGGGTTAGATCCCCGGTCGGGACAGTTTTTCTGGGTGAGGTTTTCATCGGGGTTTTTCCTCACCTGTGAGACAAATGTCAGGAAAACTTTAAGGCCCAAACGGTCCCCGAAATCATAAGGTCATCGCAATCATCATCATTTATATTCATCTTAGGTTAAGCTTAGGATTAGGGACTCTCCTGGCGCACCATTATCATCATCACTCATCATATCATCGGGGCAACGTAACCCCGCCTTCCAGGCGCCCCAACCTTAGAAGTGGGTTACAAGTACGCCATGCCAGGAGAGAAACCAGTAATGTCGAAAATCTGGGGCATTTGAAAAAAAAAATTACAAGCAATATTATAATCGAATGGGCGAATACAAAAGAGGGAAAGTGGATGAAAATGAGTAGGGCCTACATATAAACGTAAAATTATGAAATTAGGAGGAGTGAATTAAATTTAAAATTTGAATGCGGAATGAAAATGAAAAAATCCAGAACTAGTAACTATCTACGTACATCTATTTGTATACATTTTACAAAGGTTAAAGAATTATTTAATTGACGGAACCTCCTTAAGAAATAAATTAATTATATTTTTGTCTCATAGATGTTGGCATACTTGACTGAGAATTGAACTTAGACCCTTTTTATCTAGTATTTGAGATACTTTTAACTTAGTTCGATATATCATGCGGTGTCAGTTACATGACTCTACTTAATCAAGAGGAGTTTTTGAAAGCGCAGACACTTGGGGTCAATAGATAACTGCAACTACTTCAACCAATGTATGAATGATTGTTATTGCTATTTTAAGGCTCTTATGCGGTAGCCATTCATCATACATAGGTCAAACATGCATTTGACAGTCTGCATCCATCTTGTTTTTATGCAAATAACTCGGTTAAAATTTTGTATGAGCAAAACATATCATAATGTTTTTATCTTATATGAAAAGTCAGTGTTTATCAACAAGGGAGACGCGAACCTCACAATTTCTACTACCATTTTAGTGAATTCATAAGTTATATTCCGTAAACGAGAAAATTTAGCGAATTCTTTAGCGAAGTTTGTTCTCAAAGAATAAGGAAAGAATACATTTTATTCGCAAATAAATGTTGTACACAATATTGACACCCGAATGAGCAAGTTATCGTGCTCGGGTACAGTTCAGTTACATGAAATAATAATATATTCTATTCTACTCGTATTCTATAGTAATTCTGCCCGAGGGCAGGTCTTTTACTGCAATCATAGCATTAAAATAATATATATATATATTTATTTATTTATTTATTTATTTATGTGTGTGTTATAACATCTAAATATATAAGCATTACTGCTATAAAGTAAATATGCTTACTTGTTATAGTGGCCACTAGATGGCAGTTGGAACGATATCCCGCTATCTCTCGTGTAAATTGAGAATACTATATACATAAGGGTCCACCGCTGTGGTCTCGAGGTAGCGTGCTGCCTTGTCACGCAGCGGGACCGAGTTCGATTCCCGGCCGGGACAGACTCCTGGGAGAGGTTTTTTTCGGGGTTTTTCGTCACCTCTAAGACAAAATGTCAGCAAGCTTAGGGTCCAACGGTCCCCGAAAATCATCCGGCCATATCATCACCCTATCATGACTGAAAAGATATAGATGAATGAAGGAATAGAATCAAAACTTAATATTGGCCATAGGGAGATGTTGTAATTAACATGTTAAATGAATAATAAGAGGTGAATCGGAGAATGGTGGAAGCTTTTCAACAAGTAACTCCATACTTTATATCGGTGTATTAATTATGAGCATGGCTTATTAAATCTAAAAAAAATTGAGATGAGCAGGTAAGATGACAGCGTTTGAAACTTATATTCTGGAGATTTCGGCCCAAAATCCTGAAGTCGATCAACCCGAATACGTTTCTTTACAGTTTTCTCAGGTAAGGAAATAAATGATAGGTTTTAAGTTATTAAAATTGAAAACAGTGAAAAAATAACAGCGAAAATTAAACGAATTCCCTCAACAAGTCGAATGTATCGTCCGATTTTGTTGGTTGGCGGATCACATATTTATTTTGTTAAATTATATTGTACACAGCCAAGTTACGTCACAAAAAAAAATCATGACGGCCTCTTGAGAAATTTTCAAATTACGGTTTTAAGGTAAATCACCACTCCTATTGGCCAGATTTCACTGATGTTTGAACAATAATTTTCTTTCGTTTTTTAATGGCATGGGGACACGCCCTAACGTAGCTGGTTAAGGTATAACTCTTGCAAGCAGGAAAGTCGAGGGTTCGAGTCCCGGTGGGGTCAGGATTTTTAAACTGACCCAAACATTCTGTAGGTATCATGGTCCTGAGGTCGACCCAGCCTCTAACATAAATGAGTACCAAACGCTTATTCTCGGGGTAAAGGCGGTGGTCACGCAGGGCCAACAACCCGGCTGATATCAAGTGCCGGTTGGCTAAAAAAATGAGAGACTTTAATCTTCTACTACCCTAAGGGCCTCCTAAGATTTGTAGTGGGATAACTTTGTAGCCTGTACGGAGTATTGTTATGAAACATTTCAATTCCAGCCAGTAGAGTGGTTTTTAAATGTTTCATTCAGGTGAACCCATACTCCTAATGGCCTGTCAGATTTTGCTCGATCTTACTTTTTTTAATTTATTGCTATATGACGAATTTGGTATAAAAATTACGGCCGCAGAAGCGTTGAAATTTTTGTCGTGGTCATGTTCCACGTTTACTAAGTAGGATCGAAGAATATTAGTAAATATTAAATATACTGTATATATATATATTTTCATTAGAATGCCTCAATAGTTACATTTTTTTCGGAATTCACCAAAAAGAAGATCGGCATAACAATAAATATCCAAAGCCTTCTGCATATAGGCTAATCAAAGATTAAGTCGTTCCCGGTGGACCAATTGTTTTTATACTACCCTTAGATTCCGAGGTTTGCGGGTTCAATACCGTCCAGCACCGATGGAATTATCAGAAATTCCAATTTCGAGTATGGTTTTTTTCGGAAGGGAAGAAAAACGTGGGTCCCGTATCGTAGATTTACGGCACGAAAGAGAATCTCAAATCTGAAAAAGAGTTACTGATCAAAATTTGATAGCACTTTTACACCAAATTTGACATTTACGCTATAAACTTGATTAGTTAAGGTACTATAAACAAGTGCTGTGTTTTATGTTGTTTACCTTCTTTTTTCTCTTTCGCGCAAATACAGAACACTACATCTAGATCAACTTAAACTAAGATTATTTAATTCAAATGTGAAATCAAATTTATTATACAGCTGTGAAACTTGGAAGGCTACAAAACAAATTGGAAAGAAACTGAAAATCTTTGTAAATCGTTGCCTGATAAATATGTTGGGTACATGGTGGCCAGAGATTATAACAAATAAAGAACTTTGAAGAAGAACGAATCAAAATGAGATTTGTAAATAAATTAAATTTATAAAATTTAATTGGGTTGGTCATGTGTTAAAGAGAGAGAATGATTCTTCTTTTATCTTGTCAGCCCATGTTTCCCTTAACAGAGATTTAGACGCTCTCCCCCTACAGGGAAACCACACTAATTTAGTTACACTTGTTTTCGTATAGATGTCATTTGAGTGGCCCGTGGTCAGCGTTCCGCCTCATACTGACATCTAGGAAACCAAGGTAGTACTAGGACGGGAAAATTCGGTAAATTTTGCTTAGATGCCTTTTCATTCAGGCTTAAGGATCTTTTACGAGCCTGAAAATCTTCATACTTGGGACCCACGGCTTAAAGTCCCTCCCGGAGAACTTGCTCCTTGGATTTTTCCATCCTAAAAAATCCATCGACCCCGGCCGGGTTTGAACCCGCGACCCTCGGGACCCGAGGCAAGGAGCATAACCACTAGTCCACCGCGGCCGACCAGAGAGAATCATATCATAAAAATGGCATTTGATTGGAACCCCCAAGGATTGAGAAGGCTAAGAGGAAGACCTAGGGCAACATGGAGTAAACCATCAAGAATGAAGGTGTATAGGCAGGGATGAGTTGCAATGAAATTAAGGCATTGGCAAATAACAGAGTTCATTGGCGAGCTTTTATCAAGGCCCTATACCTCCCAGTGGGGTGACCAAGATTACTACTACTACTACTACATCCAGATCCAAGACGGATATTTAAATTCCTCTACCTCAATGGGAATATAACCGGGTGGAAGGTAGGGTCTCCATGGACTATGTCTGGCGACGGGCATAGAGTAAAACATAGGTTTTCATACGCATAATTATTTTTATAGATAACCTACATTCTGTCCATGAGCAGGTCCTTCACTGCAAACTTAGCATTCTCCACTCTCTTCCTTAACTCAGCTTTCCTCTTTGTATCCGCATACAAACCATTTATTTTAATATAGTCCATCATCTGATGTCCTTTTTCTGCCTCTAACGTTCTTCCTGTTAACCATTCCGTCTAGGGCATCCGTCAGCAGGCAGTTTCTTCTTAGCCGGTGACCTATCAAATTTATTTTTCTCTTCTTTATGAGTTCCAGCATTGTTCTTCATTCCCACCTCTGTCTAGCACATATTTATTTTTATTTTGTCTGTCCATTTTATACGTTCCATTCTTCTGAATATCCACATCTCAAAAGGTTCCAGTCGCTTTTTCTCATTCCGTCGTAATGCCCAAGTCTCTGCAACATACAGTGTTACACTCAACACAAAGCATTTCACTAGCCTCTTCCGTAGTTCTTTTGCCAAAGGTCAGCAGAAAATGCTTCTCTTCTTGTTAAACGCTTATTTTGCCATTTCTATCCTCTTCTTGATCGCAGTTCATGTTACTACTGATATTATATCCCAAGTTCTTGAAGCTCTCCGCTTGCTCAATGGCCTCATCTTTAATCCTCACGTTTATCTTCCTTGGTTTCCTTCCTATAACACTGAGCAACAAAAAAGAAACTTTTTTCTCCTGAATTCAAATATGATACCGGTTTTTTTCAATCACGCAAGGTTTCCGAGAGACAGGTTTTTATAATTTCAAACACTTTAATATTTTCTACATTCGTAACTACACAATATTCGAACATTCAGACTCACATAGAAAGTAAGAAATGGCGATTTTCTGCTATATTTCGCATGTGGAACATCCCTATTGATAGTCCAACAATAATCGGCCAGCTTATTAGGATTCCATTTGCCTTGATATAACTTTTCCATAGCTGAAATCTCCTGATGAAAGTGTCCGCCGTGCTCATCGCTCACTGCGCCAAGATAATAAATGGACGAAAAAAGTTTATTAAAAAATAATTATTTAAATCCATTAATTGAAATTGAAATAAAAAAAAACTGTGGGTGATGGAGAAATTCCGAATACATATTTGAAAACATGATAAAAACTGCATTCAATACAACTATTGGTACTCATGAGACAAAAATCATGTTGACCAGTATAATCATGGCCTTCGTCTTATTTATATCTATCTTCATCCATAATCCTCCCACTTGTCAAAGCGTATATTTTTCTGATTAATATTGTATGCCTCCGTATAATATTCTTTAAAAATACTTCTTACTCAAGTCCTTTATGCACTGGAAAATTAATATTCAAGAATGCGATGAGCTGCTAAATTTACAGAAACTTGAATACGTTTAAATGCGCAATAGATGAAGTTTGTTCTAACAGTCTGTAAGTTGGATTTCATTCCTTTATTTAGAACTGTCTTATTACAAGCCACTTGTATGTAAATAACCGGCGCAGAGGTTATCAAGCTCTTCTCGCAGTTCTTATCATAAAACTTTTTTTGTTCCTCTTTGCTTTAAAGCGAATCACTTCAAGTTATTTTAAAACGAGAGCAGTTGTGCTCATCCTCTCCTAATAAGGCTTGTGCTCGGCCTCCTGATAACATAATTATCTCATTTCATTTATTTTATTACTTTTAATAGTCATACAGTGTACTGACTGGTTCAAAACTGAAGCATCTAGTAGGCCTATATTACGATGAGAGGTTGGGATATACACAATAAATTAAACCGATATCAAATGATGTGTGGCACCATAAGAAGAACCCTACGAAAGACTCGAAGAGAAACTCAGCTCAGGTTTCATAAAATTGTGGCTGTTCCTGTTCTTTTATATGGATCTGAATCTTGAGTACTTACAAAAAAATATATCTCACACATTCAAGCCGCTGAAATGAAAATTTTAAGATCCGTAAAAGGATGTACACGCATGGATAGATTACACAATGAATCAATAAGACATGAACTGGAGATATTTTCAATAGTCGATAAACTAGAAGAGCACAACTACCAATGGAAAGAACATTTAGACGGAATGGACAATACAAGGTTACCCAAAAAGATCAACACCTACAAACCACATGGAAAAAGATTTTTGGGACGGCCAAGGAAACGATGGACTTGAGACCGGACCAGGTCGCATTGACCTAATCCTGGAAAGGAAGAAGAAGAAGAAAAAGGTTGGGAAGTGGTTTTTACAGAATCGAGCAAAATGTTTAAAAACCTCGCTATTGCTCGGGTTTTAAACATTTTCCTCGATTCTGTAAAACACTTCACAAATGTGCGTTGTACATTATTTTTTTGCGCGATGATGTTTTCAAAATAATAAATAATAGTAAAATAATAACATTTTTGTTGGAAATATTTGCGTTCATTATAAACAATTGACTAACGTTAACAGTGTGGGCAATGTTTATTAGTTGAAACAACAGGAGGCCGTGACACCAAATAGTGATAAAATAACAGGAGGCCATGGGACCAGTTGGTGTAAAATGGCGACAAGTACGTATTTATTGATTTATATTGTTTCAAATAAAGTTAAGTTCATTTAGAATGCAGTGATTTGTTTCGTATAATGTATATTAACACTACCTTTTGGATATTTTTGTATATACATTGTATATAGTATACATAGAGGGCAGTAGTTTTACTTCCCACACGCGTGTTTGCAATATGTAATATTACAGTACAGTTATTTTTATTACAGTATAGTTATTTAGGTTGGCAACCCTGAAATGTAGGAAGTTGAACTTTCAATAATGGTCGCCATTGCTACAAATACGACAAAACGCCACATCGCACAAAAATAATTTTAATTAATATTGGGTAGGATCCACTGATATAACTAACACATTTTTCCTGAATGAAAACGGTTCATATAGCCTGATTTATTACGAGATGGAAGCTCTTATCCAGCCTTATTTTTGCTTTATTGGGCTACTTTTTGGAGAATGAAAGAGGTGCATGGAAGCTTCTTAAAGGGAAACCAGAGGGAAAACAGCCAGTTGGTAGACCAAGAACGAGGTGGAAGAATAACATCAATCATGATTTGAGGGAAGTAGATTATACAGGGGATGACTGGAAAACTGGATAAGGATGTGTGTGGAGAGCTTATGTCAGCGCGGCCATAAACCTCCGGATTCGATAAAGCCAGTGAGTAAGATAGTTAATTACGGCTACTTTTTTTTTCAGAATCTATATTATTGAAAATACAATATTTTTAAATATTCATTAAAACGTATATATATATATACACTGGTGTCCAAAAGTTAAGGATAATTAGTTCATTTGCCGACTTATTATAAAGCATTTGTCAGAATAATACAAAATTTGGTAAGGTATGTCACAGATAATTAGAAACATGGCACGAAAGAAACAATGGCATGAATACGTCATTCACTTGTCATTTTCACAACAAACGAAAACTGCATTTCAGAATTCGAACATAAAAGTTGAACAACAATGGTTCAAATGATTAGTATGGGGTGTGATTACCCCTGACAGCTACACAAGACTCACATCGACGTGGCATGCTAGTGATGAGGTTGTTCAGGAGTTCGATGCTCAGCAAATTCCACTCCTCATGAAGAGCAATGTGAAGGTCTTGAAGTGTCCTCGGAGGAGGCTGACGAGATGCAATTTGTCTCCCTAAGGCATCCCATGCATGCTCTATAGGATTCATATCCGGAGACCTCGCTGGCCACTCCATACGCTGGATATCTTCCTCCTGAAGAAACTCATCCACCAGTTGTGACCTGTGAGGTCGGGCATTGTCATCCATGAATATGAATTCTGGACCCACAGCTCCCCTGAAAAGTCTTACATGAGGTTCCAGGATCTCTTCTCTATACCGCTGAGCATTAAGTGCCACCTGCGAAGATGTGAAGCTCTGTGCGTGCATTCATCATTATACCTCCCCATACCAGGAGACCACCGCCGCCAAATGGATGTCTTTCCATGATGTTCATGGGGTTGTAACGAGTTCCTTGCTCCCTCCAGATAGTCACGCGATGCGAATCACAGTTCAAGCTGAATCTGGACTCGTCTGTAAATAGCACGCTGCTCCACTGATTTCCAGTCGCGATGTTCCTGACTCCACCGTAAACGTGCTCTCTTGTTATCAAGGGTGAGTGGGACGCACACTACAGGCCGCCTAGCATACAGACCAGCAGCTCTGAGTCTTCTATAGACAGTTTGTCTGGATACTCTGATACCTGAGGCGGCCGCAAGTTCTGAACTCAGTTGTCTGGCAGACATTGTTCGGTTTCTTCTTCTTGCAGTTAACGCAAGATATCGATCCTGCTGAGGATTTGTAACTCTTGGAAGACCTCCCACTGGTCTTCGCCTAACGTCTCCGGTCTCTTGGAACCGTCGCCATAACCTAGATATAACATTTTGTGGCACATTAAGTGCTATGGAGACCTCAGTTTGTGTCTGTACTGTTTCTAGCCGCCCAATAATTCTACCCCCGAAGCAGAGGGTCCAGATTTGTCTTTGTGCCATTTTACTGCAATCTGTTCTTACACTACATCTGATTATATCATAACTCTCTTTAAAAATGAAGATTTATGGAACAGGGCTTAACTGCAACAATGCAATTTTCATTTATAATTGCTATTAATTTTTTCATTGTTGAAGAGAGATTATAATTTAGTATGTAACTAAACTAAATGTACTGAGAAACGTTTTGATAAATAATTTTTACTCCTTGCTCCTCTTTAAGCATTTTGATTTTCCGTTTTACAAATTATCCTAAACTTTTGGACACCAGTGTATATATATATATATATATATATATATATATATAGAATAAATTATTTAAGGAAAAATGCATCACCTCGCCTCATGTCCTTGTTAGTAGACCGATTTCGGGACCTAATTATAATATAATTAATCATATGAATTAAATGAGTATAGGGGGCACGCCATAGCGTAGTGGTTAAGGCACTGCGCTACAAGGCGGAAGGTCGAGGGTTCAAGTCCCGGTGGGGTCAGGATTTTTAAACTGACCCAAACCTTCTGAGAGCACTATGGCCCTGGGGTCGACTCATCCTCTAACAGAAATGAGTACCAGACGCTTGTTCTGGGGGTAAAGGCGGCCGTCACGCAGGGCTGACAACCCGGCTGACATCAAGTGCCGATTGTCCAGAAAAAGTGGGAGCCTTAACCTCTTACTACCCCAAGGGCCTGCTGAGGCCTGTAGTGGGATCACTTTTATATGGTGATGCTGACATAGTCACAATAATAAAATCTTCAAGGTTGAAATGGCTGGGCCATTTACATCGACTGGGAGAAACAGGCATTGCCCGTAAAGACGTATTCTCTAAAATAGAGGGGGAAAAAGAAAAGTTGGAAGACGTCTTATCAGATGACTTAATAGCGTGGAAAAGGATATGAAGGTTATGGGAGTCCAGGAATGGAGAAGGAAGGCAGAAGATAGAAATGGATGGAGGCGTATACGAACTTGGGGTGGTCAAGGCTGCAAATAGGTTGTAGCACCACACATGATGATGATGATGATGATGATGATGATGATGATGATGATGATGAATTAGGTTTCATCCTCAGTACTTTCACGACCGTTGTTATGTCGTTTTGAAGAGCCACCTGCTGCACTCTTTGGTGGAAGACTGAAAAAGTTTATTCAGTCTACCAACAAAAGAAGCAAATTAATCTTGTATGATCAGCAATTTTCAGGCAGAACCAATATTTTCTCTTTATTCGAACAGGAATGAGATGCACAAAGAAATTAAACATAGGCTCAATTATGGAAATGCGTGCTATTATGCATTATAGAGACTCTTGATGTCCCAACTCCTTTCAAAAAACGTTAAACTGAAAATATATAAAACAATTATTCTACCAGTGATATTATATGGTTTCGAAACATGGACTCTTACTTTAAAGGAGGAAAGGAGATTACAAGTATTTGAGAATAAAGTACGTAGGAAAATTTTTGGACCAAAGAGAGATGAACAGACAGGTGAATGGAGAAGATTACATAACAGTGAACCTCATGATCATTATAGGAAGCCAGATATAATGAGAACAGTTAAGTTTCATAGCCTGCGATGGGCAGGACATGTGGCACGAATGGGGAATGAAAGGCATGGATGGAAGCTTCTTGTAGGAAAACCAGAGGGAAAACGCCAGTTGGTAGACCAAGAATGAGGTGGGAGAATAATTAACTATGATTTGAGCGAAGTAGATTATACAGGGGATGATTGGAAAACATTAGCTCAGGATAGGGATGTGTGGAGAGCTTATGTCCACGCGGCCATGGACCTATGGATTCGATAGTGCCAGTAAGTTAGAGTTAGTCATGTCGACATTTCTGGTGTGCTCTCCTGGCATTGGCTTAATTGAATCCAATTCAGAAGGCGGAGTTACGTTACCCCGATGATATGGTGGGTGATAAATGATAATGAAGCGCCAGAATAGTTCTTAACCTGAACTTAACCTAAATTCCAGACCATGGGCAATCACAGGAATGATTCCCTTTAAGGAAAAACTGCTATGGTTTGACCGGGAATCGAACCCGGGACCTCATGAACAGTAGATAGAAACGCTACCACTAGCCCATGCGGCTGGTCGGGAGAACCAATAATTTAGTCTGGTTAATCATCTGATGACCTTTATCATTTAGATTTTAGCTTTGGGGACATTTAAAGGTCATGGTGTACAGAGTCTCGATACATTATGTTTAAATAACTCACTGGCACTATCGAACCCATAGGTTCATGGCCGCGCGGACATAAAACTCTCCATTGAACCCATGTCCGCATATCTTGACTGTTGTATTTTTACGGTGAAGGATCGTCACTCTTTCGACCAAGGTACTTTTTTCGTCTGGCTTATCACCTTCGACCAGTCCGGCATGGGTAACCCTATCGGCAGCAATGCTACCGCCAGCATAGCTCTTGGGATCATTTAAGCATGCAAGCCACTCCACCACGACAAGGTAAAGATACCATGGAGGGCACTTTCTTTAAATATTAAGAAAAATGTTAACATTTGCTATGACGGACAAATTATTCAATTGTAAAGAAAAATTAATGCCCGAAACAGGATTTGAATCCAAATATCAGGCTTTCCACGCCAACGTGCCACCAATTCAAGCTCCTGGTGCAAATGCCAACCTTCCCTTCCCCATATACCATTCTCTATTACTCTACAATTAGCTGCTTGAGACATAGAGAATTATATATGACGAAAGGAAAATTAGCATTTGCATCAGGACCCTGAACTAGTGTAATGAACAGCACAATGGCATACAAAGCCAGAAGTCCGGGTTCAAATCCTGGTTCAGGCATTAATTCTTCTTTATAAATTAACAATTTCTGTGATTTCTGTAATGAATTTACTTAAAAATCTTAATTTCCCCAGATAAAAGACGGAGGTTGAATTATATCGAATGAAGACACTTGCTGGGAAGAGTGGATCAATGAACTCTTAGGAGAAAACTGCTCCTTAAACAATACAGTTTGATAGTGGTGGTAAACTATAGAAATTTATGACCCATGTGCATGGGAACATTTTTTTTTTGACTGCTACTTTCTGTGAACATATTGGAATCCTTTTTCAGAGCTCCCTATGTATGTAAAATAAAATTTACGTAGTTTAATAAGATTTTATGATGGTCCATCGCTGTGATCTCGGAGTAACGTCGATGCTTCATACGTAGCAGGTACGAGTTCAATCCCCGATCGGACAATATTCCTGGTGTGATTTTTTTGGGGGGGGAGCTATTTTCCTCAACTGTAAAACAAATTTCAGATAACTTTTAGGTCCAAATGCCCATCTCAATCATCCATATCATATTCGTCTTGTTTATTATGAATACACGAATAAATGGTGTGTCTGTCTTATTCGCGTTGTCTCGAAGGTGGCCATGACATTGAGCTGATCACTCAACCGGGAAGATCCTCCGTGTCATTGTGTGTAAAAAAAATGTATTATCCAGAATTTCAGTTCCTTTCCCGACTATCCCTAGAGAATGAATTTTTCGGGTTAATTATTTTGGGAATTTCTTTTTAGCTACAGTTGTTCTTTGCTCTTGCTAAGTCCATTGCAATTCAGTTTATTCTCCCATTCTTTAATTCCAACTTCCGGTTGTACTTTTCTGCCAAAATAGTTAATAATGTACAAAAACAAAAAATAGGCCCAGGTGGCATGGGGCGTGTAAAATTGGCTACAAGGAAGACGTTAAATTAACGTAAAAAGATGAGATAATATGATAATGATTTTTAATGAAATTAATCAGCAATTAATTACAGTGATATGCAAGTGGATGAACTTCCTAGCCTTTAATAGTAAATTTTGTATTTCCACAGCACCGTACAAAGAGCAAGCATTCACTGTAGTTATCCTAACATGATATTAAACATTAGGGACAAAATTAAACCAAATATTTATTATTTTATACTTGAATGTAATTGTGTCTTTTATTACAGAAGCTTAAGTTTAATGTGTTTTGATGTAAAAAAATGTTAACTGGTGTAAATACAGGACAGTTTTTGTGATCTTCAGGCTAAACATCCCGTCTGTTGTTTATAAAAAGTACCGTGGTAAAGTTACTACTTTGCGGCCCCGAACATGAGATTTTTAAACAAAGATATGCTCTTCAAAAAAAACTATTTTGTATATTTCTCGATTTGATTCTGTTTACACGATATCTAAGAAAAACGTACACCAAACCCCCATCTGTTGGTATCTACACAAAAGCAACACACTGATTCTTTATTTCCACTAGTGTTAGTTTATGCTGATGATGTAGTATTGTTGGCCGATAGCGAGGAGATACTAAAGGACAACACGCACACACTATTGAGTAACACTAAGAAATTAGGACTGGAAGTAAATATCAATAAAACTAAATATATGGTCACACGTAGAAATGCAATACATAATAGAAATGGACAGCTAATGACAAATGAGTTAAGTCTCGTAGACTGCGATGGGCAGGACATGTTGCACGTATGGGGAATGAAAGACTTGCATGGAAGCTTCTTGTAGGAAAGCCAGAGGGAAAACACGCAGTTGGTAGACCAAGAATGAGGTGGGAGAATAACATTAACTATGATTTGAGGGGAAGTAGATTATACAGGGAATGATTTGAAGGCATTAGCTCGGGATAGGGATGTATGGAGAGCTTATGTCCGCGCGGCCATAAACCTACGGGTTCGATAGTGCCAGTGAGTAAGTAAGTAAGTAAGTGTTATTTTATATTTCACTAGCTAATACCTAGCGTGTGCTGTTACCCCTAATTAAATGGAAATTAATATACTTTTATGTTTAGTTGAATAAGTAGAAGGAAAAATAATTATAAATTTATGTTTTTAGATACCCGTGCTGATTATCCGGCGTTGCCCGAGAATCTACTTATCCCGATCTTCTTGACATAAATGAGCTGAAGTACGAAACTTAATATGTTTTATGTTTAGTTAAATAAGTGAGAAGAAAAATTATATCGCAGTTATTTTTAGATACCCCGTGCTGTTTACCCGGCGTTGTCCGGGAATCTACTTATCTCGATATTCTTGGTATAAATGAGCTAAAAGACAAAATTCGTTATTGTGAGAATACCCGTCATGTGCTGCTATGCTTGCACAGGAATCTACGTACTTCTCTCGATCTTCTTGGCATCAATGAAAGAAAAAAATGGTTATTGTGAGTTATCCGTAAGAGATAAACATATGCTGTCGTGGACTTTTTTGTAGAGTTTTTTGAGATATTCAATTCTGTGTACATGAGAGCTTATGTCCGCGCGGCCATGTACCTAAAGGTTCGATAGTGCCAGTGAGTTAGTTAGTTTGAGTTAGTTATTATAAACTCAAATTAAAAAAAAAGTCTCCTCTGTGCAAAATATGACAGATCTTTCACATCCACATTCGATTAGCTGCTATAATAGTTGTTATAGAGTGTCGTTGAATCAATTATCACCTGTCTATATTACTACAATTGACCCGCCCTATGGGCTTATGGTCAGCGTTTCTGACTACAGTTCATGAGGTCCCGGATTCGATTCCCGGTCAGACGATAGGAATTTTTTAAAGGGGATTATTCCTGTCTGTAATTTAGGTTAAGTTTAGGATAAGGGCTTTCCTGGAACTTCACTATCATTTATCACTCATCATATCATCGAGGTAACGCGACTGTCTGCCCCAACCTAAGAAATGAATTACAATTGCGCCAATGCCAGGGGAGAAATGCAGAAAAACCATGAAAACAATCTGGTGGCATTGGGCAAAAGATATTTTTACCTAAGATCCTGGACAAGATAAGATTAACGATCTCTTAAAACAAGAAATTTCGTTCTTCCTTATTTATCTAAGAACCTACCAGTTACTGTGAGTTTCAACAAAAAAAGAACACGATATAGTCAGCGTCTGTTTGAAAACATTTAAAATTATACAAATTTACTAATTTAATTGAAGTCGCTTTTTTTAAATAAATTCTAATTCTTAATGTTTTGCCTTCTATTTTGTAATTCAGCTTAAAACAATTTTCGTATTTTTGCAGAAAAGGCGACTTTATGATTTTTGTTTTTATAGAATTTCATGTCATGCTCAATTAACAGAATATCCCATTTTATTTCCGTGGCGCATGTGTGAACGAGTGTTGTGGTAGAGAGAATATGAAAAAAGAAGGGGAAAAAAAATGCAGAAATTACCAGCCGGTCGGCAACATTCATATCTTGCAGCAAACCAACAACAAATCCTCAGCGATTAAAAAGCTGGCCTTAATTAAACAATCAGCAAAGCCCTCTCTTCCAGCTAAATTGGACAAAGACATGCCATGCGCAACGTGCAGCCTATTCACTATCGTCATTGCAGATCCCATTTTTTTAATTCTTGAATATGTTTATGATTTTTACAGATAATTCTAAATAGAATTTATTTTCCTTGTCTACATTCTGGTTAATTACATTTGTTAACTGCGTAAGCACAGAATTTATGCTGAATCTAGACATGTTCCATAAACAATATTCATATCTAGATTTTTAAAACATAATACCAACCTAAAAAATTCCCCTTTTTTCTTAATGTACTGTAGATATTACACGTTAAGTTATTTTGTTGTATTTAATGACTTTAAGTCCAATGAACATGTTTGAAATGTATTTTATGTCTAACTTTATCATCATCCTTCACGGATTAGGTCTTTGCATGTTCCGATCTCACATATGTTCAGCCCAACGCTTTCATGGTCTTCCCACCGATCTTCGTCATACAGGATTATATATATATATATATATATATATATATAAATGGATTGCGCACAAATGTGCAAAGGTGATAACACAGCTAACAATCACTAAGATTTTAACTTTGTCTTGCGTAATCACAAATTGTTTTTGTTCTTTGTGTACACGTTTTGTTGTGATATCAAACGATTTCTTATGAGGTAAGATTAGCATTAATTTTATTTAATACACAAGTGATCTTCTTGGTGATATAATATTAAAATATATATGTAGTCAATATGCCCATTTCACCAATTAATGTTTTAAAATGGTCAACAAGTTTCTACAGCCAAGCTGTCATTCTCAAGACCAGATATTGACAGTCAATATCTGGTCTTGAGAATGACAGCTTGGCTGTAGAAACTTGTTGACCATTTTAAAACATTAATTGGTGAAATGGGCATATTGACTACATATATATTTTAATATTAATTTTATTGTCTTTTATTTTTTTAGTAGGTAGTTATAATTTGATAATATTTAATGTATTTTAGGATTATTTATGATTTATTTTTTTAACTTTTATCTTTCGCATTTCTGTTCACATACTTTGCATATGCATGACATCTTCGGGTCATGGAATGTTTTATCCCTACACATTAGGTGGTGGAATCCATGCACGCTTAGTCTTGTGATGACGTGTCGTATCTGGAAATTTGCTTCTGTCCAGTTCCTGTCTATCATCGCTCCGGCGCTGAAGAATTCTGGCCATACTTCCTCTCTTTTCTTGCGTAGTGTTTGTAGCGCATGTTCATAGGGTTCCGTGGTTGGTAGTAGGAATGCTGTTTTCAAGTCCTCGATAAGGAAAGTCTCCCTTGCCAGTAGTTCACTAGACGGCTTCTTGTCGTTCTTGATACTCCTATTGCTCTTTTTATGTATATAGCTTTCACTTTTTCCAGTGTGTTCAGATTAGCTTCTGTAAGATGTGGCTATATGATTTCTATCCCGTAAGTTATTATTGGGAGGATCGTTGCATTGAACAGTTTCATCGCTGATTCCAGGCTTAGAGTTTCCTACAGTATTATACATCAGTGCCATCTTTGGTATCCTATCCTCTGTCATTATTTGCAGATGCTCCTTTCAATTGTTCCTGTGTTCTTCTATTTGTTGAAGAAGTGGTTGTAATTTTAGTTCCTCTCTAATATTCTCATTTATAATACGTTCTTCTCTTGTACAACCTTTCACAGCCCGTTGGAATCTCATTTCCTCTGCATTAATTTTACTCTTTTATTTTTCCTTCAGGACCTAGGCCTCACTTCCATACATCGCCACTGGTAGTGCCATCGTCGAGTAAAATCTTAGTTGCGTATCCTTTCTTACTTTGTTCCTCAGTGTTCGTCTGATTGTTCCACAAATATGTTGAGATTTCTGTATTTTCTTATTTATATCTTGATCTTCTTCATAAGTTATATCGCAGCCCAAATACTGGAAGTGTTAAACCCGTTCCAACACTTTATCTTTTTATCTTCTATGGCTAACTATTCCATATATTGTTCAATGTATCCTTCGATTCGAGATATATAACACAACTCGTTAAATCTTTGAAGGCAAAAATAACTGATAAGAAAAAACTATGTTCTTTGTTTATTTTTGCGCGATAGTGCGTTTTGTCGTACTTACAGCAATGGCGACCATTACTGAAAGTTCAACTTCCTACATTTCGGGGTTGCTAATCTAAATAACTATACTGTAATAAAATAACTATACATATTACAAACCACGTGTGGGAAGTAAATCCACTAACATTTAACGGCCAACCACAAACATAAGCGTCCAACATGGATCCCGGACATCACTTGTCTGGTGAAAACTGATAGGGCACACACCCACACAGAAACACATTACACAATTATAATTATAACATTGGCATATCATGTGTATCAATTAAATATATTAATACAACAAATTAAAAACTAATCCTACTGCTACAGGTTCCAGAAAAATTGACACAACCAGACAACTACAGAGAAAACAGCAACAAAAACTGAAGAGTAAAATTAAAAAATGCACATATTACCATAATTGTATGAATAATATTGCAATAATTTGAAATATACATATATTGTATTTAAATAAAGAGAAGCCTGATATCTGGTTTTGGCCCTCAATATAGAATCATCCGAAAGCCAAACTTGGCAAGATCCCGCGTGATCGAGTATTCCGATTGAGGTTTTAAGCGGTTTCCCTCAATCAAAGAGCAAATGCCGGAATGGAACACCAAAAGCACCGCTTCCGACTTCACTCTACTAATTAACTCCAAATTTAAATTCAAAATTTAAACCGTGGTTAAAGTATTTTATAGGAACCCGCAATTCAACCTATAAAGGAGAACCAAAATGGATCGCTCACCACCAACACTTAAGTGATGGTCGCAGAGCTTACCATCTATCTAAATAACAGAATGTATGTAGTATATATATTTTTTTCTTTAATTTGCTTAGTTGTGATAGGAGCTACCACGTGGCAGTGAACACCGAGTTCCCACTACATCTAGTAACAATGAGAATATATATAAAAAATGAATGTTTGTACTAGACTTGCTCGGTATCGCACTGGTATATAAATCCAGAGGTCCGGGTTCAAGTCCCGTCCGAACATTTATTTTTCTTATATCATATTAAGCTTGCATTGCTCAATGTCAAAATTTAGTTATAACATCAATAAAGCGTCACTGCTATAAAGTAAAAATACTATCTTTAATTTGCTTACTTGTGATAGGAGCTACCAGGTGGCAGTGGAGACCGAGTTCCAACTACATCTAGTAACAATGAGTATATATATAAGAAAAATGAATGTTTGTACTAGACTTGCTCGGTAGCGTATTCGGTAGCGTACTGGGATATAAATCCAGAGGTCTGTGTTCAAGTCCCGTTCGAGCATTTATTTTTCTTATCATGTCATATATATCCATATATACATATACATATACACACAACTTTCCGTAAGCCCTTGTTCTAAGGTTAACAATACTAAATATGCATATCAACAATCTTACATAAATATATGTTTACATAAACAATTTGTTAAGGATTTGATTCTGCTAGCTTTAACTGTCGTATCGTGATTGTTTTCTAAGTCTGGTTCCGCCTTTGTTGGTCTGTGGAGTTCGGTCCTAGAGGCATCTAATTTACCGAAAAGAATGCTTCCTTAGTACCATGATGGCATTTTGAATGGATACTTAATTCCAATGAGTATATCTCTACCCACACTCAATCGAAAACAACGGTACCTAGAATCTAAAACCCAATGGGGGAAAAAAAACATATTTTATTTTTACACGGGGCTTTTCAACTCTCTTTTCATAGAAGCCCTGATTATCTATTTTATATTGTTGCGAACTGGATAGTTCTCTTTTCTTTAATTAATTCATTGCAAAGTAAATGACAATTATGGGGTCGGTGATTTATAGATGTTTTTAAAATTTCAACAAGGAATATTATCAAATCGGGAATCAAGCATGTGACTGTGTTGTAAGAGATAAAGCTGTCAACAGTCGTAATAATTATTATTTATATACTTTTTGATAATTAAATTACAAAAATATTAGAATAATTCACAACTATTAGTATTAGTTTTAGTATAAGGAAATTAGAAACGTAATGGAAGCAGAAGAAAGTATAATTGAAATAATTGAGGAGAAGGAATTAAAATGGTTAGGATATATTTTAAGAATGGAATATGAGCGATGGCCGAAACTATACCCCAGCCGCCGATTCTCCTGCCCTGAAGTTTAGGTTGTATGAAGGGTAAAGGGAAAACTTGCCCTCTACTGCCAATAAGGAAATGGCAGTGTGGGAGTTAACGCCTGCCACAACCAATCACTGCTCTTGATGCAGCTATAGCGCGCTAGTATGGTTTGAAATTGCTGAGATGTCAGCTGTATTTCTGCTAACCGCATACATAAAGCGGCCCCTCCCACTGAATATCCACATTGGCAACACGGTCGTGAAACGTCAAGATCGGAGAATCAGTGGCTGCAGTGTACCATATCAATGACAACCGACCAGAAAGAAGAAAAGAGGGAGATCAAAGTTAACATGGAAAGAAAGCATGAGGATAGTAATGCAAGCAAGAGGGCTAAACATTGAAGATGTCCAAGATCGTAGGCTTTGGAGATTTGGCATGGGAAGACGTCAGCAGCTGTAAAAACCCGAAGGTAGATAGATAGTTTCATTATCATGGATATTAAAACTGTCCACCGCTGTGGTCTCGAGGTAGCGTGCTGTCTTGTCACGCAGAGGGCCCGGGTTCGATCCCCTGTCGGGACAGTTTTTTCTGGGTGAGGTTTTTATCGGGGTTTTTCCTCACCTGTAAGACAAACGTCAGGAAAACTTTAAGGCCCAAACAGTGCCCGAAATCATATGGCCATCATCATCATCATCACCCTTCACCGGTGTGGAAAGCAACGGGAAGCTACCACACCTACAATTCCCTAGTAAAGCTACAAAGCATAGCATGAACATGCTATGATTGCAGTGAAAGATCTGCCCTCGGGCAGAATTACTAAGGATGGATATTAAAACTAACTAAACTCTATCAAACCCGTAGGTTTCATGGCTGCGCGGACATAAGCTCTCCATACACCCCCTATCATTAGCTAATGTTTTCCAATATTTCCCTGTATAATCTACTTCACTCAATTATGGTTAATGTTATTCTCTCACCTCATTCTTGGACTACCAACTGGGCGATTTTCCCTCTGGTTTTCCTACAAGAAACTTCCATGCACCTTTTTCATTCACATTCTTGCCACATGTCCTGCCCATCGCGATCTACGAGACTTAATTGTTCTAGTTATAGGGCCTATCTGACTTCCTATAACAAACGTGTAGCTCACTCTTTTGTAGTCTTCTCCATACACCTTCCTGTTCATCTTTCTTTGATCCAAAAATAATAATAATAATCATCATCATCAGTACATTCACGAATTTAGGTCATTTGTTGACCTGTTTCGGCCTCAAGAGAAACACCATCCAAAAGTCTTTTGAGTGGACGTCCTAGTCTTCTTCTTCCTGCAAGTTGATATCTTAACATTTATTTGGGTATTCTGAGATCTTCCATTCGATGAACATGTTGCATCCATCTTGACTTATAATCATAAATTTTGTTTTCTAAAGATTCCATGTGTAATTCTTCTAAGTTCCTTCAAGTCTCAACACGAAAAAATCCAAAAGGAATAATAATAATAATAATAATAATAATAATAATAATAATAATAATAGTAATAATAATAATAATAATATCTCGAAACTCGTGGATGCAAGAAATAAAAACTGGAATGAGAACAAGAGGACTGGAAGACATGTAATGGATGGATAGAGACTAGTGGAGAAGAAAAATAAAACTTTAGGTACAGAAAGATGTGTAAACATTAAAAATCTGTATATAAATAAAACATTATTATATTATTATTATTATTACTATTATTGTTATTATTATTATTATTATTATTATTATTATTATTATTATTACTACTATTATTTGTGTATATAAAAGATACATTTTTTCGCACTTAAATACATTCTTAAAAATGTATCCTTGTAATACCCTTTATTTAAATGCTTATAATCATGTAACACTTGCAGATCTGGTTATGTAAATGTTATAACATAAACTTTGAAATAAAATTTAACGCTATTACACTAATTAAATTATATGCGTCTTGCTATATTAAATTCAAAATTTAACGAGTATGTACGCAGTAAAGATATTCTGTGGTTGAGGCATAAAAAAAACATATACTTTACAGAGTGGTAAAGAGATCCCTGCGCCGGATATAAAATTTCACACACTGCTCCATTTTAATGCAAATAGAGTGTCAATATTTATACTAGATACTTGATGATGCGTACGCTGATAATTTCCCAAGAGGTTCCTCTCTCATCAACATTTTTAAGAACCGTCCTATTCAAATTATGATTTAAAATATTTCAACCTGACGCATTTCATAAATATAAACATATCGCTGGTCAACATGATTTTTGTCTCATGAGTACCAATAGTTGTACTTAATGCAGTTTTTTATCATGTTTTCAAATATGTATTCGGAATGTATCCATCACCCACAGTTTTTTGTTTCAATTTCAATTAATGGGTTTAAATAATTATTTTTATAAATGTTTTTTAGTCCATATGTCCATTGTAAAATAAAATGGGGAACACTTTCATCAAGAGATTTCAGCTATGGAAAAGATATATAAAGGCAAATGAAATCCTAATATGCTGGCCGATTACTGTTGGACCATCAAGAGGGATACTCTACAGGCGAAATATAGCAGAAAATCGTCATTTCTTACTTTCTAGGTGAGTCCGAATGTTCGAATATTGTGTAGTTACGAGTGTAGAAAATATTAAAAGTGTTTGAAATTATAAATTCCTGTCTCTCCGAAACCTTGCGTGTGAGGAAAAAACCGATATCATATTTGAATTCAGGAGAAAAACACTGTCAGAATCACATATTTTTCTTTCTGAGACAAAAAAAAAGTTTCTTTTCTTTTTTTGTTGCTCCGTGTACTCAGTATTTGTTATTCCAATATAGTTATTTATGTTATAAATATGGAGGGATTTTGATATGCGGCACCTTTAAAAAAATATGACTATTTTGATACTAATAGTTCAATATTAGTATTTGGAGGGATGAAATGAAGCGAAATGAACACCTTTTTGCAATTTTTCGTAAAATTACTACATTTCCCCCATTTTCCCTCTTTTTATGCTTCAGCACCTTTTCCTCCACTCTTCTCTGCGTTTTTAAAATATAGGACAGAAAAAGTATATTTTTTCTTCTTGAACAACTTTTTAAAATCTCAATCAGAAGTCAAAAATATTAAATAAATATTAAAATATAGTTTATGTAAGTCCACCGCTGTAGTCTCGAGGTAGCGTGCTGCCTTGTCACGCAGCGGGCCCGGGTTCGATCCCCGGTCGGGGCAGTTTTTCTGGGTGATTTTTTTATCGGGGTTTTTCCTCACCTGTAAGACAAATGTCAGGAAAACTTTAAGGCCCAAACGGTCCCCGAAATCATATGGCCAACATCATCGTCCTTCTCATTATCATCATCATCACCATCATCCTTCACCGGTGTGGAAAGCAACAGGAAGCTACCACACCTACAATTCCTTGTAAAGCTGCAAGCATAGCATGGAAATGATATGATCGCAGTGAAGAACCTGCCTTCGGACAGAATTACTATGGATGGAGTTTATGTAATTTATACCCCAGAAACGATGACCAATCTACAGTGTGAAGTCAACAATAGTAAATAATAAACATTAAAATATAATTTATGTAAACCACTACCTAATTTATATTCACGCAACAATTGCTTATCTGCAGTTTGAAAGAAAGAACAGAAAAGGAAGACCAAAAACAACCTGGAAGAACAACATTAAAAATTCAATGAGGAAATCTGGTGTAACAGATGAAGACACAGAGGACAGAGAACAATGCAGAACTTTAATTAAGGGAAATTTGTGGATGTTTGTTGCAAACTGATAGTCTGTAACTACGTAGTCATTTACGCATATTTTTTTAAAACTCATGTTAATTATTAGGATTGGTTGGAGAAAACCTTCAATGATGAGGAAAGTTCTCAAAATGAATGAATGAATGACAAATGAGGAAAATTTTGAAGAAATGGCTGCATTAAAATACATTGGAACAATAATTACAAACATGAAAGATGTGCATACAGAAATTAAACATAGGCTCAATTCTGGAAATGCGTGCTATTACGCATTACAGTGACTCTTGTCGTTACAACTTCTCTCAAAAAACGTTAAATTAAAAAAATATATATAAAATTATCATTCTTCCAGTTACATCATATGGATGCGGAACATGAACTCTTACTTTAAAAGAGAAAGGGGTTCTAGTATTTGAGAATAAATTTCTTAGAAAATATTTTGGACCAAAGATAGATGAACAGATAGACTACGGGGGAATAACACAAACAATGATTTGAGAGAGATGAATTATTCAGAGGAAAATTGGAAAATATAAGCTAACAGCTTATGTCGCGCGGCAATGAACCTACGGGTTCGATAGTGTGAATGAATTAGTTTATATGACATTTCTACCTTTATAAATATTTTATTCAAATTTAAAATGAATGAACATATAAAAATATACGTAATGGTCACTTTCAAAAATATACATACGTAGTACAATGGTTGTCCTATATGTACAAAGGCACATGCAATGTTACTTAATTCAATGGAGTATACTGTATTGATTTTGTCAATAAAAACCAAAGGTCCTAAACATTAATAACATTACTTACTTACTTACTTACTCACTGGCACTATCGAACCCGCAGGCTGATGGCCGCACGGACATAAGCTCTCCATACATCCCTATCCTGAGCTAATGCTTTCCTTCAATCATTCCCTGTATAATCTACTTCCCTCAAATCATAGTTAATGTTATTCTCCCACCTCATTCTTGGTCTACCAACTGGCGTTTTCCCTCTGGCTTTCCTACAAGAAGCTTCCATGCAAGTCTTTCATTCCCCATACGTGCAACATGTCCTGCCCATCACAGTCTACGAGACTTAACTGTTCTTATTATATCTGGCTTCCTATAAAGACCATGTAGTTCATTGTTATGTAGTCTTCTCCATTCACTTGTCTGTTCATCTCTCTTTGGTCCAAAATTTTCCTAAGTACTTTATTCTCAATTACTTGTAATCTTCTTTCCTCTCTTAAAGTAAGAGTCCATGTTTCGCACCCATATAACATAACTGGTAGAATAATAGTTTTATATATTTTCAGTTTAACGTTTTTTGAAAGGAGTTGGGACATCAAGAGTCTCTGCAATGCATAATAGCACACATTACATTATAACATTAGATACTGAATGTCTAAACAAGAATTTAAAAAAATACCAAAGTTGGAAAACCTACTATATCTTAACATTTTATTATATATAACTTTCCTCATTAAAGGACAAAGTGATACAGACAATTTTTTAAATTGATGAAATACTTTTGTAAATACATTAAACATGTCAAATTGTAATTGAAATATACATACTATAAAGTAGAAATTTTGTAAATATGGTTTCTTAAAATTGAAATTGATCCTCTAATGGCAGCGATGGCAATTTTAGAAAGATGCACCCTGTCCAAATCTAAGGAATTGCAAAATTTAGCTAAGAATCCTGGTATAGTAGCTCTTACTCCGATCATCAATCCTGTGACAGTTATACTATCTAATTGGTATTTATCTTTATAATAGTCAATTGTTGGCTCATATTTGGCTTTCGTTTCAGAGTCAACTTCCTCTGGTTGGCCACTATGAGTCTCAAAACGGATTGTGGGATCTAATATCATACCAATTTTAGAAAATGGTCTAAATGCAATAATATCTATTCGTCTGTTACTTCCATTAGTGACCTTTATACTGTTACTCATTTCGCGTAATCACAATAATTATTAAGTTTAAATTCCGTTAGTTAACCACAGTAATTGGTTCGATGGGAAAATTTGTTCAAATAAGAAGTGGAAAAGAAAGAGAACATATTTATCATAAATTTTACAAATGTTGATCATTTAAATTTAGAAATATAAAAAGTGTAATTGATAATGGTAATATTATAAGCTGGATTTTCTGCTTTAGCTCTGTAAAAATACCTGAATTTACAATATCGGTAAACGAATTTATGTTGTCAGATATGGACAGATTCCAGAAGAAGAAAATCAAGGAAACAAATAAAACTAATAACAAGAAATGTCAGTTTTTAGTGGACAGAGCTACGGCATGCAAAATACATACATTTCCTCTATTTAAATTCGCTTAGTTGATTCCTGTTCAAAGTATATTTTTTTTAGAAAACGTTTATAATTGAAGGGCAGTTTTCAAGGCAGCGCAAGTTGTACCGCAGAGATTTCGTGGCTAGACTTGTTCGGGATTGGTTAGGTTCTGGACGAATCTTACTAACTTTGGGGCTTTTGTAGTCTAATATTTTTAAACTCATGTGGTATAAGTGCATATTTCTGGTAAGGCTAATAATACTAAATTATTCAGCTTATGTGAATACCGTATCAACAATTAAAACATTCCGCTGTAATTATATAATCACTCACATCGACTCTAAGACTTTACCCAAGCATTCTTTGACAATTCATTTACACATTGGCAGTGGTGATTTTCAAGGAGATTGCATTTAATGGTCTCTTCTTAAAAAAAAATATTTCGTTATTAAAACTGAAGCTTGTATCAATTATTGGCAACATTCATACTGAACCACCGTTGAGGTTGTTTTGTATTAAGTGAAAAAATAAAATTAGTACCTGAGATAACAGTCGTTCTCAACATTAAAATTCATTAAGGGGGGTGAATGTCCACCGCTGTGGTCTCGAGGTAGCGTGCTGCCTTGTCACGCAGCGGGCCCGGGTTCGATCCCCGATCGGGGCAGTTTTTCTAGGTGAGGTTTTTATCGGGGTTTTTCCTCACCTGTAAGACAAATGTCAGGAAAAATTTAAGGCCCAAACGGTCCCCGAAATCATATGGCCATTATCATCATCATCATCCTTCACCGGTGTGGAAAGCAACGGGAAGCTACCACACCATCAATTCCCTAGTAAAGCTGCAAAACAAGCATGAAAATGCTATGATTGCAGTAAAAGACCTGCCCTCGGGCAGAATTACTACCGATGGATGGAAGGGGGGGGGCTGATGAGTGAAATTTCTATTTTCTACATTTATTTAGCTAGAGACTTGATTTTTTGTACAAATATTCACTGCATGTTACATAATGATGTGTTTAAGTTTCATTATTGTGAAACATTTATTTTATGAGTTATTGACATTATATTTAAAAAATGCATATATTATAATTAAATGGGTTCCACAATTTTTTAGTAAAATTGTCTGATTTTTTACAAGACCCCTAAAATATTCAGAAAAACATCATGCATTAGAATTCTTATAATGTGAGTACAAAGGGAGAAAAAAAAAATGTTGTAAATCATGCGTGGAATTACAAAAAAAAATAATTGCATACATTTTATTTTTTATTTCTTAAAATACTACTTCAATCATGAAACCCATGCACTACTTTGTTACCCATTGTTTTCAGGGCATGCAGTAAATATTTGAACTTTCTAGGACAAAATTTCTGAATTCCATTCAATTTTGAATGTACAAAAATGCAGTGAAAATAAAAATGTGGAAAAACAAGTTCAATGATTTGCATGCATGTAGTATTTAACTTGCGCAGCCTTTTAACTCTGACGTAATTTAGGGCCTCTGAAACATTGCCAACATTTACATTAGAGTACATGCTACTTTTTAAATAAAAAAAACAAAAAATGCAAATTTTTATCTCAAATGGTCAATTTTTCACCCATCACCCCCCTTAAAATTGTGAAGGCCTTTAAGAACTACTTGTTCCATCTTCAGCAGCTGGATTTGTACCAATGTAGATGACGATTGATATCGCAGGTACTAATTTTAACTTATTATTGCCAAGCGTTTATATATCGTATAAAATAATAAATCCGTGTCACGTCAGCTCGGAAGAGTCAAGAACAAATGAATTAAATAAATAGGCTAAATAAATAGCTTTATTTTACCTGGCAAAGTTAAGGCCTTAAGGCTTTGTCTGCCACTCAACCAGGTTTAAAAAAATACAAAATAGAAAAAAAATAGTCTTACAACTACATAAACAATTACATATTATAAAAACAATACAATATAATCAATATTTATAATCTATTTTGATTTACTCTAAATTTAACGAATTAAATATATAATATGTACAAGGTATAAAAAAACGAAAAAAAATTATTAATGACATAGTATAAATTAAATAAATAAAGAGAAATTAATTATTAGACAACAGGTAACTGTATAAGCTTGACTTAAAGGTGCCAAGTGTGCGGCAACCCCTGATATCTTGAGGAAGGAAATTCCAGTAGCGGGCAGAGGCTACTGTGAAGGAAGTAGAATAAGAGGAAGTGCTATGAAGAGGAATTGTTAGCAGACTTATCTTGTGACCTAGTGTCAATATTGTGGTAAGAGGATATCTTCTCAAATCTGGACGCCAGGTGAGTAGGAATGTAGGAATTCAGAAGCTTGAAAAATAGTGAAAGAGAATGCAATTTACGTCTGTCAGTAAGACGGAGCCAAGAGAGGTTATTAAAATGTTCGGAAATATGGTCATAATGGCGGATATTGAAAATGAATCGAACGCAAGCATTATGAACACGCTGCAATCTTTGCGATAAGTCATGGTTTAGATCATTATATAATAATGTCACAATAATCGAAACAAGGATTTGTTTTAACGAAACTGGGAGAAAATTCTTTAAACGTCTAAGATAATGTAAGATGGAGAAAGTCTTTTTACATATGTGTTTCACTTGTGTTTGCCAGGTTAAATTTGCGTCTAGATGTAGTCCAAGATCTATTACTGAAGAAGATCTGTTATTGTCATTAGCGTGATGCAATACCTCAAACTTAATTTTAATTTTCGTAAATGGTATTTGCTATTTCTCATATAAAATAGTTAGGACCTAACAGTTCTCTTCACTAGGCTCATTTCTCAGTTTCTGGCGCTATAAACAAAGAAAATTCACTACGGTATATCCGGGAATCGAATCCGAGATCCCTGTATAAAATAGGCCTATAACAAGTAAGCAGATAGTTCAAAGAAGCAGTGTGCATTTTTATATGTCAAAAATTAATTTTATTACGCTCAGAACTCACGTCATTTATTTATAGTATGTTTGTGAATTTACTCTATTACATCATAGATTAGTTAGTTTTGGTTTGTATTGCATCCAGTGTAATTAATACTGCACATATGTAAATACCTTAACATAATTTGCATTCAAAATGTTTAAGCGCTTTGGCATCCTATGAATCATCTAAAAGAGACAACGCTGGAAATGTTGTGTGATCCATTACACATGATTTATTCCAACAGTAAAATAAATTATTTTAAATGTCCTCTCCTAATTATGTTATCTAAATATTTATATTTTAAATAAAAGATCATAAAATATTTAAATTATGTTTTAGACTGTACTTCTTTGATAACTCTTGAAAACACGTAACTATAATAATCATCGCTATCTTCTTTTCCTATTTTTAAGGTCATATGTAACATTTGTAGTTACCAAGCCGATAATCTAATATAAAAAATGAATGTTTATTTGTTTGTTGGTTTGTTTGTTCGTAATCTATGCGCGGCCATACCGTTGATCCGATTTTGATGGTTTTTTTTTTTTGCAAAATGTTCAGGAGATTCCCAGGATGAACATAGGCTATAAGGGAGTTGTAATAATCAACCCCTTAACCCCTAAAAATCACTCTTTGTAGTGAAAAACGCGAAATAAAGTCCATATTTTGACGATTAAATGGCTTAGCTGCCTAAACCATAACAAATACACCAAATTGTTGTACACGGAATTGAATATCTCAAAAACTCTACAAAAAAGTCCGCGACAGCATATGTTTATCTTTTACGGATAACACACAATAACCATTTTTGTCTTTCATTGAGGCCAAAAAGATCAGGATAAGTAGATTCCCAGGCAAGCGTGCTCTGGCATACCATTCATCCGATTCAAAGGGGCTTTTTGAAAAATGTTCAGGAGATTCCGGAGATGAACATAGACTGTAAGATGGTTGTAAAATTCAACCCCTTCACCCCTAAAAATCACTCTTTGTAGCGAAAAACATGAAATGAAGTCCCTATTTTGATGCTTAAATGCCTTATGCTGTCTAAACCATAACAAATACACCAAATTATTGTACACGGAATTGAATATCTAAAAAAAAAAAAAAAAAAAAAAAACTCTACAAAAAAGTCAGCGACAGCATATGTTTATATTTTACGGATAACTCACAATAACCATTTTTGTCTTTCATTGATGCCGAGAGGATCGGGATGAGCTAATTCCCGGGCAAGCATAGAAACTCAAGGCTGGTGGTAAAAACACATGAACGTCTATTTAGGAGTAGCAGCGCACGCCGGGTATTAGCTAGTAAAGCATAAAAGACCTTAACTCACCACTGTATTGTATTGTAAGCCTATGTTTTCCCTTTACAGAGATTTAGGCACTCTCCCCCTAGAAGGAATAGTTTGAACCATATTAATTTAGTTACACTTGTTTTCGTATAGATGTCATTTTTGAGTGGTCCGTGGTCAGCGTTCCGCCTCATACTGACACCTAGGAAACCAAGGCAGTACTAGGACGGGGAAATTCGGTAAATTTTGCTTAGAGGCCTTGTCATTCAGGCTTAAGGATTTTTACGAGGCAAGGAGCATGACCACTAGTCCACCGCGACCGACTCTCACCACTGTAAGAAATTAAATAAACACTGAACAATATAAAACAATAATTTTGATATAGTGAATTATTCCATGCGATGTCTATCTGTGTATATATATATATATATATATATATATATATATATATATAGGGTTTCCAGTATAAAACCGGACACTCTGCGGCTGGCAGAGTGAAATGCGGACGAGGAGAGAGCGCAGCCTGACGGGTGAAACCCCGTGAGGCGTGTCCGGTTTTATATTGGAAGCTAAACGTACAGAATTTTGAAACTCGGGTTCAATTCCCGACTCAGGCATTTATTTTTCTTTTCATATCATATTTTTTCTTCATTGCCAAATGTCAAGAATATATATATATGTATATACGGAGGTTCCTGACCGCTTGAACGTAAGCTTTCCATGCATATATATCTCCACTAATGTTTTTCATTCACCCTCTGTATAATTCACCACCCTCATCGTTAATGTTACTCTCGGATCTCATTCTTGGTCTACCTAAGGGTGCATTCACTTTGGCTTTCCTACAAAATAGTTTTCATCCCCCTCTTTCACTCCCTATACCCGAATAATATAACTATATACATACACATAACTTACACTCTAATAATCAAAGGAAATTGTAGTTTTTTATTGTTTTTCAGAAAGGTTCACAGAATTAATGTATATAAATAAAAATCAATTTACAAATCGTAAGTAAGGTCTATCCATCTGGCTCTTCCCTGATTTTCAAAGCGTCATGTTACTGTGTTGGAAATTGATTACCATGGCTCATTTATAATTTCATCATCATCATCATCATCTGCATTCATGGATTAGGTCTGTTGACCCGTTCCGACTTCAGCCCATCTCTTTCTAGTCTGCCCACATCTCGGGTGCCTTTAGGTTTGTATTTTGTTATTTGTTTTGGATATCTATCTTCATTCATTCTGTCTATGTGTTGCTTCCATTTTTGTCTATATGCATCTATTTTATCAGTTATTGCAAATATTTCAAGTTCCTGTCTTATTTCTGTGTTCTTGATTCTGTCTTCCTTAGTGCACCCTTTAACAGATCTCAAAAATTTCATTTCTGCCGCCGTTATCCTACTTAGATGTTGTTTTTTATGTATCCACTCGCCCAGTGGGTAGTACCTGGGAAGGGCCCCGTCCACAGGGTTACGTGGGGAGAAGAGAAGTCCCCAAAGCCGTAGTGAAGGCAACTTCTCTAGGAGACGAACACTCCGAAATTGCAGTTCCTGTCCTCCAGGAAGAGGGGTTTGACCAGAGGCTGGTAACCTCTACTAGTAAAAAACAACTTACTCATAAGCTTCAGCAGAAGAAAGGCCGGATTGATAAACCTTATAATTTCATATGTAAAAAATTAAAACAGTGAACTTGTATAGAAAACAAATGACTAGAATAGTAATTCACAAATAGTAGTATAAATGTATTACTTTAAATATTCAAGAGTCTATATAATTTATTAATGGGAATTGGTTGTAAAATAAATTTTATTTGAATTTCTGTAATATAGATAAAGTAAAAAAATAATTGATTGAACGAGTTGTGTCGTTATGTAGGCCTATGACGTGTTGGTCCCGAATGTTCATGCTAGTTTCGCCGGAATTAAAAAAATCATTCCCATATTTTCGAATTATAGACACCAAAATCGATAGCCCTAAAGCCCCTTCACACACAGTAAAAGTTAAAAATACTATTCTAAAATATAATTCATAATTAAAAATAAATAAATAAAAATGTAAAATAAAATAAAGTGAATGTACAATAAATTCTAATCTTAATAATGTAGCTATCAAATGTTTTACAATTGAAGAAAATACTCAAATTCCACAAAAAAGACTGCACATATTAACATAGACAATGGTTCTAATAATTTAAATAAAATATTGGTCTTGTAAATCAAAAATAAGATAACCTTTAGAACTTCAAAGAGGAAATAGATTTCTTTATAAGCTTCGGGAATACAAACCGGCCTAAGTCTATGGATATTTTCAGAGCATAAAAATCACAGTTGTTTCCTTGGGAAGGTTCCATGTCGTAGATTTACGGCACGAAAAGAAAACATCTAAACTGAAATAAGAGATCGCAGAACAAACCTTTCATAGTCGGTGTGAATCACGATGATTATAACCTAAAATGTTTAAACGGTTGTAAACTAGAATAATTTCTATCGTTATCTAAGAAAGATTAAAGTTTTATAATAATATTTTTGTTCTATTAGCATGTATCTTTTATCATTTTTCAATCTGAAAACGCTCTGCTGTGTAGGGGGAAGGCTGGAGAAATGATGGCGTCATACAACAAACACGCCGCTCTCAAACACAAACACTAATTAAACATTTGCATTTTAATTACCCCTGCTCTGTCACCAGCAGTGGACGTACTGGTGATTGGACCGACCCATGTTTTACGTGGTGCAACTTTAAGTTTCCCTTTTAACACTCTCACAGAGATCGGATCTAAATTACACTAACGTCTTAATTCTCTGCCAATCCAATTTATTACCTAATTCCACTTGATCATGAATTTAAATTGTTGCTAAAGGGCTCACTTAAAATTCTCCTAATCAAATGACACACCTTAACTTTCAAACTGTTCCCCCACTTACAGAAAATTTACTGCAGTTAAAACAGAAACTAATACTTATTCGGTCTTACTAATAAAAATCTCTAATACAGGCTTTCATCAGTTGTTTAATTATACAATATATAAGCATGATGTAGATCACGTATAATTTCCTTACTAATAAACGTTGTGCCGGAGCTATATAATAAATGAAAAAGGACACACAATACGTCACATATTCGTCATCATAATGACGTCAGAACAATATTACTCGCAGTTTGTAACAGAAATAAAAGAACATCAACTACTAATTAATTGTGTAAGAAATGAATATGGATAAGAATTAATAGAGATTCCCTAATTGAGGATGTACGGAAAAAATAAGTGTGTTTTAATTTACATTTTCTTTTACGCTATGTCAAATAAAACGTAGAATTGGTTTCACAGATAATGTGCTGCCATCTAACGTCAAGAATTTCGACCAATTCTTGGAAACTAATAAAAGCTTTCCCCATTACTTATGAATTATATGCAGTGTTTTAAGATGCTATAGAAAACGTTCAAAATAGTAGGAAATGTTACCGACAACAAAATATCATTTCAAGCGAAAAAAAAAAATCACTATAGTTTAACTTGGAATCGAACCTAAGACCTCACGCATCGTAGTCAGAAGGTCTAACCACAAGACTACCAAGTTAACATACAGCTTCTTGCAATAATAGTACCCCTATACTTAAATACGTTTTTATATCGGTGTGTGTTATGTATTAAAGATGCAAGAAAGTTTTCTTAAAATAATATTATGAAGCATTTAAACTACATTTAGGTTAAATCTTGTCTACAGCAAATATTATAGAACATATCCTTTTGTGATTCAATGTTCAATTTTAAAATATTGTTAGGCCTAATCGAGAATGAGTGTAACGAAAGGCATTTTATGATTTTTTTTTCCTACCCAGAAAAAGTAAAAAAAAGTAAAGTGATCCCACAACAGGCCCGGAGGCCCTTGGTGTAGTAGGAGGTTAAAGCTCCCACTTTTTCTAGATAATCGGCACTTTATGTCAGCCGGGTTGTCAGCCCTGCGTGACGGCCGCCTTTACCCCCAGAACAAGCGTCTGGTACTCATTTCCGTTAGAGGCTGAGTCGACCCCAGGGCCATTTCCTACCCAGAGCTTTATTAATATTATTTATGCCCTGTGCATCCATCAAACAGTCGTTAAAGTGTTGCATTTTGGGTTAAATTTAAGGAAACTTTCATCAATATCATAAGAAAACAATCAGTTGATCTTGATGTCCGACATTTTGTCTAGTTATAGAATCCTTAAACAAGGCTGGAGGCATGTATAACGATTCCCATGTAAAGTTGTACACCTCTTCTACACTGAACAGCTAATACAGTGTTTATTAGTAAGAATTTTCAACTGAGATGTGTATAAACCTTGTATAAAAGTTATATGTGGATTATGAGTAAGAGGGATTATATATTTATTATGTCCGATTGAAATTATATTCGTTACAAAATGTCTATTTTTTAAATAATCTGTAACTTAGAAGTATGGAGCAGAAACATGGGCTATAAATTCCAAATTAAAGTCAAAATTTGCAATGTACAGAAATTGATTTTTTAAGATCTTCACGATGCTTTAAATTAGACAGGATTACAAACAGTATTATCCGAGAAAAAAATGAACTTGAAATAAATAATTTTAAAATTTGTGTGAAATAAATAATTGCAACATGTGAAGAGAATTAATGAAGATAGATTGCCAGTTAGGGCTTTGGAGTGAATTCCAAATCAGAGGAAAAGAAGGCATGGAATTGTGAATTTGATGAAGAACAAGGGATTGCTGGATGGTGAATGGAAGGATAGAGATGAATGGAGGAAGAGAATCAAAACTTAATATTGGACATAGGAAGATGTAGATGCATTTAAAACTTGTCAAATAATAATAATAATAATAATAATAATAATAATAATAATAATAATAATAATAATAATAATAATAATAATAATAATAATAATAATAATAATAATAATAATCTCCGGGTTTTTACAGCTGCTGCCATCTTCCCGTGCCAAACCTGTAAAGCCTACGATCTTGGGCATCTTCAATGCTTAGCCCTCTTGCTTGCATTACTGTCTTCATGTTTTCCTTTCATGTTAACTTTGGTTTCCCTCTTTTCTTCTTTCTGGTCGGTTGCCATTGATATAGTTGCTTCGGCCATCGCTCATCTTCCATTCTTAAAACATATTCAAATCACTTTAATTCCTTCTCCTCAATTCTTTCAATTGTGTTTTCTTCTGCTTCCATTATTTTTCTAATTTCCTTATTTGTGACATGTTCTAATTTAGACTTTCTGGCACTTCTGCGTAAATAATCCATTTCTAGAGATATTAGTCTATTCTTGTAGTATTTATTGATTGTCCATACCTCACTTCCATACATTGCAACAGATTCCACCAATGTTTTACCAATATTTTTTTTTGTGTCTTTCCAAATATGCTTATCCCATCACGGAATTCAACGATGATATTATTTTGTTACTCAATTCAATTCTGTTTTATGTTCTCTTTGCCTATACCTTCAATGTTATACATAATTATTCGCAATATTTTGAATAATAATAATAATAATAATAATAATAATAATAATAATAATAATAATAATAATAATAATAATAATAATAATTATATAATTTAGAAGACAAAGGTACTTTTTTCAGAAGCTGTGTGGATATTTAATAGGGGAAAACAATTTTGTAAATTGGAAAATTATTTCAAACCCTACATTTATAAAACATAATAAATGAAACAAGTATAGATAAAGTATGATGTAATTTATTTTGTAACTAGTTAATACCCAGCGTGCGTTGCTACGCCTAAATAAATGAAATATTAAAGGTTAATTAATTAAATTGTATGGTATACGCTGAGACGAACCAAACATGGTGGTTATTGGTTTTTAATTTTGAATTTCAGGTAAACCTCCACTTCTAATTATCGTATTTCGCTTATTTTTTGATAATCCCTACCTCGGTTTATTTTAATGGAATATACTCAGTTTCGTTGTGAAACATAAAAAATTGTGATCGCTAGAGCTATTTTTAAATGTTCACTTCCAAATAATCCCATAGGGTTAAATAGAAATATTGATAAAATTCCCTTTCACCCTTGTGAACTCCTACACCTAATGGTTTTAGAGGGTCCAGTTTTGAATATAAACCATGCATGGACCCGTTCAAACGCACACAAATATTTTTAAAAAATCGGTCCAGTCGTTTAGGCAGTTTCGAATTTCAGGTAAATTTCCACTTCTAATTATCGGATTTCGTTAATTTTTGCACAATATCTACCTCGGTTTATTTTAATGCGATATGCTAAGTTTCGTTCTGAAATATCGAAAAATGTGACCGCTAGAGCGACTTTTAAATGTTCACTTCAGGTGAACTACACGTAATGGTTATAGAGGGTCCAATTGTGGATCTATAAACCATCAAGGGACCCAACCAGATATCCAAAAAAAACCATCAAAATTCGGTCCAGTCGTTTAGGAGGTGTAGAGTGACAATCACACGTACAGACGAATTATATATATATATATATATATATATATATATATATATATATATGATCTAAATTAATTAAAACGGAGACATTTTTATGTGGTTATGGACGTGTTGCAACTTAGGAACTTTAGACATGGTGTGGCGCCTTATAATTTCTTTTACCTGCGTTCTACTACCATTAGTGCCGTTTGTTACCATTATTATATTAAAGTCGCGATAGTAAACCATTTATTGCGCCGCCGTGTATCGTCTTTTGTTTCCCTTGTATATATTAGCCTTGAGTTCATAACAATCAGGGTTATTATTCAAAAGCCTTTGCCCGGGCCCATAAGAAGCAAAGATTGATTCATCTTTCTTTTCCAAACACTTAAACATCAATCAACAATTGATCCTAAAACACTTGAGTAATCTATGATACTTAGCTAAACTGGGTGTATCGTTATTATTATTAACCATGAAAGCTAGACGGGAAAAAGGAAGTTTGTATGATCTCCTAAATAAGTAAGCTTGTGTACGGGAGTATGCCCAACAGCAGTATACACATAAATAATTTGAACATTAAACATGATGTATATAAAAAATGATGTTTAATATCAATAGTACGTCTGCAGTATTAGAAAAAAATATAATCAAATAACAGTATTGATCATTCTTGAATTTAAAAGAAAACAAATTAATAATTATTAACATAAAAAAATATCATAACTCACTCAAACAAATTCACACATACTTTCAGTCCAAGCCCTGGCTTTCCCTGGTCCTCCGGACCAAAAACTTAATACACGCCACTCGCGTGCTCCAGACGACGTAATTCCAACAAAATGTTCCGATCGAACGATAATGTTCTGAATGTGCGTATCGTATTTGAGCGTTCCGAGGTAGAAGGGGAGATGCGCAGTACAAACAGCGCCATAGGAGAGGTAGAAAGGAGAGTGGGGGTAGATGCATAGAGAAGGGATATTGGCATAGTTCACGAATCTTTCAGTTCAAGGAGGATAACGGCACTGATGTTACGAACCGAAAATCGCACTTTCGGTTCAATGGAACCTAGTCAAATGAGATATGCTTAAATTAATCTATCGGTTGTTGGAGTCGTTTAGATGTGATACGCATAATCCAACATTAAATTAATGAGATGTATAGAATGGAATGGTACAGCTTAAGACCTTATTTAGAGATTGTTGGAAACCCAACTGATAAAATTTTGCCTACCATAGTTTGAAAATGTACATTTTGAAGTATAGCTCGTTATTTGTTGAAATATTCTGTAAAGGCTAAATTTTGTAAATATAGTTGGTTATTTCTTGTTAATAATCGAGTTTAATCGAATCCCTAAATATAGTCCCAAGCATCTCGTAGCATTCAGTAGGCCTACACCTATTTCGATGTTGGGGCGTAAGTTTTAAAAAATAAACAGCTTATAACTTAGAATATGTTTTGTCTGAAACATCTTTGATCTACTTCTTCAAAATTTCCATCATTTGTCCATGAACTGCCCATTTCCATTATATAGTAATGTATTACTATATGTGAAGTTATATTTAGTTTTATTAATGTTTACTTCCAGTCCCAATTTCTTGGTGTTATTTTCATAATATAATGCATTTTCCTTAATTGGTCCATATATCCTTCTGAGTATGTTATTCTTATATTCAAAATTAGCTAGTTCAGATTTGACATGTACAGTCAGAACCCAGGTTTTCCTCTGTAAGTTAACACCGGTTTAATTAATGTTTCATACAATCTGATTTTTGTTTCACATGTCAAATATTTTGAATTTAAAAACTGTATTTATTGGAAAAAACAACATTTCTTAGCATTTTGTATTATTTTATTTATTTCTTCCTGGATATTTTTTTTGCAAATGCCCCAGGTTGTCTTTCGACATTCTGGTGTTCTCTCCTGGCATGGCGTACTTGTAACCCACTTCTGAGGTTGGGGCGCCTGGAAAGCAGGGTTACGTTGCCCCGATGATATGACGGGTGATGATAGTGGTGCGCCAGGAGAGTCCCTAATCCTAAGCTTAATCTAAGATGAATATGAATGATGATGATTGCGATGGCCGTATGATTTCGGGGACTGTTTGGGCCTTAAAGTTTTCCTGACATTTGTCTTACAGGTGAAGAAAAACCCTGATAAAAAACCTCACTATCCCGACCGGGGGATCGAACCCGGGCCCGCTGCGTGATAAAGCAGCACGCTACCCCGAGGCCACAGCGGTGGACTAATCCTGGATATTATGTTTATTTAGTCCCATTAAACATTTCCGATTGAGGGTCTTTCCACTTTTCAGCGGTTGCCCTTTTACCAACCGGCTGCTGGCCCTTCACATCCACATATGTCAATCACAGAGGTAGATGATCAACAGCCAGTGTAGGGGTGACATGTGGTTAGCATGTCGAGTCCCCCAGCCGTTATAGCTGGTTCCTCAACCTGGAGCCGCTACTTATTGTAGCTACCCAATTGCTTGACGATGCTGGGTGGGCACCGGTCCCATACTGGCCGAAATACCATGAGAAAATGTCTTCCCCCATGGAGACTCGAACCAGCGCAAGTCCCGTAGCTCTGCGCCAAGGCTTCCTACCTAAACCGCTCGGCTACGGCGCGGGACCCCATTAAACATGAATCCATAAATTAAACAGTTATGAAGTAATGTCAATTTTACTGTTAGGCTCTCGCTGATAGTAAGTGCCAATTCTAACAAAATCATCACAGCCCGATTCAATTCAGATGTGCCTGATTTGAAGGATTATCTTAACCTTAAATTGGCTAAACAATAATTTCTCCTGCCTGTTATTTAAATATCCCGGACCGCAAGGAAAATAAGATCACGTAAACGCTAATACCCGGCGTGCGTTGCTACGCCTAAATAAATTATGTGTTTTTGCGTTTAGCTGAATAAGTAAAAGGAAAAATACTTATAAATGTATATCGCTATTATTTTTAGATACCCCGTGCTAATTACCCGGCGATGCCCAAGAATCTACTTATCCCGATCTTCTTGGCATCAATTAGATGAAATTGCTCTCTTCGTTATGTAGCTAAAACGATCAAAAAACTAATTAATTCTATTTCCTAACTACCTTTCAAACAATTAAAATAGTAAATAGAATTTCATCTTCCAAAATTTAATGTTCAAGCATTCACTATAAGTAAAGTTATATCGTAATTATTTTTTAGATACCCCGTGCTGTTTACTCAGCGTTGCCCGGGAATCTACAAATCCCGATATACTTGGCATAAATGAGCTGAAAGACAAAATTCGTTATTTTAGGGGTCCCCATCTAGGGGATATGTGGATGGCGACCACAAGGTGCCCAAGCTTCCACTTACTTATGTTTTGCTCCTTACTTTTATCTTTAACCGATCTGGTATTTCTTCCTTTCTTCCACTTACTTATACCAGACTCTTTTAATTTTACTATCTAACCTCTCTTGGTTAACTCTTGTTTTTTCGACCCCGACGCTATTAGAGCATCCGAGGGCTTAGGGAGTCTTTCCTTTCTTCCATTTCTTCTTTCCTTTATTTTATTTTCTTCTCCAGAAAAGCCTGACCAATAGTTATAAGATGGCAGCCCCATCACTGGTCTTGCCTTCCTTTGGCCAGCAACCAATCGAAGGGACTATTATTATGCTTTTAAGTCTTATACGAGAATTTCCCGGAAGGATCACTGGAGGGAAAATTTTCTATAGGATCGTAACAGGCCTTGGTCTAATACTTGGAAGGAAGAAGAAGAAGAAGTTATCCGTAAAATGATACCGGCGCGCCATGCGCTGTTACGCTTGCCCGGGAATCTACTTATCCCCATCTTCTTGGCATCAATGAAAGAAAAAAATGGTTATTGTGAGTTATCCGTAAGAGATAAACATATGCCGTCGCGGACTTTTTTGTAGAGTTTTTCAGATATTCAATTCTACATATGTACATTAATTTCGTGTATATGTTATGGTTTAGGCAGTGTAAGTCATTTAAGCGTAAAAAATACTTCTTTTTTCATTTTCACTACAAAGGGTGATTTTTAAGGGTGTAGGAGTTGAGTATCACAACTCTCTTACGCCTATGTTCATCCCGGGAATCTCCTGAACATTTTGCAAAAAAAACCCATCACAATCGGCAGCTAATAAAATACAAACATTAATTATTATAATTATATTAGATTTAATTTAATTTAATTAAAAAAACAAATTAATATAAACTATGTATATATAATTACATAACAATCCATAATTAAAGTATTATGGTTATATCGATAATATTATATATTTTTGCTAAGGTTTTTCGACACATTTGAAATATGTTAGGATCATAAATTAAGTTTTTACCTTTCGATCTCGATGCAATAGTAGTCTACTCGTTTCTGGTTCCAAGTTTCGCGGGTCTCATGTCGTACATTTACTGTCCGTGAAAGAATCTTATGTCCCTGGGTAAAATCTGTCGGCCCATTCTGGTCAGCTAAGCATTGCTTTGCTAGTGGCCTCAACTATTAAATAAAATCCTATCTTCCGATTCGATTGAGGGTCTTTCCACTTTTTCAGCGGTTGCCCTTTTACCAGCCGCCTGCTGGCCCTTCACATCCACATGTGTCAATAACAGAGGTAGATGATCAACAGCCAGTGTAGGGGTGACATGTGGTTAGCATGTCGAGTCCCCCAGCCGTTATAGCTGGTTCCTCAACCTGGAGCCGCTACTTATTGTAGCTACCCAATTGCCTGACGATGCTGGGTGGGCACCGGTCCCATACTGGCCGAAATACCATGAGAAAATTTCTTTCCCCATGGAGACTCGAACCAGCGCAAGTCCCGTAGCTCTGCGCCAAGGCTTCCTACCTTAACCGCTCGGCTACGGCGCGGGACAAGTCCTATCTACCTACTTGAATTTCACCACATTGAGTTTAAAGGCCTATTTTCTTTCATATAACAATAATTACAAAATAATAATAATAATAATAATAATAATAATAATAATAATAATAATAATAATAATAATAATAATAATAATAATAATAATGACGAGTACGTGAAAGTTAATAATAATATATAAAATTATATTAGGATTAATTCGAGTTATTATTATATTTCGGAAGGGACAAGTTTCCTGGGTGAAGGGTTTCTACGGGGTTTTCCCATCTTAAATTTGAAGAGAAAAATTATATGCCCAAATCGGGATTTGGACCCAATACATCTGGTTCTATACACCAGTGCTTTAACGATATAAGCTAATAGGCATCTCGATTAAAACATAGATTTTTCTCTTATATTAATACGATTCCCGCGCGCCAGGTAGCAGTGAACTTCGTTCTACTAAAGCCATCTAGCGGCCTCTTAAATAAGGATACTTATAAATGACTATTTAACTCATGTCGCAAATGATAGTCGATGACCAATCACGTTTCAATGAATTCTGTTTTACACCAATGACAGTCGTGTTTCACCTCGCTCTTTATCGATTTATCTTTATCTTTTGTAATAAAGAAAGCTCCTCCTTTTTTAATATTCTGAACAGGTTAGACCATTATTTTTCTCCAACAAATACATTGAATACAGCTAATAATGAATAGATTCAGTGATTTTACTGAGTTGTTTATTCAAACTATAAATGATTAACCTATAATCTTGATTATAATAGTTTGATGTGTTTCATTATTTCTCCACCAGAGTGCATTCTTACAATATTGCGATCCTATTTGGCAATAAATAATATGATAGAGTTGCAGTGAATATACATAACTTCGCATTTCTAATTTGTTTTCAAACATCGCCGTTTACATTAAGTATATATTTTTTTTTAAAACACCGGTAACTATATTCAAATAATTATTATTTAGTACAGAGCTTAATTTTATTCGTTAAATAGTCCTAACAAATGCCACTCTTGATTTCCAAATTCTCTTGATAAATTCATTCCTTACTTCGTGAGTCGTGAATTTTATCGATAATTTGGAAATCACTCGTGGCATTACTTATGAAAATCAGCACATTACATTTATAGCATTATTTTCTCATCTGTTAGATAAATGTCAGGTTATTTTAATGCCCAAGTGGTCCCGAACATCATCTGGCCATTATAATCATCAATATCATATTTACAACATTTCGTGTGAATGTGTCTTATGTTGTGTTGACTAGGAGTAGGCTCTGACATTGAGCTATTGCTCATTCAGGAAGGCCCTCCATGTCCTTGTGAGGTCAACAAAGTATGTATGTGATCCATAGCTTAAAATCCCTCTCCCGACAGGTCGTGGCTACTGTAAGGTCCGAATGACGTGTGGCATGCAAATTGTACATATAAGGTGACAGGTTAAACAAAGTCATCGTTTCCCAACCTGTGGTTCGCGAATCCCCAGGGGGTTCGCAAAATATTTCAAGGGGTTCGACAAAAAACTTTTCCGTAACGGTGGGTTTCGAGGTTAGGTCTATTATTGTTTCCTTCATTTCTGCGGCATTGTTATAATAATTTTATTTATTTACAGATGTTTAATGTTTACATATATTTCTGTGACTAAAGTTTTATTTTTCTTCTCCACTCGTCTCTATCCATCCACTCCACGTCCTCCAGTCCTCTCGTTCTCATTCCAGTTCTTATTTCTTGCATCCACGAGTTTCGAGGTCTTCCCTTCCTTCTTCTTCCAGGTGGACACCATTCCAATCTTTTCCTGGGTAACCTTTCTTCTTGCATTCGTCGTACGTGCCCATACCAATTTAATTGCTTGTATCTTATATAATCTACTATTGAATATATAATATTCACTTTCTTTTCGAATGACAGCATTTTTTTTCTTTCTAATTTTGAACATCTTCCTGCTCTCCTCAAGAAATAGGGTTAATATAATAGGGTTATGGGGCACGCCGTAACGTAGTGGTTAAGGCACTGAGCTACAAGTTGGAGGGTCAAGGGTTCAAGTCCCGTTGGGTCAGGATTTTTAAACTGACCCAAACCCTCTGGCGGCACTATGGCCCTGGGGTTGACTCAGCCTATAACGGAAATGAGTACCAGACGCTTGCTCTGGGGTAAAGGCGGCCGTCACGCAGGGCTGACAACCCGGCTGACATAAAGTGCCGATTGTCTAGAAAAAACTGGGAGCCTTAACCAACTACTACCCCAAGGGCCTCCGGGCCTGTTGTGGGATCACTTTACTTTTTTTATAATAGGGTTATAATAATAATAATAATAATAATAATAATAATTATTATTATTATTATTATTATTATTATTATTATTATAGTATTATTATTATAGTCTTATTATTATTATTATTATTATTATTATTATTATTATTATTATTATTATTATTATTATTATTATTATTCGAGGTAGCGTGCTGCCTTGTCACGCAGCGGGCCCGGGTTCGATCCCCGGTCGGAGCAGTTTTTCTGGGTGAGGCTTTTATCGGGGTTTTTCCTCACCTGTAAGACAAATGTCAGGAAACTTTAAGGCCCAAACGGTCCCCGAAATCATATGGCCATCATCATCATTACCATCACCATCCTTCACATTATCATCATCATCATCATCATCCTTCACCGGTGTGGAAAGCAATGGGAAGCTACCACACCTGCAATTCCCTAGTAAAGCTGCAAGCATAGCATGAAAATGCTGTGATTGCAGTAAAGGATCTGCCTTCGGACAGAATTACTATGGATGGATTATTATTATTATTATTATTTTTATTTCAAAATTAAATTAATCCTACAATGTCCCTTGATACATATGTGCAAGATCGGTAATTTATCACATTATTTCCACAATAAATGAATATTTACTGCGAATGCCTGATTTATAAGTATGTAACAACGTTAGGAATGCATTTTATTTCGCTACAAGTAGGCCTACACGTTGATTTTAAACCGTAAGTAGAGTACAGTAATTTTAGGTTATAACCGTTAAGGGTTAAGTTAATTTAAGGTTATTAAATCTTTTCCTTGGAATACATTTTATGCATGTCTACTGTATGTATATTTAAAAGTCAGTGGTTCCCTCAACTCAGATCGTTGTGGAAGGGGTTCGCGAGTCGAAAAATGTTGGGAACCGATGAATTAAGTTAATGGCATGACATTATTAAACAGACTGATGCTTGTTTCATTATTGAAGTAAAATTTTAGTTAGAAATACATATGTAAATAAACAATAACTATATATGTCTTCACGTAGACTTTCACGGCCGGAGTTGCTATGATGATCTTGAAGAAGATTTTCGGGCTGTAGGCCGTGGTCATGAAGGGAACTACAAGCCTCACGACCACGCCTACAGCCCGAAAATCTTCATCAAGATCATCATAATAACTATATAGATTTATTCTAAATATGAACTCATATCAACTCATACGAATTTTACATATCTAGGATGCAATATCTCATAAGAAGAAGAAAAGGGTGTAATTGCAAAAATGTCTAAATTTTTAAGAATTTTAGGGTTAATAAATTCTATCTTCAAGCCACAGTTAGTCCAAAAGCATTCAAGATTAAAAGTGTATAAAACACTAGCTCCTCCAACTCTTTTGTATAGTAGCGAAGTATGGACGTTGAAACAGAAGAATATACAGAGACTTAGATCTGTTGAAATGAGATACCTTCGGAGGACTGCAGGATACAAACTACTAGATCACAAAAAAAATGAAGACATCTTAGAAGAATTACACGTGGAACCTTTAGAAAACAAAATTTCTGATTATAAGTCAAGATGGATGCAACATGTTCATCGAATGGAAGATCACAGAATACCTAAACAAATGTTAAGATATCAACCTGCAGGAAGAAGAATACCAGGACGTCCACTCAAAATACTTTTGGATCGTGTTTCTCTTGAGGCCGAAACAGGTCAACAAATGGCCTAAATTCGTGAATGTACTATGATGATGTTGATGATGATGATTATGATGATGATGAACTCACTGTTAGACAACCTTAAACTTCGTTACGAAAAGAATTTCAGGTTCTTTATACAAGTTAGAGGAAATATTCTACTGAAATGTAAATAAAAATACTTCACAACTCAATTTTTAAATGAGTTTATTTATGTTTGGAAGTTAATGCACAAAACTGTAACATTACCGACGATAAATAAAAGCATGAGAGGCACACTTACTGACCCCAGGGAATGTAGCTCAAGTCCTTGTACTTCGGAGAGGATTTGTTCGGGGTTAGAGAATGAATTTACTTTGTGAGACAACTATATCCTCGGCTATCGATAAAATGAGCAACCCCTTCTCGTTGTATTCTCCCTTCGGAAGCTGTAAAACCAGGCATAACGGGTCCATACTCTAAGCTAATTGCACGTAAATTTCACAAAAGGAACTTGCTGCACCTGTATTTTAAAGTTCATTTTATTTTATCAGAATTTTCTATCTAGCATCCCAAATTCCAATCAAATATGGTTATTTTCATTTTGTTTTAAATCTACATTCAGAATTATATTGTTGTACATTTCAAAGCTATAGAAACCTGTCAAAATAAATAAATCTTAATAATATTTAAGTTTTATCACTTTGTCAGTACCGTAAAAGTTATGTAATAATTACTGTATTTGATTCCGAAGTTTCTCACAATCAAAAGAAAAGATGTCGCTATAGTGCAATTCACCTAAAATTGGATGATAAATAAAGCTATGCTAAACATCTCATTAACGCAGGTCATCGAATGAACACGATTGAAAACACTCTCACGATAATCCACCGAGAAAACATCCCAGCTAGGATAAATATATTTGAGGACCTCGAAATTATAGAGGAAAGAAACAACATCTCACTTCTCAATGAGAACGCACCCCAGTCAAACCCGTTATACGAAATCGTCAAAAACAAGTCAGTTGCTGCTACAAACAGTTGTAATAAACATCACCGTACACAACAACAACAACAAATAGCGGAAATTCAACCTGCAGAAGATGGAAGATAACTTCCGAAAGCGCTCCAGTTAATTTTATATACAATATTTTAACAAAGTTGAGGACGACGGCACCTAGCAACAGGTACAATTTAATTTTTAACTTTCATCATATTTTATAAGCTGTTGCTCAAGTAAGACGATCTCTTGTTGAAACCAAAGTAGCTGTTTTTTCTAACAATGATGTGAGAGAATATAAATATCACAACTATTAAAAATAAAGTGGATTCAGACCAGGGCGTTCATGTATGGATAATATGTTTACGATAAAAGAATTTATAAACAAAAGAAGAGAATATAACATGGAAACACACATAGCTTTTATTGATTTTGTCAAGGCATTTGATAAAGTAGACAGAGGAAAACTCTGGACAATTTTGAAAGAAAAAGGAATTCCGAAACACTTAATAGCAGCTATAAAGAGTTTGTACTGGAACACAAATTTTGTTATAAAAACTAGAAATGAAGTAAGTAAAAATAAAATTCATACTAATCAAGGAGTTAAACAAGGATGCAGTATCTCTCCAGTTTTATTTAACCTATACATCAATGATATAATAAAAAAATGGAACGAAGAAACAAATAAAGGAATAAAATTAGATAAAACACACTACTTGAAAACATTATTATACGCTGATGACCAGGTAATAATATCAAATACAGAAGACGAACTTCAGAGGAATATTTTTAAACTACATAATATATGTGAACAATATAATCTCAAAATATCCATAGAAAAAACTAAGGTAATGGCATTCCAAGGGAAAAACCAAATCAAGATCGAAAATAGTAATAGGAAACAAATCATAGAACAGGTGAACCATCTCAATTATCTAGGATGTGACATTTCATTTAATTATGATAATGATATAAATAATAAAATAGCAAAATTCCAGGGAATATGTGGTACGATAAAAAGAACACTAAATAACAAAACAACAAGAGAGACCCAACTGAAATTTTATAAAATGTTGGCAGTACCGGTACTGCTCTATGGTTCAGAAGCCTGGATACATAAAAAACAAGACCTAAGTAGGATAACGGCGGCAGAAATGAAATTTTTGAGATCTGTTAAAGGGTGCACTAAGGAAGACAGAATCAAGAACACAGAAATAAGACAGGAACTTGAAATATTTGCAATAACTGATAAAATTGATACATATAGACAAAAATGGAAGCAACACATAGATAGAATGAATGAAGATAGATATCCAAAACAAATAACAAAATACAAACCTAAAGGCAGCCGAGATGTGGGCAGACCTAGAAAGAGATGGGCTGAAGTCGGAACGGGTCAACAGACCTAATTCATGAATGAAGATGATGATGATTAAAAATAAACCAATCTGCTACGTAGTCGTTTACGCAATAAAAAATAATGGTACCTGAGTTGGGGGTATACTTTACAAGCTCTTAAACAATGTAGTAAGCTACTAGTTTCAAAATGTTCTCTCATAAATTCTCAGCTTTAAAATAGCACAATATTCATCCCTGTTAATAAACACGTATAACTATATGTCAACAGCAAGGGATCCATAAATTTACACTTTAATGCTCTTTTTGCCTTCACAGAGCAAAGTGGATTACCAAATATCTGACAATACGTTTATAAAGAATGTTCCAGAATTTAATCGCAAAAATATCTGGTCATAGAGGCGTTGCGGACAATCAATTTGATCCTGGAAACCCACAGCTTCAAAGAGAAACATCTGAATAATCAATTGTTAAATGTGGCAATATAATCCAGAACTAACAAGGGAACTGTCAACCATTATATGCCAAAATATACCTTGAAATTTCTACAAGAGAAGCGTTGTGATGTACTAAGGCCTTGTCAAAAAATCTGCCGTTTTTAACTGCAAGGCACATAAATCGAAGCAGGAATCCAGCAATGGCAATCCACTGTGCGAAGCAGATTAAGTTCCTGCGTGAAATAGAGCGGAGTGGACGCGGCGGACGGCACGTTATCAGGGTTTATCCATTCAACTAAGTCAGGAGTTGTATTACTTCCCTATAGTTTAGCGCTGGATTTCTGTGCCTTGCAGTTAAAAGCAGTTAAAATGGCCTTAGTGCATCACAACACTTATCGGCAGAAATTTCAAGGTAGGTTTTGGGCATGCAATTGTTGACAGTTCCCTTGTAGGTGAAAGAGAGGTATGAGTTATATGGGATTGACTTCTGACCGTATACAGTGATTTTCTAAAACCAGACAGTAACTAATCAACAACAATTTTAAATTTAGCCTCAACAGAATGTGCAATTTTTTTTCATTATTTACTGTTAATTTTAAGAAATCTGTAAAAACTAATTTTTAAAAATAATGTTGGTTAGTTCTTAATAAATATGTTTCAGGCAATCCTATCTAATTAAGACCAGAAGCCATTCCATACCCATGATTGGATAACATTAGCCCACGATAGGGATGTATGGAGAGCGTATGTCTGCGCGGTCATGAACTTACGGGTTCGATAGTGCCAATGAGTTAGTTAGTTAGCCATTCCATACCTCTATTTTATTTTAACATTGGATTAAGATAATCAAATATAAACAAATTTAACAATAGGACGATGTTATGCATCAACCGGCTAAGCGACATTTTAAAAATAGAGATTTTGATTCCACCTGTTGCACTGGCTCATGAAGTAAGTGTACGCACACTTTAAGCGCCAAATATTTAAACATAGCCTTGTTATTAAAGAAAAATGTAAACGCCATCAGTCCTATCAGAGATTCTGTGTTTTGTAACAAACGGTTATGAAACCAGTTTTTCATAAATGCTAATATAAATTTTGCATCATGTAGCTATGCGCCAAATGTTCCCGCTCTTAGATTGTTGATGCATAACTGTCAAACTAGGAAAATAACTTGCAATATCCAACATTGTTGGTTAGGTGCTACAATAAATAATTAGTGAAGATTGAGTTGAACTTTATACGCATTTTTCTCGAAACTTACATAATGACGCATAGACGGTTGATGCATAACGCCTTCCAATTAATGCCATGTATTTTTCGTCAGCGACTTGTTTTCACATTAAGAAACACGTGAATGTTAGGGATGTGTATGGACTCAAGTCTGTCCACAAAAAGAAAGTCAAACAAAGAATGGAAGATTGGAAGTCAAGGAAGAGACGTGGACAATAGAAAGTTATATAAGCGGCACGGGCCATACAATTAATACATATTTCATCTTCAGTCAGGGTATTCCAAACTATTCCTATCTTTGATTTCAGTCTTTACATGTTTCGAAAACATAATGGCAATAACAAATTTTATATATTAATTATTACTACTATTATTATTAGCATTACTACTATTATTATTATTATTAGCATTACTATTATTATTATTATTATTATTATTATTATCATCATCATCACATCTCTATGTTGTTGTCGCTAACAATTTGTGCCTTACAACCAACAGAACAAACCCGGTTGTCACAATACTGTGCCTGGTTTTATTAGTGTAATACACGATATGTTAGATCAACGGTTCCCAACCTTTTTCGACTCGCGAATCCCTTCCACAACGATCTGAGTTGGGTGAACCACTGACTTTTAAATATACATACAGTAGACATGCATAAAATTTAATTCTAAGCAAAATGTTTAATAACTTTAAATAGCTTAACCCTTAACGGTTAAAACCTAAAGTTATTCTAGTTACGGCTTAAAAGTTACATAACATGTAGGCCTAGTTGTAGCGAAATCAAATGCATTCTTAACGTTGTTACATAACTGTAAATCAGGCATTTGCGGTAAATATTAATTTATTGTGGAAAGAATGTGATAAATTCCCGATATTACACATATGTAACAAGGGGCATTATAGGGACTATTTAACTCATGCTCCAAATGGGAGTCAATGACCAATCACATTTCAATGATTTCTATTTTACAACCAATCAGAGTCGTGTTTCACTAAATATTTATCAGTGTTATAATTACCATATTAAAGAAAGCTCCTCCTTACAATATTGCGTTCCTTTGGCAATAAATAGTATGATCTGGTTGCAGTGATAAACAAAAGAAGCAGTAGAAGCGTACCTATCGTTTCTCATTTGTTTTCAAACATCGCCGTTTACATTAAATATATAAATATTTTAAAATAACTATAGTTAAATAATGATTTGTGAGTAAACAGCTTAATTTTATTCGTTAAATAGTCCTAACAAATGCCACTCTTGATTTCCAAATTCTCTAGATAAATTCACTCCTCACTTCGTGAGTCGTGAATTTATCGATAATTTGGAAATCACTCGTGGCATTACTTATGATAATTTTATTTTAAAATAATAATAGTATATAATTATTATTATTATTATTATTATTATATTATTATTATTATTATTATTATTATTATTATTATTATTATTATTATATTATTACAATGCTACAAAAATGAAGGAAACAATAATAGACCTAACCTCGAAACCCGCAATTATAGAAAAGTTTTGACGAATCCCTTGAAATATTTGGCGAACCACAGGTTGTGAAACGATGTGTTAGTTGATAATCAACATCATCATCATCGTGCTTATACTTGTTGGACTGTTTCGACTCAAAATTGCTCACGCCATCTCTTTAGAGGTCGACCTAATAATAATAATAATATAATAATAATAATAATAATAATAATAATAATAATAATAATAATAATAATAATAATAATAATAATAATAATAATAATAATAATAATAATAATAATAATAACAATAATAATAAGATTAATAATAATAATAATAATAATAATAATAATAATAATAATAATAATAATAATAAATCAATGGTAATTACACATGACGAAATACTACAGCTCTGTACAAGCCGAACATTTGTACTTGATTATGGGCTAGTGGTCAAAGTCTCTGACTACAGTTCACGGGTCTCGGGTTCGATTTCTGGTTCTAACATAGGATTTTTTCTTAAAGGGTGTGGATTTAGGTTAAGTTTAGGTTTACGAACCTCCCTGGTACTTCATTGTCAGTCACCGCCTATCATATCATCGGGGTAATGTAACTCCGCCTTCCAGGCGCCCCAACTAACAAAAGTTATAATTCCTCCAATGCTAGGAGAAGGTACTACAAATATCATAAAGCCAATCTGGTGGCATTGGTAAGAAATGTTGAATTCGAAATAATCGGAACTTGATTTTTATACAATACTGGCTATACAATAACAGATCGAAAACGAAATGAAAATATACGAAGATAACTAAATATATTCAAACTATTAGATAGAATTACACAATATAGAGATGAATGGATGGACCCCATCAATAGAATGGATAACAATAGAATTCTGAAACAGATTCTTCATTAAAAACCACTAGGACGAAGAAATGTTGGAAGACACAGTAAAAGATGAACAGACCAATTCTAACATGAGATCGGAACAGACCTTAAAGCCTAATCCTTGATGCTGATGATGATTTTTATCTGTATAATTGGTTTTATTGGCAAGGTTTTACGTATATTTTTACGCAGACAGAAATGTTGATAATATAATAGGCCTAATAATAATGCATAAAAATATTATAATAAGTTATAGAATCTAAATAATCGATAATAGAAGTCCCATAACTCTAATATAGCAAATTAATGTGTCACAACAGTTCGCCCAAAAGTTGAGAGGATGGTTTCATGGTATTTTTAACTATTCCTCCTCACAATTTAATTCCTCCGTATGAAGGAAGAAACCTAGGTAAGTAGGTAGAAAGGTAGATAGGTTGTTAGATAGGCAGAATTTCTTTGGACAACTCTCTGTATCTACAGTCTCATATATTAGCCTCACAATTTATAACTGGATATGAAAGGGCGACTCGTTTTTATTGAGGTTCCTCTATGTGGCAAAATCTACGATACTCGACCAAAAGTTTTACCTTTGATTTCCGAAAGAAAGGAGACTCACGAATTTTACCCTCTTAAAAATACACTGGATGTGAACCGCGGGCCTCGAAGGTAGAGCTGAGTCCTCCTGGTCGAACTAGTTGCACACACGCACACACACACACACACACAACACACACACACACACACACACACACATATATATATATATATATATATATATATATATATATATGTATATATATCCATCTATCCATAGTAATTCTGCCCGAAGGCAGATCATTCACTGCAATCATAACATTTTCATGCTATGCTTGCAGCTTCATTAGGGAATTGTAGGTGTGGTAGCTTCCCGTTGCTTTTCACACCGGTGAAGGATGATGATGAAGATGATAATGATAAGGATGATGATGATGATGGCCATATGATTTCGGGGACCGTTTGGGCCTTAAAGTTTTCCTGACATTTGTCTTACAGGTGAGGAAAAACCCCGATAAAAACCTTACCCAGAAAAACTACCCCGACCGGGGATCGAACCCGGGCTCGCTGCGTGACAAGGCTGCACGCTACCTCGAGACCACAGCGGTGGACATGTATATATATATATATATATATATATGAATAAGAAAAGACAAAGTAAGGTATTTTAAGGATTTCTATTGATTTTACAATTTCTTCTTGGAAAACGAAGTCAATAAATACACTTAAACAATGGCGCAGCTTTCTAAGATATTGATTCAGCTGTATTTAAGGACAGAGACAAAATTACTGACAAGAAAAAAAAAATATGGAACCATCCTTGACTATAAATTTTAATTTGAAAAATAGAGCTTGAGTTACGCAGAAAGCTTTAAGATCAACATTAAAGTGCTAGTCAATTAGGTACTAAACAGATGACATTAATACTTAAGTCGCGATCTGTACCTCACATATACAGTTTTATAATTTGACGTTCTGTTGTCTTCTCGGATTAGCATCGCTGCCTCTCGTGCGCAGCGGGCCAGAGTTCGATCCTCAATCGGGACAAGTTACCCGAGTGATTTTTTCGGAGATTTTCTTCACCTGTACGTCAATGTCAGGAAACTATAACGTTCAAACCGTCCCCGAACATCATCTGGTCATCATAATCATCATCATCATCGCCATGTTTAATATAATGTGTGTTTGAATGCTGTTTTTCGTCTTAAAGTTGTGTTGTCTCAGAGGAGTCCCTGCCATTATGCTGATCACTCCGTCCGTCAAGGAGGTCCTCCATGTACTTGTGTGATCAAAATAATGTTTGTGTGTGATCCACAGTTTAAGATCACTCTCCCGACAGGTCGTGAAACTGTAAGGTCCGGGTGGCGTGAGGCTTGTCAAAGTGCCTTTAGGGTGATAGGCTAAAGTGAGTTAATGGAATGGAGTCATTACGATGAAAAAGTCTCATAAATATCTGAAAGAAATTCAAATTTTACATTTCACAGAAACACAAGATATTAAGCGACAAACCATTATTCGAGTCTTTTAATGTCAAGTTATTTTTTCTTATTCTTTTATCCTCCCTTCTTTACGTAGGCTTAAATGACCATGGGACTTGAAATCCAATGTACTGAATGGGTTTTCTATATACAGAGAGCTTGAACTATGCCCACATAATTTATCACCAATTAAATTAATAAAAAACAAATGAAGACAATAGAGACATCTAGATCACAATAACATAATCAGATCATCATAGTTTAACTGAAGATTACGACAAAGCGTCTGTTTAGTAGGGCTATTTAACTCATGCCCCAAATGGGAGTCAATGACCAATCACGTTTCAATGAATTTTGTTTTACAACCAATCACAGTCGTGTTTCACCTCGATATTTATCTACTTCTGTTTATCATATTAAAGAAAGCTCCTCATTTTTATTATTCTGAACAGGCCAGAGCATTATTTTGCAGTGACTGACCCTCGAACAAATACGTTGAATATAGCAAATAATGAACAGATTCATTCGACCTACACATTTGATAATTGTGTGTACAATAATTGTTTTTTTTAATACTGATTTTACTGAGTTGTTCACTAAATATAATTAAAACCTATAATGTTGGTTATAATATACAGTTTGATGTTTCATTATTTTCTCCACTAATGTGTATTCTTACAATATTGCGATCCTATTTGGCAATAAATAATATGATCTAGTTGCAGTGGATGAACAAACGAAGCAAAACCAAACATTTCTCATTTGTTTTCAAACATAGCCGTTTACATTAAATATATAAATATTTTAAAATAAATAATGATTTGTGAGTAAACAGCTTAAAAGTTAAGTCTCGCAGACTGCGATGGGCAGGACATGTGGCATGAATGGGGAATGAAAGACGTGCATGGAAGCTTCTTCTAGGAAAACCAGAGGGAAAACGTCCAGTTGGTAGTTTTCTGTAACAAATTTATTTATTTGTATTTATTTATTTATTTATTTTAACTGATAGACTTAAGGCCGTAAGGCCTTCTCTTCCACTTCACCAGGGTTAAAATTATGCATTCTGTAAGAATTATGGTAGATACATAATATACATCCATCCATCCATAGTAATTCTGCCCGAAGGCAGGTCCTTCACTGCAATCATAGCATTTTTTCATGCTATGCTTGCAGCTTTACTAGGGGATTGTAGATGTGGTAGCTTCCCGTTGCTTTCCACACCGGTGAAGGATGATGATGATGATATTGGCCATATGATTTCGAGGGCCGTTTGGCCCTTAAAGTTTTCCTGACATTTGTCTTACAGGTGAGAAAAAACCGATAAAAATCTCACCCAGAAAAACTGCCCCGACCGGAGATGGAACCCGGGCCCGCTGCGTGACAAAGCAACACGCTACCTCGAGACCACAGCGGTAGACTATAATTGACATTAACTTTTTTCTTTATGTAATTGTAATGTTAATGTTTTTTTAGTGTATAATGCTATTGTGTGTGTTATTATTTAATTGTAATATTATTGTGTTTTCTTTATGTAATTGTAATGTTATTTCTTTTTATGTTGTTTATTTTTCTTTACACTAGTACCAATTATTACTTTATTGTAACGGACTGTCAACAGCACGTACGGCTTACTGCCCGTGCGACCCATATTTGTAAATAATATTGTAAATATCTTACTTTTTGTCTAATAAAGTCCTACTACTACTACACAATATAAATTTGACAAGGGTAAGAAAGAAAAATAGTAATAATAATAATAATAATAATAATAATAATAAATTGTTACAATAAAGTAGGAGAAGAATCGTCAGGGTACCGATAACATTAATTGGAATACAGTATATCTTTGCGCTAATAGTAAGGGAAAACATGTAATTAAAGTAGATTGCACACCCCTGACACTGTAATAAAAAGAGCAGACTCTATATACATCACTGGATATGGCAACTTCACTTAACCCACACGAGTGCACATGCGCTACGAGATTTTTCTTACATTGCATCACAATGCTAGGCTATGTCACTCCTTAATAAAGTGTCCTGATCTCAACTCAAATTGTACATCAAGGTCGCATGAAATGAAAACACTGATCATTAAGGCTCTTCAACTATAAACAAAATGTTATGTGACTTGTGGCGAAATGTAGGCCAAAGCATCAAAACATAACAAGTATTTTACAAAAAATGTATAATTCTCTACTTATATCAGCGGTTCCCAAACTTTCTCGACTCGCGAACCCCTTCCACAACGATCTGAGTTGGGTGAACCACTGATTTTTAAATGTACATACTGCAGACATGCATAAGATTTAATTCCAAGCAAAAAGTTTAATAACCTCCCTCAGGGGTCGTCATCTAGGGGATATGTGGATGGCGACCACAAGGTGCCCAAGCTGAGCAAAACATTTCTTCCATTTACTTGTGTTTTGCACTCTTTTAACTTTACTATCTAACCTCTCTTGGTTAACTCTTGTTTTTTTCGACTCCGACGCTATTGAGACATCCGAGGGCTAGGGAGTCTTTCCTTTCTTCCATTTCTTCTTTCCTTTATTTTCTTTTCTTCTCCAGAAAAGCCTGACTAGAGGCTATAAGATGGCAGCCCCATCACTGGTCTTGCCTTCCTTTGGCCAGCAACCAATCGAAGGGACTATTATTATGCTTTCAAGTCTTATACGAGAATTTCCCGGAAGGATCAAAACACTGGAGGGAAAATTTTCTACAGGATCGTAACAGGCCTTGGCCTAATACTTGGAAGGAAGAAGAAGAAGAAGAAGTTTAATAACCTTAAATTAATTTAACCCTTAACAGATAAAGCCTAAAGTTACTATAGTTACAACTTAAAAGATACACAACGTATAGGCCTACTCGTAGCGAAATCAGATACATTCCTAACGTTGTTACATAACTGTAAATCAGGCATTCGCGGTAGATATGAATTTATTGTGGAAATAATGTGACTATTTAACTCATGCCCCAAATGGGAGTCAATGACCAATCAGAAATCAATGATTTCTGTTTTACAACCAATCAGAGTCGTGTTTCACCAAATATTTATCAGTGTTAAATTTACCATATTAAAGAAAGTTCCTCCTTTTTAATATTCTGAACAGGTTTGGCCATTATTTTGCAGTGACTGAGCCTGTAAGAAATACGGCTACCAGATTGCATATATAGTGCATAGATGTCAACACATAGCGCTTGCAGGAGTTAATATAAAAACATTTGTAGCAATTTATTATACCACCAAAAAAAGAAACCACTGTTTGCACTTTCTTAAATGTATTTTTTTCCCAGGTAATAATCCAGAAAAATATAATTGTCATATTTACATCATACGACGTCAGAAATGAATTAATATACAGTTCGATGTTTCATTTTTTCTCCACTAGGGTGCATTCTTACAATATTGAGTTCCTTTGGCAATAAATAGTATGATCTGGTTGCAGTGATAAACAAAAGAAGCAGATGAAGCGTACCTATCGTTTCTCATTTGTTTTCAAACATCGCCGTTTACATTAAATATATAAATATTTTAAAATAAGTATAGTTAAATAATAGTTTGTGAGTAAACAGCTTAATTTTATTCGTTAAATAGTCCTAACAAATGCCACTCTTGATTTCCAAATTCTCTAGATAAATTCATTCCTCACTTCGTGATAATTTGGAAATCACTCGTGGCATTACTTATGAAAATCAATATTTTTTTTGTAAATCTAATATATAAAAATAAATGTTTGTTGTTTGTTGGTTTGTTCGTACTTTATGCGCGCCATACCATTGATTCGATTGTGATGGTTTCTTTTTGCAAAATGTTCAGTAGATTTCTCGGATGAACATAGGCTATACGAGAATTGAGATACTCAACTCCTACACCCTTAAAAACACCCTTTGTAGTGAAAAAACGTGAAAAGTCCGTTTTTTAACCTTTAAATGCCTTACGCTGCCTAAACCATAACAAATACACAAAATTAATGTACACAGAATTGAATATCTCAAAAAAACTCTACAAAAAGAGTCCGCGACAGCATATGTTTATCTTTTACAGATAACACACAATAGCCATTCTTATCTTTCACTGATGCCAAGGAGATCGGTATAAGTAGATACCCGGGAACGCAATATGCTGCCATGTATATTCATCCGATTGTCATGGGGCTTTTTGCAAAATGTTCAGGATTTTCTCGGGAAGGTTATAGCTTATAATGCTCAAGCCCTTCACCCTTAAAAATCACCTTCCGCAGTGAAAAAACGTGAAAAAATGTCGCTTTTTGTAAGCTTAAATGGCTTACACTGCCTAAACCATAACAAATATAAAAAAAGTTATTATACACAGAATTGAATATCTCAAAAAAATTCTACAGAAAGTTCCGCGACAGCATATGTTTATCTTTTAAGGATAACTCAGAATAACTATTTTTCTCTTCCATTAATGCCAAGAAGATCAGGATAAGTTGATTCCCGGGCAAGCGTAACAGGCCAGATACGCCGGTATTGTTTTATGGATAACTCAAAATAACTCGTATTTCAGCTCATTTATGCCAAGTACATCGGGATGCGTAGATTCCCGGAAAACGCCGGGTAATCAGCACAGGGTATCTAAAAAGAATAACAATACAAATTTATATTTATTTCTCCTTTTACTTGTTCAACTAAATGCAAAAAATCCATTATCATTTATTTAGGCGTAGCAGCGCACGCCGGGTATTAGTTAGTGATTAATAAAAACTAGTTTTGTTATATGTGGGCAAAAGAAATCTGACACTCATTATATAATAGGAGTAGCTAATCAAAACCTAGTTTAATGAAAATTAAGCTATTCTGGCTGCCCCCCTCCCAACCCCTTCCACTGTGATGGACCTAATTCATCATCCATTCATTAAAACTTACCCTCTTCTCTCACGTCTGTATATGCATCACTTCTGGTAAACGTGTTACAATGATTAGCACAAGTGATGGATGACGTACAGAGCAACCCAAAAAAATAAACTTCCAAGTTAAAGGTGAAGTACAATGATATACGTACTATGCTAATGTTTTTTCTAGTTTTTACAAATAGTTTTAACTTACTTACTTAATACTTAATACAGGCTTTCCACTTTACAGCAGTTCGCCCTTGATTCCTACTTTCCAGAGATTCCTATCTTCCCATTGTCCTTCTTCCATACCCATCTTCATCATGACATCATATATTCCTTCATACCATGTTCTTCTACTTCTCCCCCTCTTCCTTCTGCCTGGTACCATCCAATTTAACACATGTTTACGCCACTGGTCTTCCGACATCCGTTGTACATGTCCATAACATTGTAAAGCTCTCTTTGTTATCCTTTCGATAACAGTTTCTTATGCATCCATTTCTTGTCTGATATATGTATTTCGAATATTCGAAATACTTCTGTTAACTTAGATGTTTAAATTAAGATGTTAAACGCAAAACTGGTACCTGGTAAGTCAGTCGTCTCCAACTAATTTATTATACTTCATCCAGAAATTCCAATATGGAGACCTTTCAAAATCAATGTTTTATCTTCTGCATTTCAACTAGCACTGATGTTTCCGTACAGGTTGTATGTACAACGGGTTTATGTTTGCGGGTATATTTTCATTGAGTAGGTCTGTATTCTTTGCTTCTTTTAGAATATCTATATCTTCAAGGATGCTGATTCTGTTGTTACACTCTCTGTGTAGTACTGACATAGAGTTATCGATTTTATCAAACTGATGACCTGTTTCTTGTATATGTTTGGCAAAACTTGATATTTCTTCTTTATTAATACAATTTTTTAAATGTTCAGAATATCTTGTGTTGAATTTTAAAAGTGTTGTTTAAATTGTTATTATGTATAGTAGCTTCAGTTAAATTTAAATAGCATAATAGACTTAATCTTAGGGATGTTTCTTATTGTCATCAGGGTAACGTAACTCCGCCTTCCAGGCACCGCAACTTAAGAATTGGGTTACAATTCTGTCAAGTCAGGAGAGAATACCAGAAGTGTCATGAAGACAGCCTGGGGCATTAAAAAAAAAGAGAGAAAAATATCCAGATTTCATACACAGTAAAAACTCCTTATTCGGGGGGGGGGGATATGTTCCGTAAATATGCCGCGAATACAGAAATCACTAATATGGAGTGGTAATTTGTATAGGTATATAGGGGGATACGTTCCAAGGTCATACAATAAAATCAATTTGATATATTAAATATAGGAACGACTGGAAAGAACATATTGATAGAATGCCAGAAGAAAGATTTCCAAAATTATTGCTAAATTATAAACCGCACGGAAGGAGAAATGTTGGACGCCCACACAGAAGATGGTCTGAACAATTTTAACAATTCTAGCTTTCATGAAACCGGAACGAGCCAACAGGCTTAATCCCTGGATGATGATGATGAATTTGATGAGAGATTTTGAACAATTTATATTAATTATTACTGTTAAGCTTAGGCAAGTGCTTAAAGAACTTAGTTTTTTTTTTTTTTCCTGTTCTGCGGCTTTAAAAAGATCTTTCAATCTAGACTGATATTCAGCTGAGAATTCAGCGATAGAATTCCTTATGTTGTCTTCGGATTTCTTGATGAATCGTAAGTTGATTTTAACAATGAAACAGCGTGATATGGATGTAAACGATTAGCCAACGCGTAAACGGTCAAGCATTTTTGTTTTTACTTTAAGCAGCAACACTAGTTTGCCCCCCCCCCGCTTCAGAACTATTTTTATTTTCTTTTACTTGACATTTAATTTAGGAACAAAGCAGAGGAGACATGTGTTTTCAATCAAAATTAATACAGCTAATGACAAGTTGAAAGAATAAAGCACCGATCGTGGCGAGGGCGGCACTTATCAAAGGTTACGTGAAATACGGCGGCGGTTTTTAAGAATGAAATTTAGGCTCAGTGACAATAAGATTTGTTTTACTTTGATATTTATTCGTTTATTTGGGTTGAATCACTCTTTGTAAAAGCCGCCTTAGTACGTGCTTGCAATAAAAAAAGTTGCCGATGCGTTAATAAATTATACCTAATCCTTTTAATATACCAACTGGATCCGCGAATAAAGAAATGTTTAACCGCCAATATAGGAACTGCGTCACATATTTTAACCACCGAATAATGAAAACGCGAATAACGAACCGTGAAACGAATCTCGTATTCATCCTTCATTATTTTAAGAAGAGATTCAAGTTGAATTTCAACCACAAATAAAAAGAGATTAGACTCCATTATTATTTTAGTTTCCACCTTATCAACTCTAGGATTAATTTTAAGAGCTGACTACTTAAATATGTTCACTAAATAATAAGGGAAATAAAAAAAAGTTTAAACCCCATAAAAAATAATAAATAATTTAAAGATAAAGGTAAAAAGCTTTTTCATAAGGAGCTTTTACTGTATTTCTTTATTGAACCTAAGTTGCGAGGCGATATAACATACGTTATTTCACTCCTCCAGCAAAGAAATTTATTTATAAAATTTGTACTTATATACGCTATAACAACTAATGCCATATGGTGTCCTTGATTTTACGTTGTATTCAGTAGTAAATTAATTCCCATTGTTGAGTGTCTTATTTGTTTAGATGATTAATTGAATTATATGAAATATTGATTATGATTAAATAGGTCCTCGGCATGAAATTCCAACCCAGTATTTGAATCGACACGAAAAAAATAATAAACTCATGATGTTGAGTTGGATTGAGACCGCGTCCCCTCGAAAACGGGACCAAACAAAACTGCCTAAGCTAACTTGCTAAGTATTATGAATGTTCTATAACTTTCTGTCGCTTGGTATAGGAAATAACCAGAATTCGCACATTGGTGAAGGGAGAATTAATGATTTTACGAGGTAACTGTCCGGCTCACTGATATAAAAATCACTGAAACGTCTGAGCTTCAGAAACTTTTCCAATGAATAAATTAAATTTTTATTTTGTAGAATGTCTCGCAAACACTAATTGAGTACTCAGCTTCAGACAAATCTAATCAGTCAATTACAAAAGCGAACTCTGAACCACGACTAAAACATTTACAAATCATGCAAATAAAACAAAACATTTCATATTATATCGGTAAGAAGATAAAAAGTCCGTCACGCTGAAACGCAGAAAACTCTCTACAAATTCCTCAGCAAGTCAAATGTATGATTCCATTTTGCTGGTTTACGGAACATATATTTCTTTTATTTAATTGGAGAAACTCAATTACTGATGTCAGCTAATTTAAAAGTGTCGGACTGCAGTGAAAAGAAATCATACATAATCGTCAGTTATTAGTGCCTATCTATTTGCATTTTTTTAATAATTTGACACCAATTACATATTATCAATGATTCAGAGTCGATTTTTAATTCCCAGTTTAGGTAAAGCCCTGCATCTGATGGTTGGATTTCGCTGATTTTAGAGAATATATTCCACTGTTTGTTTTAATAATAATTACTGGGTTTAGTTGTGAAACATCGAATATTGCGACCGCTAGAGCGATTTTTAAATTTTCGTTTCAGATGAATTCTTACATCTGATGGCCCGATTTTCCCAGTTAACGAACTCGAACTTATTTTCTTTAAATGAATTGAGTTAATGGACACACAAACATACGCACACGCACACATACACACACTCTCACGCACACACTCATATATATATATATCATCATCATCATCTGCATTCATGGATTAGGTCTGTTGACCGTTCCGACTTCAGCCCATCTCTTTCTAGGTCTGCCCACATCTCGGGTGCCTTTAGTTTTGTATTTTGTTATTTGTTTTGGATATCTATCTTCATTCTTTCTGCCTATGTGTTGCTTCCATTTTTGTCTATATGTATCTATTTTATCAGTTATTGCAAATATTTCAAGTTCCTGTCTTATTTCTGTGTTCTTGATTTTGTCTTCCTTAGTGCACCCTTTAACAGATCTCAAAAATTTCATTCTGCCGCCGTTATCCTACTTAGATCTTGTTTTTTCATGTATCCAGGCTTCTGAACCATAGAGCAGTACCGGTACTGCCAACTTTTATAACATTTCAATTGGGTCTCTCTTGTTGTTTTGTTATTTAGCGATCGTTTTATCGTACCACATATTCCCTGGAATTTTGCTATTATATATATATATACATACATACATACATACATACATACATACATACATACATACATACATACATACATTACATACATACATACATACATACATACATACATACATACATTACATACATACATACATACATACATACATACATACATACATACATACATACATACATACATACATACATACATACATACATACATACATACATACATACATACATACATAAATACATACATACATACATACATACATACATACATACATACATACATACATACATACAATACATACATACATACATACATACATACATACATACATACATACATACATACATACATACATACATAAAAATCTGTCCGAGGGCAGGCCTTTCACTGCAATCATATCATTTTCATGCTATGCTTTGCAGCTTTACTAGGGAATTATAGGTGTGGTAGCTTCCCATTGCTTTCCACAGCGATGAAGGATGATGATGATAATGATAAGGATGATGATGATGGCCGGATGATTTTCGGGGGCCAATGGGCCCTAAGCTTTCTGACATTTGTCTTTCAGGTGAGGAAAAACCCCGAAAAAACCTCACCCAGGAACCTGTCCCGACCGGGAATCGAATCCGGGCCCTCTGCGTGACAAGGTAGCACGCTACCTCGAGACCACAGCAGTGGAGACACACACACACACACACACACACACACACACACACACACACACACACACACACATATATATATATATATATATATATATATATATATATATATACACACACACACGTTATATTGTACATTTTCGCAAATATAAGTATGATTTTCTTGGGTTTTCCGCGTCATGGATTCAAGGTATAATGGCATGTGGGATCATGCCGACCTTGAATTCAAAAATATTTTCATGAGAACAACCTCAATAGCTATATTCATTCGGAATTCGCTAAAAGAATACCAGTAACACGTTTAAAAAATATACTAATAAGATATTCATCATTGCATTAACCTGTAGACTTCGAACATATCAGCCATTGTAATTTTATTTGTGATAAAGACTAATTCAATCGCTGCTGACAATTGAAAAAATAAATGAAAATAATATAATAGTTGTTAAAAGTACTTTTAGTAACCTTAAATAATTACCCTCAGGGGTCCTCATCTAGGGGATATGTGGATGGCGACCACAAGGTGCGCAAGCTGTACAAAACATTTCTTACACTTACTTGTGTTTTGCGCTCTTTTAACTTTTCTATCTAACCTCTCTTGGTTAACTCTTGTTTTTTCGACCCCGACGCTATTAGGGCATCCGAGGGCTAGGGAGTCCTTCCTTTCTTCCATTTCTCCTTTCCTTTATTTTCTTTTCTTCTCCAGAAAAGCCTGACCAGAGGCTATAAGATGGCAGCCCCATCACTGGTCTTGCCTTCCTTTGGCCAGCAACCAATCGAAGGGACTATTATTATGCTTTCAAGTCTTATACGAGAATTTCCCATAAGGAAAATTTTCTATAGGATCGTAACAGGCCTTGGCCTAATACTTGGAAGGAAGAAGAAGAAAGAAATAATTAATTTTACTTTAGGATTTACTAATAAGAGAATAGTAAACCATTTTATGTAGAAACCTACGTTGAAATTTCTCCCAGAGAAACGTTGGGCGTGTCCAAAAAAATATCTCAAGCTTTTAATTAAAAGGCACAGATAACGAAGCCAGAATCCAGCAATGGCAACCCACTGTACGGAGCAGATGCACTCGCTGCTTGAGTAAGAGCGGAGTTGAATGAAGTGGGACGCGGCGTGAACGGCAGGTAGTGAGAGTTATCCAATTACCAAGTCAATAGTTGTATTACTACCCAATAGTTTAAATGAGAGATTTGGGGCTAGATTTCAGTGTCTTTATACTTGAAAGCGGCAGATATTTTTTTTTGACACGCCCATTGTACATCACAACGCTTCTATGGAAGAAATTTGAAGGTAGGTTTCAGCACGCAATGGTTGGCAATTCCCTTGTAAATACTGTACTGAAGACATGAAATGATTACGTAATGTCCATATGCATTTAATACCTTATTTAATTTATTTAGCTTATTTAATTCCACTAAAGGCCAACACGCATACACTACTGAGTAACACTAAGAAATTGGTACTGGAAGTATATATCAGTAAAATTAAATATATGGTCACACATAAAAATACATTATATAATGGATATGGACAGCTAATGACAAATGAGGGAAATTTTGAGGAAGTGGCTGAATTCAAATACCTGGGAACAATAATCACAAACAGGAATGAGATGCACAAGGAAATTAAACATAGGCTCAATTCTGGAAATGCATGTAATTATGCATTACAGAAACTCTTGACTTCCCAACTCCTTTCAAAAAACGTTAAACTGAAGATATATAAAACTATTAATCTACCAGTTACTTTAAGGGAGGAAAGGAGATTACAAGTATTTGAGAATAAAGTTCTTAGGAGAAATTTTGGACCAAAGAGAGATGAACTGACAAGTAAATGGAGAAGACTTGTGACAAGAAGTAATAGACTCGTGAGTAAACGTACCATTATTAAGTAATAAATGGAAGGCGCACAAACGTGCACACGAGTCTATTACCAACATAGAAACCCAAACGAATGGTACCTACCCTTCTAAGCTAACATATACACTGGGAGTGGGGATGGGAGGAGTCATCGCCCTTATAAGGCAAGGACGCGCGTGAACTCACTCTCACGCTCCTACGTTCTACAGTTCTACAAGTTCTTCAGTTACCGTTCGCGAAAGTGATATTAAAACACGTGGGCGGAAGTAATTCATCAACTCCACTCCGTTAGTGAAGCATAATACATTGTAAATATAATTGTACACACAAAATTGTACAATAAAGTGAAATAAAATGTGTATAATTTAAAACATCCCTGAGTGATCATATTCTACCCTGAGCGAACCGGCACACATGGCGCCCACGTGGTAGGTTCGAATTAATCTAATAGTGTGGTCTCATTAATAGGCACAAAACGCCCAACGAATAGTTTCGACCTGCAGTGCTAAAATATTCGTATTAATCGGTCACATGGAACATGTTCCCTACCGAGTGAATTAGTGTGAAAACAAACCAAGTGAGCAGCACGTGGCAACTACAGCGATGAATCATCTTACTACGACCGATGAATGGTGAGCAAGGGATTGCAGAAACAACGGTTGGAGCTCGCAAGACACCAGTCAATCAACACTATATAAAAAAAGTGAGTAAATAAGTAAACCAAATTTTTAAGTGCTAAAGAAAATTGCTCTTTTGTAATACACACTCCTTGATGTTACTGAGGTGTGGAAAAGAAATTAAAATGGCTGCTGTAGACCTAGAAACACGTGGTCAGGATTCATTAACCTTAAAAGAAAACACACATATAGAAACAATGTTAGGGAATAAGGATGCAGACAAGGATATAGGACAAACAATTAACAGTAAGGAACCAGAAATTTCCACATACACACTGCTTAATTTTTTGAAAGAGATGAAGACAGAAATAAATTCATTAAACACAAACATACAATCCATCAACAATAAATTTGAAACTGCAGAAACGAATAATGCAGAAATCCGTAGGGAGCTAATCAATTTAAGAAGAGAAATCAAAGAAAATACGAGGGCCTTGCACACAGAATTTGAAGGGGAAATAAATCACATACACGAGAAGATAGAAACCGTAACTACCTCCACAGCAGCCAGTATAGCGCAAAATGAACATAAATTAGAAAATATACGTTCTAGCGTTAACCGAGTAGTGGAGGAACAGGAAACATTAAAAACAACGTGGATATCAGAATTAAATGATCAATCAAAACGCGTGGAAATGGTTGAAATGGTAAACCAACCGCAAATTTACAGAATTGCCTAATATAATAAAACAAGAAATAGGTAAGGAAATAGAAGAAATTCACAGATGGTTTCAAAATTCAAATACAAAAGGAACTCAGTGAACTAACCGAAAAAGTAAATTATATAAGTAATGGGAAAACTGGCGATAATAATGTTTCAAAATGTTTCCTGTTCTGACCACATGTGTGTAGCGAGTGACGTAACCGAGGTATTAACGACTCCCATAAACATCGTTAATAGCTCGATTACACAGAGTGAAAGTACTATTGTAAATGAACCATCCACTCCCCGAGGGCAGTTTCCTCCCTATACACAATTATTGGAAATCCCACTTCCAAAATTCGACGACAATCAGGGTAATAGTCCTATTCAGTTCCTGGAAGATCTGGACCAATATCTTACACTAAAGGGAATCCCGAAACACATGTACATGTACATTGCTAAAAGATGTCTTCGCGGGAATAGTCTAGTATGGTATGAAGCGACTCTCACAAATGAAACTTCATACGAAACATTTAAAAAAACTATTCAGAAATAAATGTTTCGGTCATGAAAAACAAATGCAAATCAGAAATGAAATTAGAAATGGGATTTTCAATTGTCAGGGTAATATGAGCTATACTGAATATTTTATGTCTCTCGCTAAAAAGGCCAAATTAATCGTCCCAGCCTATTCTGAGGAAGAAGAATGATACAGGCAACTATAAATCATTTCCCTAGCCACGTGCGCTATGGCCTGTTAATTGCTAAAATCACAACCGTAAACCATATGATAGAAGTTTTGGCCATGTTTGAAGCCGGCGATATGAGAGAGAATAGACAGGAATGTAGAGACAAAGTTCAAACGGGAGAACATACTTATTATCAAAGTAATAATAATCATGATAAAGATAGGAATCTTCAAAACGTAGAGAGGGGCACGGGAAGAGTTTATAATCAACCGAGAAATGGCAATCGGAACGATAGGCCGTCCTACTATAACAATCATGATAGCACAAAGAAATAATAGGGGGAATTATCACGGTAACTGGGACAAAATCATAAGAGTAGGTCTGATCCACGTATTAAACATGGTAAGATTTAATTCCAACATAGATGGACAAATCTTGAATAGAGGTAGACTCCAGGACAATAGATACATCCCCAATAGCCAGAACTATGACGGATACAGGTTAGAGCAGGAGAACAACGAGGTATTCAACGGTTACAATAGAAACCAATGTCGACAGAACTCGCCCGCGGCAGAATATGATAATAGAGCGCAGGTACCAAGTATTCAACACAGACAAGCTGGCGACACCTTGAACGCACAGGCAACAACTTTTAATCCGAACGATATGAAATCGACAGGAAATCGACAACAATCACCGTCACTTTCTTTAAACTAATACCAGATACGGTTAGTAGTGGCTGTAAGCGTATCTATAGCCTGGAAAATGCACAAGTGAATCCTAAGCCACAATATGCGCCTACGACAGAGTTTACGTACGTACACGACCACAAAATTAATTATAACACAGGATTGGAACCTGAAATAGGAGAGGAAATAAGATTATCGAATGTGAGTGCTGATACTCCAACCATTACCAATCTACCACTAATAAATGTTAATATTAACGGCCATTCTTACACGAGCCTTCTTGACACTGGCTGCAACAATTCTGTAATAAGTGAGTCATTCTATAATATGTTATGCCTACAAAAATGTAAACTGAGCACAATCAGGGTCTCTAACGTGTCTGCTTCTACGGCTATCGGAAAAAAAAGACAAACACCTATAAAACTTCAGACAATGGTGACAGTAAATATGAAGGGGTGGACTTCGATATAATATTCTTAGTAGTTCCATTTTTAACAACGCAAATTATTATCGCTTGCGAGATATTTGAATATTTTGGCGCGTGTATTGACTTCTGCAACAAAGAACTTCGACTCTCAGGTTCTAATCTTAACCTAAAAGTACCAATAATTCGTGAGGAGAGGTTCAAAAGTAATCTATTACCAGGTGATGCTTTAGCAAAAGGAGGCATTCTTTATAGAGGCATATGAATATTAATGGGGAGGAAGTAAGAATAATAAAGGGGCAAGATCGTGATGCCATGGATGATATCATTGATGATTACAGCGACGAAATAAATGTAGGAAGTGAATGCAAGTTAAACGAATTAGTAATAGACCAGAAACCTCCTTTTGATGCAAATAGCTTAATTCAGTGTAAGGTTAGTTCAACTGAGGGAGTCACGGGTCCGCAACGCGACAAGTTACTACAAACTCTAAATAAAAACAAACATGTATTTAGCGATAGAGCGGGAAAGTGTAAAAATTTCATTTATAAATTTGAAGTCAAGGATCATAGTCCACAGAAAATAAAAGCTCGTCCAATTCCAATTAACTTACGTGCTAGAGCCGATCAAGTAATACAAAATATGTTAGATAACGATATTATAGAGCGATCCTCGTCAGAATACCTGTCACACTTACACTGGGTTATCAAACGTAATGGCTCATTACGATGTACAATTGACGCTAGACAAATCAACACTCACAATTGTGCCAGATAAGTATAGAGGTGACATCAGTTGACACAGCCTCATCGCTAGAATGAACACATGGTCAAATATATATCTACGATCGACTTTTATGTGAGAAGCTTTCTCCAAATTCCCTTATCCAAGGATGTGCGAAAATATACAGGCGTTCATGCACAACGGCCGTACATATCAGTTCAAAAGAAACGGCTTTGGACTACGCAACCTGGACAACTAGTGAGTCCATGTATGGCGAGCGATGGATTACATTTTTCCAACTTTGGTGCCTATTGGAGATTCCGTGATCCAATTTTGTGATGACTTATTGATAGTGTCAGAAAAATTTCGAGGAGCATATAGCTCATATAGACTATATATTATCGACCCTAGGCAAAAACCAACACGGCATGACCGTTTAACTTGGAAAAAATCTTCAATTCCTACTCCCTGAGGTAGAACATCTTAGCGTGCTATCACTACTCCAATCAGGCACTTGGCCCACCAAGCACGAGTAAGATCTGAATCGATCTTGGCCATACCAGCTCCTAAGAATCGAAAACAATTAAGAAGATTTCTTGGAATCCTTACTCTACTACCCACCAAAGTTTGTAAACCCCCCGTTCCCCAATTATTCTCGTGAAATCAGTCCTTTAAGTGACTTTATTATATTACGAAGGGAAATCGTGGGGTATGGAATAGCCACCATCAGGAAGCCTTTGAGAAAGGAAAGGAGTTATTTGCAAAATGTATATTGTTTTGCAAAGACCTGATTACAACCCGCTCCCATACCACATTTACACCAGCGACGCCGTCTCAGATCGGTTTGGGAGCAGTATTGACTCAAGATCCCGATGCTGAGGGCGACCCCCGGATCAATACGAATAGCAACTTCGTCTCGAGCGACGACAAATGTAGAAGGAGAAAGCCATGGTAACCGAACTGGAGCTAGCCGCAAGCAATATATTTCGCGCTCCAGGAAGTTCCGGTCTTCATATGTATTTGGGACACCAGACCATAGTTGCATTCTGAACCACATTAGTATTTCATTTTTAAATCCCCCGTTTGTAAACTAGGGTTCGAAGAAAAGAAAATAAGTCGCTATATCTCAGAAATTTTAAGTTTATATGTGTGACACTCGAATATATTGCAGGCAGTGGATGAAAAATTACACGTGCAGATATCCTGTCTCGCTTAAAACTACGCGTCGGGAATTCCGGAAAAAACAAAAAGTCCTAAATGTGATGTAAAAATCATGAGGACAGTCGCTCACGTAAACAAAGGCCTATCCAAGAAAATAAAAGAAATTGATAAATACCAAGAGCAGGATCCGAGTCTTACACTGCTTAGAACACAGGCTAAAGATATCGCATTAGTGAGTGACGTGGAAACGTATGGAATGCTGAATAATGTGTTATATAAGAAGTGCGGGTAAAGACGTAATCGCATGGAAAACTGTGATTCCCAAAGAATTAGAAATACCAATCATCAAAGAGTTCCACACGGCACTAGCTCATGCTGGTTGCGAACGCGTCGCGTTAAACATCTCGGAATATTTCTATTGTAAACGACTATACAAGAAAATACGACAGATCACTTCAACTTGTGATTTGTGTCAAAAAAGTAAAGCCTTGAACGTGAAATTTGATATAAGTCCTCAGAGCATTCAAAGGGACCGCGTTAATAGCCTTATCACAATCGACTCACATGGTCCCATGCCTACAGGTCAGGGTGGCTTTAAACATATCTTAGTCGTGGTTGATGTTTTCTCTAAATTCACAAAAATCTACCCGATGCGTAAGTAAGATGACGACACAAGGATGTCTAAACAAACTCTTTAATGACTACCAGAGGAATTACGGCAATGTCGAGGCGATTCTTACCGATAACGCTTCCATATATCGGAGTGCAAAATTCAATAACGCACTGCAGGACAGGAATATAAAATTAGTACACTCTTCTCTATATAACCCATCCTGCAATCCCACAGAAAGGATGAACAAGGAAATTTCTATTTGCTTACGTATATTATGCCATAAGCGACATAATACATGGGTGCAATATATACCACACATAGAGAAGGTATTAAACCACTCGATCAACAATACTACCGGATACGCACCAGTACTATTGATGTGCGGTACAGAACCTGAAAAATTCATAAAAGGTTTACCTGACTCGATTCCGATAGACAACAAAGAAGTGTCAAATGATGAAAGATGTTTACGAGCATTTCAACGGATACAGAAACTCACAGAGAAAAGAAAACAAAGGGCGAAAAGATACAAAAATATCTGGCATCCTTCGATCGGAGACAAAGTACTTATCAGAAACAATACGCTCTCCGACAAGGCGAAAAACAGGTATTCAAAAATGGATTTATTGTGGAAAGGTCCCGGAATAATCTCACGGCAGTTCGGAACGCACACGTACGAGATAATCTGTGCTAAGGACTCAAATAAAATATTTGGTAGATACCATCTACAGAAACTTAGGCCTTATAAGGAAACACAGGGTGCCCAATAAACAAAAATCATAGGAATGGTTCATGTATGTAATGTATGACAAAGTGTAAAAAAAAACCTAAGGGTTATGCGTAAATAATAATAATCGAGTGATCCATTTGCGTGCGTTACAAACAAATAAAATAAAATAGTGAAAAATCATAAAGTGCATCAAGAATATACATCAACATAATGAAAACTGTGATAAAATGACACTTTACTTACAAATCAATTAATATAACAATACTAGACATATGATTGTCCATGAAATTTATGTCTAATGCAAGGGTTATATAATTTATTATTATTATTATTGTTATTACTGTTATTATTGTTGCAACTGTTGTTATTATTATTACATATCTTTGTATAGGAGATATTATTTGTCGTAATGTCTTCTTCCAGGAACAGAAGGTACCTGCACTCTCTGTCACTTTAACATGAGTGAACACTAAGTTCAAATGAGACAAATAATTTCTATGTATTCTTACGAAGGGCGATTCATTTTTACAAAACTGTCAATTTACACTAAAAAGAAAATTAATTATTTGTTCTCGAATCCAATTAATTTGACAAAACGTAGAGATGTATATGAGTTCTACAAAATTTGTTCCGTAGAAAAAATTTACATAGAATCTCATATGGGCATTATGTGACAAGAAGTAATAGACTCGTGAGTAAACGTACCATTATTAAGTAATAAATGGAAGGCGCACAAACGTGCACACGAGTCTATTACCAACATAGAAACCCAAACGAATGGTACCTACCCTTCTAAGCTAACATATACACTGGGAGTGGGGGGATGGGAGGAGTCATCGCCCTTATAAGGCAAGGACGCGCGTGAACTCACTCTCACGCTCCTACGTTCTACAGTTCTACAAGTTCTTCAGTTACCGTTCGCGAAAGTGATATTAAAACACGTGGGCGGAAGTAATTCATCAACTCCACTCCGTTAGTGAAGCATAATACATTGTAAATATAATTGTACACACAAAATTGTACAATAAAGTGAAATAAAATGTGTATAATTTAAAACATCTCTGAGTGATCATATTCTACCCTGAGCGAACCGGCACAGACTGCATAACAGTCTTTATAGGAATCCAGATATAATGAGAACAGTTAAGTCTAATAGACAGCGATGGGCAGGACATGTGCACGAATGGGTAATTAAATACGTGCGCGGAAGCTTCTTATAGCAAAACCAGAGGGGAAACACCCAGTTGGTAGACCAAGAATGAGGTGGGAGAATAACATTAGCTATGATTTGGGGGAAATAGATTATACAGGGTATGATTGGAAAACATTGGTTCAGGATTGGGATATATGGAGAGCTTGTGTCCACGCGGCCATAAACCTACGGTTTCGATAGTGCCAGTGAGTTAGTTAGTTAGTTAGTTAGCTTCTTTAATTCTAAAATTACTTACATAAAAAATATCCTCAACTTGTGTCTAACTGAGGGTCAGATCAAGGGATGAGTTGAGATGGAGCCCATTTTATAGAGGTATGTGAATGACAAGTGTGCCGGTCGACCACGCCCGATGCACCATCACAGGGTAGATGAACGAAATGAAACGAAATGGATGATATGGATACGGAGAAAATTAGAATGAAATTGTGGCACGGGAAAACGAGAGAAATCCCGAGAAAACCAGACCTAGCTCCGTTTCTTCGACCACGAAACTCACATGGAGTGACCGAGACTCGATCTCGGGACTTCAGTGCTGAGAGGCGAGCGTACAACCGCTTGCGCCACGGAGGTGCCTTGTAAAATTACTAATTAAGTGAATTTGGTAAGGTTTATTCAAAATTTGGTGAACATTTCAGTCAATTTTTATGAATATTACTGAAAAGAATATTGCTGTAATGTTCCATTTTCGGTTATTTCATGAGATCAAAGTACTGAAATAAGACAGTTAGAAATATAACATTTAAAACCTGAATCGTCGTTCATTTCTTTTAGTCAACTAAAACAAAACAAGGGAGAAATGGACGATTCTCTGCAAATAATTGGCTGAAACATATGATAGGTTTTAAAGTAGCTCGCTGCGCTTGTCTTTTCTCAAGTTGTGATGTATACCCCTACAGCATGAAAAAAATTTAAGGGTGATTTGAACGTGAGGAGTGGAGGTAAAAATCTGAGGACTCAGTATTGTGGTCTCTTGGGTGACAACGACGCATGTCATGAAATTTAAATGATTCTCTTCAAGATACCGAAACTAGATGGCCTGTCGAGTTTCACCACAGCAACTCAGACTTGCTGCTACAGACACTTGCAGTCTACATCGTCGTAAACAACAACAACTAGTAGCAGAAGCTCATCCTGCTGATGATGGAAGTTAACTTCCGAAAGGACTCCACTTAATATTTTACACATACATCATTATGACGATGACACCTGCCAACAGGTATATTTTAATTTTTAACTTTTATCTTATGATTAAAAAGCCTCTAAGTAAAATTTACCGAATTTTCCCGTCCTAGTACTACCTTGATTTCCTAGATGTCAGTATGAGGCGGAACGCTGACCACGGGCCACTCAAATGACATCTATACGAAAACAAGTGTAACTAAATTAGTATGGTTCAATTTCATCCCTGTAGGGGGAGAGCGCCTAAATCTCGTTGAGGGAAACAAGGGCTTACAAGAAGATACATTCGAAGCATCTCAAAAGTGTGGTATATGAAATTCGAATAAATGACTTCTTTCATTACATGAAGCATTTTCCTGCCATACTCGACAAAGTTGGGTGAACAATGCTGCGAAAGTGTGTAATATGCAATGAGGCACGCAACATACTGTTCGAACTTTTATACAAGGGAACTGTGAACCGTTGCATGCCGAATCCTACCTTGAACATTCCTCCAGAGAAGAGATGTGATGTACAAAGGTCGTGTCCAAAATATATATATATATATATATATATATATATATATATATATATATGCCGTTTTTAACTGCAAGGAACTAAAACCCAGTGCCAAATCTCTCATTTAAACTATAGGGAAATAATAAAATGCCTGAATTGGTAGATTGGAAAAACCTCATTTCCTGCCATCCGCACCGCGTCAAGCCTCACTTCACTCAGCTCTTATTCATGCAGGGAAACCATCTGCTCCGTACAGTGCGTTGACATTGCTGGATTCTGGCTTCGATATCTGTGACTTGCAGTTAAAAAGGCAATTTTTTTTGGACACGACCTTGCTACATCACAACGCTTCTCTGGGAAAAATTGAAGGTACTTTTCGGCATTCAATGGATGACAGTTATTTTATTAGAAAACTATCAGAGCATGACTTTCAATGAAATGTATATCGTGAAAGAGTATTATTTTAATGCAATATACTCATCTAACGGACAAGCTTCTTGATCAATTACAGACATGTTTAGGAGTATATATATATATTTTATTCAATGCACCAGATTGTCATTTCAACATTTCTGGTGTTCTCTCCTGGCATTGGCGTAATTATAACGCACTTCTAAAGTTGGGGCGCCTAGAATGTAGAGTTACGTTTCCCCGATGTTATGATAGGTGATAAATAATAATGAAGCGCCAGGAGAATTCTTAACCCACAGTAGACTTAGCCTAAATTCCAGACCATGGGCAACCACAGGAATAATTCCCTTTAAGGAAAAATTATTATGGTTTGACCGGGACCTCGTGAACATTGGTTAGAAATGCTGATCACTAGCCCATAAGGCTGATCAATGTTTAGGAGTATATGTTCCTTAAAAAAATTATCTTCTCCATGGCCTATTGTTCCTAAAATTTTGTCATGCAAAACCTTGTATCTAATAAATCATTTGAACGTCTGGTAAGAAATCTCACCCCATTCCACTTAAGTCCAACTAATGAAAATGATCTTACTCTACCTCTCATGTTTTATTATTATTATTATTATTATTATTATTATTATTATTATTATTATTATTATTATATTTCAGGATTGTTCCTGTTATTTACACAGGTATCCTCAACCAAAATATACAATTTTTTTTTCTTCCACACTTCCCGGTTTTGCGTGTCTGCTTCTGTCATATTTCTCTCCTTCATGTTGTCTTGAATTACCTTTATCCACGTTGGCTTTGGTCTACCACGTTTCCCTTTTCCAATACTTCTTTGTTTGTTTCTGTATCCCTTCTTCTCATTATATGTCCATATACTTATTACTGTTATTATTATTATTATTATTATTATTATTATTATTATTATTATTATTATTATCACTATTATTATTATTATTATTATTATTATATTTCAGGATTGTTCCTGTTATTTACACAGGTATCCTCAACCAAAATATACAATTTTTTTTCTTCCACACTTCCCGGTTTTGCGTGTCTACTTCTGTCATATTTCTCTTCTTCATGTTGTCTTGAATTACCTTTATCCACGTTGGCTTTGGTCTACCACGTTTCCCTTTTCCAATACTTCTTTGTTTGTTTCTGTATCACTTCTTCTCATTATATATCCATATACTTATTACTGTTATTATTATTATTATTATTATTATTATTATTATTATTATTATTATTATCACTATTATGATTGTTATTATTATTATTATTATTATTATTATTATTATTATTATTATTATTATTATTATTATTATTATTATTATTATTATCGGCTGCGATGGACTAGTGGTTATGCTCCTTGCCTCTGGTCCCAAGGGTCGCGGGTTCAAACCCGGCCGGGGTCGATGGATTTTTTTAGGATGGAAAAATCCAAGGAGCAGGTCCTCCGGGAGGGACTTTAAGCCGTGGGTCCCGAGTCTGAAGATTTTCAGGCTCGTAAAAGATCCTTAAGCCTAAATGAAAGGCCTCTAAGCAAAATTTACCGAATTTTCCCGTCCTAGTACTACCTTGGTTTTCTAGATGTCAGTATGAGGCGGAACGCTGACCACGGACCACTCAAATGGCATCTATACGAAAACAAGTGTAACTAAATTAGTATGGTTCAAATTCCTCCCTGTAGGGGGAGAGCGCCTAAATCTCTGTTAAGGGAAACATGGGCTTACAAGAAGATTATTATCATTATTATCATTATTATTATTATTATTATTATTTTATTTCAGAATTGTTTCTGTTATTTACACAGGTAACCTCAACCAAAATATACAAGTTTTTCCTTGCACACTTCCCAGTCTTGCGTGTCTCCTTCTGTCATATTTCTCTTCTTCATGTTGTCTTGAATTCCCTTTATCCACGTTGGCTTTGGTCTACCACGTTTCCCTTTTCCAATACTTCTTTGTTTGTTTGTGTATCCCTTCTTCTCATTATATGTCCATATATTTATTATTATTATTATTATTATTATTATTATTATTATTATTATTATTATTATTACACTGTTGGTAGCTTTTAAAATATGCCTGTAATCAACATCACTTTATCGTTATTTGTAATTAATCTTTTACCAAGTTACTTCGTCATGTTACATCGATTAATTTCCCTCTAATAATCTGTCATGTAAAAGTGTGTCCCGCAGAATTACTGTCTCACATTATTCAGGTGCTGTTACATATTAAAAGCAATCAAGATGGACGCTAGATACACGTCGGGAAATGGTGTTGAAATAACAACCTGTGTACCATATTTACTATTCGGCTATAACAACGTACTTCTTTTTTTGACATGCAACGCATTCCAAATTAGTTTTTCGTTAAGAATAGCCTTAGTTTATACCTGAACTACTTCAAATTGCTGTCATTTTACGTAATAATTCCGAATAATAATTAGTCTGGTTTTAAACAAAGTTAGGGTTTCATGAAGGCAATTTGATGCGCGATTAGATCTACCGTAACGTAAGTTATATTCCACATTCGGCTCTTTGCATGATATTGACTAAGTGATGTTCTATTTCTTTCTAGAATGTAATTTCTCATATTTTCATTTCCTCGTATTTTAATTCGATATTAGACTAATAGATTTATATTATGCCAATTTATAAATAAATTTATATACATGTATGTATATATATATATATATATATATATATATATATATATATAAGAAAAATAAGTGTTTGAATTGGATTCGCCTGGTGGTGTAACGGATAACACGCTCAGGTACAGACTCAGAGTTCCGGGTTCGAATCCCGTCCAGGCATTTATTTTTCTTATCATACCATATATATATATATATATATATATATATATATATATATATAGAATTTTAATGTTTACACATCTTTCTGTGCCTAAAGATTTATATTTCTTCTCCACTCGTCTCTCTCCATCCAATCCATGTCCACCAGTCCTCTTGCTCTCATTCCAGTTCTTATTTCCTGCATCCACGAGTTTTGAGATCTTCCTCTCCTCCTTCTTCCAGGTGGACACCATTCCAATGTTTTCCTGGGTAATATTTCTTCTTGCGTTCGTCGTACGTGCCCATACCAATTCAATTGCTTATACCGTATATAATCTACTATTGGATAACCAATATTCATTTTTTCTCTTACGACAGTATTTCTTATTTTGTCTAATTTTGAACATTTTGCTGCTCTCCTCAAGAAATCCATTTCCATCGACATAAGTTTTTGTTCTAAGTTTTTGTTGAATTTCCAAACTTCAGCTCCATATGTGACAGTACTTCTCACTATTGAATTATTATTTATAACTTATTTTTCCTGGTTATATGTCTGTTCCATAAGACTCCATTCATCATTGCTGTTATTGCTCTACCTTTATTTATTCTGTTCTTAATATCACTTTCTTGTTTATCCCCTTTATCTAATTATATATATATATATATATATATATATATATATATATATATATATATATATATATATATATATATAAAGTCCACCGCTGTGGTCTCGAGGTAGCGTGCTGCCTTGTCACGCAGCTGGCCCGGGTTCGATCCCCGGTCGGGGTAGTTTTTCTGGGTGAGGTTTTTATCGGGGTTTTTCCTCACCTGTAAGACAAATGTCAGGAAAACGTTAAGGCCCAAACGGTCCCCGAAATCATATGGCCATCATCATCATCCTTATCATTATCACCATCCTTTTTATTATCATCATCATCCTTCACCGGTGTGGAAAGCAACAGGAAGCTACCACACCTACAATTCCCTAGTAAAGCTTCAAGCATAGCATGAAAATGCTATGATTGCAGTGAAGGACCTGCACTCGGGCAGAATTACTATGGATGTTTATTTAAATAATTATTTGTGAGTAAACAGCTTAATTTTATTCGTTAAATAGTCCTAACAAATGACACTCTTGATTTCCAAATTCTCTAGACAAATTCACTAGTCAATTCGTGATTCGTAAATTTATCGATAATTTGGAAATCACTTGTGGCATTACTTATGACAATACTACACAGTACAAAGGTAATTTCAAACTCTTGATAAGGGACGAATAATTCTGTTTTATTTTATAAGAATTTATGGTCTAACTAACACTGAAATAGTGGATTTCCAGATATGGGTTCTTCACCAAACTTTACCAACTAGTTCCCATCTTCAACCCCCTGAAATGAGCGTAAGAATTGTGAATCGTCCTGTAGAGCTGTACGTTTGCTTTAAGGGAAAGATAAGGATCGGATCGCTGGCATGCATAGCAATGGACGTCCACCAGCGATAATCAAAATTGTTTCCATGAATATAGCGTTCCTGTTGCTGGACGCGAGCGCACACACTTGAGGGATCAATACCGCTGCCAACCGCCCGCTTCAAAATTAATACCATTACTACTTACACATACGATTTTCATAAGTATCTATTAATAACAACACAGAGACACTTTATTTCCTATGCGTAATTTTTTCTTCATCAATCTGTTTACATTACGCGTATGAACTATAACCTGCGTTCTGTACATGTATATAATCATGTTTAATTTGTATTCCATTCTTATTTATAACTAACTAACTCACTGGCTTTATCGGGCCCGCGCGGACATAAGCTCTCCATATATCCCTATCCTGAGCTAATGTTTTCCAATTATCCCCTGTGTAATCTATCACTACCACTACCAAATAAGAAAGTAGTAGTAGTAGTAGTAGTAGTAGTAGTAGTAGGACTTTATTAGACAAAAAGTAAGATATTTACAATATTATTTACAGATATGGGTCGCACGGGCAGTAAGCCGAACGTGCTGTTGACAGTCCGTTACAATAAAGTAATAATTGCTACTAGTGTGAAGAAAAATAAATAACACAAAAAAAGCCATAACATTTAATCCAGGCATCCGAGATGAAATTTTTAACAAGGATACAAGGCTTCACTAGAATGAACCAGATAAGAACCGAGTATATCCGTGAAGAACTGCTCAGATCGACGCCATAAAAGAAAATATATTTAACAACAGAATACAGGGGAAAGAACATGTAGAAAAAAGGGAAGAAAGTATATTACCAAATAAAATCTTCACATTATTTTCCAGGAGGAGAGGAGAGAGATGGTCTTAGATCTATTAAGTGAAGACGGAACATGCAACTAATACCGAAACCAGGAAGTGAAGAAGAAGAAGAAGAAGAATATAATCTACTTCACCTTGACGTCCCAACTCCTGTCAAAAAAACGTTTAAACTGAAAATCTATAAACTTCCTATTCCACCAGTTGTCTTATATGGATGCGAAACGTGGACTCTTACTTTAAGGGGGAGAAAGGCGATTTACAAGTTTTTGATAATACAGTTCTTATTAAAATTTTTGGCCTAAAGAGAGATCCATAAGGCAGGTTACTGGATACGACTAAATAACAGTGAACTACATGGTCTTTAATGTGAATACTAGCATGTTATAAGAACAGTTAAGTCTCCTAGCCTGCGCGATGGGTCATGTACACTTCTGGTACGAATGGGGAATGAAAGACGTGCCTGGACTCTTCTTGTGGAAAAACCAGAGGGAAAACACTCAGTTGGTAAACCCATATAAGAAGGTGGGGGGAATTATTAAACTATGTGATTTGAGGGAAGTAGATTATACAGGGAATGATTGGAAAACATTACCTCAGGACAGAGATGTATGGAGACCTTATGTCCGCGTGGCCTGGAACCTACGGGTTCGATTGTGCCAGTGAGGTTTAGTTTAGTTAGACTAATCTACTTCCCTCAAAGTATGGACTTATATTCTTCCCAACATCATGTCTTTTGTTCTAACAACGGCGAAGTTTTCCTCGTATTTTCCTCAAGAAGCCTCCATGCACCTCTTTCAGTCTCCTTCCGTGCCATAGATGCCACTGATAATTGGAGTCTACGAGACTTAACTGTTATTATATATTGTTTCCTATAAAGATCATGTAGGTCTTGGTAATGGTAGTCTTTTCCAGTTGCCTGTCTGTTCCCTCTCTCTTTGGGTCAAAATTGTTTCCTAAGAACATTTTATTCTCAAAATTAAATCATAATCTTTTCTCCTCCCCCCCCCCCCCTTAAAATTATAGTCCATGTTTAGTATACATACAACTGAGAGAATAACATTTGTGATACATTTTTAGTTACACTTTTTTTTCGGAGGTTGGAAAGACAAAGAGTTCCTGAAATGCATAATAGCATGCATTGTTCCTATGTATTTGAATTCAACCACTTCTTAAAAATTTCCTTCATTTGGAGACGAAATATATTTAATATATCAATTATTATAGTTAATTTAATTTGATGTTCATACTTACTTACTTACTTACTTACTTACTTACTTACTTACTTACTTACTTACTCACTGGCACTATCGAACCCGTAGGTTCATGGCCGCGCGGACATAAGCTCTCCATACATCCCTATCCTGAGCGAATGCTTTCCAATCATTTCCTGTGTAATCTACTTCCCTCAAATCATAGTTAATGTTATTCTCCCACCTCATTCTTCGTCTACCAACTAGGCGTTTTCCCTCTGGCTTTCCTACAAGAAGCTTCCATGCAAGTCTTTCATTCCCCATACGTGCAACATGCCCATCGCAGTCTACGAGACTTAACTGTTCTTATTATATCCGGCTTCCCATAAAGACCATGTAGTTCATTATTAAGTAGTCTTCTCCATTCACTTGTCTGTTCATCTCTCTTTGGTCCAAACATTTTCCTAAGTACTTTATTCTCAAATACTTGTAATCTCCTTTCCTCCCTTAAAGTAAGAGTCCATGTTTCGCACCCATATAGTATAACTGGTAGAATAATAGTTTTATATATTTTCAGTTTAACATTTTTTGAAAGGAGTTGGGACATCAAAAGTCTCTGCAATGCATAATAGCACGCATTTCCAGAATTGAGCCTATGTTTAATTTCTTTGTGCATCTCATTCCTATTTGTGATTATTGTTCCTAGGTATTTGAATTCAGCCACTTCCTCAAAATTTCCCTCATTTTTCATTAGCTGTCCATTTCCATTATATAATGTATTTATACGTGTGACCATATATTTAGTTTTATTGATATTTACTTCCAGTCCTAATTTTTTAGTGTTACTCAATAGAGTGTAAGTGTTGTCCTTTAGTATCTCCTCGCTATTAGCCAATAATACTGCATCATCATTTGATGTTCATAATCCATTATAAAATAAAATACGGATGGCTTCTGCCATTGGTGAATATGAAGTTCAACTATTAAAATTAGGCTTAAGCAAACATATTTCCGAATTCAGTATTTAAAGAATCTATGGAAAATATGAACAAATGACACTGGTCAACATGATTTTTGTCTCATGAGTACCAATAGTTGTACTTTTTGCAGTTATGTATCGTGTTTTCAAATATGTATTCGAAATTTCTCCATCACCCACAGTTTTTTTTATTTCAATTTCAATTAATGGATTTAAATAATTTTTTTAATAAACGTTTATTTCGACCATTTGTCCATTGTAAAATAGAACGGGGAACACTTACATAAGGAGATTTCAACTATGGAAAAGAGATATCAAGGCAAATGGAGTCCAAATATATGCTGGCCGATTATTGTAGAATCATCAAGAGGGATGTTCCACAGGCGAAATATAGCAGAAAATCGTAATTTCTTACTTTCTAGGTGAGTCCGAATGTTCGAATATACTGTAGTTACGAATGTAGAAAATGTTAGAGTGTTTAAAATTATAAATGTCTGTCTCTCGGAAACCTTGCGCGATGGAGAAAAACCGACATCATATTTGAATTCAGTTGAAAACATACTACCAGAATCGCAAATTTTTCTTTATGAGACAAAAAAAAAAAGGTTATTTTTGTGTTGCTCAGTGTAATTAATAATTTAAAAATATTATATCGAAGGTCATTGTGAAAATATGGCTTACTTGTTCGCAAGAGATGGGTTTAATCCAATCCTAATTAAGTTTCAAAACCAACCCATTCATTTCTATATTTATATATAATTTTAAGAGGTATCGGCTATGAAGAAGGGTAAAAGTCACTTGTATAAAAATATATAGGCCTATCTGATTATAAGTATCTGATAATATTACAAATTTTTGTAATAATTAAAAACACATTTTACTTTATATATATATATATATATATATATAACTGACCCCAACCATCTGGCGGCACTATGGCCCTGGGGTCGACTCAGCCTCTAACTGAAATGAGTACCAGACGCTTGTTCTGGGGTTAAAGGCGGGCCGTCACGCAGGGTTGACAACCCGGCTGACATAAAGTGCCGATTGTCTAGAAAAAGTGGGAGCCTTAACCTCCTACTACCCCAAGGGCCTCCTGAGGCCTGTTGTGGGATCACTTTACCTTTATATATATATATATATATATATATATATATTATATATATATATATATATTATATATATATATATGTCCACCGCTGTGGTCTCGAGGTAGCGTGCTGCCTTGTCACGCAGCGAGCCCGGGTTCGATCCCCGGTAGGGGCAGTTTTTCTGGGTGAGGTTTTTATCGGGGTTTTTCCTCGCCTGTAAGACAAATGTCAGGACAAATGTCAGGAAAACTTTAAGGCTCAAACGGTCCCCGAAATCATATGGCCATCATCCTTATCATTATCATCATCATCCTTCACCGGTGTGGAAAGCAACGGGAAGCTACCACACCTACAATTCCCTAGTAAAGCTGCAAGCATATCGTGAAAATGCTATGATTGCAGTGAAGGACCTGCCCTCGGGCAGAATTACTATGGATGGATATATATATGTATATATCTGTATCTTCTCAGCTTCACAGAATTATAAAATAGATATATTTCATATACAGTAAAAATCACCTTATTCACGGGAGATATGTTCCGCAAGTATGCCGCGAATACAGAAACCGCGAATATGGAATGGTAATTTGTGTGGGTATATAGGGGATACATTCCAAGGTTACAGGATTAAATAAAAATTATCAAAATAAAATCAATTAATGAGAGATTTTGAACAATTTCTATTAATTATTACTGTCAGGTTTAGGCAATGACTTAAAGAACCTAGTAATTTTTTTTGCCGCTTTTAAAAGGTATTTCAATTAAGCTGTGAATTCTGCGATACAATTCCTTATTTTGTCTTCGGATTTCTTGATTCATTAACATTGAAACAGCGTGATATAGACGCAAACAACTCGCCAACGATTATAAACGGCCAAGCATTTATATTTTTACTTTAAGCGGCAACACTATTTTTTTTTTCTCTTTGGTATTAATTTTTCTTTCCTTTTACTCGACATTATAAACTGGGAACAAAGCACAACAGACACGTGTTATTCAATAAAATTATTGCAAGGAATGACATGTTTCGTGACGATGGAGACATTTATCAAAGAACATATCGGCACGTGAAATACAACAGCTTTTAACAATGAACTTTAGGGTTAGTAAAAATAAGGTTTGTTTTGTTTTGATATGTTTTGTCCATTTGGTTTGAATCACTGCCTGCAGTAAAAAAAAAAAATACTGCTGATGGTTAATAAACGATACTAATCCTTCTAATATATCGACTGGATCCGCGAATAAATACATTTTTAGCCGCGAATACAGGAACTGTGTTGCAAATTTTTAACCCACGAATAATGAAACCGCGAATAAGGAGCTTTATATATAAACCATTCGTCTATATGGTGAAGTTCCTTTAACAAGTTCAAAAACGAAATCTCCATTAACAGTTAATGTGTAACATACATATAATGTTTCAAAGATAATCTGGATTTTTCAAATTGTCTTCTGTGTAATACCTCTAGAACCACATCTTTTCAGTTTGATTTACACTTCATATCTTACAATTCTGATTCGTTATTCACTATTTTTCATGTAATATAATTTCAGATAATGTGTATATCTGTAACACTGGCGTTTTTATTTTGCATATTTGATCTGGTAGCACAAAAGAAGGGCCTAACGCGCCACGAAGCCGTCCATATTTTTGGTACAGTCTCTGAATACCGAAAATTCTTCAGCTGGCAAACTAATTTTCTGTAGTCCAGCAAATCCTACCTATATGGAATGGGGTTAAAAGCGAATATCGACGCCTTAAACGGGATCCCATCTGCTGAGGTACGATATGATAATTATGACAAAAGTGTCCCTGGTCCTCCAGGTTGGGAGTTGGGTTTGAGATTAATAACACCACCCTTATAAAATATTTCACACTTGATAAATCTAAAACCGAGATTGCCGGAGCGATAAAAAATACAACGAAAGGAAAGATTGAGATAGGCAACATGAAACATGTCAACTTTATATTGTTGCTGGAAGAACTGACAAAATACCAAATAGACATTGCTTATGAGAAGTAAAAGACATAAGAGAAGAACCAAGCTTAAATGGAATATCAAACTATGTAAAACTCGTGGTAAAAGAATTTGCCGAATATAGCTCTTGATAGGGAACCTGGCAGGAATTTCATAAGAAGTCTGCAGCCCAAAGACGGTTATGTGTCTATTATGACGGTAATGATAGAATCTGAATCGGATCAACTCGTCCTTCTGATGACAACTGAGTAGTTACTTCATATGACAAGTATGAAAAATGAAACTAAGATTGAGGGACCGTATTATCACTTCAATCCCATTGTTGTCTTCCAATAGCAATCACTTCAGTCAACCTTAGCTCTTCGGAAATGTTATGCTACGGATTCGGATTATTTAATAATAATAATAATAATAATAATAATAATAATAATAATAATAATAATAATAATAATAATAATAATAATAATAATAACAGACAAAAACATAACGCAGAAATAAGACAACTAAAAGTAGAGGAATTAAACATAACAATAGAGAAATACAGAACAAACTGGAAAGAACATTTGGCAAGGATGAGTGAGAATAGATAGAATACCAAAAGCAGCATACAGCTATTCACCACGAGGAAGAAGAAGTTTGGGAAGACCAAAGAAAATATGGAAAGAGCCGCAATTTGGAGCCGGAACAGGCTAGTAAATAAGCCTAAACCGTGAATAATAATAATAATAATAATAATAATAATGATAATAATAATAAAAGTTATTATTATATTATTATAATCATCATTATACTCCATACTCCAAGCGCGACAGGCCTAGAAAGCCTTGGCCTTCCAGCCGGCTGCTGGCCTCACATCCAAATGTGTTAATCACATAGGTAGACGATCATGTAGCCAGCGTAGGGGTGACATGTGGTTAGCATGTCGGATCCCCCAGCCGTTATAGCAGCTCTTCTCAACCTCGAGCGGCTACTTATTGTAGCTACCCAAATGCCTCACGATACTGGGTGGGCACTGGTCCCATACTGGCCGAAATTCCATGAAAAAATTTTCCCCCATGGGAACTCGAACCAGCGCAATTCCAATAGCTCTCTGTGCCAAGGTTTTTTGCCTACCTCTCTGTGCCAAGGTTTTTTGCCTACCACTCGGCTACGACGCGGGACAATATTATTATTATTATTATTATTATTATTATTATTATTATTATTATTATTATTATTATTATTATATTATATTATTATTATTATAAACGTCATAATGCTTCGATTGTATCCTGAATTATCTTATTAAAAATGTCATATTTTATATTGTTTATATGCGTTTATATTTTTCTGTATTAATTCTTTATAATTTAAATGCGTCTAGTACGTTTTAACATGCGCTTTTTTCCAGTTTGCTTTATTGTTTTTACTTTTTTGCTTTCCACATATACACACGCAGACCCTAAGTTGGATATTAAAATACTCCTACCTCGCTAGGAATCGAAGCTGGCCAGAAGATAAAGGCTCTACCGACCACGCTACGGGACGGACTAATTGAGAAAAAAAAAGTTGAACCTTCTATATACGATCATATCCTACTTAAATAGTATTATTATTATATATTATTATTATTATTATTATTATTATTATTATTATTATTATTATTATTATTATTATTATTATTATTATTATTATTATTATTATTATTATTATTATTATTATTATTATTATTATTATAAGTCCACCGCTGTGGTCTCGAGGTAGCGTGCTGCCTTGTCACGCAGCGGGCCCGGGTTCGATCCCCGGTCGGAGCAGTTTTTCTGGGTGAGGTTTTTATCGGGGTTTTTCCTCACCTGTAAGACAAATGTCATGAAAACTTTAAGGCCCAAACGGTCCCCGAATTCATATGGCCATCATCATTATCATCCTTATCATTATCATCATCATCATCCTTCACCGGTGTGGAAAGCAACGGGAAGCTACCACACCTACAATTCCCTAGTAAAGCTGCAAGCATAGCATGAAAATGCTATGATTGCAGTGAAAGACCTGCCCTCGGGCAGAATTACTATGGATGGATTATTATTATTATTATTATTATTATTATTATTATTATTATTATTATTATTATTATTCATGGATTATTCCATCATTGTATATTATAAATTCTAAACTATATTTCTGATGCTAACTTTTGTAGTTTATAAATTTTCTCTCCGCTCAAGCGATAATTCGATCACAGAACAGAGCAGAACAACTCCATACCACAGAGTGAGAGAGAGAGAGAGAGAGAGAGAGAGAGAGAGAGAGAGAGAGAGAGAGAGAGAGAGAGAGAGAGAGAGAGAGTTAGAGTTAGAATTAGCATTTCCAACTTATCTTCATTCACGTCGGAGATAATTCGAGGTTTCTGCGAGGGGAAACGAACTCCCGCATTATTTGATCTAGCAAAGTAATGAATGGTAACGATACACGGCCTGTTATCAATGCAGTTACTCCACTTAATTATACATCTCTACCGAAATACACTCCTTTGATTTTTCCACTATATTAAATGCGTCTGATTTATTCCTTCCATTTATTTCGATTTAAATTAAGTAACAAGTACACAAAATTTAATTTATATCGAGTTAGAAGATAAATATAAGCTACAGTCAGAAGAGTAATTCTTCACCATTATTTTCTTAGTCTTCAGTGTTCCATGCTATCACGGAACCGGAGACGGGGGGGAGTCATAGGACTTGACCTAAAAACTGGAGTAAGTTCGTAATCAGCAGCAGCACCAGACTCGGCTTGCTCCCAGGAACCCTCTTCACCAGGCATATCTGTCTCCAGCAACCACTCACAATTCCACGAATCTCAGATTTCCTCATATCCTCCAAAATTCCATCAATCCAATGAAGTCTCGACGTCTTGTATTCCTTTTTCCTTCAAAGTTACTTTTCATGATTTTCTTGGGTACCTCATGTTCAATCATTATTTCTACGTGTATATCGTTTGCAATTTTGAAACTTAATTGATGTAATCACATCAGGAGACTTACACAACTGATAGAGCTCAGAGTTATAAATTTAGTAATTAAATAAAAATAAAACGTAGTTTTATTTTCATTTAATTAATTAATATGGATTTTCATCAAGTAAACACCAACTCAATTGAATATAAATTTAACACCGTTTTTCACTACTCTTTAACAATTTCCCTTTGTGCTTCTAATAATTGTGATCATATATTTTATAACCAAGTTAAGTTAACCTAACAATACCCGGCCAGCCGCCATATTTGTAACTGACATTCAACTTCCTCCACAAGGAAACTCGTTCAGTTTCAAACAAATGTGAATTATTAGTTAGTCTCCGGCCTTCGAAGAAACATGTAGGTGTATACTGTATTCTGATCAACTATAGTTAACGTAAATAGCTTTAAATACTAATTATATTAATCGAGTGGTTAAAGCAGGAAGCCTTGGCGCAAAGGTACGGGATTTGCGTTGGTTGGAACCTCCATGGGGAAACAATTTTCTCATGGTATTTCGGCCAGTATGGGACCGGTGCCCACCCACCATCGTGAGGCATTTGGATAGCTGCAATAAGTAGCGGTCCCAGGTTGAGAAAACCAGCTATAACGACTGGGAGGCTCGACATGCTGACCAAATGTCACCCCTACACTGCTAGATCTAAGTTTCCGTCTACCTCTGTGATTGATACATGTGGATGTGAGGTCAGAAGTCGCCTCGTAGGCTAAGGACCTTCTAGGCCTGTTGCGCCATGGAATCATCATCATCATCATCATCATCACATTATCTATTTTTTCGCTTTCGCTGAACTGTGATTTGGTCATGAACGAATCGCAGTAACTGTAATAGTCATGTGGTTCGTGGATTACCCGCCCATTTATTTTCCTGAAGTGTCTTTGTTGGGCTGGACAGAAAATATAAGCTAAAATATAAAAATCACTCTAGTGGTAGCAATTTTGATTTTTTCACAACGCAACTCAGTATATCCTATTAAAATAAACCGAGGTAGCCGTTATCAAAGGGGCACGCAGTAGCGTAGTGGTTAAGGCACTGAGCTACAAGCCGGAGGGTCGAGGGTTCAAGTCCCGTTGGGGTCAGGATTTTTAAACTGACCCAAACCCTCTGGCGGCACTATGGCCCTGGGGTCGACTCAGCCTCTAACGGAAATGAGTACCAGACGCTTGTTCTGGGGGTAAAGGCGGCCGTCACGCAGGGCTGACAACCTGGCTGACATAAAGTGCCGATTGTCTAGAAAAAAGTGGGAACCCTATCCTCCTACTACCCCAAGGGCCTCCGGGTCTGTTGTGGGATCACTTTACTTTTTTTTTAGCCGTTATCAAAACATGGGCGAAATCCGATAATTAGAAGTGGAGGTTTATCTAAAACTCGAAATTAAAAATTGACTCGCAACCGCTATCTTTGGTTCGTCGCAGTGTACACCATACAATGTAATTAACCTTTAATATTTAATTTATTTGGACGTAGCAGCGCACGCCGGGTATTAGCCAGTTCTGAATAAAATTACTTACAAACCCACTCTCATACTACTGAAAGATGCTCGTTGTGCTACAATTTCAAATTTAAAAAAATTATCGGTAGTAAAAGATGCAACGAATGAAAATCAGGACTCTCCTTCTATTGAAGGTGAGATTCCAAAAACCGTAATTCGAGAAAAGAGAAAATTAGAATCTCCAGCGTAAGCACCGCGCTTTACTCTAAATAGAGAATATTATCAAATAATGCAATTGCTGTCGCAAAGAAACACACTCAAGAAGAATATTATCAAAATTATAAAGAACACAATCATGTAGAAGTGTTCCCGAGATGGATAAGTATTTTTTTAATGCCCCAGGTTGTCCTTTTTGGACCTTTCTGGTGTTCTCTCCTGGCATTGGCGTAATTGTAACCCACTCCTGAGGGTGGGACACCTGGAAGGCGGGGTTACGTTCCCCCGATGATATGATGGGCGATGGTGATGACAGTGGTGCGCCAGGAGAGTCCTTAATCCTAAGCTTAATCTAAGATCAATATCAATGATGATGATTGCGATGGCCATATGATGTTCGGGGACATTTTGGACCTTAAAGTTACCGGACATTTGTCTTAAAGGTGAGGAAAAACCCCGATAAAAACATCACCCAGGAAACTGTCCCGACCGGGCATTGAACTCGGGCCCGCTGCGTGACAAGGCAGCATACTACCTCGAGAACACAGCGGTAGACAGATGGATAAGTATAATGGACAATATTAAATAAGTGTTCATATAAATTATTAAACAAATTCATAAAGATAACTCGGGTTATGTTAAAATTGGAAATACAGTATTTAATCCTATAAAAACCACAAAAGGATGGAAGCAAGGGTGCAGTCTATCACCAATTTTGTTTAATATTTATGTAGAATTTATATTAATGAAATGGAAACAAAGCCGCAAAGGTATGGGTATCCCAACAGGCACAGATTTTTGCTGATATTACAATTTGCTGATGATCAACTGGTATTAGCGCAAGACAATTTGATATGGAATTCATGATAAAAAAAGGTTGAAACACATATGAATCATGGGGTCTCACAGTAAATTTACAAAAAAAAACAGAATATTTGGCAATAAATAGCAATGAAAAAGAAAATTTAATATTGGAAGAAGGAATTAAAATAAAGCAAGTGAATGAAACTAAATATTTGGGAATAATTATGGATAACATTGAAGGTATAGGCAAAGAGAATATAAAACATGCAATTGAAATGAGTAGCAAAATAATATCATTGTTAATTTCCATATGGTGGGATAAGCATATTTGGAAAGACACAAAAAAATATATTGGTAAAACATTGGTGGAATCTGTTGCAATGTATGGAAGTGAGGTATGGACAATCAGTAAGTACTACAAGAATAGAGTAATAGCTCTAGAATTGGATTATTTACGCAGAAGTGCCAGAAAGTCAAAATTAGAACATGTTACAAATAAGGAAATTAGAAACATAATGGAAGTAGAAGAAAGCACAATTGAAAGAATTGAGGAGAAGGAATTAAAATGGTTAGGACTTATTTAAAGAATGGAAGATGAGAGATGCCCGATGCAACTATATCAATGGCAACCGACCAGAAAGAAGAAAAGAGGGAGACCAAAGTTAACATGGAAAGAAAACATGAAGACAGTAATGCAAGCAAGAGGGCTAAGCATTAAAGATGCCCAAGATCGTAAGTTTTGGAAGTTTGGCGCGGGAAGACGGCAGTAGCTGTAAAAACCCGAAGATAGATAGATAGATAGATAGATAGATAGATAGATAGATAGATAGATAGATAGATAGATAGATATAGATATAGATAGTCAGTTATGAAGCCATCCCTTCTAAAAAAAACACCAGATTACTTTTATATAACACTTTGGCTATACCAGTGTTGACCTATGGTAGTGAAGCAAGGACACTAAAAAGACAACATGAAGCAGAATAACAGCTTGTGAAATGAGATTCATGCGCAGAACAGCGGGTTACACCAGATGGGATCGGAAAAGAAACACCGATATCTTAAAAGAATTGAAGACTACGCCAATTTTGGAATATATTAAACAGTACCAACTAAATTGGAAACACCATCTAGAAAGAATGAGTTCAAATAGGATCCCCAAAGTTGTTTATAATTATATACCAAGAGGACGAAGATCACTGGGCCTATGAAACGCTGGAGGGAAAATTTTCTATAGGATCGTAACAGACCTTGGCCTAATACTTAGAAGGAAAAAGAAGAAGATATATATATATATAGACAGACAGACAGACAGACAGACAGACAGACAGACAGACAGACAGACAGACAGACAGACAGACAGACAGACAGACAGACAGACAGACAGACAGACAGACAGACAGATAGATAGATAGATAGATAGATAGATAGATAGATAGATAGATAGATAGATAGATAGATAGATAGATAGATAGATAGATAGATAGTGAATAAAAACGATTGACCAAAATTGTTTGGACCAAGTGACAAGTTCGAACAAAATTTCCCACTGGACGAAATAAGTTCGACGAAATATTAGCTAACTTACTGTGTAATGAGGTGCCGGAGAAAATGTGTTTTCATGTAAGAAAAAATCACTTAACAAGGTTTGAAAACTGTTTCCTTATTGTATGTGTATAGTTTATTTTTTGACGTTGGCAAATTCCAATTTAAACTCAATGCTCTCATACTAACTGCAGAAGATTACATTAACATCATTACCTTTATAGTATTCTGTTCCGATTGAGGATTATAAGAGAGATTGTAAGAATGAAAAAAAGATGAGTTAAAAGCGACTGAAGTCATGAAACAGACAATTACTATTTCATGGTATTTGCAGGGAACGTTTTGATTGGACGATCGTGAATAACTAATGAAGAGGGAGCCATTCAACGAGCTGATGATAGTGGTTGATGTTCATAAAACCAGAGATTCAAACGTACTAAACTCAAAACATTTAATTAATGTTTTTTTTTTCTTTCAAAGAATCTGGATTTTTAATCTTCAGCATCTCTTTCAACATTTCACGTACATTTTTAAAACTTGTCTTTCCATGGGATAACATAATATGCCAATGAAGTAGTTCAACGTGTTATTTACTTAAATTCCTCAGATAAATAAACTTCAATGTAACATATTATAACATAAGAGGTAAATCATACTATAAAATAATTATTCCATTTTCTGAACTAAATTATAAACTCTTTTACTTATATTCGGTTTTTGATACATAAAAAATATAGTAAATTAATGTTATGAAAACTTTTAACTTCTTACTGTTAACAGTTTCTAATAATTATTTTGTATTGTTGGGAATATCCTTTCTTTAAGGGTTATTTTCTGTAGTTTTAATTTTGGTTTCATTAATATTACCAGATACATTTGTTTTAATACGTTTATTATTTAATTTTCTGTTAATAAGAAAAACTCGTAAAATAATTAAATTAATACAAATTAAATAATATCACAATTCAAATGTTTGAATATCAGATGCACAGAGATAATTGCTACATGCGGTAATGTTTGATATTGGAAGATCCCGGGTTCGAAATGCCATAGTGGCCAAATCTGACTGAGTTTATTCCTGATTTTCCTACTCATCAGTGCAAATTAAGGACTGTAATTTGATAATCAGGAACCTTTTCATCATAAACACCAGATGATCAAATTTATTCGGAAAACACAACGACTGACACAATAATAGAAATATACTCAGTTTGCTGGATAATGTCAACATCTAGACGCGATATGACCTCAGATGTTAAAGTGGTTAATTAATATAATATATAAAAATGAAAGTTTGTTTGTTCGTATTTTATGCGCTGCCATATCGTTCATCCGATTGTGATGGGGGTTTATTGCAAAATGTTCAGGAGATTCCCGGGATGAACACAGGTTATAAGAGAGTTGTGAAACTCAACTCCTACACTTTTAAATATCACCCTTTGTGGTGAAAAACGTGAAAAAATAGCTTTTTGGACGCTTAAATGACCTGACCAGTATTATACTGAACTATACTGAACTATACTGACCCAACCTGACCGAACCTAACATAACGTAACTTAACCTAATCGAACCGAATCAAACCTAAAAGAACATAACTGAACCTAGCTTGAAAATAACCTGAACCTTACCTGAACCTAGCCTGAACATAACCTGAACCTAACCTGAACATAGCTTGAACCTAACCTGAACCTACTTGAACCTAGCCTGAACCTCCCCTAACCTAATATGAACCTAACATGAACCTAGCCTAAAAATAACTTGAATCTAACTTTAACCTAGCCTGAACCCAACCTGAAGGTAACTTGAACCTAACCTGAACAAAACCTGAACGTAACTTGAACCTAACCTAACATAACCTGAACCTAGCCTTAACCGAACCTGAATCTAACCTAAACCTAACTTGAACCAAGCATGTACCTTACTTATCCTAGCCTGAACCTAAACTGAACCTAAATTGAACCTAGCCCGAACCTAGCATAAACCTATGTAGAACCTAACCTGAACCTAACTTGAATCTAGCCTGAATTTATCCTGTACCTACCTTGAATCTAATCTAACCTAACCTGAACTTAAGCTGAACCTAACCTGAACCAAACTTGAACCTAACATAAACCTAACTTTAGCAGAACCTTGCCTGAACCTAACCTATCCTGAAACTAACCTGAACCTAACCTTAATCCAACCTGACCCTAACTTAAATGGCTTATGCTGCCTAACCCATAAAAAATACATTAATTAATGTACACGGAATTGAATACCTCAAAAATGTATTAAAAAAGTCCGCCACAGCGTATGTTTATCTTTTATGGATAACTCATAATAACCATTTTGGTCTCTCATTGATGCCAAGAAGATCGGGATGAGTAGATTGCTGGACAAGCGTAGCAACGCATGGCAAGTATTGTTTTACGGATAACTCACAATAACGAATTTTGCCCTTCAGCTCATTTATGCAAAAATGATCGGGATAAGTAAATTCCCGGGCAACACCGTGTAATCAGCACGAGGTATGTATGTATATATATATATATATCTCGTAAATATTTTTAGATACCTCGTGCTGATTACACGGTGTTGCCCGGGAATTTACTTATCCCGATCATTTTTGCATAAATGAGCTGAAGAGCAAAATTCGTTATTGTGAGTTATTCGTAAAAGAATATATATATATATATATATATATATATATATATATATATATATTCCCTTTTACCTATTCAACTAAACATAAAAACAAATTAATTTTCGTCTTTCAGCTCATTTAAGCTAAGAAGATCGAGATAAGTAGATACCCGGGCAACGCAATAATCAGCAACGAGTATTTAAAAATAATGATTATATACATTTTTCCATATACTTATTCAACTAAACATAGAAGCACATTAATTTTCCTATTTCAGCACACTTATGCCATGAAGATCGGGATAAGTAGATTCTAAAAAATAATTATGATATAAATTGTTTCCCTTCATATTCAACTATACATAAAACCACACTAATTTTCGTCTGTAAGCTCATTTTTGCCAAGAAGACCGGGATAAGTAGATTCCCGGGCAACTACGGGTAATCAGCACGAGGTACCTATCTAAAAATAATTATTATATACATTTTTCCTTCTACTTATTCAACAAACATAAAACCATTAATTTTAGTTTTTCAGCTCATTTATGCCAAGAAGATGGAGATACGTATATTCCCGGGCAATGCCGGGTAATCAACACGGGGTATCTCAAATAATTACGAAATAAATGTTTCCTTTCACTTATTCAACTAAACATAAAACATATTAATTCTCGTATTTCAGTTCTTATGCCTAGAAGATCGGGATAAATAGATACCCGGGCAACACCGGTTAATCAGCACGGGGTATCTAAAAATAATAATGATATATTTTTGTCTACTACTTATTCAACTAAACATAAAAACACATTAATTTTCGTCTTTAAGCTCATTTATGCCAAGAAGATCGGGATAAGCAGATTCCTGGGCAACGCAGGTAATCAGCACGGGTATTTGAAAGTAATGTTGATATAAATTTTACCATTTACTTATTCAACTAAACATAAAACACATTAATTTTCGCCTTTCAGCTCATTTATGCCAAGAAGATGGGGATAGATAGATTCCCGGGCAGCACCGGGTAATCAGCACGGGGTATCTAAAAATAATTACGATATTTATTTTTCCCTTTTACTTATTTAACTAAACATAAAAACACATTAATTTTCGTCTTGTAGCTCATCAATGCCAAGAAGATCGGAATAAGTAATCTAAAAATAATTACGATATAAATTCATAATTATTTTTTCTTTCCCTTATTCAACCAAATATAGAAACGCATTAATTTGCATTTCTTTAGGCGTAGCAGCGCACACCGGGTGTTAGCTGGTGTTGAATAAAAATTAATACGTGAAAGTAAAATATGGTAGAATCTGTGTAAGGTTTTTCAAAATCTCCGACCGCTGCATGTTGGAAACTTGAGCCAAGGTACCTTTAAGATGGAGGTCAAATCAAGGTTAAATAGAGAGATTTTTGATAACATCAATTACCAAACAGTTAGCAATAAACTTACAAATATGTTATTATTTTGAGAATTTCCTCATCACTGAGGGTTTTCTCCAACCAATCTTAGTAATTAACATGAACTAAATAAATAAATATAAATGACTACGGACTTATAGACTATCAGTTTGCAACAAACATTCACAATTTCCCTTCATTAAAGTTGTTACAAATATCATAACACAAATCTAACGAACCTTGTGCAGAATTCAAGACAACCCCACTTCCTGTGTCCGTTTTACACACATCAAAACACGCGTAAAACATTACTAAAACACTGTACACACGCTTAAACAACTACCATAATTATTACTAACTTTGTTTATTAAGTTTTGCACACGGCACGCACGGGCTTTATACAACGTACGCCATCTTAATATCCAACTGCGTTGCACAACAACAAAACACAAACGCCACGCGGAGAAGCTTTTGTAACGTTTCGAAAAGACAAGCGACCCCTTCATACAGATACGACTGCATTATCTCGCAATATAATTTAATACAAACCTAAATACATTATAAAATAAATATACAACACATTTTTTTTTAATTTTTATATAAAAATGAGTGTCTGTGAGTCGGCCTTTCCTTCGTGGACTCAAAAACTACTTCACCGATTTTAATGGAGTTTTACCATCATTTAGACTAGAATTTTTTTTTTAAATTAAGGTATATAACATATTATCGATCGTACTATGAGGCTGGGTCCACTGCTGCGGTTTTGATATAGCGTGTTGCCTTGTCATGCAGCGGGCCCAGGTTCGATCCCCGGTCGGGACAAGATTCCTTGGTGACGTTATTTCGAGGTTCTTCCTCGGCTGTGAGACAAAAGTCAGGAAACTTTAAGGGCCAAATGGTTTCCGAAAATAATCTGGCCAACACAATCATCACCATTCATATTCGCATTAGATTAAGTTTAGAATTAAGGACTCTCCTGGCGCACCACTATCATCATCACCCATCATATCATTGAGGCACCTTAACCCAGCCTTACAAGCGCCACAACTTCATAATTTGGTTACAAAATTACACCAATGCCAGGAGAGAACACCAGAAATGTCGATAGGACGTCCTGGGGCATTAAATAAAAGAAAAGATACAGGGCCGGAGCTGTAAGATAAGATCATCAAAGCACTAAAATATTCGCTTTTGGACGCTTAAATGGCTTACGCTGCCTGAACCATAACAAATACACCAAATTAATGTACCCAGATTTAAATATCTCAAAAAATTATACAAAAAATCTGCAACAGCATATATCTCTCTTTTACGGATAACTCATAATAACCATGTTTGTCTTTCTCTCATTGATGCCAAGAAGAACGGAATACACAAATTCTCGGCAACGCCGGGTAATCAGCACAGGATATCTAAAATTAATTACGATATAAATATGTAATTATTTTTCCTTTATAGGCCCCGACTTATTGAACGAAAGATAAAAACACATTTAATGTATTTAGGCGTAGCAAGGCACGTCGGGTATTAGTTAATAGGAATATAAAAATATCAGACAATATTTGGTAAATAAATTACAGCGCGATCCATACAAACCTGAACGAATTTTAATAGCCACAATTTCTCTCTGAAAGCTCGAAGAAATGTGAAATTTGTTTTAATGATATCAGTGGCCCAGGGAGAATCGACAACAATCACGGCAACAATCGATCAGTGCCATCTGTGGACTATATTGTTGATTTCGATGGAAATTACGAGTATTTTCATGGTATTGTAGATAGTCTTTAGTTTGCAGTCATAACAGCAACATGCAGTACTCACTTCGAGAGCGTTTTCATTCTTAAAACATATTGGAAGACAAATTTCTGGGTAACAACACAACGGGAATTTCGAAGAGAATTTAATGTACGGGATGTTCCGACAAAGGCAACAATTTTATCACTAGCAAGAAAGCTGGAGACAACTGCTATACTCGTTAGTGAGAGTGGAAACATAGACCATCATTGAGCGCAAAGACTGTTAACAATGTTTGAAGAAGGCTAGAGAACTCTCCAAACATTGATTGAGCCAGGAATCAGGCTATTCATATGGCACATGCCAAAGAGCTGCCAAGAAAACGGGATTACGACCATGCAGAGTGCATATGGTGCAACAACTGAAAGAAGCAGATTATGAAAAACGAATCCATTATTGTCGATGGTTTCAGGATTGTCTTATTCCACGTCCAGACATTCTCTCCATAACGTGGTTTACAGATGAGGCATGGTTTCATCTATGAGGCTATATAAACACACAAAACACCGGATACTGGGCTGCTGCTAACCCTCCCCCTTGATCCATGAAACACCACTGCATGACGAAAAGGTTGGAGTATGGTGCGCGGTGTCAGCTTCCAGGATCGTTGTCCCATTTCCTTTGATACGACTGTAGACACTGAAGTTTATACGGGTATCTTCAATACATTTGTGGAGCAGTTGAATGATATCGAATTGAGAGGTTATTTCCAGCAAGATGAAGCAACATGCCATACATCTAATGCCTCCATTGCCCTTGTAAGCAGTGTCTTTCATAATCGAATAATCTCAAGAGGTCTGTGATCCCCCAGATCCCCTGACTTAACCTCACCGGATTTTTTCTTGTAGGGGTATCTAAAAAATAGAGTCTACAAAAATAGGCCTCGGAGAATTTATGATCTCAAGGAATCCATTCAAAACGAAATAAGCAACATTGGCGAGGATATTGTTCGCAGAACTTCACAGTATATATGTATATATGCTAGTGGAGGAGCTTCCAATATTTACTCTGAGAAGTAAACAGTGTATGCAATCTCCCAATTGTGTGTAATGTAATCTCCCAATTGTATAATACATTCTCCCCAAAGTTGCCCTTCTGTCCTATTATTGGTTCAAGACTTATGACCCTTTAAAATGGTTCAGGTTTATATGGATCACACTGTATAAATTAATCCTTAGCCAACCTCAAAGCTAACAAATAATGTAACATTTACAATCAGGAAATATTCATTTACAATGGATTTACTATGAGGAACTCGTAAAAAAAATATGTATTACGTTCAGAAGTGAGTTTTAATAGACCTACTGTGTAAGTTCTGCTGGTATATCAGAAACATTGAAACGTCTCGAGAAAGGGAACAGAAACCGAGTATTGTAAAAAAAAAGAGCATCTTCAAAATGCAGAGTCCTTGTTATGACACTGCTCAATCTTGAAGAGTAATAACACATTGTTAAAAGTTTTAAATAAGCTGTATTTGGTTTTAATTGTCTTAAATAGTTAAATAGCAGTAAAAGAGACATATTTCTAGATATTTGCGAGTGTTTGACTCATAAAATACTACTTAAATTGCAACATTTCAAATAAAGTTCGACGCTCGTGCTTAGTTTAAAAGCAAACAATACAATCAGGATTTAGACGACTAGCATCCGACGTTCGAGTAGTGTAGGTCGTTAAACCACTACAGAAAAATGAAATGTACATGAGAGCCAGGGTCCAAATCCCTCGACAATGATTTTTTGTTATTTCCGCAAAATACATCCCATAACATTTAATTGCAGCCACGTAATCTACGTCCACAAAAGACTACTCTAAGAAATATGCCTGCCTTCATAAACTCTGTAACACTATTTATCTGCCAGTATAATTTAATTGCAGTAGCACGTTTAAAAATAATTATAATTATAACACAATATATTTATTTAATAAAATATAATATAGCTTCATATATTATAAAAGCGCATTGTATGTTTCGTGTATTAATACAACGATTGTATATTATACAACATAACATTAGCTACCGGTATTTCATGGCACCGGAGAATGATGTGGCGACATCTCTTAGCATGTTCCTGAATGTTAACTAATACAGCACTTAACCCCACCGTCTCTCCCCCGCCCCTTTGTAAGAGTAAGTTATTACTTACTTACTTACTTACTTACTTACTCACTGGCACTATCGAACCCGTAGATTCATGGTTGCGCAATCATAAGCTCTCCATACATCCCTATCCTGAGCTAATGCTTTCCAATCATTCCTGTATAATCTACTTCCCTCAAATCATAGTTAATGTTATTCTCCCACCTCATTCTTGGTCTACCAAATTACTAGGACTGAAAAAAGTATCGGTATCAGGAGAGTAACTAATTTTTATACACATTGTTTATAAAATGCATATCTTTGTCGAGCGTCTCCACTGCCTGCTCGGAGCGGAGAGTGTGTATGTTCGACTCTCCTCAGTAACAGACCAGTTTACGTGACGTGTGGTTGTATCAGAATGCCGAAACAAAAATTGTGCAAATATGAGTCCATTCTTACATAAAACGGACTGTACTAGAAGTCTGTCCCGAGTAGCGCGTGTCAACGCAGTTTGTAAACACAGCTGTCTAAGTACGATGCAGCCTAGCCTGTAACCCATACTGTTTTTCAGGCCTAGTTTTACGCAATATCTCCTCATAACACTTGAGGATGGAGGACAGGCAGGATCAACGTCAACAGTTGATAGGATTGATTCGCTCTGGGTATTCTGCTTCCGCGCCTGCCCGGATGGTAGGAGTACCTTTGTCTACAGGTAGGTTTCGTGTTGATGGAACTGTACGAAATCGTGTGATTCCTGGAAGGCCACTGATTTCGTCACAGTGAGAGGATCGTGCTTTAATAAGAGAGGTTGGAAGACACACTTTTATAACAACCTCTGGATTCAAGGTCAGACCCAACTTTCCGGATTACGCACAAAATGTGAGGAATTGTTTCAGGAGACAAGTTACACGGTCTCGTCGAGCTGTAACGAAGGAGAGCTTGACTGATGACCAGATCGTGGATCGTCTAGCGTTCACTAGTAGTCGAGGTAACGTCGATTGGAGAAACATTATTCTCTCCGATGAGGCAAGCTTTCGAGTACTAACGACGAACCTGTCCGTGTTTATCGTACGAATGGTTTCCGATTGATTCTCGCTATGTAAATCGGCGTATACAAAGTAGGGTCGCATTAGCATAACATACTGGGGGTGGATGTCATGCGAAGGGGCAGGATATCTAGAACGCATCCACGGGAAATTTACCAAGGATGCCTATTAACGAATTTTAGAGAATGTATTGGTTCCTTACGTCCGGTTGCCTTTTTTCTGAAGGTACTACACTTGTGTATTACCATCCGGTTCACTTTTCCCTCGAGGTTCAGAAGTGTTTCCGCAGGAGGCAAGACTTGACCTCGTCGAGCACCTTCAAAATCACCTGATGTGAACCCGATATAATATGTATGGGCAACGTGATGAGAACCTTACACTCTAATTAGCCAGACCAACATCGAATTGTGGGATAGGGTTCTTTATTCATGGGAGGAGGTCGCTATGAATGAAGACCTATTCCACAATCTGGTGAACTCCATGCCACAGTGAATGAATACTGTCATTGACGCTGATGGTATGTGCACTAGATATTAGTTCTGCATGCCTTTTTGCCTTTTGTCTTTCTTTAGTTATTCTTGTTTATTTATGTATGTAATTGTTTATTACGTTTTAGTGAGGGAAAAATTTTTTTTTAGAGGAATTAAACCCAATGGGTACAAAAAAATTCACCCTCCAATTAACATATTTTGTTTTTATAAATCAAGTCCACCTAATAATAGTCCATAGATGATGGGCAATAATAATAATAATAATAATAATAATAATAATAATAATAATAATAATAATAATAATAATAATAATAATAATAATAATAATAATCGTCGTCATCATCGTCATCATCATCATCATCATCATCATCATCATCATTATTATTTTATTATTATTATTATTATTATTATTATTATTATTATTATTATTATTATTATTATGTTGCGCAGGATTTACCATTTATGGGATTGTCTTAAAAATAAAGGAAAACATTTTGAACAGCTTTCCTGATCTTAAACATAAACGCTTTTCTTGCTCAGATTGCATGGAATGTTGTGTCAGTTCACAATCTCAACACTGTAGTCTGAAAACAAAGGTGGGAGGTAATCGACATTCTGGGTATCCCTCTGTGTAAAACCTACGAGCTCAAGTCACATTTTCTTGTGTTTCACTGTAATGCAGACATTTTCGGCGTATGCCTTATTTGTAAACACACCACCAACGTCAGCTATCTCCACACAAGGTCCGCTGTTACTGATATATATGTATTTAAAAAAAAGCAAAAACCTGCAACAGATTCATGCCATGTAATTTACATTTGAACAACTGGAACAATCGAATAAACTGGATTAAATTGCCTCTGCAAATTTAAAGATAAATTGATAGGCCACCCACCTGTCATCGCAGAAAGAGGAATATCTAATTTAACACAAATCGCTGCAGAAGGTCCACCAGGTGTATTATATTATTTTGAAAATTCGAACTATGCTCTATAGCTAATTTATTTTTATTATTGAACAAAGTGAAATATAATACACAGAACGAAGAAATCTATATTTTAAGTTCTGTTACAAAGCATTTTATTATATGGGTCCGAAACGTGGACAGTAAGCTGAAAACAAGCTAACAAGTTGTTAGCAGTAGAAATGGATTTTTGGAAGCGATCGACAAGAATTTCAAGAAGAGATAAGGTCAGAAACAGCACAGTAAGGGAAATTATGCAAGTTGAAAAAAAAACACATATTGGGAAAAAATAGAAAAAAAAACGTTTGAAATGGTATGGACACCTCATAAGAATGGAAGAAGAGAGAATACCAAAGAAAATCCTTAATTGGAAAGCTAATGGAAGAAGTGGAACAGGTAGGACTAGAGAACGATGGATGGATGGATGGTGTGAAGAGAATTATGGAAGCTAGAGATTTGATGGAAGAAGATGCATTAGACAGGAACCTCTGGCGACAAATCACTTTTGGGTTGAAGGAGAAACACTGAATTGTGGAATATTCCTAAAAAAAAAAAAACAAGTGAGAATGTTTTTTTTTATTTTTTATGTCTGTACACATAGTCTTTTTTATGTATAAGTGTAAATGAGTATTACTATGTACGTACTGTAGACGTATATATACATATATTCATTGTTTTATACCTTGCCTGTATGAGTGTAGGTGTGTAGCCATATATGTATTTGTTTATATATTCGTATGCTTTTTATTCATGGAACAGAATATGCCTTTACGGCCAAACTAGTCCGTGAGCAATGTAAATTAAAATATATTTCCTTTCTTTGGAAAAAAAAGTCAAATTTCATTACTAAAAGTAAAATTGCTTTCCATATAATTCAAGCAGAATCGCTAGTTTTTAAACATGTTGTTACAGATAAATATCTTAATAAAAAATCCATTCTAATAGTAATATAAATTAGGTCATTAATGGGTTAGATCTCATTAATGTAGTGAATTAACAACACAATCACATGGACAAAACCAATTTCCTTTTGCTTTAATTCATAATACAATCAACATGCAAATGTTAGAAATTTCTATCACGTTAAATTGTACTCTCCCGCCTGGAGGTCAGGCAGCCCATACGAGTTCCGTGTGTAACGGACGCCTTGATACATATCTCCCAGGGGTAACGCTCGGTCAGTTGGATTCCCGGATAGCCACTATAGTACGAAACAAAATGTGGACTGCTACAGCGGTTTGTACTCAGTGGAACTTGGACATGCCTCTATTAGATTATTTCAAGAATGAATACCCCAAAGATTCTGAGAAGCTCGAAAGTACCGAAAAATATTAATAAAATTCGTGAGATTTTTCAATTGATTAGAGATACATGAAAATTACAGTATTTACAGGGTGTCTACAAAGTGCTGCTATATAAACAATGTAATTTAGCTCGTAAACTATTTGAGATAGAGACATGAGGTTTTTTTGCAACGTATTCTACATCTCTCAAAGCTTGTTTACATTTGTTGCAGATTGTGATTTATACGACACCACAGGAAAAGGCTCAATGTGTATGGTGGTTTCCTGAGTCTGGTAAATCATCTGTACCCCCATATCCGAATGTTATGGCGGTTAACATTACCAGACATAAAGAAAGTCGCTTCATCAAAGATCGCCCTCAGCAGGTACTCATTGTCTTCGTCAATTGCGTTCAGCATGGAATCAGCAAATTCAGCACGAGGAGGGAAATCAGTTAGCTGCAACACTTGCGTAATTTGCACTTTATAGGGCTGAAGATGTAGCCGCTTATGGAGGACTTTATGAATGGTTGATTTTAGTAAATGCAATACCCGTGAAGTATGACAAACCGATTTTTGAAGTCAAGTAGCACATTGTGGATAGTTTCTTGGCTCACACCTGGTCGTCCACTCCGCGGCAAGTCCATTACACTGCCAGTTGCTACAATTGTCTCGGCCCATCTAATTATAGATGATCCGGATGAAGGATCTCTTTCATATCGCTGGCGGAAATTTGGTTGAACAGTTACTGATGATTTACCAGACTCAACATACCACCATACACATTGGGCCTTTTCCTATGATGTCATTGTCGTTTAAATCACAATCTACAACAAATGTAAACAAAACTCTGAGTGATGTAGAATACGCTGCAAAGAACCGCATGCCTCTATCTCAAAAAAATAGTATACGAGTTAAGTTACATGTTTTGATAGCAGGACTTTGTGGACACCCTTGGCTCAGCATACGTCAATCCTTGAGTCATACCCACTATGAGCTTGCACATGCTATTAATAGAGTAATGTAAAGTAATCGCACAACAGGCCTCAGGAGGCCCTTGGAGTAGTAGGAGGTTAAGGCTCCCACTTTTCTGGACAATCGGCACTTGATGTCAGCCGGGTTGTCAACCCTGCGTGACGGCCGCCTTTGCCCCCAGAACAAGTGTTTGGTACTCATTTCCGTTAGAGGCTGAGTCGGCCTCAGGGCCATAGTGCCGCCAGAAGGTTTGGGTCAGTTTAAAAATCCTGACTCCACCGGGACTTGAACCCTCGACATTCCGGCTTGTAGCGCAGTGCCTTAACAACTACGCTACGGCGTGTCCCCTTATTAATAGAGTACATTGACTAATCTCCATATTTGTGATGTAACGATTGGATGCTTAACTAGTATCTCAGGTTCGATTCCCGACTATATGTACTAAACTTTATTACAAAGACCACTCAGCCTTGTGAAGACAATGATTCGCAATTTGAAGTAAAAAGTAGCGGATTCAATTAAGAAAATAAAAATAATAAGACTGAGGGACTACGTCTCGCTAACAGAATTGACCCTACAGTCATCTGGTAATCATTAGTCTACCTTTGTGGTAGACTCTAGATATTCGTTGCTGACGTTTTATTAGACAAGTTTTACTTAGTATGATGGGATTTTATAAGGTCTTAGCAGTTCCGCTCCTAACATACGGAAGTGAAAACTGGACATTAAATACATTTGGAAGAAGGAAGATAGAAACTGCAGAAATGCGTTTCTTAAGAATGATAGCAGGACACCCTTTGAGAGATCATACCAACTAACTACTAACTAACTCACTGGCACTATCGAAACCGTAGGTTCATGGACGCGCGGACATAAGCTTTCCATACATCCATATCTTGCACTAATGTTTTCCAATCATTCCCTGTAAACCTACTTCCCTCAAATCACAGTTAATGTTATTCTCCCATCTCATTCTTGGTCTACAGAATGGGCGTTTTCCCTCTGGTTTTCCTATAAGAATATTCCGCTCAAGCAGTTGGATCATTTAAAATCACAGTAGTTGTCCTCTTTCCGTTACCAGACTCACAATAAATTACAATGGCAAGATGTAATGAGAAGTGACAGCCCATTCCTACACGTAAACCCAATAATAACAGGGTTGTCAAATTAGTCATTTGCCAATGACCGCATAGAAGGAGAACCATTAAAATCCATAGCATTTATCAGCTCTCTACCTGTCAGACAAAGAACATATACAGAGGACAGGAAGTGGCAACATACACACATACGTAAGGACTTTATTAGAGTAAAAGTAAGATACATACAATGTTATTTACAAATATGGATCGCACGGGCAGTAAGCCGTACGTGCTGTTAACAGTCCGTTACAATAAGTTGATGTTTGGTAATAATATACTTAAAAAAAAGGAAACACAATAATATTACAATTAGATATCAATACAATTACATTATACATTAACTTAGTTATGTAGAATTATTAAGAATTAATGGTATTGCAATTTGTTAACATATTTATTTATTCCTGAATAATAAGTGTTGTTCTTATTTTTCGTGTTTTGCCCAGAAATCTACCTAATAGTAAGGAAGATAAAGAGAAAGACAGCATGTTAGTTAACATATTTTCCGCAAATGACCATGCAAACTGGCAGCATATTATAACATTCTGTAGAGAGACAGAACAACTTAGATTAGAGATGCTGCCGGAGAGATTTCTCAGGTCGGATCGAGGGAGAGTGGCGTGTTGGGATATTTTAGGACGGATCGAGAGTGAATCAAAAACATACACATTTTTGGGTACAGTAAGAAAATTGAGATATAATAAAATTGTAGATTAAGGATATATGTATTAACAATAAGAAGAATCTCAATATAGTCTTTGTTTTCGATCTTTAATTATGTTATATAATAAGTAGGTGCGATAAGTTGAATAGTCTGATAATGTATTTGATGTCTGCAGGGACGGGGGGAGGGGGTATGAGCGTGCGGTGTGTATATGTGTGGGGGTGTGTGGGTGCATGTGTGTGTGTGTTTTTTTTTCTAATTTGTTTTCTAGCATTTTTTTAAATATTAATGTACGGAATATGGATGAATGTAGATATGTATTATTGTGATTTAGTGTAGACATAGATTTTACTTATATGTAGCCTGTTATTGTTTTTTTGACACAGGTGTATTTGTAGGTATTTGTTTATATTATTAGTCTTATTTTTTATTCATGGAAAAATAATGCACGTACGGCCAAGCAGGCCCATGCGCAATGTAAATGCATATGTATTTTCTTTATCTATCTATTTTCCGCAAGTGCAGACTACTTGGTGGAGTAACACATAACCTACGTAAAGTTGTCTGTCGGAGTGGTATGTAAATTGAAAACAGACCACATTATCGACATTTATGCGCCTAGCGGGAAATCCGAAGCACAAAAAATGCAGTGGGTGACACAGGAAAACATACATACACGCACAATAGATATAAAACTCTTGAAGATATAATTAAACAAGAAATAACGCTAGGTATTAAATAAAAACTGTCAGAAAATGGTACATATACATCGAGATGCATATTTGTGGTAACAATAATGTAAAGATGGTGTCAGCGACAGGAGCTAACTTATGACGAGTTATTCTATTTACATACTAAAGGCGCTCTGCTTCAATGGCTAAGAGCTCTGGCTAATTCACTTAATGTATTTTAGAGATACGCTATTTCCAGATGCCGTTATCAGCTTAATTTCTACATGACTCAGCCAGCAGCTTGTTTCCAAAACCAGTTTTCGTTATAAATAATGACTCTGTTTTAAATACCTACACTTCTCTAGTTTATTATAAAACCTTAAGACGCAAATGACTGCCACAGTAAGGAATTTAACTCGGATCAAATAATATCCTACAGAGGAGTGAGAGTTGCCAATGAGTTAGCAGTTTGAAACCACAGGATTGAAAATCGAAGTAGACCTACTCATTTTTTTATTCTAATTGCCACTGAAGAAATGTCAGAAGATAATTTTACTTTTTACTTACTCCAAATGTTATGTCCATTCTTCTGATTACATACAAAATGTTAACTCTGTAACACTCCTCACAATGACTTACAGAGATTTCTCGGGAACGCTTGTATATTTAGATGTTATAACTATATTTTCGACATTTGACAAAAAGTATATATATATATATATATAATTATATATATATATATATATATATATATATATATATATATAAATCAATTGATTTGGTGTTTACTTAATGAAAATCCATTATGTATTTTAACAAATAAAACCATAAATGGTTTATATGATTTTCATAGATATTCATTTTTTTAACATTACCATCAATAATATACAAGCAATAGAAAACAATTCTATTTATGAAATTCGTCTGATGACGATATAGAGTATTGAAACAGCTGTTACGAATGTTAAATAAAATAAATGTTTATGAAAATCATATGAAACTTTAATGGATTTATTCATTATATATATAATACACTGTCAATGTTAAATATGTCACATAATACAGACTAAAATGTAGGTTTATTTATTTATGTATTCATGTGAATATTGAGAATCTGTTTTCAAGTACAAAAGGATAAGAGTGATAAAAAAACAATTGGGAAACAAATTATTGCTAATCTATATCATAATATAATATTGATCATAGTGCCTAAAAGTTTTATTCTGGGATCTTTCTTGGACTAATAAACAAATTGACAGAACCATAAAGAGATTCTATTTTAAATAAGCTGATATACTTTCTTATTCCAAAACTCAGCAGGCCTTTGGCTTACCAGCTGACTACTGGCCTTACATCCACATGAAACAAAATTATATATTCTAGGCCTTTTTCTCCAGCGTATTGAGGTAGAGTTTTGAAAGATGAAATAATTGTACTATAGACGTGTACTACATATATTGTTTTTATGCCATTTTAATGCATGAGTGTAGGTGTGTAGACATTTACGTATTTCTTTATATTTTCGTATGTTTTTTTCTTTATTTATGGAATAAAATATGCACGTACTGCCCAACAGGCCTGTGAACAATGTAATTGAAAATGTATTTATTATCTTTCGGAAAAAAAGTCAATAAATGTCATTACTAGGTATAGGTAATATTAACTGTTAATTTAACTTAATTAATTTGTGTATTAACAACTTATTTAAAAAACTGTATTATTAATAGTATAAATTTAATTGTGGGGTAAGTAGCGTTGTTGGTTAAGACAATTGTTATAAGTCAGAAGGTCGCATCTTTGACTCCCGATGGAGTCAGGATTTTTAAACTGGCCCAAAGCTTCTGGCGACAGCATGGCGACTGAGTGCGATTCAGCCTCCAACATAAGTAAGTACCAGGTTCAGAGAGTAAAGGCGGCTGTCACGTAAAGTTGATAACCCGGATGATACCTCGCAGATGGGAGCTCTTACCTCCTATCACCTTAAGGAACTCTTAGATCTGTGGAAGAGTCACTTTATTCTTTTATCAAATAAAATTAAGAATGTGTAACCAAACCTCGGATCTCATATTTTCGGTACCATAAGCATCCTCGGACAGACTATTGGTACTGCAGATATGATTAAATACAAATGTTAGACTATTTACTAAATAACTTTAACTAACTAACTAACTAACTAACTCACTCACTGGCATTATCGAACCCTAAGTTTCTTGGCCATGCGGACATTAGCTCTCCATACATCCTTATCCCAAGCTAATGTTTTCCAATCATCCCGTGTGTAATCTACTTCTCTCATCAAATCATAGTTAATGTTATTCTCTCGCCTCATTCTTGGCTTGTCAACTCAATTCTATCAACTTTATCCTACAAGAATTTTCTATACCCCTCTTTCATTCTACATTCGTGCCGCATGTCCTGTTCATTGCAGTCTACGAGACTTAACTGTTCTTATTATATCTGGTTTCCTGTAAAGGAAGTAGTAAATAGGAACTTAGTTATTTTAAATTTTTAACTCATTTTAAAGCCATACAATTTTAAATTGAAGTCCAAGGTATTGCAATTTTATATTTTTATGTCTATTTTTCTTGTATTGATTCAGCATTTTCTGTTAAACTATTGCTTGAAAAAAGAAGAGAATTCAACTTAGAAACACATTTTGCTTTCATAGATTTTGAAAAAGCATTCGACACAGTCAAGAGATCAAAACTCTTAAATATATTGGAAGACAGAAATATACCAAATTTACTTCGGCAGAACATACAAAATATTTACAAAGACAACACCATAAAGATTAAATTAAATAACAGATTTTCTGAAGAAGGAATTATAAATCGTGGTGTGAGACAAGGCTGCCCCCTATCCCCAACACTCTTTGCAATTTATATCAATGAAGTAATATGTTGCTGGAACAAAACATATAAATTTGGAATAAGAATATCAGAAAATAGAAAATTAAACACCCTATTGTTTGCAGATGACCAAATAATAATAGCAAATTCCGAAGATAATCTACAGAAAGGTCTGTATGAACTTAACAAAATTACAGAAGAATATGGATTAAAGATATCTACAGAAAAAAACAAAAATTATGGCATTTCAAGGTGTAGATCCTGTCAGAAGTAAAATTGTACTGGACAATAAAATTTTGGAGCAGGTGAATAATTTTACATATCTAGGATGCAATATCTCATATGAAGAAGAAAAGGATGTAAATGCAAAAATATCTAAATTTTTAAGAATTTTAGGGTTAATAAATTCTATCTTCAAGCCACAGTTAGTCCAAAAGCATTCAAGACTGAAAGTGTACAAAACACTGGCTCTTCCAACTCTTTTGTATGGTAGCGAAGTATGGACGTTGAAACAGAAGGATATACAGAGACTTAGATCTGCTGAAATGAGATATCTTCGGAGGACTGCAGGATACACACTACTAGATCACAAAAAAAATGAAGACATCTTAGAAGAATTACACATGGAATCTTTAGAAAACAAAATTTCTGATTATAAGTCAAGATGGATACAACATGTTCATCGAATGGAAGATCACAGAATACCCAAACTAATGTTAAGATATCAACCTGCAGGAAGAAGAAGACCAGGACGTCCACTCAAAAGACTTCTGGATGGTGTTTCTCTTGAGGCCGAAACAGGTCAACAAATGGCCTAAATTCGTGAATGTACTATGATGATGATGATGATTTTTGTAATTTATTAACTTTTGAACTGTAACCTTGAACTAAGGTTTACAAGACCGTCCATAATCTGACTTAAAGTTACTGGGTATTGCATCATGTAGCAGTAATATGTGCCAAGCTGGTTCCTTTAGTCCAGAAGGCGTTAACTACTATGTGGTGCAGTATCTAGTAACCTGATGTCACTTTGAACTATAAGTTTTAATATTCGAACCTGTACATATTTTAATTTAATTACTAAGTTACTCAAATTTGTAATATTCAGAAATTACGAATAGAAACGGGTTCGTTTCTAAACCGAAAAATGCTATAGTTTAGGGTGTCCATTCGTCCCGTTTTTCCCGGGACAGTCTAGTTTTTTTGGAAACTGTCCCGCTGTCCCAAAAATTTTCTTGGGGACGCTCAAATGTCCTGCTTTTGGGATGATGCTTTGTCAATGTATTTATTTATTTTTTTCGTTTATACTGTTTTTCCTTTTTGTTTTATCTGTGTTTTTGTTAACTTTCTTTTATCCTCACATAGACACAAGGACAGGACACACAGATCCAAACCCAAGGTGGAGATTTAAAAATCCCCCTACCCTGCCAGGAATCGAACCCGGGTCGCCGGAGTGGAAGGTAGGGACTCTACCGACTACGCACGGCGACGGACATTTATGAATGGCGACTTTCGTTTTGTTCTTTACTATGTAATTGTAAATATGAACGTTAGAAAGCGCTAGTTGCATGATCACGATGCACTATGGTGAAATGAAAAAAAAAAAAAAAAAAAAAAAACAGAATGAAAGTTGAAACTGTAAAAGCATTGCTCATGTTAAAAACACATTTTAACGATGTATCATGATAGAATTTCAAAAGAAAGTAAACTACTTCATGAAATACATAAATCATCGAAGTACAATAATGTAAATGCATCTACCTGTCTACCTGTGTAGATCGATTAGACATGATGTAGCTCGGTTTTTTCTTTCCTTCCGTAGTAGAAAAATAGACATAGCTCATGTGCAATTTGTATAATTTGTTTCATACAATTTTTGTAACCTCCTTTTATATGTTGTTAATGTCCCACCTTTTTCTAAAATGTCCCAGGTCTTCCCCTGTAACACATTGTATATGTACGCTTTTACATTGAAAGTATTATGGACACCCTACTATAGTTCATTGCCATTACTAGCGACATCCTGATTTTCAGTTAAGGAGTTGCACATTTAGATTTCTTGATTTACTCTACTAAATAGCCTATAACAACATTTAATGATGTTAAATAACATCGTTTACTACTTATAAAAGTGGTGGTGTAAAATCCTCAAATACAGATACTTCTAAACGAAGCCGGCCGTTAACGATGGCAGTGTCATCTACCTGACAGCGGTCCGAAACGAGAATTATAGATTTGTATATGTGGAAAGAATTGTTAGTGCTTGTGTCAGGTGTGGAATGGTGTATTGGGCTGCACACTAGTCTGGAAAACTAGAGGTCCACGGTTCGATTCCAGGTTCACACATTAATTTTTCTTTTCACAATATCATTATAATATTATAATATGATCCATTATTGGAACTGTGTTAAAATAACAGTATTGGAAAATGTTATATAACAACATGATCTACAAACATTTCTATTTTTTATCTCTCACAAAAATTAAATCATTTGGAACGAAATACTCTTCCTTCTATAATATCTGAATATCCTTTTAGATTTTTATCAGACGGTTTTTTTTTCATAAATTGCTTTTTATTTATGAAGTTTTAATTAACTGTACAAAGTAAATTAAGCAATAGACTACAAGTCGGAAGGTCGAGGGTTCGAATCAAGGTGGGGTCAGGATTTTTAAATTGATCCAAACTTTCTGACGGACCATGACCTTGAGTTCAACTCAGCCTCTAACGGAAATGAGTATCAGACACTAATGTTTGAAAACTGGCATTGCCTGTTATAAATATATAGGCATATATATATATATATATACATGCTTTTTTGCAAATGCCCCAGGTTGTCTTTCGACATTCCTCGTGATCTCTCCTGGCATGGCGTACTTGTAGCCCACTTCTGAGGTTGGGGCGCCTGCAAGGCGGGGTTACGTTCCCCCATGATATGATGGGTGATGATGATGATGGTGCGCCAAGAGAGTCCCTAATCCTAAGCTTAATCTACGATGAATATGAATGATGATGATTGCGATGACCATATGATTTTTGGGGACCGTTTGGGCCTTAAAGTTTTCCTGACATTTGTCTTACAGGTGAGGAAAAACCCCGATAAAAACCTCACCCAGGAATACTGTCCCGACCAGAGATCGAACCCGGGCCCGCTGCGTGACAAGGCAGCACGCTACCTCGAGACCACAACGGTGGGCTGTTATAAATAAATAATTAAATAAAATTATGCCAAGATTACGAATACAAATTTGAATTCAGAATAAAAAAAATGCTGCTTCAACATTTCTGTAAAAATAATTTCTACCTTATGATTCACTGTCAGTTTACACAACACAAATATACGTAATACGATATAACATGGTCTGTCGAAGCGGCGAACTAAATGAAAATATTTAATATACAAGTGATCTTCTTGGTGATATAATATATATATATATGTCCACCGCTGTGGTCTCGAGGTAGCGTGCTGCCTTGTCACGCAGCGGGCCCGGGTTCGATCCCCGGTCGGGGCAGTTTTTCTGGATGAGGTTTTTATCGAGGTTTTTTCTCACCTGTAAGACAAATGTCAGGAAAACTTTAAGGCCCAAACGGTCCCCGAAATCATATGGCCCTTATCATTATCATCATCATCCTCCTTCACCGGTGTGGAAAGCAACGGGAAGCTACCACACCTACAATTCCTTAGTAAAGCTGCATGCATAGCATGAAAATGCTATGATTGCAGTGAAGGGCCTGCCCTCGGGCAGAATTACTATGGATATATATATATATATATATATATATATATATATATATATATATATATATATACAGTCAATATGCCCAATTCACCAATTAATGTTTTAAAATGGTCAACACGTTTCCACAGCCAAGCTGTCATTCTCCTTTGGATTTTTTTTTTTTTTTTTTTTGCTGTGGAAACGTGTTGACCATTTTAAATAAAACATTAATTGGTGAGTTGGGCATATTGACTGTATATATATTTTAAGTGAAAATAGACCAAATGAATACCTGCTAACTACAGAATACAGAACCTGAAGCATAAAAACTGTAATGCACTGGCATTTATACATTTAGGTACAGTTTGCTTACGGTAACCCAGTTCCTAGTCAGGGTGGAGCCTGTACGGGAAGTCCCAAGAGCAATAACAACACTTATTCTAAGTCACGTAAACAGCAGAAGCCCTTGTCGCTTTTAATTAAACCGTGCATTGCTAACTACGTAATAACGAGAACATTAAAAACAAGTTTTAAAAAAGGTAACTAAATATTGGGAAGAGTTGACAAATAAACAAATTTATACAATGAGATAACCAACCATCGTGTTGACCTAATTAACTCTCTGTAAATACCAATGTGCATTGTAAAATATTAAATATTTAACTTGCTAGTCCCAAAACGCGTTTCAGAAAATTATATGACATTTCATTGAGTCAGTTCATTAGTTTTATAATGTAAATCATTCGAGTGCAAACACACAATGTATAGTGCAAATAAAACACTGTGACATTGCTCAAAGCACATAATTTGCTAATTCCCCTGGATTCAACAACATAAAAAAGTAAAATATAAAGTTTTAATTTATAATGGGAAACAGTTCGTGGTAAAAAATACTATAAAAACAGTGATATTATGTTTTTAATGGGTGTTTAGTTTCATAAATAAAAAATGTTGGATCATTTAACAGTAGATTAGTGAGTGAGTGGCTGTCATATTCAACTCCTGATTCGAGATATACGGTTTGAAATCATGAATTTGGATATATTCTTCATCATCATCAACAACAACAACAAGGATTAAGCCCAATGGCCTGTTCCGATATCATTATAGGTCGAATTGGTCCTTCCATCTCTTCAATGGTCTTCCCAACATTCTTCTCCCTTTTGGTTTATAATGACACATTCTTCTTGGTATGCGCTGTTCATTCATTCGTAATACGTGCTGAAGATAAGCATGTTGATAACATTTTATTCTTTCACAGAGATTAGATATATTAAGTTCTGTTCTTATATCTTCGTTTTTCTTTCTATCGGTCCTTTGGTATCCTGCTATTGCTCTCAACATCTTTATTTCAGCAGCCTCTATTTGTTTACTATCTGCTTTTGTTAATGTCCAGGTTTCACATCCATATATAAGAGATGGAACTATCAATACTTTGTAAAACTTCAAAATAGTTTATTTTCTAGTCTTATTCAATAAAGTGCGTTTAATTGTGCCACATAGATAATTGAATCGTTGTATTTTAGTGTGTTATAAACAGTTTGATGTATTTCATTTTTTCTCCATATGCTAGGGTGCATTCTTACAATATTGCGATCCTTGGCAATAAATAATATGATCTGGTTGCAGTGATGAACAAATGAAACATAATAAACATTTTTCATTTGTTTTCGAACAACGCCGTTTACATTAAATATATAAATATTTTAAAATAACTATATTTAAATTATGATTTGTGAGTAAACAGCTTAATTTTATTAGTTAAATAGTCCTAACAAATGCCACTTTTGGTTTCCAAATCTCTAGATAAATTGGAAATTACACCTGGCATTACTTATGATAATATTTTACCAAAAAATGTGAGAAATGCCTTAAAATTAAGTGAGAATTTGAGCTCAAAGTAACGTAAAATCGACTTATTTACAATGTAAAATATGTCTTTGTTCAGACAGTGTAGCCCAACTTATCATAAAAACCCGCCTACAAACAAGTGAGCGCTAAACTTATCTGATGTAGTGATTCACCAATTTTCTCACCATAACTTGCCCAAACTAACACTAACGTGCTCATCTAACACTAACTTGTCCACTTTCTCACCCTAAATTGTCCTTTAATATGCATTGACTCTTAGGATAGAATTCCCTTATCATCATCATCAATTGCAGGCATGGATTAGGCCATTGGCCTGTTCCGCCATTTCTTCCCTTTAGATTCTGAGTATGTATAGATCTCCTCAGAATGGGTTACCAACCCATCGCTGAGAAAGTTCAGTGGTGGGGTTGCCACCTTGAGGCCTCTGAACTTGCCTGCTTTGCTGTTTAGGAGTGCTCCCATAGCCAGGAGGTACGGTTTGTGAGCGCCGGATACTCGCTCTCACCCCTCCCATCTGCTGTAATTATGAGTTACATTGTCCAGAGGTCACGACGAGGACGTGGGAGCAGAGCTGCCTGGTGTTACGATAGTTGGCTTTACACAACTTTTATAGAGCATGTCAATCTGGCATTAAATATATGTATATAAAATATATGTATATAAAATTGTACCTTTGTTCAAAATTGATGTACAAATCCATAAGTAATACCTTTAATCAAATAAGTAATAAAATAATTCCCTTATATGCGAGCAAACATGTTGGCAATTGATTTTAGCACGGTAATGTATTATCTAACATGAGCTAAAAGTCACTTTTTCTCCGATCGAAATTCACTGTGGCAGGGTGGCATAGAATACCTGAATTTTTTGGCTGAATTTCTAATTGTATTGGTATTAGCAACGGGAAATATTTGGAAATTTGTTACTGAATTTTCGTCGCGTTTTCTTACAAGAGTTTCTGTATTTTATGTACATATTTAAAATATAAACACGTTCATGTAATGAAAATTACATTGACGTAACAGCGAATACAACATACACAGAGAGCGCATGAATAAAGGAACCATATTGTATGAAACTACTTGATACATTAAGTAAGAGCCACAACTACGCAAATGCTGTGGCTGTCATTTGGCGGGAGATGCGACTCCTAGCGCCGCGACCGGGTAAATTAGAAGCTCCGCTATTGGATAATCTGTTCACACTGTTACTTCTTAATTCCTCACGATGCTGAATGGTCACAGGTCCCATACCTTGGCCGAAATTGTACAGGAAAATGTCTCTTTCATACATGCCCATAATGCAAGGAAAAGTATGCTGAATATAACTTGGAGGCAATTCTTCCCACTCGAGTCACAGACAACTGTTTTTCGTGGTGTGAAACGAGAGTATAACTTCTGAGCCCATGAGAAGTACAGTCCACAGATGAGAAGAAAGCAACCACGAGGAATGCTTTACGCAGCATTGTAAAATATGAGGGATTGAACTATCTGAACCTTTGAGTCTTTCAGCGGGCGTGCTAGTTCCAAATCTGATCCACAATAATCAATAGAATACGCCTTGAAATAAATCACACTGATGCGTGACATGTGACTATTCCTTTATCTGTGGGCGGTGTTTGGTTGGATTTTCCCTCTAGTACCTCGTCCCTCACTTTCATTCACTTCATCTGCGGACTGCAGAACGTTCTTAATAGAATCAGTGCGTTTGGCAAAATATGCAATCGCTTCCAGCCACTTACCCCAACTTGTTGTAGTGGGTAATAAAATTTTAGGGTGCATTTCTTTCAAAATATTAATTCTACTCGGAGCCTTGCGAACATTCTTTTTTACTGAAGAAAACAAATTCACCTTAAGGCAATGCCCCTTACAAATTCTTCCATACGAGAAAAGATTTGAACCACAGAAGTGAAATGGATCATTTTATACAAACAACAGCATCATGAGCGAGTGATCAGAGTTTCTAACTACAGTTTATGAGTTCCCGGACTCAATTCTTGGTCAGACAAAAGGATTTTTTCTTAAAATGAATTATTCCTGGGCCTACTATGGTCTTGATTTAGATTAAGTTTGGGTTTAAAGATTCACCCGACGCTTCATTATCATTCATCACCTATCATATAACACTGAGCAACAAAAAAAGAAACTTTTTTGTCTCAGAAAGAAAAATATGTGATTCTGATAGTATTTTTTTCTCCTGAATTCAAATCTGATATCGGGGTTTCTCCATCACGCAAGGTTTCTGAGAGACAGGAATTTATAATTTCAAACACTTTAATATTTTCTACATTCGTAACTACATAATATTCGAACATTCGGACTCACCTAAAAAGTAAGAAATGACGATTTTCTGCTATATTTCGCCTGTGGAGCATCCCTCTTGATGGTCCAACAATAATCGGCCAGCATATTATGATTCAATTTGCCTTGATATCTCTTTTCCATAGCTGAAACCATTTGAGTTAGCTCATTTGGTTTTATTTTAAATGGACAAATGGACGAAAAAAGTTTATTTAAAAAATAATTATTTAAATCCATTAATTGAAATAAAAAAAAACTGTGGGTGATGGAGAAATTCCGAATACATATTTCAAAACACGATAAAAACGGCATTAAGTACAAACTATTGGTACTCATGAGACTAAAATCAGTATTATTGGGGCAACGTAACTCCGCCTTCCAGGCGCCCCAACTTAAGAAGTGGATTACAATTCCGCCAATGTCAGGAGAAAATACCAGAAATGTCATAAAGACAGGATAGAGACATTGATAAAAAACAAATAATGCTTGACTACCTTTCTTTATACAAAGGGTAGTACCGCTAATAAAAGGTTAATTCCTCATAACATTTGACATGACACATGAAAAATTAATTTTCTTTCCTGCTTCGCAAAGTGGCATTTGGACTATTAAAAATATTGTAGAATATGAATAGACTCAAACGTAACAGCAAAATTGTTATTTATTTTAATTAACAATCTCACACCGTGCAGAAGCGTTAGCGGTTGCGTCAGTTACTTTATTTTGTATGATTAGTGGCTAAAGTTTACTAGAACATAAAACTTAAAACGGTATTTCACATCTCCTCCTGTATATACATTTATAATTGCTTGTTGAAATAAAATTGTAAACTTCACAGAGATTATTTTACCCTCACTCTATAAAACATGTAATTATACAGTTACGTCAGTTACCGATATAAAACCGTACATTTCAAGTGCAATATTAAAGATAGAAACTCCATATATCCTGTTAAAGAGATTGGAACCTACAGTATATTATAAATGTTTTGAAGAGAAATGTAGTGTCCTATTATCTGAAGGCTAAAAAAAAAATAAAATGTTAATTTAATGTTGAAATTGTTAAGTAAGTTACCACGTAATTCACCAAAAGTGAAGCTGCATCATATTTATTGTCCTCTGCCCACACGATATCCCTAGATTCATTGAACAGTTTTGCTATAGTTTTCTTATCGCACTTTTCTGAAGCATTAGAAAATAAACCAATAGAACAGATAGTAGTAACATATAATTTCCTAGGTTGCGAAATATCATACACAGCAGAAACAGATATAAATAACAAAATAAATAAGTTTAATTATATAATAGGTACACTAAAAAGAACTTTGAAAAATAAAGCCAGGAAAGACTCTATAATGAAATTATACAGACAAGGCAGTGCCTATTAATAATAAAATAAATAAATAGTAGTAGGACTTTATTAGACAAAAAAGTAAGATATTTACAATATTATTTACAAATATGGGTCGCACGGGCAGTAAGCCGTACGTGCTGTTGACAGTCCGTTACAATAAAGTAATAATTGGTACTAGTGTAAAGAAAAATAAACAAAAACAGCAATAACATTACAATTACAAAAAGAAAACTCAATAAAAATATTACAATTAAATAATAACACAATAGCATTATACACTAAAAACATTAACATTACAATTACATAAAGAAAACACAATATATTACAATAAGTAATAACACAATAGCAATAACATTACAATTACATAAAGAAAACACAATAATAATATTACAATTAAATAATAACACATAGCATTATACACTAAAAACATTAACATTACAATTACATAAAGAAAACACAATAATATTACAATTAGGTAATAACACAATAGCATTATACACTAAAAAAACATTAACATTACAATTACATAAAGAAAACACATTAATATTACAATTAAATAATAACACAACAGCATTATACACTAATTAATTTATATATAATTGTAATAATTAATGGTATTGCATTTTCATAACATATATTTATTCATGAATGAGTGTTGTCCTTATTTTCGCGTTTTGTCCAGAAATTTACCGAGGTTTATCCAATTTTCTGGATTTACCAATTATTACTTATGGATCCGAAACATGGACAGTGACAACACAACAATCTGCCAGGATACAAGCCGCTGAAATGAGATTCCTCAGACCAATAGCAGGATATCAAAGAACAGACAAAAAACATAACACAAAAATAAGACAACAAGTAAAAATAGAGGAATTAAACTCGACAATAGAGAAATACAGAACAAACGGGAAAGAACACTTGGCAAGGATGACTGAAAATAGAATACCAAAAGCAGCATACAACTATTCACGACGAAGAAGAAGTTTGGGAAGACCAAGGAAAATATGGAAAGAGCAGCAATTTGGAGCCGGAACAGGCTAGTAAATAAGCCTATGCCGTGAAGAAGGAGAAGAAGAAGAAGAAGAAGAGACTTTTCTAAGCATCACAATTAAAATAATGCGTTCAGAATACTGCTCACTCAAGCCAATGATTACATTGTTAATGAACCTGCATTCTATGTCTATAGTCTCGTCTATGGACACCCAAATTGAACCATATTTGATTATACAGTGTGTCCACAAAGCCCTGCTACCAAAACAATGTAACTTAGCTCGTAACCTATTTGAGATAGAGACATGCGGTTTTTTGCAACGTATTCTACATCTCTCAATGTTTTGTTTACATTTGTTGCAGATTGTGATTTAAACGACAATGACGACATCACAGGAAAATACCCAATGTGTATGGTCGTATGCTGGATCTGGTAAATCACCAGTACCCACATATCCGAATGTTATGGCGGTTAACATGCCCAGACACAAAAGAAATTTGCTTCATCGGAGAACATCTTCCTCTGCAGTACTTATTGTCTTCGTCAATTGCGTTCAACATGGAATTAGCAAATTCCGCACGCAGAGGGAAGTCAGTTGGCAGCACACTTGTGCAATTTGCAGCCGCTTATGGAGCACTTTATGAATGGTTGATTTTGGTAAATGCAGTTCCCGTGAACCATGGCGAACAGATTTTTTAGTTCTGAATTGAAATGCAAGTTGCCCATTTGTCGATAGTTTCTTGGCTCACATCTGGTCGTCCACTCCGTGGCAAGTCCATTACATTGCCAGTCGCTAGAAATTTCTCGGTCCGTCTAATTATGGATGATTTGGATGGAGGATTTCTTCCATATTAACGGCGGAAATTTCGCTGAACAGTTACTGGTGATTTACTAGACTCAGCATGCGACCATACACACTGGGTATTTTCCCGTGGTGTCGTCATTTTAGTTCAAATCACAATCTGCAACAAATATAAACAAAACTTGGAGAGAAATAGCATACGTTGAAAACAACAGCATGTCTCTATCTCAAATACTTTACGAGCTAAGTTACATTGTTTTGGTAGCGGGAATTTGTGGACATCCTATATATCTTAATTCTGTGCAGTTTCGCGGTATTTAAATAGAAATCCTTACTTGTTGATCACAAAACGTGATTTAAAAGTTAGCAAATCTGGTTGATATCCTAGGGGCCCGTGTACGATCCCCGAGTGTGTCATTTTTTCTTTCAGTATAGGGTATAAAATTGGGTCCATTAATCCTGAACAGGGCATTGAGAAGTAGGGAAATATGAATAATGAATTAAAACTAAACTCGAGTGTCCGTGTCACGCCAACTACGTATCTCTCTGATAATATTTTATTACAGTACGCTCGCTATATACTAGCCAGTGACAGCAACAATTATTTTAGTTGGCCTTGCGTTTCGGAGTTGACGTATCAAGGATTTATTCACTTTATCACTAATTCTTAAATACCATTAGTATATTTTATAATAAAGTGTTATACAATATTTTATTACTTTTATGAACAATTACTACAAAACAATTTAACTTATTGAACTCTATATAGTGAACAGCAAATTCATAAAACGATATATACAAATGTTACGATTGACTGACACTTACTTACTCTCTGGCACTATCGAACCCGTAGGTTCATGGCCGCGTGGACATAAGCTCTCCATGCATCCCTATCCTGAGTTAATGCTTTCCAATCATTCCCTGTATAATCTACTTCCCTCAAATCACAGTTAATGTTATTCTCCCACACTAAGATTTGATAATAAATATTCTAGTTAATTTCAAATCCAACCCTAGCATGCCTTTGTGACGAAATACCGTAGGGTTTCAAAATATTTGGATATTCAATAATTTCAAATCCAGTAGTGTAACTATGTACAAAATAATTGTTTTTATAAAAACAATTGAAATGATTGAACTTTCTATAAAAACAGTAAATTCACGAAACTTCTACTTATTCTTCTTCTCCTTCTAGTTATTCTTCTCCTTCTTCTTCTTCTTCTTCTTCTTCTTCTTCTTCTCCACCTCCTCCTTTTTTCTTCTAGTAGGGGCGACTACGAATTCAATAATGTTTTGGCCTTCTCAACTATTTTTCTCATTTCTGATCTATTCTGGATACAGACTGGACAATTTTTAATTTTGATTTCTGTTATAACTTTTATGATGTCGTGCTGCCATCTGTTTCCATTGTATATTCTTTTTAAAAATGTGTCTTCTTGCATTCTATTCACAGAGCAAACAGCCTTTGTGCTTTAATATGTTTACTATATTCTTAATTTGTAATTTTCTGGTCACTGCCCAAGTTTCACTCCCATAAAGTACTGCAGGAACTGCCAATGCTTTATAAAACTGCAATCTAGTATCTCTTTTTGTTTTGTCCTTAGAAGAACAAAAGGCTGCACAAGATTGGATCGGATAAAGAATGAAGATATAAGAACAGAGTAATACATATATCCATTGAATGATAAAATCAAAGAATATAGAGATAAATGTTTTAGACATGTAGAAAGAATGAATGTAACAAGGTTACCAAAAGCAGCATTTAACTACAAGCCAAGAGGTTCAAGAAATGTAGGAAGGCCAGTGAAAAGATGGACAGAACAACTGTGAGGCGGAACAGGCAATTTGCCTAGATCGTGAAGTGAAGAAGATATTTTATTTTGTATTCATTTATTTAATTCGGAGTTCAGTCGTATACGCTATATGTCATCCCTTTTTCTCATTTTAAATTACCCAAAAATTCTCCATAAGATTTTTCTTTCAAAGATGGATCGTTTTTATTTATCAGATTATTTCACAGCCATAAGTTAAAACCGGTCTTATTACTGTATTATACAACTTAATTCTGCTAATATGGAGACAAAATTCATGACACGAAATGTACAATATTAAGGATGACTGACGCTAATATCGTGTAGAGAATATTCTAGTTAATTTCAAATGCAGTAAAATAACTTGTACAAGTTTGCAAAGAAGCAGAGATCTAGGCTGGAAGTTTTTATATAATTTAATTTAAAAGCCTCCCATTTCATGGAAATAAGTCGAACTGTTTTGAATATTTAGAGTGCAGCGTATGTTCCCCATCCCAAGCAGCTTTAAAAATTAGAAGAGTCAGTGTCTGTGATTCAATCCATTCATTTAGAAAAGCCATAAATTTTGTGGGGAACTAAACCAACCGATTTAAATACAACTTCATTTTGGGGTGTGAAGGGCATTCCCCTTCGGGAGCTCTTCTCCCTCTTTGATTCAAAGCTTTTTTTGTGTATATGTGTGTGTGTGTGTTCATATCAGAGACAGAATCAGGCAACAGCATACACAGAACTGAGGGAAAGAGAAGCTAAATACTTCTCATTCAAATGCTTGTACCCACCTGACCAGGGGCGGATTTATACATTAACCTCTTCACAAACTGTAGTATATTCATAAGAGTGGAATTCTTAAATGATATTGTAGGGTTGCATACCATGACAATAAGTAGAATGTTCATAATTCTGGTACCTAAACAGCAACACTGATAGTATTCTACAATAATAATAATAATAATAATAATAATAATAATAATAATAATAATAATATTTTTTAATTTCGGAATTCATCCACAATACAATGATTTCCCATCACCCTCAAGAAATTCGCCTTCTACATTTGTAGCGGTCTTGAACATCCTCATCTATAAGTCTCAGTTCACTCATACTTCTTCTCACACAGTCCATCCAACATTCTTTAGGTCTTCCCTTTCTTATTTTTCCCATTCTCCACTCCAACATCTTCTTAGGAATATTTATATCATAGGACATCAGAAATTAATTAATATACAGTTTGATGTGTTTCATTTTTTCTCCACTAGGGTGCATTCTTACAATATTCCGATCCTTTGGCAATGAATAATATGATCTGGTTGCAGTGATTAACAAGTGAAACATAAGAAACGTTTCTCATGTGTTTTCAAACATCGCCGTTTAGATTAAATATATACTATTTTAAAATAACTATATTTAATTAATGATTTGTGAGTAAACAGCTTAATTTTATTAAAATAGTCCGAACAAATGCCATTCTTGATTTCCAAATTCTTTAGATAAATTGGAAATCACACGTGGCATTACTTATGATAAATACGTGGTCTCAATACTGTATTACACAATACGATTTTCTAAGAGTAATGAGATGTTTACCAAGATTCCATTTTTAGATGACCAACCACACCTTATAAATGACTACACTGGTCAACAAGATTTTTATGTCATGAGTACCAATAGTTGTACTTCATGCAGTTTTTTATCGTATTTTCAAATATGTATTCCAAATTTCTCCATCACCCATAGTTTTTTATTTCAATTTCAATTAATGGATTTAAATAATTATTTTTTTAACAAACGTTTTTTCATCAATTTGATCACAGTAAAATAAAACAGGAACACTTTCATCAGGAGATTTCAGCTATGGAAAAGATATATCAAGGCAAATGGAATCCTAATATGCTGGCCGATTATTGTTCGACCATCAAGAGGGATGCTCCACAGGCGAAATATAGCAGAAAATCGTAATTTCTTACTTTCTAGGTGAGTCCGAATGTTCGAATATTGTGTAGTTACGAATGTAGAAAATATTAAAGTGTTTGAAATTATAAATGCCTGTCTCTCGGAAATCTTGCGTGATGAAGAAAACCCGATATCATATTTGAATTGAGGAGAAAAATACTATCAAAATCACATATTTTTCTTTTGAGACAAAAAAAAAGTTTATTTTTTGTTGCTCAGTGTCATTTGAGCATAGGACCTGCATTAGGGTCCACTAAGTATTGTGAGGACAACTGAGTAGTTGGCAAGTCAACTTGAATTAAACAAAATTAACGACATTTGTTGAAGAAAAGTAAATTAATTTTGAGAGTCATATGTGCTAGCGAGTGGCGCTGAACCTTGGAGCTGATGTAAAAACATTGTCAGTAATAAACTCAACTAATTGTTATTATCACTCACTACAAAATCAAGTATTGAGATTTTTAAAAATATATTTAGAGATGAAATCTGGAATATGAAGAGCGGAGGCCCCACCAATAAAAGTTCTATGGCATTCTTAGTGAATTGTATGGTAAACGGGAATGTGGAAGACCAAGGAAATATGATTGCAGACCTTTAAGTGGGATATCTAGAAAATGAAAGTTACAATATTGACGAATATGTTTGACAAGTCGGAATGGAGGCATATTGTAAGAGAAGCTAAAACCCATCTCGGGCTGAAAGCCGTGAAAGAAGAAGGAGAAAAATAAGAGCTAGTATTTTATTTAACGTCCATCTTTAGCAACTAAGGTCATTAAACTCGTAAATAGAATCTGGGTATAAAAGGGCTGACCAATTTTACACAAAGGGCTCTTAGGCCTATTTTAGGCTTGAGGTGCTTTTACGTTCTGTAAATCTACGACAGAAGATAGGATACCAAAGATGACACTGATGTATAATCCTGGAGGATGAAGATCGGTGGGAAGACCAACAAAGCGCTGGGCTGAACAGATTTGAGATCGGAACAGGTAAAGACCTAATCCGTGAAGGATGATAATGATGATGATGATGATGAAATCTACGACATTGTCGGCCCAATGGACTAGTGGTTATGTTCCTTGCATCTGGTCCCGAGGGTCGCGGGTTCAAACCTGGCCGGGGTCGATGGATTATTTTTATAATGGAAAAATCCAAGGAACAAGTCCTCCTATAACCAACCCTATATGAACATTCTAGCGTTCCCTCCACCCCAATCAGCCTGATAGGCCACAATTATTGCATTTTTACAGACTTAAATATTATTTCCACTCAAAGACTTCAACGTGTTCATAATTCTTGCGCACGTTTTATTTGTGGTATTCGCAAATTTGACCATGTTACACCGTCCCTGGAACAATTATCGTGGCTTCGTCTAAGAGATCGTAGAACTGTCCATTCTCTATCCCTTCTCTATAAAATACTTCACACATCATCGCCTAATTATTTATCACGCCGCTTCATCAGACTATCCGACACACATAATCTTGACACTCGATCCCATCAGCACATTGTCCTTTATATCCCGCCTCATCACACTGTATATTATTCATTATCTTTTACGGTGTCACTTACCAAAACATGGAATTCCCTTCCACCCTATGTCAGAGATTGTCAAACTATAACATCCTTCAAAAACAAACTAAAGAATTATTTAATAACAAACTAACATATACTCCTCACTGATAGTATTCTTTTAGCAATATTAATATATTTAATTATTTATGAAAATAATATTAAGAATAACAAATATTCTTATTTGTTTTGTTTTAAATATTGTATAATCGTAAAATTAGTTTTCTATATGTCATTATTTTCCTGTTTTTTATATACATTAGACAGGGACAATTTAATGTCTTGCTTGTATACATTTTATTATTAGTTTTAGTCTTAATTTTAACTAATATTAACTGGTTGTATTATAGATCGTAATACGTATATTAGATATTATCTTTTGATCAAATTTTTTACTTAGTGTTTAATATTAGAGTTAATTAAGATTGTTATATTCTTATGTAATATATGTTTGTCCTGGTGAGTGGAAGAGAAGGCCACATGGTCTTAACTCCACCAGGCTAAATAAATCTAATCTAATCTAATCTAAATCTAATAATTGCAAACTAGATATATTCAAACTTAAATTCTACCCCCGTTAAAAGTAAAACTTTACAAGGATAATGGAAATATCTGGAGTTACAACAAATGTTATAACTTTATCACCTACTCTATAGGAACATTTATAGCAGGGATGTTAAGCCGTGGGTCTCGAGACTTAAGATTTTGAGGCTCATAAAAGAACCGCAAGCCTGAATAAAAAGGTGTATGTGCAAGTAATACCCTTAGTTGTCAACTAGATGTCTCATTGGATCGGTGGGTTCAGTGCGTACAATTCATGACATCTCTAGAGAAATAAGCTTAACTGAATTAACTTGGTGTAGTAGTTCCTAACAAAGGAGAAGCTAAGGTCCGACATTGGGCTGTTACGTCATAGAAAAAGGTCTACGACATTGGATCCACGGCTTTATTTTCCTTCTGAAGCAAATAATACTCAAGATTTTACGGTCTTAGAAGTCCATCGAGTACCATCGAGGAGATATTCATACCGAACTCCTAAAACATGGAGGACATATTTTAATGTTCTTTTTTTAAACAAAACGTTTTAATAAAATTGAAATTGGAGACAATATCCCAGAAAACTGGAATTTACCATATATTACTCCTATTTTTAAAAAGGTAATAAAAACATGTGTTCCAATTATAGAGGTATAAGTGTTTTACCTTCAACAGCTAGGATTTTTAGTAAAATTATAAATTTTTAACTCAAAGAGATAACAGAAAACTTAAGAGAAAAACAATGTGGATTCCGGAGTGGAAGATCATGTATTGATCATATTTTCTGCATCAGACAATTACAAGAGAAAACCCTAACAAAAAAAAAAGAACTACATATGACCTCCATTGACTTAGAGATGGCATATAATAGTGTACCTCGACAATTGTTATGGACAGCAATGAGAAATACGAATATGCATGATAAATGGATCAATATTGTTAGGAGGATCTATAGTAATACAAAAGCTAAATAAAAATACAGAATAAATTAACAGAGGAATTCACAGTGAATAAAGGCCTGAAGCAGGGATTCAGTTTATCGCCAGTTCTTTTTAACATTTATCTCGACCAGGCTCTTAATTTATGGTATAAATTGTTCTGTTCAAATCGGATCCCCAAAGCTGTTTATAATTATATACCAAGAGGACGAAGATCACTGGGCCGTCCTATGAAACGCTGGAGGGAAAATTGTCTATAGGATCGTAACAGGTCTTGGCCTAATACTTGGAAAGAAGAAGAAGAAAGATAAAGTGTTCTGAAATGGATATTCCTATAGGAGGAAAAATACCACATTCATTGTTGTTTGTGGATGATCAAATAATTTTTGCAGGGGATGAAGATTATATGAGATATATGATAAATAAACTAATGGAAGAATATATAAAATGCTGACTGAATATAAATTTACAGAAAACAAAATATATGTGTTTGGGAAATGATGTGGATGACCTCATACTTGAAACAGGGAAGATGAAAAAATGTGAAATTTTTAAATATCTTGGGTCAATAATTACATGCTTAGGTGCATGTGAAAGAGATGTACAAACTAAAATTGCAATGGCAAAAAAATGCTACTAAGACATTACATGGAATAATTTGGAACAAAAAATAGTACAATGGAAACTAAAATGAGAATTTATAAGAGCATAATATAGAATATTTTGTCATATGGAAGTGAAACTTGGTCTTTGACGGAATTACAAAAGAATAAAATTAGAACAGTTGAATTTGATTATTTTAGCAGAAGCTTCAAAAAACAAGACAGGATAAAATAAGAAATGAATTCCTTGGAGAGAAATGAATGTCACCACATCTGTTGTTAAGAGGATTGAAAATCAGACTCTTAAATGAGATAGTCATATACCGGTACAAAGAATGGAACATGAAAGATAGCCAAAAAATATATATCAATGGTCATCCTCTGGAAGATATAAACATGGCAGACCAAGATGGAAATGGAAAACATATGTCAGAACTATAATGGATGATAGGAATTTGGAAGAAGGAGATTGGAATGATAGAAATAAATGGAAACTTACGATGGCAAACCTATAAGTGGGGGAAAGCTGAAGAAGAAGGAGAAAATTCCATAGACCCAGCCCAGATTTGAACCTGTAAATCTCGGAACCAGAGACGAGCATGTTTCACCGTCGCATCGGATGGGACAAGAAGAAGAGACCAAACTTTAACTGACTGTATTTTATTTTAAATATCCCTGCTAGCTTGGAATTTTAAATCCGCTCCTGGTCCCTGAACCTGACTATATACATTGAAGCTAGTATTTCCACCCATTGCTAAATGCTAGGTTGAATATTTGTAGGAGTGAATACTCCCATAATTCCCCTTTCCCCCAGATCCTACGCGGAACAGCAGTGTAAAGATTTATTACGACGGTCAAGCCACGATTTGTTGGAGGGTAAAGTAGATTGCACCCTTTTCCATCTCCACTCTCTTGGATATATTTTCTCTCACTGTCCCTCCTTCCTCATCCCCTTCTCTCTCTCTCTCTCTCTCTCTCTCTCTCTCTCTACTATATATATTATATATAATCGTAAACCATCCTGGTATCAGTGGATAATATATATATATATATATATATATATATATATATATATATATATATCCACCGCTGTGATCTCGAGGTAGCGTGTTGCCTTGTCACGCAGCGAGCCCGGGTTCAATCCCCGGGCGGGGCAGTTTTTCTGGGTGAGGTTTTTATCGGGATTTTTCCACACCTGTAAGACAAATGTTAGGAAAACTTTAAGGCCCAAACGGTCCCCGAAATCATATGACCATCATCATTATCATCATCATCCTTCACCGGTGTGGAAAGCAACAGGAAGCTACCACTCCTACAATTCCCTAGTAAAGCTGCATGCATAGGATGAAAATGCTATGATTGCAGTGAAGGACCTGCCTTCGGGCAGAATTACTATGGATGGATGGATGTACGTAGGCTATGTGTGTGTGTGTGTGTGTGTGTGTGTGTGTGTGTGTGTGTGTGTGTGTGTGTAAGGCTCTAGCGACCACAACATTTGTTTCAATTAAATCAAACTTTGCACATAACAATTAATTTAAGAAGTAAGGTCGAATTCGTTAACAGAAAAATCGGTCCGTAAAATGTAGGAGTACATCTGAAAGGAAATTTTAAAATTCCTCTAACGGTCATGTTTTTAATCTATCACAATGAAAGTAAGTATATACTATTAAAATAAACTGAAAAAGGTGTTCTCAAAAATCAGTGAAATCCGACAATTAAAAGTGATGGTTTAACTGGAAACATCTAGCTACTATCATGTTTAATTCACCACAATGAACATCATAATGTAATTAACTCTTAAATTAGCAGAGCATTTTATAAGATAATTTACTTTAATTTACTTGATTTTTAGTAAAGTAACGGAAAAATTAATCTGTTGGTAGCATATTATTTACATACGTGTCAAATATACATCACGAAAATGTGTTATACGTGATTCGTTTTCATGCAGTCTGACACTTTTCAATAAACTAGTATCAGAAATTGAGTTTTTTTTTCAATTTAATAAAAGATATATATATATATATATATATATATATAGTCCACCGCTGTGGTCTCGAGGTAGCGTGCTGCCTTGTCACGCAGCGGGCCCGGGTTCGATCCCCGGTCGGGGCAGTTTTTCTGGGTGAGGTTTTTATCGGGGTTCTTCCTCACTTGTAAGACAAATGTCAGGAAAACTTTAAGGCCCAAACGGTCCCCGAAATCATATGGCCACCATCTTTATCATTATCGTCCTTACCATTATCATTATCATCATCATCCTTCATCGGTGTGGAAAGCAACGGGAAGCTACCACACCTACACAATTCCCTAGTAAAGCTGCAAGCATAGCATCAAAAAAATGCTATGATTGCAGTGAAGGACCTGCCTTCGGACAGAATTACTATGGATGGATATATATATATATATTCCGTAAACCAGCAAAGTAGGATAATAAATTCGAAGAATTGCTGAGGAATTCCTTTGGTTACACAGTTCTTGCGTGCCGGACTTTTTAAAAGATACTAATGTCGTTTTCGGTTGCTTAAAATTATAGTTGATAATGTGATTTTACGTGAAATTTAAGGCGGTGAATATCAAGTTATGAAATATAATTGATAAAATTATAGAGTCCTTAATTTAAAAAAATTGAAGGTTATTGTTTTATACTTATTAGAATCTAGATCCGA